>JASDDO010000012.1:430005134-431205134 GCA_030015575.1 Agapanthus africanus
GCAAGAAGACTCGTATTGTTAGACGGTGAGCCCGGCGGAGGGACTACTACCTATCGGTGATTGGTTGGACCGGGCGGTTATCCGGAGGATACTGACCAGAGTCAATAGATGGATACTGTAGGGTTCCTAGGCACTCTTGTGAAGGTTCATAACGCATCAAACATGCCCGAATAAAAATTTAGACGTGCCGAACAACCCAAAGCCGGGATCTTTGCTAGATTATTAGGGTTTAACATGCAAGTAAACATCTTTACTACTAAGTATGAGGGATTACAACCTTTGTAGTCCACTCCTTCGCTTCACAAGCTCCGAGTAGAAGTCCCTTCGCCACAATCCACGATCTCCCGGACTCAAGAGAGTCTCCACGACTCGAACAATCCATGATAGCTTGTCGTATTCCTTTTCTCCGATGATTTACGTCGAAGTTGCAATAGCTCAAGCTCTCTCACTCTAATGAGGTGAACACCCTAATCTAATGGGCTAGATTAGATGAGGATGATGGAGTAGTATTTATGCTTTCTTTTTATATCATTTTCTCATAAGAAATCATCACAAAAGAAATAACTAGTGAGCTTTTTCCAAAACTCAAGAGAGAAGAAGATGAAGAATAATGAGAATGATCCTTTTGTGATGAATAGTAGATAAGAATATATGATTGATTATGGAACCATGGTCAAGGATGAGAGGCTTAACCTTTGTAGAGTATAAACTAGAGCTAGGGTTTGGTTAGGTTAAGAATGAGTCATGGATAAGTATCAACCATAATATCTTAACTAAGACAAAAGAAAATCCTTCTAGAAAGAGCAAGAAGGAGCTAACCCTAATCAAACCCTAATCTCTTTTTATCATCACTAAACATGTTTCATAATAAATCATATCATGTCACAATAATATATATCACATATATATTATATATTTGCAACAAAAGAAAATAATACAATTAACATATATCGCATATATATCAATGTATTAATCCGGTGAGAAAATGAAATAATAAAGCGAGCCAATATTAGATAATGTAATACAATATATCATATATATCATTATACATTAAATCATCGAATCAACACTTGATCCGACGATCCGGCTATATCGAATATAACCGACTAATATCTCATGTACCGATTCATCGAATCAACACTTGATTCGATGACCCGGTTCATATCTAAATATCGCGAGAATATAGTACGGTATCACATATCGCATTATCCTCGGTCCTGCACATATCACATATGTGCCTCTACTCCGTTTTGCCTGAACCAAGAAACCTCTGTATAGGACTCTAAAGAATCGTCAATACGTCGGTAGCAGGTGATGATCATATCAAACACCCACAAGCTGCAAGCGGTCAGCTAAACGTAACAGCCACCCAGGTATTGAGCGATCAGAAGATCAACAAGCTAGCCTGTCTGTTCTCCTATGAATCCAATCAATAACACTCCCGTACAGTCCGGTCTGTTCGTCTGATATGTCGCATATCAAGTGTAGGGGTGGTATACGTCAGACCCTAGTAACCGATAAGTCGTGTTGATGTGAGGCTCATAACGGGTCGAGAAACTACTGGTAACACTTACCATTATATCTCTATATCAGCCCTGGCCAGGGACTTCCAGTTATAGCCAATCGAACACAGCACAACATCAACTCCCTATACCGGAAGAGACGAATCCCCTCCTATCGCTCATTGCCTCCATGTGATTCGGCACTGTACCCAAAAGCCACCGTTTTGCACGCCCTCTTGGACGTGGTAAGGTGGAAATCAAAGCACGGTGGAATCACACAAGACTCTATGATGATCTCGGGTCTACAGACTACCATGTACCAGTGTCACCGGAGAACTGCCATCTGACGTGTGGTATATCACCATCTGGGAGTTCTCGGCGAGTCCGTCCAGTGTACCCAGTCTCCACTGAGCACCCGTACACCATCTCTGATGTCAAACACTAATGGATATGGGATCATCCATCGCCCATCATATGGGTCAAGATGCGTATACGCTAGTCTACTCTGGTGTATCGATGCCCTGTCTCGATATACCCTCGACTAGGAACAGTTATAGGATGTACTCATCGACTACCGTGGCCCCACTAGTATGATCTCATCATAGTCCCAGTAGTCGAGTACAGATCCTAAGGGCTTTATCAACATGTGAGAGAAAGATAGTAAACCAATACAAGTCAACATGTTAAGATAAAGTGAAACCAAATAGCATACTATCATGACGAGCAAGAAAGTCCTCTCTTTATATATCCAAGCATCCATCATAATATACATCATATGTACAACAATGGCCTCTCGGGCATATACATAACTAACAATCTCCCACTTGCACTAAGGCCAGCTGCTGTAGTATCTCATACCTAACATCCCGAATAATCTCTCAAACTGTATCTGGGGAATGGCCTTCGTGAGTGGATCCGCGGTGTTGTCCTTCGTATCTACTCTCCTGACCTCGATCTCCCGGCGATCAACTATCTCCCTGATCAGGTGACACCGCCTCAGAATATGTCTGGACTTCTGATGGGACCTGGGTTCCTTGGCCAAAGCCACTGCTCCATTGTTATCGCAATGCAGAGGTATTGGATGTTCAATGGATGGAACCACACCAAGTTCATTAATGAACTTCTTCATCCAAACAGCCTCTTTGGCAGCATCGTTGGCAGCGATGTATTCAGCCTCCATCGTCGAGTCTGCAACGGTATCCTATTTGGAACTCTTCCAACATACCGCCCCTCCATTGAGGGTAAAGACAAATCCCGAGTGGGACTTAGAGTCGTCCTTATCACTTTGGAAGCTGGAATCGGTAAAGGACTCCACCCGGAGTTCTCCGTTACCATACACCAAGAACATGTCTCTAGTCCTTCACAAGTACTTGAGAATGTTCTTCACAGCTGTCCAGTGACTCTCTCTAGGATCTGCTTGATACCGACTCACTATACTTAGTGAGTATGCTACATCGGGTCTGGTACATAGCATCGCATACATGATAGAGCCTACTGCCGAAGCATAGTGTATCCCTTGCATGCGAGCTCTCTCCAAATCAGTCTTGGGAGACATCTCTTTGGAGAGAGTGAGTCCAGAGATCGTGGGTTGGTTCCCACGCTTGGATTCTTCCATACTAAACCTCTTTAGTATGGTATCAATGTACCTGGATTGGGACAATCCCAATATCCTTTTGGATCTATCTCTATAGATCCTAATCCCCAATATGCAGGAGGCATCACCTAGATCTTTCATTGAGAATCTTTGTGATAAGAAGAGCTTGACTGATTGCAGAATAGGAATATCATTTCCTATCAAGAGTATGTCATCCACGTACAATACGAGGAAGACAACCTTACTCTCTGCTACCTTTTTATAGATACAAGGTTCATCTATATTTTTGATGAAGTCAAACTCTTTGACTACAACATCAAAACAGAAGTTCCAACTCCGCGATGCTTGCTTTAACCCATAAATGGATTTAAGTAGCATGCATACCTTTCCGCTGCTCCCACTATCTACGAAGCCCTCTGGCTGAGTCATTATACACACTCTTCTAAATCACCGTTTAGAAAGGCGGTCTTAACATCCATTTGCCAGATTTCGTAGTCATGATATGCAGCAATGGCAAGTAAGATCCGGATGGACTTAAGCATAGCCACTGGAGAAAAGGTTTCGTCATAATCCACACCTGGTCGTTGACGAAAACCCTTTGCAACAAGTCTAGCTTTGAAAGTCTCAACTTTTCCATCTACACCAAATTTCTTTTTAAAAATCCACTTGCTCCCAATGGGTTTTACCCCTTCAGGAGCATTTTCCAAAATCCATACTTTCTTGGTGTACATGGATTGCATCTCAGATCGCATTGCATCCAGCCATTTCACAGAGTCACCACTCGTGATGGCCTGCTCGAAACTAGTTGGGTCATCATCTTCCATGATGCAATCCTCGCTTCCACCATCAATGAGAAAACCATAATATCTCTCAGGCGGATGAGAAACCCTGCTAGATCGGCGAAGAGGCTGGGGTTCGTCGAGTACTACTGAATCCGCTGGTTCTACTAAATCATCTGTTGTAGTTTGTTCTGCTGGAACTTCTTCCAATTCTACCTCAATGCCACTAATCTGTTTTATAAGAAAACCTTTTTCTAAGAAAGTGGCATTCTTCCCCTCCGATAGACGGCCGAGACTTTGCGTCTCTCCTGAGATTCGGGGCAGATGCTATTTGGTTTTATCCGTCCACCTCTCCGAAGATGCCTAGTTGATTAATGGCACCGTGTATCGGAGATTTAGACGGATGCGGCCGATGTAGCAGACTTCGTCAGATTCCCCCTCGCTTGAGGGGTTTTTGATTGTGGGGATGCCCTTCCCTGCAGGCGCAAGCCCCTGCAGTTAATTACGCTACCGCATCGCGGTAGCCACTTTCTCCTTCTCCAGAATTTCACTTCGTGTCGTGTGTGTTTGTTTTGTTTGTGGTTGCCCGTGGATTGTATACGGAGACTAAGTAATGCCGTCGCCCGTAGGACGTGGATTAGTCCAAATCCGTATTTTCTTAGATTTGGGTTTTGGGGTTTTTAGTTTAAGGATGCATTAGTCGCGTTGTGACTAAGATCAACTTAAACGTTCGTCAAGGATACGTTAGTCCTGTTTTGGACTAAGATCAACTTGACGTGATAATCGATTTAATATCTGGCCTTCGGGACTCGTCACCTCTCTGACGTCGTTGAAGGATTACAACGACAGGTGTCAGAGGAGTTCAGAGATGTACCCTTGAACCAGAGTTGATTTGGGGTTTTATCATTCATTTAAATGTCTAAGGATGCGTTAGCCGTGTTTGGGGCTAAAATCAACTTAAACGGGACCGTTTAGATCCGGCAAAAGAGCATTTGGAGGCTCTATTGTTCCAGTTTAGGAACGTAGTGGTCCACTTTCCAGTTTAGGGACGTGGTGGTCCATCGCCAGTTTAGGGACGTGGTGGTCCATATTCCAGTTTAGGGACGTGGTGGTCTGATATTAGTTTAAGGACGTTTCGGTCCGATATTAGTTTAAGGACGTTTCGGTCCACGAGTTTAAGGACCCCGCAGTCCATATTGATGTATGGTCGTTGGGACCCGTCGCCTCTTTGACGTCATTGAGGAATTACAACGATGGATGTCAAAGAAGTTCGGAGATGTACCCTCGAACCGATTGTAAATTGATTTAGTAGAGCAATTTTGCTCAGTCAATTTAATTTAAGGACTTATGGCCAAAATTGGGCTAAGTCCAACTGAGAATGTTCAACATTTTGTTTGCTTTTGCATTGCATTTCCTTTTATTTTTATTTAGGCTTTACCCAGAAAGGATGCAGAGCATCAATTTGTTTTGGGCTCTTTTTTTTTAAGAATGATGCAAGGCATCAATTTTATTTGGGCTCTGCCCTTGTATAAAGGATGCAAATCATCAATTTATTTGGGCTCTGCCCATTTATTGCCTTGCAATTTATTTTGGCCTGTCAGGTCATTTTGATTTGGGCCTGGCCCTTTAAGAAATGCATTGCATTTATGCAAAGCACTGTTAATTTGAGAATCTTTTAGATTCAAGAACCGATGGTTCATAAAAGAAGTGCAAAGCACTATTTGATTTAGATCTAAAAAAACAAATTTTTTCTTGTTTTTCTTATCTCAGAGAACCAAAGGTTCATAAAAGTGCAAAGCACTTTTAATTTAAGAACCTTTTAGATTCAAGAACCGATGGTTCATAAAAGATGTGCAAAGCGCTATTTGATTTAGATCTAAGAAAAAACAAGTTTTTTCTTGTTTTTCTTATCTCAGAGAACCAAAGGTTCATAAAAGTGCAAAGCACTATTAATTTAAGAACCTTTTAGGTTCAAGAACCGATGGTTCATAAAACAAGTGCAAGGCACTATTTTTTTTTATTTATTTATTTATTTATTGTTGAATATCCATGATCTTGTTCTTAGATCAATGATCTGTTCATAAGAGAATTTTCTCTTCTTTTAAAGGTTTTTACCTTTTTTTTATTCTTCAAGAGTTCTCAAGAGTTCTCTTCTCTTTTTTTTTAGCAAGATATTGATGATTTTGAAATGAGGTCTGGGGTCCTTTTTATAGTGCTCATAAATTAGTTAAATTTGTTAAAAAGATCTTTTTCCGAGTGATTTGGGGAATTTTCCCCACCGTTGGATCTTTGATCCAAACGCTCCTGTTTTACAGAAAAAATCTTCTTGTTTTAACAAAAACAGAAAAGATTTCCTTAAATCTTCATTCTGTTTTTTGCGCAACTCCCCAGCACGTGAGACGTGTCGCGCAACGCAGCGCTTGCGCAACTGCACAGACACGTGTCGCGCAACTAAATTTTTTTATTTTTTATTATTTTTTTAATTTATTTATTTTTTAATTATTTTTTTAATTTTTTTTTTTGCACTGCGCAGTTGCGCAGTTGCGGACTGCGTACATTTTTTAATATATTTTTTTATATATTTTTTTTATTTTTTTTTGTGAAATTGGCTCTGATGGAGTACGCTATTTTGGGCGTTGCGCTCCTTGCGCTACTGTATCTGATTTTGACATGTGGCGCTCTGCGTGCAGCGCAGGGGATCTGAAGCGTTATTTCATTTATTTTAACTTTTATTTTCACTTTAATTTTCAAGACAGAGCTTTTCTCTGATTGGAGAAAAACAGAAGTATTGTTTCTTTTCCCATCTTGGAATTTGAACAGAGCTTTGCTCTGATTGGGGTAAACAGATGCCCCCCTCACCGTTGCGCTTACGTGGCCTCCTAACGTGAGCGCAGCGGTGGCAGACTGCGAACCATCGCACCATCCCTCAGAAGCTGAAAGGGCACTTGATGCCTATAAATAGGACCTTTGGTCTCTTAGATGATTCTCATCTCTAAAATTTTACTTTCAGAACTCAGAGCCCTGCTCTTTATTTTCAAGAACTTTAAGAGTTACATTCTTAAAACTTTTAGTTGAAAATTTTAATTTGGATTAAATCAAATTAAATTAATTTTCATTGATAGAGCATCGCTCTCAATAGATCCCTGATCTAACGGAAACCTATTTAGGGTTTCACTTAGCAGAGCTTTGCTCTACAGGTCTTAAAAGGATATAAAGAGAACTAAAGGGGACCCTACTAGGGTTTCCACAGAGCTCTGCTCTCTGAAAGATTTTCCTTGGATTTTCTTAATTCATTAATGGAGCTTTGCTCCACCCAAATCATATAGAAGAACTCTTAAGAATTCTTCATGAATCTTGGAACTTAAAGATGACATTTTATTCCTCAGTGCATTATATCGTTTTGCTTAATCAGTCTTCCTGATAATTCTGTTGATCCTCATTCACAGGAACAATGAACGCCCACATGTATGCTCTTAACGAGATCATCTCTCATGAGGACATCCGCCAACTTGGCCGCTCTCAAAATCGGGAGTTCACAAACAAGGAGTGTGCTGAAATAATGAATCGCTTCGACGCATACAATGGTCCACTGCTTCCCCGACGTTCCTCTCTTATTAAACTTATCGTGGGAACTATCTGGGAAGCGCTTCCCCTATTCTGTTCCGGCGTGCCGCTTAGGGCGTTGGATGCCGCTGAGGACAAGGTGCACTCTGTGTACCTATTGAACTTTATCTCGAAGAGATGGCGAGACAGTCTTATCGACCTCTTGCACAAGGTCTTTCAACAGTCTGCCATACTCGCTGCTTATCGGAGGGTGGAAGACATCGGAAGGGACCCTGACGCTTGTGCTCACGAAAGGATGCACACTAGGATGGTCCGCGAGGCTTGGAAAGTCATAGATAGGGTCGCTTTTGAATTCCTCAATCCATGCCCTGGATCTGAGGTTATTCCATTGCAACTTTCATTAATTGTTTTTATGACTGTAAGAACTTCGGGCAATATTAATGGAATTTTTTTTCTACCCCAGCTTGTCTTTATTATATATCTTTTGTCCTGAGTCTTTTTGCCCATGCATGAATGAATGTGTTTTGAACGCTTGATCAAATGTAAATCGGATGCTTTTTCTGTTGCTTTTCCTCTTTCTCAGCATGTCGTCACAATTAGTAGGTAATAGAGTAAGCTTCTTGATTTCTTCACGAAATAGCGAGGGCTTAGGCCGCAGGTTCAGATCTGCTGCCTAAGACTTTTCAACTCTATGAGCCGTGAGGGTCTCATAGAGACTTTTCTCCCTACGGATCAAGAGGATCTCGTAGGTGGGTTTTCTCCTTAGGAATCGTGAGGATTCCTAAGTGTGGTTTTCTTTTGTAAGTCGTAAGGATCCTACAAGAGAATTTTTCCCTCTTACGAGTCGAGAGAACTTGTAAGTGGTTGTTTCCCTCATTGTCGAAGTTCGATGTTGGAGAGTGAGACCCGTGAATGGTATGCAAGAGACCGTTTTGGGACAACTTGCAGGGTCCCAGTGCTTAGGAAACAGGCTTCTTTTATGCCCACTGCCTAAGGCTTTATCTCACGAGTCGAGCCGCCTCAACAATTTTTTTCGCAAGTCGAGACGAATCGAGCGTTTCTCGCAAGAACATCTTAACGTCGCATTTAACCTCTGCTCTTTATGACAGAAGCCCGTTAAGGTTGGTGGTACTTAGGGTTTTGGCCATCGTACCGTCGCATAAGCTGATATAGTCCTCGATAGGCAATCGTGCTGTTCGAGTAGCCCTGCGACTGCCGTGTCTCTGATCTCTTCGGGAGCTGGACAAGACATCTTCAAGCAATCCTCCTTGGCAGTTTGACCGTCGGAAGATCAAGCGTTAGGAATTTGCCATGTCGCTTTTTACTTGAGGTTAGGCTTATTTTGGAGAGCCCCGATGAGTCATAACCACTCCGCGCTGGTGTGGGGATGATCTCCGATAGTCTTTCGGGCTTTATATGAGTTGCCGTCAAGACCCTGAAGCTAGGAATTTGGCCTTTGCTTCGTTTGCTGGCATTGCGTCTGCTGTATCGAGACGAATGTTGCGGTGGGAACTAGGGATTTTGTCGTGGCTCCGTTTGTTTGATGACGTTGCGTTTGCTGTGTCGAGACGAACGTTGGGGTGACATCTCGTCTCCTGTATCGAGACGATCGTCGAGGTGGTGACCACTCCATGTGGGATGATCTCCGATTGTCTTTCCGGTTTTATGTGGGTTACCGTAAAGACGTTGATGCTAGGAATGTAGCCTTCGTTTCGTTTTCTTTGTCACGTCCGAATCCCGCTGGGGGAAGAACGCTGGGGTGACATCTCGTCTGCTGTATCGAGACGAACGTCAAGGTAGTGACCACTCCATGTGGGATGATCTCCGGTGGTCTTTCAGGCTTTATATGACTTGCCGTCAAGACGTATGAAGCTAGGAATTTGGCCTTCTCTTCGTTTGCTGGCATCGCGTCCTCTGTATCGAGACGAATGTCATGGTTGTCTCTAGGTTGCTGGTGAACCGCCGAGGTTTGGAACTAGGGATTTTGCCGTGGCTCCATTCGTTTAATGACGTTGCACCTGCTGTATCGAGATGAACATTAGGGTGACATCTCGTCTACTGTATCGAGACGGACGTCGAGGTTGTCTCTAGGTTGCTGGTGAACCGTCGAGGTTTGGAACTAGGGATTTTGCCGTGGCTCCTTTTGTTTGATTGTCGCGTTTGAACCCTGCTGGAGGAAGAACGCTGGGGTGACATCTTGTCTGCTGTATCGAGACGAACGTCGAGGTGGTGACCACTCTATGTGGGATGATCTCCGGTGGTCTTTCAGGCTTTATATGACTTGCCGTCAAGACGTATGAAGCTAGGAATTTGGCCTTCGCTTCGTTTGCTTTGTCACGTCCGAATCCTGCTGTGGGAAGAACGCTGGGGTGACAATTCATCTGCTGTATCGAGATGAACGTCAAGGTGGAGCTGGGATTTTGCCGCCGCTCTGCTTTGTTTTGACCGTGAGGTCTTTTTTCGGCGTTGTATCTGTATTCTGCTGGACTGTGGAGGAACGCCGTTGTTGACATTGCGTCTGCTATATCGAGACGAATGCTGAGGTGGAGCTGGGATTTTGCCGTTACTCCGCTTTGTTTCGACCATGAGGTCTTTTGTTGACATTGCATTTACACCCTGCTGGATTGCGAAGGAACGCCGTTGGTGATCTCTAAGTTGTCGATGTTGACGTCGAAACCCTGAAGCTCGGGGTCTTCGTTTGCTTCATTTGTTGACATCGTGTATGTAATATTGCGACAAATGTCGAGATGGTCTCTAGGTTGTCTATGAACCGTCGAGATTTGGCTTCGCTTTCTGATGGAGCCTGTTGGGAAGGTATGGTTCCCTCTTTATCTGTGCCCCTGGATTGTATACAGGGATCGTTGTGATTTTACTTGTAGGGCAAAAGTTTCATTCATTTGCATATTATTATTTTATTTCCGCGATGCTCTATCATTTCAGCTTTTATATCGCGAAGGTCGCGATTGCCCAATCATTTCGGCTATTTTTCGCGGTGCCCAATCATTTCGGCTATTTTTTTTTACTCGCTGTTTTTTATTGCGAGTTGCCCAATCATTTCGGCTATTTCGTATGCATACATTTTTACTTGCTGATTTTGTTTGCAAATTGCCCTATCATTTCGGCTATTTCGTATGCATTTTTTTTTGGCTCGCTGATTTTTATTTTTTTTTTTGCGAGTAGGGGATTTGGGATCTGATACCAATCTTGGCATCAGCATCGCTGCGACTGGAATATTGCCAGGAGCGAATCATCATTTGCCGTGAAAGGACTTAGAATTTGATACCGGTTTAGGCATCAGCATCGCTGCAACTGGGATATTGCCAGGAGCGAATCATCATTTGCCTCTGTCGATGTTGAACAAAGGTGGCTTAGTAAACAGGGTTAAGGGTCCTGTCGGCTAAGGCTTTTGACTTCATGAGCCGTAAGGGTCTCACAAAGGTATTTCTCCCAACAAGTCGTGAGGATCTTGTAGGTGTGTTTTCTTCTTGGGAATCGTGAGGATTCCTAAGTGCATGTTCTCTTGTAAGTCGTAAGGATCTTACAAAAGGGTTTTCTCCTTATAAGTCGAGAGGACTTACAAGTGTTGTTTGCTGTACAAGCATATCCCTAGTCACGGATGAGACATTGTTAGGGAAATGTTTATTCACGCCCGTGGATTGTATACAAGAGTCTGTATTAGACCACTTGTAGGGCCATATCGAAAGTTGTGGGGGTTGCTTAAGCACAGGTTTAGGTCTCTGTAACTTAAGACTTTCAAATCCTATGAGCCGTGAGGGTCCCATAAGAGAGTTCTCCTTACGAGTCGTGAGGATCTCGCATGTGTATTTTCTCCTTAAGAATCGTGGGGTCCCTGAGTGTGTTGCTCCTTTATAAGTCGTAAGGATCTCACGCGGGTGGTTTCTCCTTACAAGGTCGAGGGGGCCCTGTAAGTGTCTTTTGAAGAGGTTGCGCCCTTTCGGGTTTTCACAAACACTCGCCGGTAGTCCTGCTGTTTTTACTCACGGAGCCCTTTCGGGTTTTCATCCATGCCAGTTTTGCTTATGGACATACCGTTTTTTTTGTTTTGTTTTTTTTTATTTTTTCTTCTTCTCTTTTTTTTATTAACGAGGTCGCGCCCTTTCGGGTTTTCATGAACACTCGCCGGTAGTCCTGCTGTTTTTACTCACGGAGCCCTTTCGGGTTTTCATCCGTGCCCATTTTGCTTATGGACATACCGTTTTTTTTCTTCTTTTTATTCTTCTTATTTTTTCTAACGAGGTCGCGCCCTTTCAGGTTTTCACAAACACTCGCCGGTAGTCCTGCTGTTTTTACTCACAGAGCCCTTTCGGGTTTTCATCCGTGCCCATTTTGCTTATGGACATACCGTTTATTTTTATTTTATTTTATTTTATATTCTCGTCAGCCTGAGAATGCTGCGGTAGTAGTTTAAAAACATTACGGTCATTCGCAAGTTTTAGGACATTGCGGTCCATCATTAGTTTAAGGACATCTCGGTCCGTTGTTAGTTTAAGGACGTTTCGGTCCGTTGTCGCCGTATTTGAGGCGAATATCTGGTTTATTGACTTTTCGGTCTATGAGTCCTTCTCCATGAATGAACATGATGCCCCCTGCGTAACCATCTTCTTCGGAGCGTGCGGTTGTGGCGGACTCACCTTCCAGTTCTCAGACAGTGCAAACTTGCCTTGTTGGTATTGGTCTTAAACCCAGTTTTTGAAGACGTAGCAGTCCTCGATCAGGTGACCTACTGTTTGGTGGTAAGGGTAATAATTAGGATTATTAACATCGCCTGGCCGCAACGGACGTTTTGGACCCGGCAGATTGATGAGTCTGTCGCACACTGCCAGCTCGAACAGTCCCCTTGTTTTATCTTGCGGAAACGAGTAAGGACGTTTCAACTTTTCCTGGAGGGGTTGCTGCTTGTTGCTTTGGCAAGCAACCGGTCTAGGGTCACCTGATTGTTGTTGAGCGCTGGCGACGAGGGCCTTTTTTCCTTTTCTTTTATCCTTTTTGTTCGCTCCGTTGTTTGCGGGGCCGGGATTTTTTTCGAGTAGCATGCGATTGCATGGCTGAACGTTCTCGCAGCTTCTCAATTCCTTTATTTTTGAAATAAATTCCCCGAGGGAAGAGTTGGGGATAGCTTCTTCATCAGAGTTGCTTCCAAAGGTGATAATTTGCGATGCCTTAGAGTCGGCTATATGGCAATCGTCGGCGACTCTTTTGCGCTCATATATCACATTTTTCCGATGTCCACAAGCTTCACACTTTGTCCCGTCGAAGTGTTGCTTTTGAGCAACATACCCTTGCCACCAACAGTTAAAGGATTCACAGTCTTCGGTAGGATGTATGATCTTCTGATGATATAAACAGAAGTTAGGGTGCATCTTTGCCTCAGCGAGAGTATTTTCTTCAGAGGGCAGTAGCTTCATTCCTACTGACAGAGCTTTGGCGAACCTTTTCCTCGTCTTGAATTTGTTTTTACCCACGGTGTATGGCTTTTGATTTGACGGGAATGCCTTGGCTCTTTCCAGTATGGCCATTTCATGCTCTTGATTGGCTTTTGCTTTCAGACGAATTTCACTTAGGAAGACATCGATCAACTCGTCTGATGGCTGTAGAATCTCCGGCTCAGGGTTCGCCATTGATTTCTCTGCGCAAGGAGTCCCCTCATCATCCGTCAGTGAATGAGAAATCATATGACAAGTCGCTACGTAGTCTTCGGATTCATCCGATAAGTTTTCTCCATCGTTTTCATCCTCGACGAAAGAACAAGTTGCCCCCGGCGTGTCCGTTTTCTTTGGAGAGTGTGGCTGTGGTGGGTTTACCTTCCAGTTTTCCGACAGCGCGAACTTGCCTTGTAGGTACTGATCTTCGATCCATCCCTTAAAGACGAAACAATCCTCAATCGGGTAACTTACCGTTTGGTGGTAAGGGCAATAATTGGGATTATTAAGATCGCCTGGCTGCGACAGACGCTTTGGACTAGGCAGATTAATGAGTCTGTTGTGCACTGCCAGCTCGAACAGTCTTCTCGTTTTATTCTGAGGAAACGAGTAAGGACGTCCTAGCCTCTCTTCGAGGGATGGGCGTGGACACACGTTGTTTTGGCGAACGACCGGCTTTGAGTTGCTCGACTGTTGTTGAGCATTGGCGACGACGATCCTTTCCCTTTCTCATTTCGGGGATCGGGTCTTGGAGGAGACGTTTTATGGCACATCTGGTCCATTTGGGCTAATTTGTCGATCAAGGCCTGGAAGGTGGTCGGCCTGAAGAACATCGTGAATTGCGAGATGGTCGTCTGCGGATCGAGAGTGCCCATAAACATGCCTACCGCAAGTGCCTCTTCTATGCGTTGTTCGCATTTCGACCATAGGTTTCGCCATCGTGTTGCGTATTGGACCCAGGTTTCGCCGGGCCTTATCCTGGTATTTATCAGTGCTGCAATCGGGGTGCGTTCACTAGCACTTGCGAATCTTTGTGTAAACAGCAGTTCCATCTCTGCAAATGTTTTGACAGAGTCGTTAGGTAGCTCTGAATACCATTCAAAGGCTGTTTCTGCTAAGCTACCGACGAATTGGCGAAGTAACGGTTTGTCATTGCCTCCAGTGTTGCCGCATAAGGCCCTGAATTGAGCGACATGTTGATGTGGATTTCCTGTCCCTTTATATACGTGGAATTTAGGGATTGTGTATCCCGGCGGGTAACTGATTTGGTCATACCAGCTTGGATACGGTCGTCCGGTTTTAACAATTTGCCCAGCCGCTTCATTCGCCTGATGAACCCGGATCTGCTGAGCTATATATTCGTCTAGGTCAACTTTGGAGATTGCCTCCTCCTTGGCTGTTGACAGAGCCGGCGGAGGATTTGACGTTTCTCCCCTGTCGTCTTCAAGGACGATCGGAGGATCTTCAGCAGGAGGGTCCGGCTGTAACATCATCCCTACCATATCTTGGAAGAGGAGCGCCATCTGCTTTATGTTAGTCGCTTGCTCTGCAGCTTCTTTGTCCCTCTTTTCGAGGACTCTGCGTAAAAAGTCAGCGTCGGTTTCTTGTTCTTGACGCTCATCCGAAGACGTTTCAGAGCTTTCTTTTGGCTCAGTGAGTGCAGCCATTGTAGTCATCATTTTCTGAAGCTTTTGTTGTTGCTCCTGGGCTTTCGTCACGGATCAGGTGAGCGGTCGGTGGCCCATAGAAGTGCGGCTTTCCTCCTTTCCAAAAGCCATATAAACAGTGTGCACCACCATGCCCCCAGACTTGGGGCGTTTGTGTTCGGTGTCTTTGCGATTGGCCGAAGACACAGGGGCTTTTTGCGGCTTCCTTTTTTGAGTGATTGGAGTTAAGGGAGCCGTTGTAGTGGGCACCCAAGTAGCTTTTGCTTTTTATGGTTTGACAGAGTAATCCTTCCCCTGCCGAACCTTCATCTTTTTCTGTCGTCGGAGGCAGTCTTGATCGATCACCGACTCTTGGACCTGTCGCCAGACTATGTAAATTTTAGAGGACAGTCGTTGAGGGGGCTGCTCTAGCTTCTTCTCTGGAATATTCTTCACAGATGAAGGAGTTCGCTTTAGCACCGCAGTAGGAGAGTTTCTGCGCACCGAGTTCAGCAACTCAAAGCTGTTCCTGGTTGGAACAGCAGTATCGATCCCCATCATTAGAGTTGGAGGAGTAAGTCCAGAGGGGGAGTTGCCCCCAGCCTTCCTCACTCGGCGCCAATAGCGACGTCGGGCATGTCGTGCTGATGGAGTTGTTTCAGCTATAGGGGTGACCTCCTCATGCCCCCTGTGTTGGTCAGAATATACTGGTACCAGCTTTTTAAAGATCGACGTCCGTTGAACGGGGACGGCCAACTTGTCAGAAGTGGACTTCTGAACATGGGAAGCAACCTTGGTGATTTTGCCAGGAACGGGAGTTGGAATGGCTATCCGCTTCGGGATAACGCCTTCTGGTATGGCAGGCTTCTTCATGAGCCTGTTAGAGCTCTGGCCTAGTCCGTTAAAACCTGAAGCAGTGGAGTTGGGCGACCTATTGAAAGGGGTCGCGGCAGTGGTAAGTCGATCGAAGACCGACTTCTTTGGAGCTTCTTGCAATGTCATTGGGGCGTTGAAGCTCAATGGTGGGAGCATGGTCCCGAAGAATAATCCAGTGGTGGCTTGAGTTACCTGCTCCACTGGTATCTTGAAAAGAGAGGCCGCTCGGGACCCATAAGTCACTCCTCCAGCAATGACGGAGCGAGAGTTGCAGCTGCAGGCGGTGCAGTTCGAAGCCATCGATCTTCTGTTTTCTGCATGGAGAAAGACACCAAATCTAAGTACTTTGAATCCACAAGCAACCACAGCAAACCGCGATTTGCTCGCGAACACGACACACGAAGTGTGGAGTGGAAAGAGGAAAAGGTCCCACCGGGCGTGCCAGAATCTGTTCCCCTCCGAAAGACGGCCGAGACTTTGCGTCTCGCCTGAGATTCGGGGCAGATGCTATTTGGTTTTATCCGTCCACCTCTCCGAAGATGCCAACTTGATTTATGGCACCGTGTATCGGAGGTTTAGACGGATGCGGCCGATGTAGCAGACTTCATCAGATTCCCCCTCGCTTGAGGGGTTTTTTATTGTGGGGATGCTCTTCCCTGCAGGCGCAAGCCCCTGCAGTTAATTACGCTACCGCATCGCGGTAGCCACTTTCTCCTTCTCCGGAATTTCACTTCGTGTCGTGTGTGTTTGTTTTGTTTGTGGTTGCCCGTGGATTGTATACGGAGACTGAGTAATGCCGTCGCCCGTAGGACGTGAATTAGTCCAAATCCGTATTTTCTTAGATTTAGGTTTTGGGGTTTTTAGTTTAAGGATGCATTAGTAGCGTTGTGGCTAAGATCAACTTAAACGTTCGTCAAGGATACGTTAGTCCTGTTTTGGACTAAGATCAACTTGACGTGATAATCGATTTAATATCTGGCCTTCGGGACTCGTCACCTCTCTGACGTCGTTGAAGGATTACAACGACAGGTGTTAGAGGAGTTCAGAGATGTACCCTTGAACCAGAGTTGATTTGGGGTTTTATCATTCATTTAAATGTCTAAGGATGCGTTAGCCGTGTTTGGTGCTAAAATCAACTTAAACGGGACCGTTTAGATCCGGCAAAAGAGCATTTGGAGGCTCTATTGTTCCAGTTTAGAGACGTAGTGGTCCACTTTCCAGTTTAGGGACATGGTGGTCCATCGCCGGTTTAGGGACGTGGTGGTCTATATTCCAGTTTAGGGACGTGGTGGTCCGATATTAGTTTAAGGACGTTTCAGTCCGATATTTGTTTAAGGACGTTTCGGTCCACGAGTTTAAGGACCCCGCAGTCCATATTGATGTATGGTCGTTGGGACCCGTCACCTCTTTGACGTCGTTGAGGAATTACATCGATGGATGTCAAAGAAGTTCGGAGATGTACCCTCGAACCGATTGTAAATTGATTTAGTAGAGCAATTTTGCTCAGTCAATTTAATTTAAGGACTTATGGCCAAAATTGGGCTAAGTCCAATTGAGAATGTTCAACATTTTGTTTGCTTTTGCATTGCATTTCTTTTTATTTTTATTTAGGCTTTGCCCAGAAAGGATGCAGAGCATCAATTTGTTTTGGGCTCTTTTTTTTTAAGAATGATGCAAGGCATCAATTTTATTTGGGCTCTGCCCTTGTATAAAGGATGCAAATCATCAATTTATTTGGGCTCTGCCCATTTATTGCCTTGCAATTTATTTTGGCCTGTCAGGTCATTTTGATTTGGGCCTGGCCCTTTAAGAAATGCATTGCATTTATGCAAAGCACTGTTAATTTGAGAATCTTTTAGATTCAAGAACCGATGGTTCATAAAAGAAGTGCAAAGCACTATTTGATTTAGATCTAAAAAAAACAAATTTTTTCTTGTTTTTCTTATCTCAGAGAACCAAAGGTTCATAAAAGTGCAAAGCACTATTAATTTATGAACCTTTTAGATTCAAGAACCGATGGTTCATAAAAGAAGTGCAAAGCACTATTTGATTTAGATCTAAGAAAAAACAAGTTTTTTCTTGTTTTTCTTATCTCAGAGAACCAAAGGTTCATAAAAGTGCAAAGCACTATTAATTTAAGAACCTTTTAGGTTCAAGAACCGATGGTTCATAAAACAAGTGCAAGGCACTATTTATTTATTTATTTATTTATTTATTGTTGAAGATCCATGATCTTGTTCTTAGATCAATGATCTGTTCATAAGAGAATTTTCTCTTCTTTTAAAGGTTTTACCTTTTTTTTTATTCTTCAAGAGTTCTCAAAAGTTCTCTTCTCTTTTTTTTTTAGCAAGATATTGATGATTTTGAAATGAGGTCTGGGGTCCTTTTTATAGTGCTCATAAATTAGTTAAATTTGTTAAAAAGATATTTTTCCGAGTGATTTGGGGAATTTTCCCCACCGTTGGATCTTTGATCCAAACGCTCCTGTTTTACAGAAAAAATCTTCTTGTTTTAACAAAAACAGAAAAGATTTCCTTAAATCTTCATTCTGTTTTTTGCGCAACTCCCCAGCGCGTGACACGTGTCGCGCAATGCAGCGCTTGCGCAACTGCGCAGACACATGCCGCGCAACTAAATTTTTTTATTTTTTTTATTTTTTTATTATTTTTTTAATTTATTTATTATTATTTTTTTTTGCACTGCGCTGCGCAGTTGCGCACTGCACACGATTTTTTTTATATTTTTTTATTTATTTATTTTATTTTATTTATTTTTTTTTTGTGAAATTTGCTCTGATGGAGTACGCTATCTTGGGCGTTGCTCTCCTTGCTCTACTGTATCTGATTTTGACATGTGGCGCTCTACGTGCAGCGCAGGGGATCTGAAGCGTTATTTCATTTATTTTAACTTTTATTTTCACTTTAATTTTCAAGACAGAGCTTTGCTCTGATTGGAGAAAAACAGAAGTATTGTTTCTTTTCCCACCTTGGAATTTGAACAGAGCTTTGCTCTGATTGGGGTAAACAGGCATGTCGAGAAACAAACACCTTTTGTTCCTCGGAATGGTAGAAGATATACCCTCGCAAATGTTTGGGATATCCAATAAACTTACATAGGACAGACCTTGCCTCGAGCTTGTCCGGATTGTGTATTTTAACATAGGCCGGACAACCCCATGTCTGAATAAAATTAAGACTTGGTCTCTTACCATTCCATATCTCATATGGAGTGGTTGGAACTCTATTCAATAGGTATGTAGCTGTCTCCAGTGCATATCCCCAGAAGGAAATAGGTAACTCAGCAGTGTTCATCATAGAGCGCACCATATCTAATAGAGTGCGATTTCTCCGTTCCGATACACCGTTGTGTTGTTGTGTATAAGGAGGAGTAAGCTGAGAGAGAATCCCATTATCTTTTAGATAATCTAGAAAATCATTGCTCAAGTATTCTCCTCCTCGATCAGATCGAAGGATCTTAATACTTTTGCCCGTTTGGTTCTCTACTTCGTGCTTATATTCTCTGAATTTCTCAAAAGCTTCAGACTTGTGTTTCATCAGGAACACATATCCGAATCTTGAGAGATCGTCAGTGAATGTAATGAAGTAGGAAGAACCGTTCCTAGCATGCGTAGACATGGGACCGCATACATCACTATGTACCAATCCTAAGAGTTCGGTAACTCTTTCTCCGTGTCCACTAAATGGATCTTTGGTCATTTTTCCTTTGAGACATGAATGGCAAGTATCATAAGATGATAATTCGAACGGATTCAAATATCCATCCATATGTAACTTAGTCAGTCGTGTCGCATTGATATGACGAAGTCTACAATGCCACAAGAAGGATTCGTTCATTTCTGAACTCTTCCTCTTATGTGTGTTTTGTATATTGAGAACTGTATTTTGATTTAGAATGAATATGCCATTATGTAACGAGCCTGATGCAATCAACTTTTGATCTAGGAATATGTTCATAACATTATCCTATACTATAAAATTGTATCCTTCTTTACTTAATAAAGAAACTGATATAATGTTGCACATCATGTTCGGTATATAATAGCACTTATTTAGAATCAGTGTATCACCACTTGGCAATACTAGGTGATATTCACCAACTGCTTTGGCTGCAACATTTGCCCCATTCCTTACTTGAATGGAATGATCACCTTTTCCCAGTTCTCTACCTTTACGTAACCCATGTAACAATTTACATATGTGGGATCCTGATCCGGTATCTAATACCCAGGACGTAGGGTGAACTGAAAAACAGTTCTCAATAACTAACACACCCGAAGAAGATGCATCAGCATGCATGTTCTTTTGGGCGGCGTGAGAATCCAGATATTCTCCTGTTTCCTGTTCAGTCTTATAACTCTTATAAGAAAGAACGGGTCCAACGTTCCCCTGCTCAGTATAATAAGCGGGTTCAGTCAATACATCCATATTATTATCTTGATTAAGGCCTGACATGGTCGCTACCTGGAGAGAGAGAGAAGAAAACACTTTAGCGTATGCTCTTGCAAGATTAGATTGGTTATTATCTTATCTAATTAGGATGTCTCCCACTGTTTTTATCAAATCTTCCTTCAAACCCTAAAAGGTAAGATTAGTCGGGATTAATTACACCCTACAATTTCGTCAATCTTTCAGCCAGATCAGTGTCGGTACTTGAGGGAGGTTCCCCTTGCTTTCGCACGGACTTAATTAAAGTAAACCTTGTTTTCCTAGAGGCGTAACCCCGTTAACACTTTTCTAGACACCTACTTGATCGGCTAATTGTCCTGTGTAAAACTCTCCCAGGAGTAACTCTTACTCGCAGTGGGTATCGGGATCCAACTATCTCATAGAAGGTATGCAATCTCATTGCAAATTTCAACACTTGAAATTCCCGATAATGCTTTTGCCCCTAGCGTCCCATGACCTTGACGGAGGCCAAACTACCCATAGGACGCTAGTCAAGTTCAACCCGTCATTTCTTGATTGAATTAAACCCACCCGAACGACCTTTGACGGAGGCCAAACTACGCCATACGAATACCCTACTCCATTCGCATCATATGCTAGCAGATAAGCACTAGTTAGCTACCGTACACTACGCCTTGACGGAGGCCAAACTACCGCAGCACGAATACTAAGTAGTACTTATCTGAAATGATGGAGGGCTACGCAGGTTTTTTTAGAAAACCATGAGCGTAATGAACTTGATATCGTTGTAGAATCAAGTGAAATTTTGAAATGGAGTGATTTTGAGGCTTTTCTAGTTTTGCTAAAGAGGTCACTCCCGGTGAAGGGATCTTGGCTCTTTCCTCATCGAATAAGGTGCAGGACATATCATATACATCGCTGTGCAAAGCAAAACACTAAAAGCAATCAAAAGACAAACCGAGTTTTGTAGCATCTGCCAGTTTCGCTAAAGAGGTCACTCCCGGTGAAGGGATCTCGGCTCTTTCCTCATCGAATAAGGTGCATGGTATATCATATATACCGCTATGCAAAGCAAGACTGTAGCTACCCTTTTTATAAAGTTTTGATTCTACAACATCTTTTAGGTTTCTTTTCTTTTTATTAATCTCATTAATAAAATCCCATCAGCTTATGCTTCCTAAGCATCACAGAAGAAACGAAAGCAGTAATATTTATATATCAGCATATATATATATAGTATAAGCATTCGTCTAAGGCAGTAATATGATCTCATCACAGAACATTGCAGCAGAAGAACATATATGAAATATTGGATATACTAGGATGTCCGTGTTTTCAATACGAGCCTGTATAAAACACGGATTCCACAGTCGTGATGAATAGCCAAACTCACATCCCTAGACCCCTACGAGAGCGGCAAGTAACACTACCAATTCTAGGGTTAGGAGACCCGGTCTCGACTCCTCGAGATGGCCTCCCACTGGACCCTAGAACCCGGTTACTTGTGCTCCCCTCCTTGGGTCTACCTAATGCGGAAAAGTAAATAATATACAAAGGTGACATCAACCTCATCCCGGAAGTGCCCCAATAAAAGAATATTACAAACAAATGAATTTTACATGAATGAAAATAAAAACCCTCATCTCACATAAAACCCCCGGCGATTTAGAACACGACGATCCAATATAACATATCACAACAACACATAATATCACATATCATCAACGTAAGTAAGTATGCATACACCGATCGTCGTTGTCGTATAGCAACGAAAACCGGCAATACAACTACATACTACATTTACGGTCACAGAAAAGAAATTGTAAAACTATAATAGTTGGAATCCACAATCACTTTAGACATCGCAAATCCGAAATATCACATACTTCGCATTTCATGCCTAACTCTATGAATTCCACATATTGTATCACATTCCAGATAAATAGATAGTATTAAACTTTTCGAACAGATAATCAAATACCCAAAATTTCCTAAATTGCTCAACACTTGAGCGGAGTTCAAATAATCCCAGAATATGTCACAATACCGGTGATCCAGTAGTAGAAGGGTCAAGCCAACGCCTCACATGTGGCACGTCGTACTGCCCCAAACCCTAAGGTTTAAAGGCAGTTCAAGACGGTCACATAATCGAGTTAAGGTTTGTTGTCTTCTAGAGGGTCCACCGTGTTACTTATACAATTTTTCCGAAAGATTTAAACCCGATAAAAATTCAACACTTGAAAGTTTTTCGTGCCGGGAAAAAATGAGTTAATGATATCCGTTCGAACATTTTAGCAGTTTCTAAATATCCGGAAATAATAATGAATTTAAATATTCCGATCGAATCTACGATTACAAAATAAACCCCAGAACACTCATCACATGAGCCAGATTAAAAATACCCATAAAATATAACTTGAAGAAATAGATATTATAGTGCAAACAACAGTGCATTAGTCCTCTGTACGGCCGCGGAACCGCGGTCCAAGCGTGGTACGGCCGCGGTTCCGCGGTGGAAAGTATGGATCATGCGCTCGTGTTTCACTGTAATTCTTATATTTCCCTGCTGAATTTTTTAGGTATTTTTAATACAGAAAAATCACAATTTTTAAAAAAATATCCAGAGAGGGGTTCATTTCGTAGTTTCGGGGTTCGTTCGGAGTTTTAACTTCGTATACACATCGCCTAATCTCTAGCTAGGCTCTGATACCACGGTAGGGTTCCTAAGCACTCTTGTGAAGGTTCATAAGGTATCAAACATACCCGAATAAAAATTTAGACGTGCCGAACAACCCAAAGCCGGGATCTTTGCTAGATTATTAGGGTTTAACATGCAAGTAAACATCTTTACTACTAAGTATGAGGGATTACAACCTTTGTAGTCCACTCCTTTGCTTCAAAAGCTCCGAATAGAAGTCCCTTCTCCGCGATCCACGATCTCCTGGACTCAATAGAGGCTCCACGACTCGAACGATCCATGATAGCTTGTCGTATTCCTGTTCTCCGATGATCTACGTCGAAGTTGCAATAGCTCAAGCTCTCTCACTCTAATGAGGTGAACACCCTAATCTAATGGGCTAGATTAGATGAGGATGATGGATTAGTATTTATGCTTTCTTTTTATATCATTTTCTCACAAGAAATCATCATAAAAGAAATAACTAGTGAGCTTTTTCCAAAACTCAAGAGAGAAGAAGATGAAGAATAATGAGAATGATCCTTTTATGATGAATAGTAGATAAGAATATATGATTGATTATAGAACCATGGTCAAAGATGAGAGGCTTAACCTTTGTAGAGTATAAACTAGAGCTAGGGTTTGGTTAGGTTAAGAATGAGTCATGGATAAGTATCAACCATAATATATTAACCAAGACAAAAGGAAATCCTTCTAGAAAGAGCAAGAAGAAACTAACCCTAATCAAACCCTAATCTCTTTTTATCATCACTAAACATGTTTCATAATAAATCATATCATGTCACAATAATATATATCACATATATATTATATATTTGCAACAAAAGAAAATAATACAATTAACATATATCGCATATATATCAATGTATTAATCCGGTGAGAAAATGAAATAATAAAGCGAGCCAATATTAGATAATGTAATACAATATATCATATATATCATTATACATTAAATCATCGAATCAACACTTGATCCGACGATCCGGCTATATCGAATATAACCGACTAATATCTCATGTACCGATTCATCGAATCAACACTTGATCTGATGACCCGGTTCATATCTAAATATTGAGAGAATATAGTACGGTATCATATATCGCATTATCCTCGGTCCTGCACATATCACATATGTGCCTCTACTCCGTTTTGCCTGAGCCAAGAAACCTCTGTGTAGGACTCTAAAGAATCGTCAATACGTCGGTAGCAGGTGATGATCATATCAAACACCCACAAGCTGCAAGCGGTCAGCTAAACGTAACAGCCACCCAGGTATTGAGCGATCAGAAGATCAACAAGCTAGCATGTCTGTTCTCCTGTGAATCCAATCAGTATTACTCCCGTACAGTCCGGTCTGTTCGTCTGATATGTCGCATATCAAGTATAGGGGTGGTATACGTCAGACCCTAGTAACCGATAAGTCGTGTCGATGTGAGGCTCATAACGGGTCGAGAAACTACTGGTAACAGTTACCAGTATATCTCTATATCAGCCCTGGCCAGGGACTTCCAGTTATAGCCAATCGAACACAGCACAACATCAACTCCCTATACCGGGAGAGACGAATCCCCTCCTATCGCTCATTGCCTCCATGTGATTCGGGACTGTACCCAAAAGCCACCGTTTTGCTCGCCCTCTTGGACGTGGTAAGGTGGAAATCAAAGCACAGTGGGAATCACACAAGACTCTATAACGATCTCGGGTCTACAGACTACCCTGTACCAGTGTCACCGGAGAACTGCCATCTGACGTGTGGTATATCACCATCTGGGAGTTCTCGGCGAGTCCGTCCAGTGTACCCAGTCTCCACTGAGCACCCGTACACCATCTCTGATGTCAAACAACGATGGTATGGGATCATCCATCGCCCATCATATGGGTCAAGATGCGTATACGCTAGTCTACTCTGGTGTATCGATGCCCTGTCTCGATATACCCTCGACTAGGAACAGTTATATGATGTACTCATCGACTACCGTGGCCCCACTAGTATGATCTCATCATAGTCCCAGTAGTCGAGTACAGATCCTAAGGGCTTTATCAACATGTGAGAGAAAGACAGTAAACCAATACAAGTCAACATGTTAAGATAAAGTGAAACCAAATAGCATACTATCATGACGAGCAAGAAAGTCCTCTCTGTATATATCCAAGCATCCATCATAATATACATCATATGTACAACAATGGCCTCTAGGGCATATACATAACTAACAGATACAGGACGACGCGTACTGCCGGGGCCGAGGGCCGATTCCACAGACGGTGCCCGTGGCCCGATCCGGACGGACGGAGTCCGATACTTGAGGATTTGCGTTTTGATGCTAAACATGACTATTTATGATATTTCGAGTGCCGATGTTGGGCACTCACGATTATATGAGATTTACAGGATTTGAGGGCCGATGAGGATGACGGCGCCTAAGTTTTCCTGGGATTTGGGTGTATTGATGGACACCGATTATTTTCCACGTTGACATTCCGTATAGATGTTATTTATTCCCATGCTTAGCATTTAGTATTATACATCTCATACTGTATCTGTAGTACCTGATAGAGTACACATGCTATGCACGATTATTGCATACCTGCTCACCCTATATAGGTGTTATTAGATTGCATTTGCTATGCACGATTATTGCATACCTGCTCACCCTATATAGATGTTGTTAGATTGCATTTGCTATGCACGATTATTGCATACCCTGCTTATCATATAGAGATGTTATTAGATCGCACTTGTTGCATGATTATTGCTCATCTAGCTCATCATATAGATGTTATCTGTTGGCATAGGTTAGAGTATCGTAGTACGTGCATACTCGCGATTACCTTTATATGTTATCTACTATTTACGAGTTGGAACCTCACCCCCGTTGTGCCACAGTGTTTGCAGGTTGTCCCTCAGAGTAGTCGCGGCAGGCTGTTTTATTGCATCTTTTGGATACGGATACCATTGCAGCTGGCGTGCGAGCCCTTTGCTAATAGGTGGGTTTTTGTACGGTATCTGTTTATTTTCCAGTTGCATACATTTTTGTATCTAGTACTCTCCATCTACTTTTCATGTATTGACTTAAAGACCAGTTGTGAGGACGATGTATATTATGTATACTCTGGTGTCGAGCTCGTTGTGAGCCGACTTTATTTATGCAGCTTTATCTTTCATGATATTTGTTTTCACTTATACTGCTCATTTCTTCGCTACGGCTTCGTATTTTATATCTGTGGTGATTGTTTCCGCCTTTGGGCGTGATTATTCCCGTTTGGGATGCTTTATTCATTCTATATGTCACTTTTACTCATATACTATCTTGCACCTGTTTTCAGGGCTAGTTTTTACAAAGGAAATGCTGCCAAAATTTTTAAGATAATAACTTGAACTTTAAAGAATTTTACTAAATTACTTAAGGTTTTCTAAATGTTTTAACAAATGTTTCTATTAAATGTTTTAACACTCAATACTTTTAATGGTTTTGATTTCTGGGTTCGGCTTACTTAGTCGCGTTACGCCTGTAGACGTTCTTTAGTTAAGTGCCGGTCACGGGCCGAACTTTGGGTCATGACAAAGTTGGTATCAGACCGTAGGTTTTACCTTCGGAGTGTAGGATGACCTTGGTATGATGGAGTAGGTAGCTGAAGCAGAGTGGCGTAGCATGCGTATGTTCCGCGGCATACTCACGACGCGGTACTCCGCCTAAGCTACCTTAGGACTTATTGATGGAAATTCTTTCATGGGTGTATACATTTTTGTGATTCGATCTCCGTATCCTTATCGAATCCTACTTTCTTTTCAGCCATTATGCCGCCAAAGACTACGAGGGCGCAGGGAGCGGCCGCGAGAGCCGAGATTCGAGTTGACTCATCCGAGACGAGGACTGATCCGGGTAGTACACCTGTTGTACCAGAGCAGACTGTTCCTCCTACGACAGATCAGATCGCCATGCTAGGGGCCGGTATGCAGGAGATGCGCCAGATGATAGGATCACTAGTTGAGACGCTCCGAGCACAGCGAACAGAGGTAGTTCCACCTATTACGGGGACCGCAATGGTACCTACCGTACAGGCAGTTGCCCCTGCAGCTACGGTGGTTATTACGGTATCGCTATCAGAGTACATGAGGCCGAAGCCTCCGGTCTTCACAGGCACCGATGCAGCCGAGGACCTACAGTCTTTCATTGATAGGATGGCCCGGATATGTCGTTCACTCAGATGCTCAGATGCGAGATGAGTAGAGTTCGCGAGCTTTCGCCTGGAAGGTCTTACGCAGAAATGGTGTGAATCGGTCGAGAAGGGCAGAGCAGCAGTTCTTCCTCCTATGACCTGGACCGAGTTTGTGACGGTGTTTCTAGCCTGTTTCCTTCCCTAGAGTGTCAAGGATGCCCGAGCGCGCAAATTTGAGTCCTTACGCCAGACGCCAGAGATGACAGTGGCAGAGTACGATGTACTGTTTACCGAGCTATCCGTTTATGCCCCATACCTAGTGGCGACTGAGGAGATGCGAGTCAAGAGGTTTGTTCGAGGCTTGCTTGCCCCACTGTTCCTTGCGATCAGCGCACAACATTGTGAGACTTATGCAGCAGCTGTAGAAGCAGCCCTATTAGTCGAGGAGCGCCTTGCAGAGACTTTGGTCGTTCCAGGGCCGAAGAGGGTTCGTACTGATACTGCAGCATGGAGACTTCCATTCGGACACCGTGATAGACATCGTACAGGTGGCAGAGACTCGGGGCGAGGCCAGATGTTTAGCTCTTATCCCCAGGAGGGCAGCATTCGTCACGTGGATGCTTTGGATGTGGTAGTCCCCATCACTGCGTCAGAGATTGTACCGAGATACGTCGGAGGGAGGTAGCAGTACCACATGTCACACTTCCACCTTCTCCACCCCAGAGGGCGTTGCCTATTCTACCTACTGTTGCTCCGCGTCAGACTCATGCACAGAGAGGCCGTGGTCGCGGAGGGTTTACTCATAGAGGACAAGGTGGCCAAGGTAGAGGACAGCCAGCTGCCGGCAGAGTACAGCCAGTTGCTAGTAGGGGACCGCTAGTTGCAGACAGAGGACAGGCACGGGTTTTGGCGTTGACGCATCAGGACGCGCAAGCGTCCAATGCTGTGGTCTCAGGTACCCTATCAGTATATTCTATTGACGCACACGTGTTGTTTGATCCCGGATCCACGCACTCGTACGTTTCCGCACACTTTGTGCCGAGTTTGGGTAGAGAGTCCAGTTTGCTTGATCAGCCGCTTGTTGTGACCACTCTTGTGGGAGAGTCGCTTATTGCTAGGCACATGTTCCGATCCTGTATTGTCCGTATTGGCGAGAGCGAGTTGCCTGTCAACTTGATCCTTCTTGAGATGTTGGACTTCGACGTTCTTTTGGGCATGGATTGGTTAGCCACGTGCTATGCGTCTGTGGACTGCCGTGAGAAGACAGTTAGATTTTGTTTTCCCGGCGAGTCGGCTTTTGTTGTGCAGGGGACCGTGGTGCCGCCCCACACATTTTGATTTCTTCTCTTCGCGCTGGATAGCTGTTGAGGAAGGGATGTCAGGGATTCCTAGCCTATGTTTTTAATACTAGAGCTATGGATGTTCCGTTAGACCAGGTTCCGATTGTTCGTGAGTTCCCTGATGTTTTCCCTGGCGAGCTTCCTGGGCTACCGCCCGAGCAGGATATTGTTTTCTGTATTGATTTGATTCCCGGCACGGGGCCTATTTCTATACGGCCTTATCGGATGGCTCCGACAGAGCTTAGTGAGTTGAAGGGTCAGTTGCAAGATTTGCTGGATAAGGGACTTATTCGACCCAGTGTTTCTCCTTGGAGTGCTCCGGTCCTATTTGTCAAGAAGAAGGATGGCAGTTTGCGTTTGTGTATCGACTACCGCCAGCTGAACAGGGTTACCGTGCGGAACAGATATCCTTTGCCACGCATCGATGACTTGTTCGACCAGCTTCAGGGGGCAGGATATTTTTCGAGGATCGACTTGCGATCAGGATACCATCAGCTGCAGGTTCGACATGAGGATATTCCGAGGACAGCTTTCCGCACGCGCTACGGCCATTATGAGTTTTTGGTGATGTCGTTCGGACTCACCAACGCCCCAGCAGCATTTATGGATTTGATGAACCGTATATTTAGGCCGTATCTTGATTTGTTCATCATCGAATTCATTGACGATATTTTAGTGTATTCCCGGAGCAGAGGGGAGCACGAGCAGCACCTGCGGATCACACTGCAGACTTTGAGGGAGCACCAGCTGTTCGCAAAATTCTCCAAGTGCGCATTCTGGCTTGACAGCGTAGACTTCTTGGGTCACGTGATTACACGAGACGGTATATGTGTGGACCCGAGGAAGATTGAGGTCGTTCAGAGTTGGCCCAGACCTGCATCAGTTACGGAGATCCGCAGCTTTATAGGACTGGCTGGCTACTACAGGCGATTTGTACAGGACTTCTCCCGTATTGCCGCACCTTTGACCGGGTTTACCCAGAAGGGAGTAACTTTCGATTGGACGGAGGAGTGCGAGCATAGTTTTCAGCAGCTACGAACTTGTTTGACTACGGCGCCGGTATTATCGTTGCCTTCAGGATCAGGCGGATTTGTGGTCTATTATGATGCTTCTCGAGTAGGGCTAGGGTGCGTATTGATGCAGCATAATAGGGTGATCGCGTATGCTTCACGGCAGTTGAAGAGACATGAACAGAACTGCCCCACTTACGATTTGGAGATAGCTGCAGTGGTCTTTACACTCAAGATCTGGCGACATTACCTATACGGCTAGTCATGCCAGATATTCACTGATCACAAAAGCTTAAAGTATATATTTCAGCAGCGGGACCTGAATCTCAGACAGCGCCGTTGGATGGAACTAGTAAAGGACTACGATTGCAAGATCTTGTATCACCCGGGCAAGGCTAATGTAGTGGCGGATGCTTTGAGCAGGAGGCCCGGGGGTAGTCTATCTTGTTTGAGCGCAGTGCAGAGGCAGTCGACGGCAGATTGGCAGACATTATGCGACAGCCGAGTAGAGGGATGCTAGGCACTGCCATAAGGGTCTACAAGGCATCAACCATGCCCGATTAAAAATTTAGCCGTGCCGAACAACCCAAAGCCTGATCTTTAAACTAGAGATTAGGTGAAAACAAGCATGTTAAACACATTAACACTTAGTGAGAGGGATTATAACCTTTGTATATCCAGTCCTTCACTTCTTAAGCTCCATGTTGAGGTCCCTTCGCTGCGATCATCGTGTTCCGGACTCTCGAGAGGCTCCGCGAAGAGAAAGATGCAACCTTGCTTCCGATCTTCGATAACAAAGATGATCTACCTTGAAGTTTCATTAACACAAGCTAACACTCACTAAATGAAGTGAACACCCTCATCTAAATGGCAAGGATAGATGAGGATGATGAAGTAGGATTTTTAGCTCTCATTTATAATCTTTTTCTCACACATAATCATCACTTAGAAAACACTAGAAAGCTTTTTCCATGAAAAGAAGAATGAAGAAGAAGAAGCATAAATCATAATCCTTCTGTGATGAATAATGAAAGTAATGATAAGGTTAGAAATGCAACCATGGTTCAAGTAACCATTGTAGAGAATTAACCAAGGTTAAAGGGTTGGGTTGGGTTAAGGAAATATCTTCATAAAATATCTTTTCCAAAACAAAAATGAAAGCTTCTAGAAACTTCTAGAATAGCTTAACCCAAATCAAACCCTAACCATGTTTAATCTCCACTAAACATGTTGCATTAATAACCATATTATGTTGCAATATTATATATCACATATATAATATTTATTGCAACAAAATAAAATAATACTATTAACATATATCGCATATATATCAATGTATTACCCGAGTGAGAAAAAGAATCTTTTAGTGAGCTAATATTAGTTAATCTAATTCAATATATCATATATATTATTATACATTAAATCATCGAATCAACACATGATCCGACAATCCGGCTATATCGCATATAACCGACTAATATATCATTTACCGATTCATCGAATCAACACTTGATCCGATGACCCGGCTGATATCAAATATCTCGAGAATAGAATACGGTATCTCATATCGCATTATCCTCGGTCCTGCACATATCACATATATGCCCCTACTCCGTTTTGCCTGAGTCAAGAAACCTCTGTCTAAAACTCTAAAGAATCGTCAATACGCCGGCAGTAGGTGATGATCATATCAAACACCCACAAGCTGCAAGCGGTCAGCTAAACGTAACAGCCACCTAGGTATTGAGCGATCAGAAGATCAACAAGCAAGCCTGTACTTTCTCCTGTGAATCCAATCAGTAACACTCCCGTACAGTCCGGTCTCGTCGTCTGATATGTTGCATATCTTGCCTAGGGGTGGTAAACGTCAAATCCTAGTAGCTTGATAAGTCGTGTCGATATGAGGTCTATAACAGTTCGAGAAACTACTGATAACACTTACCAGTAAATCTCAGCAACCCTGGCCAGGGATTTCCAGTTATAGCCAATAGAACACATCACAACATCAACTCCCTATACCGGAAGAGACGAATCCCCTCCTATCGCTCATTGCCTCCATGTGATTCGGGACTGTACCCAAAAGCAACCTTTTTGCGCGTCCTCTTGGACTTGGTATGATGGAAATCAAAGCACAGTGGGAATTACACGTCTTTATGAAGATCTCGGGTCAACAGACTACTCTGTACCAGTGTCACTGGAGAACTGCCATCTGACGTGAGGTATAATACCATCTGGGAGTTCTCGGCGAGTCCGTCCAGTGTACCCAGTCTCCACTGAGCACCCGTATATAATCTCTGATGTCAAACACCAATGGATATGGGATCATCCATCGCCCATCTGTATGGGTCGAGAAGGTATACGCTAGTCTACACTGGTATATCGATGCCCCGTCTCGATACATCCACACCTAGGGATTTTGAAGGATGTACTTATGAACTACCATGTCCCCACTAGTATGATCCGCATCATAGTCCCAGTAGTCGAGTACAAATCCTAAGGGCTTTATCAACATGTAACATAGAGATAATCAGAGTACATGTTAAGATAAAGTACAACCAGATAGCGTACTATCATGTCGAGCAAGAAAGTCCTCCTTATATATGTCCAAGCATCCATTACAATATGCATCGTATGTACAGTAATGGCCTCTAGGGCATACATATAACTAACACCGAATGCAATTCGAGTTCACACCGATCGGGGGACAGCTTGCGCATGTTCGTGCACGCCCACAGTTGCTTGACCGTATACATGAAACACAGTACAGTGATGACCGTTGTTCAGAGATCATGGCACAGATTGGACAGGGAAGATTTTCCGAGTTCGTGATCGATGATCAGGGGATACTGCGATTTGGGACTAGACTGTGTGTACCAGATACTGAAGGACTACGGCGTGAGATTCTTGAGGAGGCACATCGATCGGTGTATAGTGTTCATACGGGTTCCACCAAGATGTACCATGATATGAGGGATGTTTACTGGTGGGACGGAATGAAGAAGGACATCGCAGACTTCGTGTCGAGATGCCTGACTTGTCAGCAAGTCAAGGCCGAGCACCAGAGGCCAGCGGGAGAGCTACAGCCGTTACCTATCCCGGAGTAGAAATGGGAGCAGATTTCGATGGACTTCATTGTGGGTCAATCCAGGACTAGGCGAGGGTATGACTCCATTTGGGTGATCGTGGATCGTTTGACGAAAGCGGCTTACTTCCTACCAGTGATGACGACTTTCGGATTTGCTCAGTATGCCCACATTTACATCGACGAGATTGTACGACTGCATGGAGTCCCGACGTGTATCGTGTCCGACCGAGGCACCCAGTTTACCAGCCGACTATGGCAGAGGCTTCAGAAGGCTTTGGGCACCCGCTTGAGTTTCAACACAGCATTTCATCCGCAGACCGATGGCCAGTCAGAGTGGACTATTCAGACTCTCGAGGACATGCTCCGAGCGTGCGTTTTAGACTTTGGTGGTAGCTGGGATCATCATTTACCCTTGGTGGAGTTCTCCTACAACAATAGTTTCCAAGATACTATTCAGATAACACCTTTCGAGGCCTTGTATGGGAGAAGATGTAGATCGCCCGTCTGTTGGACAGAGCTCAGTGAGAGTAGTATTTTGGGACCACAGATCGTACAAGAGACGAACGAGAAGATACAGCTGATTCGAGACAGGGTGAGGACAGCTCAGAGCAGGCAGAAATCGTATATTGACAGATGCCGCCGCAGATTAGAGTTCGCAGTTTGAACGGAAGGGGAAGCTTAGCCCCAGGTTCATAGGTCCCTTCGAGATCCTCGAGCGTGTGGGTGCAGTAGCATATCGTTTGGCTCTTCCACCCAACATCCCAGACGTTCACCCCGTATTCCACGTGTCGATGCCTCGCAGATACCTACATGACCCTTCGGACATGATTCAGCATCAGACCGTTCAGCTCGAGCGCGATCTTTCATTCACCGAGCAGCCAGTCGTGATATTGGACCGGCAGGTGAAGAAACTTAGATCGAAGGTCTTGCCACCAGTGAAGGTGCTTTAGCGCAGTCCGAATGGTGAAGATATCACTTGGGAGGCCGAGGGCAAGATGCGGAAGAAATTCCCTCATCTCTTTGAAAGTATGCGTAGCTTTATATTTTTAAATTCGGGGACGAATATCTTTAAGGGGGGAAGATTGTAACACCTTAGGATGTGTTTAGTGGCTAATTATATTTTAATATATGGTTTTTAATAAAAAGTTTACCAAACTGATTTTCAAATATTTTATCAAATTTAATGAATATTTTATTAGAATTTTCCTAGGCTTGCACACACTTGTGCATGTAAACTAGGATTAAAATGGGGTTAGACCATGATTAGCAACCATGGTGGACTAACCATTCTCCTTAAGCCAATTTAAAATTTTAATTAAGTGTTTTGGGGTCAATTGTTTTTTTTAAATGGAAAATGAATTATTGCTTTGGGTTTGACTTGGTGTGAGAGAGAGAGAGTGTGTGCATGATGGGCATCATGGCATGAGCCCATGCTTGCATTAAATGAGGTAAGAGAGAGGGGGTTTGACTCTCTTATTCCCTCATTTCTTTTTCAAAAACACTCATTTCATCACATCTCTCTCACTCTCACTCACTCATACACACACACACTCATTCATCACAACAGCAGCAGTAGAAGTTACAGCAGCACCCAGCAGCAGCAGCAACAACAGCAACAAGAAGCAGCAGCAACAGAAGCGGTAACAGCAAAAGCAATAGCAGCTCCAGCAGCATCAGCAGCAGCTCCAGCAGCAGCAGCAACACCTCATCTACTTCCTCTCGTCCTTCTCCTGCTTCCTAGGGTCGAAAGTGAGGTATAAAATCTGAGCTAAATTCCTTTTGTGCTAAGTTATGTGTAGAATTAGCATCGGTTAGTGTTAAATGTGCGTTTTGTGCTAGAAATGGTGTTTTGTGTGAAGTTGTAGCCAAGTGATGATTTTGGTGGTTAGAATAACTTAGCTAAGTGTTGTTAGGCCCACATAAACCTATCTTTAACCCAGATTTCACTAAAATACCCTAGGTTTCCTTTTGTGCTAAATATAACGTTTTTTAGCAAAATATGGCCGCAAATTGCGTCCAGACAGGGGACTTAGGGGTTAGGGTTTTGGCTAGGGTAGTCTGCTGCATATTTTAGTGTTTTGGCATGTGCAATTTTGTAAGTTTTCACATGTATCAAAATCTGGAACCATATATCGTTTTTCCTATGCGTTTAGTTTGCGCGACACGTGTGATACGTGTGTGGGTTTAGTGTTCCAGCGTATCGCGACGTGTCGGGGTAGTTTTAGACGCGTATACACACGTTTCAGCGTATCGGACACACGCGCGTTTAGTTCGCGACGTGAGTTTCTCGTTTGATTTCGATATCGCGTTTTGCGAAATATTTTGCTTATATATGGATTCCTTATATGAATTCCAGGTTAGCAGGCGGGCACATCGGACGCCGCAGGGAAGGGGAAGCAAGTGGTCAGCTACACTTAGCACGCGACCTGGTGAGTAGATTTAACATCTACGGAGAAATCTCTTGTATGGCGTTAAGCGTCAGGGCGTGATAGGATATTTAGTCGTAGATGTTTATCTGTATTAGTGTAGCATACCTCTCTTATTGTATATAGAAATGGTAGATATAGAACACTGCACTGTCACTAACGGTTCAAGCTGCACGAGCACTATTTATATGTTACACTCACACCGTTAGTGATTGCCATGAAACTTGCACTATAGGGTTACTGACCTATTTGTATGTCACGAATCGAAGATTGATTCGATAAGTCGATACATTGGATACTAGTCGGTTTTATGCGACATGACCGGATCATTGAATCAAGTGTTGATTTAATGATTTAATGTATAATTATATATTTGATATATTACTTTACATTAACTAGTATTGGTTCACTCAAGATTGATTTTCTCACTTGAAATGCACAAGTTGTATATGTGATATATTTTTGTGCACTTGTTTGTATCATGTTTGATGATACATGCAAACTTGGGTTTGTGTAAGACTTAAACCATGTTTAGTGAATGGTTAGGGTTTCATTTCACTTATTTATTTATCTATTTATTTTGGTTAAAAGAAAAAGGAAAACAAAATGGTTGCTTTCATACAAGAAGCTTCTTGATGCTTCATACATCTTTGACTAAGTGACCATTTTTGTCTTCATCTCCTAACCCTAACCATTCAACTAAACCCTAGTTAATTCTCTACACTAAACCATGGTTGCAAATATGATAAGTATCATTTTATTTTCTATTTTCAAAATACTTATCATATTCTTTTTCTTCTTCTTTTTCTTCTTCAACAAGAAGAAAGCTTGCTACCATTAATGGCAACATGAGAAAAAGAGTGAGAAATCCAATTCTAAAGTGAACCCACTTCCTATTTCTTCATCCTCTACCACTTGCCAAGTAGTATAAGGTGTTTTCTTCACAAGTTTCATGACTTGGTGAAGTTGGAGCTTGATCTTGAGTTGCCTCGACGTAGATCATCTTCGGCATCGAAGTCGACGACCTAGCCCGATCATTTCTCCGACGAAACCTTCGCCAGAGTCCAGATTCCGATAGGTACAGCGGAGGGACGTCATCACGGAGCCTAGGAAGTGGAGGACCGGATCAACAAAGGTTGTAGTCACTTTCCTTTAGCAATAAAGTTGTTTACTTGCTTGCATCGCCTTATCATCTAGTTAACGATCCGTATTAGGGTTTGTAGGCACATGAAAAAATTTGAATTGGGCATATTTGATCTGTTGTGAGACCTCATTAGTGTGCCTAGGAACCCTACATGGACATCTTCTTGATTCATGATATTTTACTTGATTTTCTTGAAATGACAACTCAATTAAATCTTAAATTACTTTCTTGAATATTCTTTTATATTTTCTTTCAATTCATCTAAAACAAGATCGAATAAAACACGCATCTCAGTGGACGATCCGTATTCATTAACGAAATACTTCGACACCGTTAATTGATTGCGGTTATAAATTCTTTAGTTGTGATTATATTTTCATAACACGAACCATACGATCAATCAGTATCCATGACACAATACTAGAAACACACTCAAGATCACGGATATAACGTTTGTGAGCCGACACTGCAAACCGATCGATATCTAAAGAGTTCTTTTGCAACAAATAAATGTGTACATAATTTTGGTCCAACAAAATACAAGTGTGCACATAACTCTTTGGCACATGGGCCATGGTGGGGGCTGCCTTACATAAGTTGGCACACACAAATGATGACTTGTGCAAGTAGTAGGCGCACATGGAGGACATGAATGATAAATGCAAAAAGTTGTGATGTGATATAAAGCTACATGTGTCCCTCCAAATCCCTGAATGCAGACCAGATTCATATAAACAAATCAAACAGCACCAGTGGAATTGTCTAGAGAACACTAGACCACCACACCAACACGAGCCAAATTGCTCGGACTAAGCCCGGCGACTTCCCCCTTAAACCCGTTGCCACCGGTCCCCCCAGCTCCATTTGTCCCCAATTTTCTTCTGTCCATCCCTTGCTGTCACATCATCTTATTTTTATTGTTTGTTTCATCTTATTTTGGGCCTATAAATACATATCAATGAGCAAGGGAGGGGACTCATACACTTACTTGATACACTTTTTGTTCATTTTCCATTTTTGTTTAGGTCTTGTACATAGCTAGTTCACCTTGAGTTCTTTGCCTTCTCTTGATCTTGCAACCTCTTCATTGAGCTTGCAAGTTTAAGTTTTGGTTATTGAACTCAAAGTTTGTATCATCACTTGATGTTAATAAAGCTTTCATTTTTGGGTTCTTAGTATTTTTTATCTCTTTTACTTACTTGCATTTCATTTCTTTCCATTTACTTACTTGCATTTTATTCCTCGCCATTTACTTACTTGCAATGTTGTTTTATTCTTTACTTTTTATCATTTCATTTGCTCTTTCTTTTTGTTGTTTTGATGGTTTGTGAATATGGTGTTGTTAGGAAAAGGAATGGTATTGTAAGTTAAGGTTTTCTTTTCCCATTTTCTCTGTCCGATATTTTCCAATTGAACTCTGCCAAACCTTACGCAAGCGCTCCGTTAGGCACCTGTTTCCTGATTAAAAATCAGGAATTACCTCAATGAGGTATCACGTGTTCACACGTGACCAAAGGTCACGTGATGGTTAAATTCTTATCAAACAGAAATGAAAACAAACGGCTGAAGGAGGACCCAATTGGGGGTCACGTGCTCACACATGACCAAGGGTCACGTGCCAGCACGTGATAGGCTCTGAAAGCCTTATAACTTAATAGAATTTAATTCTAAAAAAATCAGGAATTATCTCAATGAGGTATCACATGCTCACACGTGACCAATGGTCACGTGTTAACACGTGATGGTTAAATTCTCATCAATCGGAAATTAAAAAAAACGGCTGAAGGAATTACCTCAATGAGGTATCATGCGCTCACACGTGACCAATGGTCACGTGTTAACACGTGAGGGTTAAAAGAGAAGCATAAATAAGCGGCTGAGAAAAGGACTCAATTAGGGTCACGTGCTCACATGTGACCAAGGGTCACGTGCCAGCACGTGACAGGCTTTGAAAGCCTTACAGTTTAATAGAATTAGAACTCTAAATTTCTCTAAAATCTTTCCAAATGGGAAAGGATTAGAGAGAACCGTTGGATTAAAAATCCAAAGGTGATTAAATTGTAGGGTTCTTAGGCATACTCATGAGGTTCTACAACTGATCAACCATGCCAAATTTAAAAATTTAGGTGCCGAGAAACCCTAAGCAAGATCGTTAACTAGAGGATAGGAGAAACTAAATGCAAGTTAACAACTTAACTGTGAGTGAAAGGGACTACAACCTTTGTAGATCCGGTCCTCCACTTCTTTATCTCCGTGATGACGTCCCTCCGCTGCGATCAACCGGATCCCGGACTCTAGCGTTGGTTTCATCGGAGAAATGATCGGGCTAGGTCATTGACTTCGATGTCGAAGATGATCTACGTCGAGGTGACTCAAACTCAAGCTCCATCTTCACTAGGTCATGAAACTTTATGAAGAAAACACCCAATACAACATGGCAAGTGCTAGAGGATGAAGAAATAGGAAGTGGGCTCACTTTGGATTTGGATTTCTCACTTGATTTCATCACTTGAGCATTTTCAAGAAACCTTTTCTTTTCTTCATGAAGAAGAAGAAGAAGAAAAGAAATGAATTATTTTTAAAAGAAAATTCAAGTGAAACTTATCATAATGCAAGCGTAGGTCAGTAAACTCATGTAGAGAGCAAACCATAGTTTAGGTGATGGTTAGGTTTAAGGATAAAACAAAATGGTTTAGACTTTTCAAAGATGCCATGAAGCTTCATGAAGCTTTAAGCCAAAAATAAAGAAAAGCACCATTTTGTTTTTACAAAATGAATAAAGAAAATAAAACCCTAACCATTAACTAAACATGGTGTAAATCATACACATACCCAAGTTTGCATGTATCATCAATCATGATACAAACTAGTGCACAAACATATATCACATATACAACTTGTGCATATCAAGTGAGAAAATCAATCTTAAGTGAACAATACTAGTCAATGTAAAGTAATATATCCAATATATAATTATACATTAAATCATTAAATCAACACTTGATTTAATGATCCGGTCATACTGCATATAACCGACTAATATCAAATGTATCAATGTATCGAAACAACACTTGATTCGGTAACCCTGCTATATCGCATATAACCGTCCGATGATACAAATCGCGAGAATAGAACACAGTATCACATACCGATATTATTCTCGGTCCCGCACATATCTTATATGCGCTCCTATTTCGTTTCGCTTGAGCGAGGAAACCTCTGTGTAGGACTCTAAAGACTCGTCAATACACCGGCAGTAGGTGATGATCATATCAAACACCCACAAGCCGCAAGCGGTCTGCTAAACGTAACGGTCACCCGGGTATTGAGCGATCAGAAGATCAACGAGCAAGCCTGCTCACACTCCTGTGAATCCAACCAGTAACACTTACCGTACATTCCGGTCTGTTCGTCTGATATGTCGCATATCTCGCCTAGGGGTGGTAAACATCAGACCCCAGTAGCTTGATAAGTCATGTCGATATATGGTCTATAACAGTTCAAGATACTACTGATAACACTTACCAGTAAATCTCAGCAACCCTGGCCAGGGATTTCTGGTTATAGCCAATCGAACACAGCGCAACATCAACTCCCTATACCGGGAGAGACGAATCCCCTCCTATCGCTCATTGCCTCCATGTGATTCGGGACTGTACCCAAAAACCACCGTTTTGCACGCCCTCTTGGATGTGGTAAGGTGGAAATCAAAGCACAGTGGGAATCGCACAAGACTCTATGACGATCTCGGGTCTACAGATTAACATGTACCAGTGTCACCAGAGAACTGCCATCTGACGAAGGTATAATACCATCTGGGAGTTCTCGGCGAGTCCGTCCAGTGTACCCAGTGTCCACTGAGCACCCGTATATCATCTCTGATGTCAAACACCAATGGATATGGGGATCATCCATCGCCCATCTGTATGGGTTGAGAAGGTATACGCTAGTCTACTCTAGTATATCGATGCCCCGTCTCGATACACCCACGACTAGGGACCTTGAAGGATGTACTTATGGAATACCATGTCCCCACTAGTATGATCCGCATCATAGTCCAGGTACTCAAGTACACATATTAAGTGCTTTACCAACATGTAACAGAGAGAAAATCAGTGTACACGTTAAGATAAAGAGCAACCAGATAGCATACTATCATGTCGAGCAAGAAAGTCCTCCCTGTATATGTCCCAGCATCCACTACAATATACATCCTATGTACAGTAATGGCCTCTAGGGCATACATATAACTAACAATCTCCCACTTGCACTAGGGTCATCTATAGCAGTGGTTGCAGTATCTCATACTCAACCATCCCATAAAAGTCTCCCTCTGGGAAAAGGCCTTTGTGAGTGGATCCGCCGTGTTGTCCTCTGAATCTACTCTCCTAACATCGATCACCCTAGAGATCAACTATCTCCATGATCAGGTGATGCTGCCTCAGAATACGTCTGGGTCACTTATGGGACCGGGGTTCCTGGGCCAAAGCCACACTTCCATTGTCACACAATGGTAGGAACCTAGTTCATCTCATGAACCAATATACACCCAAACTGTCTCTTTGATAGTATCTTTAATAGCGATGTCACCAGCCTTTATCGTCTAGTTTGCCACGGTATCTAGCTTGGAACTTTTCCAACATACCGTCCCTCCACTGAGGGTAAAGACAATGCCTGCGACTGACATTCAGTCATCCTTATCACCCTGGAACCTTTCCAGTGATTCTCTCCAGGATCCATTGATACCATCTTACTACACCGAGTGAGAATCCTAACATCCATTTAAATCTATCTTATAGATCCAAAACCCAGGATTTAGGAGGTATCGCTTTGATCCTATTTGGAGAATCCTTATGATAAGTGGAGATTGACCGTGCGTTGCATAGGAAACTACTTCCCTATCAAGAGTATGTCATCCACGTACTCTACGAGGATCACCACCATACTCCCTACTACATTTTTGTATATACAAGGTTCATCTACCATTTTGATGATGTCAAACTCTTTGACTAACTCATCAAAACAGATGTTCCAACTCCGCGATGCCTGCTTTATCACATAAAACATCTTACACACGTTTCCGCTGCTCCCACTGTCTACGAAGCCCTCTGGCTGTGTACTTATAGACGTTCTCTTCTAAATCAGTATTTAAAAAAGCAGTCATGACACCCAACCGCCAGATATCGTAGTCATGGTATGTAGCCGTGGCAAGTAGGATCTGGATGGACTTAAGCATAGCCACTGGAAAAGGTTTCATCATAATCCATACCTGGTCAATGATGCAAACTTTTAACAAGTCTAGCTTTGAAAGTCTCAACTTTTCCATGTACACCAAGTAATCTTCTCAAGATATACTTCCTTCTGATGGGGATTTAACCCTTCAGATCAAGCAACCAAAGTCCATACTTTGTTGGTGTATAAGGATTCCATCTCAGATCGCTAAGCATCCAGCCATTCTTATAGAGTCCCACTCCTGATGGCCAGCTCGAAACTAGTTGGGTCATCATCTCATGATGCAATCATCGCTCTCATTGTCATCGAGAAACCGAACTATCTCTCAGGCGGATGAGGAACCCTACCAGATCGGCGGAGAGGCTGAGGTTCGTCAGGGACTATTGAATCCTTTGGTTCTGTCAAATTACCAGTCGTATTTTGTATAGCTGGAACTCCTTCCAGTTCTACAGAACTGACCTTGCCTCGATCATGTCCGGATTTTGCTTTTGACATAGGCCGGACAATCCCAAATCTTAACTAACTTAAGATATGGGCTCTTCCCTTTCCATATCTCATATGAAGTGGTAGACAACTGATTTGATTTGAACCCTATTCAATAGGTATGCAACTTCATAAGTGCATAACTCCCTAAAAGGAAATAGGAAACTTAGTAGTGCTCATCATAGAGCGCACCATATCATATAGGGTGTGAATGCACCGCCCCGATACACCGAGGTGCTGTGGTGTATACGGAAGAGTAATGCTGAGAGGGAATCTCATTCTTAGAATAGTCCAGGAATCCCGTGCTCAAGTATTCTCCTCCCTGATCTTATCATAGGACATAATACTTATACCAGTATTTTGGTTCTATACTTCTAACTTATATTCTGTGAATATCTCAAAAGGTTCGGACTTATGTTTCAACAGGAACATATGACTGAACCTTGAGAGATCATCAGAGAATGTAATGAAGTATAAAGAGCCGGTCCTGGCATGTGTAGACAGGGGACCTTAGTTACATCATCATGTAACAGTCCCAAGAGTTCATTAACTCTTTCTCTGTTTCCAGTAAACAGAGCTATGGTCATCTTATCTTTGTGACATGACTGGCAAGTTTCACAAGATGTAAATTCAAACTGATTTAAATATGCATCTTAATGTAACTTCAGATAGTCGGGTCGCATTGATATGACCTAGTCTACAATGCCTCAAGAAGGATTCGTTCATTTCTGAACTCTTCCTCTCGTGTGTGTTCTGTATACTAAGAATTGTAGTTTGATTTAGAACATCAATGCTTTTAGATAACGTACCCGAACCGATCAACTCTTGATATAGGAAATGTTCAAAACATTATCCAACAATACAAAATTATATCCTTTCTTTACTAATAAAGAGACTAATATGATTTTGTATATCAGGTTCGGTATCTAATAGCATTTGTTCAGAATCAATGTATTGGTAATACAGGGTGACAGTGACCAACAGACTTGGCTGCAACACTTGTACCGTTTTCTGTCTCATGAAACTTATCACCCGTTCTCAGTTCTCTACCTTTCTGTAGCCCATGTAACAGATTACATATCTGGGATCCTGATCCGGTATCAAATACCCAAGACGTAGAGGACACAGAGAAACAGTTCTTTGTAATGAACACACCCGAAGGAGATGCATCTCATGCACTTTCTTCGTTTGGGCGGCATGGGAATCCTGGGATTCCCCTATTTCCTGCTCTGTCTTATAACAATTATAAGCTGGAGCGGGACCAACGTTCCCCAGCTCAGTATAACAAGCGGGTTCGGTCAATACAACCGTATTATTATCTTGATTAAGGCGTGATATGGTCGCTACCTGGAGAAAACACCCAATAAAACATGGCAAGTGGTAGATGATGAAGAAATAGGAAGTGGGTTCACTTTGGATTTGGATTTCTCACTTGATTTCATCACTTGAGAATTTTCAAGAAACCTTTTCTTTTCTTCATGAAGAAGAAGAAGAAGAAGAAGAAAAGAAATGAATTATTTCTAAAAGAAAATTCAAGTGAAACTTATCATAATGCAGCCGTGGGTAAGTAAACTCATGTAGAGAGCAAACCATAGTTTACGTGATGGTTAGGTTTAAGGATAAGACAAAATGGTTTAGACTTTTCAAAGATGCTATGAAGCTTTAAGCCAAAAACAAAGAAAAGCACCATTTTGTTTTTACAAAATGAAAAAAGAAAATAAAACCCTAACCATTGACTAAACATGGTATAAATCATACACATACCCAAGTTTGCATGTATCATCAATCATGATCAAACTAGCGCACAAACATATATCACATATACAACTTGTGCATATCAAGTGAGAAAATCAATCTTAAGTGAACAATACTAGTCAATGTGAAGTAATATATCCAATATATAATTATACATTAAATCATTAAATCAACACTTGATTTAATGATCCGGTCATACTGCATATAACCGACTAATATCAAGTGTATCAATGTATCGAATCAACACTTGATTCGGTAACCCGGTTATATCACATATAACCGTCCGATGATACAAATCGCGAGAATAGAACACAGTATCACATACTGATATTATTCTCGGTCCCGCACATATCTCATATGCGCTCCTATTTCGTTTCGCTTAAGCCAGGAAACATATGTGTAGGACTCTAAAGACTCGTCAATACGCCGGCAGTAGGTGATGATCATATCAAACACCCACAAGCCGCAAGCGGTCTGCTAAACGTAATGGCTACCCGGGTATTGAGCGATCAGAAGATCAACGAGCAAGCCCACTCACACTCCTGTGAATCCAACCAGTAACACTTACCATACAGTCTGGTCTGTTCATCTGATATGTCGCATATCTCGCCTAGGGTGGTAAACGTCAGACCCAGTAGCTTGATAAGTCGTGTCGATATGTGGTCTATAACAGTTCAAGATACTACTGATAACACTTACCAGTAAATCTCAGGAACACTGTCCAGGGATTTCCTGTTATAGCCAATCGAACACAGTGCAACATCAACTCCCTATACCGGGAGAGACGAATCCCCTCCTATCGCTCATTGCCTCTATGTGATTCGGGACTGTACCCAAAAACCACCGTTTTGCACGCCCTCTTGGACGTGATAAGGTGGAAATCAAAGCACAGTGGGAATCACACAAGACTCTATGACGATCTCGGGTCTACAGACTAACCTGTACCAGTGTCACCAGAGAACTGCCATCTGACGTAAGGTATAATAGCATCTGGGAGTTCTCGGCGAGTCCGTCCAGTGTACCCAGTCTCCACTGAGCACCCGTATATCATCTCTGATGTCAAACACCAATGGATATGGGATCATCCATCGCCCATTTGTATAGATCGAGAAGGTATACGCTAGTCTACTCTGGTATATCGATGCCCCGTCTTGATACACCCACGGCTAGGGACCTTGAAGGATGTACTTATGGACTACCATGTCCCCACTAATATGATCCGCATCATAGTCCTGATAGTCAAGTACACATCTTAAGGGCTTTACCAACATGTAACAGAGAGACAATAGTGTACACGTTAAGATAAAGAGCAACCAGATATCATACTATCATGTCGAGCAAGAAAGTCCTCCCTATATATGTCCCAGCATCCACTACAATATACATCCTATGTACAGTAATGGCTTCTAGGACATACATATAACTAACATAAATATCACCAATTTATAGGAAAATCTTAGACAAGGAAAGATTTCCCTAAATCTCACCGAAAATAACCAACAGAATATCTTTCAATTGAAAATCCAACAGTGAATAAAATTCACTGAATGATCTAAAGGCTCATATTAATTATGAAAACAGGCAAAATCTTTCAATGAAAGATTCATTAAACAAATTGATTCTTTTCCTTCTCCTATAAATAGGAGCCAAGAATAAAAGAAAAGGAAGAATTTTTTTTTGGAGATATAGAGTTTTGGAATCTTGAAATTTCAGAGAGAAAAGAAAGGAGAATTTAATTCTCAACAAAGAAAACCCTAGGTGAGAAAAGAAAGAGAATCAAAACTTCAAACAGAGAATTTAATTCTCAAAATTTAAGTGTTTAACTCTTCGGCAAAAGAACTTAGTTCTTCCTCTAGTTGATGATCTGCAGAAGCACATCTCCCCATAGGTTAAGAATTTAATTCACATTGGGTTGAGATCCTGCCATGCAGATCCAAAACTTAGAGGGAGGATTGAGTTCAGAGAATTTAATTCTCCCAAATTTACAGGAATTTAATTCCTTCAAGATATGAAATTAGGGTTTAAACCCTATCTGAGAATTTAATTCTCTCAAGATTTACAGGAATTTAATTCCTTCAAGATATGAAATTAGGGTTTAAACCCTATCCGAGAATTTAATTCTCTCAAGATTTACAGGAATTTAATTCCTTCAAGATATGAAATTTGTGTTTAAACCCTATCTGAGAATTTAATTCTCCAAAATTATAGGAATTTAATTCCTCCAAAACAGAACTAGGGTTTAACCCTAATGGAGGATTTAATTCTCTCAAATTCATGCGAATTTAATTCCTCTAAAAGAAATTAGGGTTTAACCCTACATAAGAATTTAATTCTTTCACAATAGGAATTTAATTCTTCCTAAATCGTAATTAGGGTTTAACCCTACAAAGAATTTAATTCTTAAACATAAAGAGAATTAACAGATCTTCATGCATACAAAGAACTAAGGTCACATGGCCCCACGTGACCCCTGAAAAGATCTCCAAAAATAAGAAGGAAAAGGCTCTGAGGCAATGCCTCACGTGCTCCCACGTGACTTCCAAAACACAGAAAGAAAAAGCAAATGAAATCTAGGCTTTGGGCGCTCTCACGTGTTACCACGTGACCCCTAAGCAAACGCTTTAACAGTCAGCGCATAAATCCCCATCACGTGTCAACACGTGATGCTCAAAATAAAAATAAAAAGTGTTTAAAACTTAATTGCAGAACGAAGTAAAGGGATCTGGTCCCACCTTTGGGCGCTCTCATGTGTCCACACGTGACCCCTCTTTCTTTAGTGTTTAACACTAATTTGGGGATTATATTTCCAGTATTTAACACTGATTGTTTTCTAGTGTTTAACACTAAATTGAAGATTATATTTCCAGTGTTTAACACTGATTGTCTTTTAGTGTTTAACACTAATTTGAGAGTTCTATCTCCAATGTTTAACACTGTTGTTCTCTAGTGTATAACACTATCTTTAGCCAAATTGGCTAATTTTCCAGAGGCAAAAGTCCCTCCTCCAAATGAATCCAAAAATTGAGGAAATCAAAGATGAAAATGTTTAGCATTGTTCAATAATATGGGCTTAAACCCAGACAAATGTCTAATGGACCAACAGAGGGCCAACACTTCGAATCTAATTGGACTTAGCCCAAGTTGGCCATAAGTCCTCAATTCAAACTTAACTGAGCCATTGTTCTCATAATATAACTAATTGATCCTAGCTCCAAATTGGACTACAGATCACTTAATCCACCTTGGTTCAAGAGTACATCTATTCACTCCTTTGATATTTGTCGTTGTAATCCCTCAACGTCTTCAAAGAGGTGACGGGTCCCGACGACCACACATTTCACAGACTGTGACGTCTTTAAAACGGACTGTGGGGTCCTTAAACTCATGGACTATGAGGTCCTTAACCTCGACCGTGATGTCTTTACACTAACAATGGACTGTGAGGTCCTTAAACTCATGGACTATGACGTCCTTAACCTCGACCGTGATGTCTTAAAACTAAACAACGGACCGTGGAGTCCTTAAACCCACGGACTATGATGTCCTTAACCTCGACCGGGATGTCTTAAAACTAATAATGGGCTGTGGAGTCCTTAAACTCACGGACTATGATGCCGTAACCTCGACCGTGATGTCTTAAAACTAACAACAGACTGTGGAGTCCTTAAACCCACGGACTATGATGTCCTTAACCTCGACCGCGATGTATTTAAACTAACAATGGACCGTAATGTCCCTAAACTAATTATCAACCGCAATGTCACTAAACTAAACAATAGAGCCCAATTGCTCTCTTGTCGGATCTAAACGGTCCCGTTTAGTTGATCTTAGTCTAAAATTAGACTAACGTATCCTTAACAAACGTTTAAGTTGATCTTAGTCTCAAATGAGACTAACGTATCCTTAAACCCAAACCCCCAAACCCAAATCTAAGAAAGATACGGATTTGGACTAGTCCACGCCCTACGGGCGACAACATAACTTGGTCTCCGTATACAATCCACGGGCAACCAAACACAAAACAAACACCCACGACACGAAGTGACCATCTGGAGAAGGAGAAAGTTGTTATCGCGACGCGGTAGCGTAATTAACTGCAGGGGCTTGCGCCTGCAGGGAAAAGCATCCCTACAATCAAAAACCCCTCAGACGAGGGGGAATCTGACGAAGTCCGCTACATCGGCCGCATCCGTTTAAACCTTCGATGCATGGTGCCATAAATCAACTTGGCATCTTTGGAGAGGTGGACGGATAGTACCAATTAGCATCTGCTCCGAATTTCAGGCAAGACAAACCTACGCAGTCGCGTCTCTGTATTCGGAGGGGAACAGATTCTGGCACGCCCGGTGGGACTTCTTCCTCTTTCCACTCCACACTTCGTGTGTCGTGTTCGCGAACGAATCGCGGTTTGCTAATGGTTGCCCTTGGGTTCGAGATACTGAGATTTGGCGTTTTGCTTGGTGCAGAAAGAAAAGATCAATGGCGTTCACCTGCTCGAAGTGTTCCACATGCAACTGCAACCCACGTTCTGCCTCAACTGGGGGCATAGCTTACGGGCCCCAGGCGGCTTCCCTGTTCACAATGCCGGTGGAACAGGTCACCCAGGCCACCACAGGATAGTTTTTCGGGACCATGCTCCCGCCAACGAGCTTCAGCGCTCCTATGCCAGCACCGGAAGCTCCCAAGAAGTCGGTCTTCGATCTGCTTGCTACTAACACGTCCCCTCTCAACGGGTCGTCCAGCTCCAACTCCTCGGTCTTCGCCAGACTAAGCCTGAACTCCGATGGGCCTGCCAAGAAGCCCATGACACCTGAAGTGGCCATCCCAAAGAAGATAGCCATCTCTGCTCCTGAAGTCGTCAAGGCGTCTTCTCCTGCCAAAGAGTCGGTCTTTACAAGATTGACTATTCCGGCTCCCGTTCCTGCTCAAAAGTCTGTCATTGATAGATTAGACACTACTGCTCAACGAACGTCGGCCTTCAAGAGGCTGGTATCAGCAGCGCCTCACCAAAACAGGGGGCACGACAAAGCCATCCCCATAGCTGAACCAACACCAACTGCTCGACACGCTCGACGTCGCCACTGGCGCCGAGTAAGGAAAGCTAGGGGAAACTCCCCCTCTGGGCTAACTCCACCAGCCCCAACGGTGGAAGTCAATGTTGCTGTTCCAACCGGGAATAGGTTTGAACTACTGAACAAGGTGCGCAGGAACTCTCCTACCGCCGTACTGAAAAGATCTCCTCCACCGGTGGAGAATGTTACAGAAATAAAGCCAGATCAGCCCCCTCAATGGCTGTCCTCCAAAGTTTATAAAGTCTGGCGGCGGATCCGAGAGTCGGTGATTGATCAAGACTATCCCCGTCGACAGAAGAAGCTGAAGGTCCAACAGGAAGAGAACCGTCCTGGCAAGCCACGAAGAAAGACAACCACCTGGGTGCCCGCTGTAATGACCCCCTCAACATCACCCACTCAAAAGAAAAGGAGGCCAGAGAAAGCCCCTGTGACTACAGCAGATCTCAAAGACGCTGAGCCCAAACACCCCAAGTCTGGGAGCATAACGGTGCATACTGTTTACATGGCTTCCGGAAAAGAGGAAAGTCGCACTTCGACGGCCCACCGACCGCTCACCCGATCAATAACAAGGTCTCAGGAGCAACAATAGCAGAAGCTTCAGGAGATGCTGACTGCAATGGCCGCACTCACCGGACCAAAAGAAACCCCAGAGGCGTCATTGGAGCAGCGTCACGAACAAGAAACCGATGCTGACTTCCTACACAGAGTCCTCGAAAAGAAGGACAGAGAAGCTGCAGAACAAGCTGCCAACATAAAACGAATGGCGCTTCTCTTCCAAGACATGGTCGGGATGATGTTACAGCCGGATCCCCCAGCTGAAGACCCTCCGATCATTATTGACGACGACAGAGGGGAGACATCGAATCCTCCTCCAGCGCCTTCGGTAGCCAAAGAGGAAACTATTTCCAAGGCCGCTCTGGATAACTATATTGCTCAGCAAATACGAGCTCACCAGGCAATGAAGCAGCTGGCCAAGTTGTCAAAACTGGGCGACCATATCCAAGCTAGTACGACCAGATAAAGTACCCACCGGGATACACAATCCCCAAATTCCATGTGTACAAGGGGACAGACAATCCCCATCAACATGTAGCTCAGTTCAGGGCCCTTTGTGGCAACACCGGGGGTGATGATAAGCTTTTGCTCCGCCAATTCGTCGGCAGCTTGTCGGAGACGGTATTTGAATGGTACTCCGAACTTCCAAACGACTTCATCAAGACTTTCGCAGAAATGAAGTTGTTGTTCACCCAGCGATTCGCGAGTGCTAGTGAACGCACCCCAATAACAACATTGATCAATGCCAGGGTGAAGCCGAGCGAAACGTGGGTTCAGTACGCGATCCGATGGCAGAATCTGTGGTCGAAATGCGAACAGCGCATCGAAGAAGCACCAGCAGTGGGCATGTTCGTGGGCACCCTAGACCCTCATGCAACTATTTCACAGTTCATGATGTTCTTCAAACTGACCACATTCCAGGCTCTAATCAACAAGCTAGCCCAGATGGATCAAATGGGACATAGACCGCCTCCTCCGAAGCCAGAGCCGCGGAATGAAAAAGGTAAAGGAAAGGCGACCTTCGTTGCGAAAACCCAGCAGCAACCCAGTGCCCCAAAACTGACGGATCAATTGGAAAAGAGACGGCTCTATTATAATGAGAAAATGAAGCGTCCTTACTCATTCCCACGGGACAAAACGAAAAGACTCTTCGATTTGGAGATGCGCAATCGGCTTATCAATATGCCAAATCCAAAGTGGCCATTGCAACCCGGCGAAGAGAATAATCCCAATTATTACCCTTACCACCAAACGGTAAGCATCCAATCAAAGATTGCTTCATCTTTAAGGGATGGATCGAGGATCGGTACCAACAAGGCAAGTTTGCGTTGTCTGAGAATTGGAAAGTGAACCCACCACAACCGCATACTCCTAAGAAGATGGACACACCGGGGGCAACGTGCTCTTTTATCGAGGAAGCTCCATGGGAGGTGGCTCTTTCGTCCAAAACCAAAAGAATGTTGAATAATCTACAGACATGCCCGGCGGTCAGGTGGAAGAATCCGCTGGAACCCCAGATCATCAAAGGAATGTTGATGCCGCGCCCAACCCTAAAGATTGGTGGTGATAGCCAAAATGCTCACATACAGCCGTCGAAATCTTCGCAAAAGAAGAAGAAATCCAAAATGCCTGTGAAGCCTGGCGACAAGCGCACGGACCTGCAGAAACAGATCGACACGCTGGAAGAGTATAACCAGAGGGCACGGACTCCAATCACGCTCCAGGAATTTCTCAGCCACATCCTTGAGGATGAAGATGATAGAGAAGACTCGTCAGATGAATATGAAGATTACGCGGCAAGTTGCCATGTGATCTCTCACTCATCGATAGATGATGAAGAAGCTCCTTGCACCAAGAAACTGGGGGCAGGTCCTGAACCAGAACTTCCAGGGCCGTCAGACGAAATGATCGACGCATTCCTGAACGAAGCTCTTCTAAAAAGTAAAGCTGATCGGGAACGTGAGATGGCTATACTTGAAAAGGCCAAACACCGGCGACTAGACCAAAGAGTCGAGACATTTCCACCAAATCAAAGGACATATGTCGCAAATAAAAACAAGTTCAAGATGAGGAAAAGGTTTGCGAAAGCCATATCAATGGGAATGAAGCTGCCACCATCCGAAGGAAACACTACTAATGAAGCGAAAATACATCCTACCTACTGCTTATATCACCGAAAGATTGCGCACCCCACCGAAGAGTGCAACGCTTTTAAAAGATGGTGGCAGGGATATGTTGCTCACCGGAAACATTTTAAGCGGATGAAACGCAAAACTCGTCGGGAGCGAAGAAATACAACCAAGGAGCGTAAAAGAACTACCAGCTACTGTCACATGGTCGACACTGGGGGATCGCAAGTTCTCATCTTCGGGAGCGACTCTGATGAAGAAATGACTCTTGGCCCTCTCTTTAAGGAATCCACCTCAGGAAAAGAGGAAGAACCTAAGACCTGCGAAAATATCCAGCTGTGCAATTGTACGCTGCCCGAAAAGAATCTCGGACCCGCTAACAGAAAAGATAAGGGAAAAGAGAAGGTCTCTGAGGATATCGCCCTAGATGACCAAGTCATGAAAGAGCTGACCGTCAAGGACCCGCCAAAGAAAAGTAAGGTGGACTACAACGTTCTGGCGCACTTGAGGAAATTACCCTCGCAGCTCAGCATTCTTGATGTCCTTTTACTATCAAATGAAGCAAGAGATTCATTGATCAAGGCGCGACAAGAGCCAGAGCAATTCCAAGCTTTCCTCGCCGAAGAAAGGATGACGAGGTGATCTCAGAGTTTCCACCGGCGCCAAAAGAGCTGGAAGATGGAATACACACCACTACAGATAACCTCAAGAAAATTGATTTGGGGACGACAAGTGACCCGCGACCGACATTCGTCAATGAGTTTCTGTCTGAAGAAAGAGTAGCTACACTAAAGGACGTGCTTATGCAGCATAAAGACTGCTTCGCATGGAATTATTCCAAGATGCCAGGACTAGACCCAGAGATTGCTGTCCACAAACTGGCAATATCCCCGGACGTCAAGCCAATCAAACAAGCACCGAGAAGAATGCGGCTCGAGCTTGAGATGAGCATTAACGCCGAGGTCAAGAAGCTAATCAACTCTGGGTTCGTCCAAGACGTCCAGTATCCTGACTGGATCGCCAACATCGTCCCGGTGATGAAGAAAAATAGGACAGTGCGCATATGCGTGGACTTCCGGGATCTCAATAAAGCCTGCCCGAAAGAAGACTTCCCGTACCAGTCACTGAGCTGATGATAGATGACACGTCCACTCACGAAGTTTTCTCCTTCACGGACGGATCGTCAGGATATAACCAGATAAAGATGCATCCCGAGGACCAGAAGCACGCCGCTTTTCGGACCCCTCTGGGTATATTCTGTTATAAGGTGATGCCTTTCGGTCTAAAGAACGCCGGTGCCACCTATCAGAGGGCCATGACGAAGATCTTCGATGACCTCATACATGAAATCGTCGAATGCTATATCGACGACCTCGTGGTGAAAAGTAAATCATACGAGGAGCATTTAGAGCATCTGAAGATCGTGTTTCAACGCCTCCGGCAATACAACTTGAAGATGAACCCTCTCAAATGCGCGTTCGGTGTTTCTTCGGGCAAATTCCCAGGATTCATCGTCTGACATGTTAGTTATATGTATGCTCTAGAGGTCATTACTGTACATATGATGTATATTCTAATAGATGCTTGGACATATATAGGGAGGACTTTCTTGCTCGACATGATAGTATGCTATCTGGTTGTACTTTATCTTAACATGTACACTGATTGTCTCTATGTTATATGTTGATAAAGCCCTTAGGATATGTACTCGACTACGGGGACTATGATGAGATCATACTATTGGGGCCACGGTAGTCGACGAGTACATCCTATAACTGTTCCTAGTTGAGGGTGCATCGAGACAGGGCATCGATACACCAGAGTAGACTAGCGTATACGCATCTTGACCCATATGATGGGAGATGGATGATCCCATATCCATCGGTGTTTGACATCAAGGATGGCGTACGGGTGCTCAATAGAGACTGGGTACACTGGACGGACTCGCCGAGAACTCCCGGATGGTATTATACACCACGTCAGATGGCAGTTCTCTGGTGACACTGGTACAGAGTAGTCTGTAGACCCGAGATTGTCATAGAGTCTTGTGTAATTCCCACTGTGCTTTGATTTCCATCATACCACGTCCAAGAGGGAGTGCAAAAAGGTGGCTTTTGGGTACAGTCCCGAATCACATGGAGGCAATGAGCGATAGGAGGGGATTCGTCTCTCCCGGTATAGGGAGTTGATGTTGTGCTGTGTTCGATTGGCTATAACTGGAAATCCCTGGCCAGGGTTGCTGAGATTTACTGGTAAGTGTTATCAATAGTTTCTCAAACTGTTATAGACCTCATATCGACACGACTTATCAAGCTACTGGGGTCTGACGTTTACCACCCCTAGGCGAGATATGCGACATATCAGACGAAGAGACCGGACTGTACGGGAGTGTTACTGATTGGATTCGCAGGAGAATGTACAGGCTTGCTTGTTGATCTTCTGATCGCTCAATACCTGGGTGGCTGTTACGTTTAGCTGACCGCTTGCAGCTTGTGGGTGTTTGATATGATCATCACCTACAGCCAGCGTATTGACAATTCTTTAGAGTCCTACACAGAGGTTTCTTGGCTCAGGCAAAACGGATTAGGGGCACATATATGATATGTGCGGGACAGAGAACAATACGTGTATGTGATACCGTATTATATTCTCACGATATGAGATATCGGCCGGGTATATGTGATATAGCCGGGTCATCGGATCAAGTGTTGATTCGATGAACTGATACAGATTATATTAGTCGGTTATTTGTGAAATAGCCGGATTATCGGATCAAGTGTTGATTCGATAATTTAATGTATACTTATATATTTGATATATTAAATTACATTAACTAATATAATCTCACTAAAAGATTCTTTTTCTCACTCGGGTAATACATTGATATATATGCGATATATGTTAATTGTATTATTTTATTTTGTTACAATAAATATTATATATGTGATATATAATATTGTAACATGATATGGTTATTAATGCAACATGTTTAGTGGAGATTAAACATGGTTAGGGTTTGATTAGGGTTAAGCTTTTCTAGAAGTTTCTAGAAGCTTTGCTTTTTGTTTCTTGCAAAGAAATTTGTTATGATATTTTTGCAAGATATTTCCTTAACCCAACCAAACCTTTAACCTTAGTTAAATCTCTACAAAGGTTACTTGAACCATGGTTGCATTTCTAACCTCATTATGGATTCATTATTCATCACAAAAGAATAAGGCTTCTTCTTCTTCCTTCTTTCTTTTCATGGAAAAGCTTTCTAGCTTTTTCATTAGTGATTGAAATGAGTGAGTTAAAGAAAACAAATGAGAGCAAAAATCCTACTTCATCATCTTCATCTACCCTTGACATTTAGATGAGGGTGTTCACTTCATTTAGTGAGTGAGAGCTTGTCTTAATGAAACTTCAAGATAGATCATCTTTGTTATCGAAGATTGGAAGCAAGCTTGCATCTTTCTTTTCGTGGATCCTCTCTAGAGTCCGGATGCACGATGATCGCAGTGAAGAGACCTCAACACGGAGCTTAAGAAGTGAAGGATAGGATCTACAAAGGTTGTAATCCCTCTCACTTAGTGTTAAAATGTTTAACATGCTTTGTTTCGCCTAATCTCTAGTCTACGATCTTGGTTTAGGGTTGTTCGGCACGGCTAAATTTTAAATCGGGCATGGTTGATGCCTTATGACCCTTGTGCGTGTGCCTAGTAACCCTACAGTGGTATCAGAGCCAAGCTAGAGCTTTAGGCGAAGTCTAGGCGAAGTTTAAAGTCCGATCGAATCCCAAAACCCTAGTTTTTACCCCTCTCTGGAAATTTTCTAAAATTGTGATTTTTCTGTATTAAAAATGCTCAAAAAAATCAGCAGGGAAATACAAGAGTTACTGTGAAACACGTGCCCCAAATACCACTAAAGCGCCACGGAACCGCGGCCGTACCATGGTTTTGGCGGCGGTTCCGCGGCCAAACGGTAGACTTATTTTTCACTGTTTGCACAGTAACCTCCATATGTGTTTCCTGATTCTTTTGGGAATTTTTAATTTAAACTCAAGAGTTGAGTTTTCTGGGTTGTATTGGGGACTCGTTGATTCGATCGGATAATTTAACTTTGTTTAGTTTGTTCGGCTAATTTTTAGAACGTGTTAAAAAGTTCGAACGAATATCAATAACTCACTTTTTCCCCTGCCGGAAAATTTCTAAGTGTTGGATATTTTCATAGTTTAAGAACGTTCTAAGTCGTGCAAGTAACGCGGTGGACCCTCTAGAAGAACAAAAACCTTAACTCGATTATGTGACCGTCTGAACCGCCTCTAAATCTTAGGGTTCGTGGCAGTACGACGTTGCCACATGTGAGGCGTTGGCTTGACCCTTCTACGGCTCGACTATTGGTATTGTGGCATGTGATGGATATTTTTTGGACTCCGCTCAAGTGTTGAGCTATTTGGGAAATCTTGGGTGTTTGATTATTCGATCGGAAAGTTTAAAACTGTCTATTTATCTAGAATGTGATACAATATTTGGAATCCACATGTAGTTATGAGATAACTAATTTGAATGTTATAAATCTAGCAGTTCAGTCTCAGATGATCGGTTGCCACGGAATTTTGATGTGATCAAAAATCCGTTGCAATCACGTAGTGTACGCGGATACTCGCCGGGTAAACTTAATAGACAGCCACGCCCCATAGCCCCGACCAAGTGACGTTGGAGAACCCCGTCGCCAAAAGCATCCATTCGGGTGCTCGCGGCAGCGGTATTCCGCCTTAGTGCACTTCGTCGACGGCATCCGGGGGTGCGGCCGTCTACTAAAGTTTGCGACGAGCATTCGATCAGGATGTCGGGAATCTTATTGAATTGCCCGACTTGATATTGAAAAGAGTTGTCGATAATGAGACTAAAACGCGGGGTTTATAATTGTTAGGCATGCGATGTCTAAGGAATTCATTTGGTTAGGCATGCGATGTCTAAGGAGGTTGCGGATTCCAACTGTTGTAGTTTTACACTTTCTTTTCTGTGACCGTAAGTGTAATATATGGTGCATCACCGGTTTCGTTGCTATACATCAACGATAATTGGGATACACATATTTACTTACATTGATGATATGTGGTATTATGTGTTGCTGTGATATGTTATATTGGATCGTCGTGTTTGAATAGCCGGGGGTTTTATATGAGATGAGAGTTTTTCTTTTTCATTCATGTAAAATTCATTTGTATGTAATATTCATTTATTGGGGCACTTCCGGGCTGAGGATGATGTCACCATTGTATATTATTTACTTTTCCGCATTAGGTAAACCCAAGACGGGGAGCACAAGTAACCGGGTTCTAGGGTCCAGTGGGAGACCATCTCGAGGAGTCGAGACCGGGTCTCCTAACCCTAGAATTGGCAGGCTTACTTGCCGCTCTTGTAGAGATCTAGGGATGTGGGTTTGGCTATTCATCGCGACCGTGGAATCCGTGTTTTATACAGGCTCGTATTGAAAACACGGACATCCTAGTATATCCAATATTTCATATATGTTCTTCTGCTGCAATGTTCTGTGATGAGATCATATTACTGCCTGAGACGAATGTTTATATTATATATATGAGATATATGTTATATTGCAGATTTCGTTTCAAATGTGATGCTTGTGAAGCATAATTAAAATGGGACTTCATTAATGAGATTAATGAAATAAAAGAAACCTAAAGATGTTGTAAAAACTTGTTTAAAAACTGGTAGCTCTAGTTCTTGCTTTGCATAGCGATGTTCCTTGTAGAACATCCAGCACCTTATTCGATAAGGAAAGAGCCGAGATCCCTTCACCGGGAGTGACCTCTTTAGTGAAACTAACAGATGCTACAAACTAGGCTTGTCTTTTGATTGCTTCTATAGTTCTTGCTTTGCACAGCGGTATATATGATATACCCTGCACCTTATTCGATGAGGAAAGAGCCGACGATCCCTTCACCGGGAGTGACTCTTTAGCGAAACTAGAAAAGCCTCAAAAACATTCCATTTAAAATCGCTCGATTCTACGACGATATCAAGTTCATTACGCAAAGGGTTTTCTTAAAAACCTGTCGTAGCCCTCCGTCATTTCAGATAAGTACTACTTAGTATTCGTGTTGCGGTAGTTTGGCATGCGTTAAGGCGTAGTGTACGGTAGCTAACTAGTGCTTATCTGCTAGCATATGATGCGATTGTATTAGGGTATTCGTACGGCATTGTTTGGCATGCGTCAAGGGTCGTGCGGGTGGGTTTAATTCAATCAAGAAATGTGCGGGTTGAACTTGACTAGCGGACTATGGGTTGTTTGGCATGCGTCAAGGCATAGCACGCTAGGGGTAAAATATTATTGGTAATTTCAAGTGTTGAAATTTGCAATGAGATTGCATACCTTCTATGAGATAGTTGGATCCCGATGCCCGCTGCGAGTAAGAGTTACTCCTGGGAAAGTTTTACACATTACAATTAGCCGATCAAGTAGGTATCTAGAAAGGTGTTAACGGGGTTACGCCCCTGGGAAAACGAGGTTTATTTTAATTAGGTCCGTGCAAAAGCACGGGGAACCTCCCTCAAAGTACCGGCACTGGCCTGGCTGAAAGATTGGCGAACTTGTAGGGTGTAATTAATCCCGGTTAGTCTTTCCTTTTAGGGTTTGAAGGAAGATTTGACTAAAACAGTGGGAGACATCCTGATTAGATAAATTGATAACCAATCTAATCTTGTAAAAGCGCACGCTGAGTGTTTTCTTCTCTCTCTCTCTAGGTAGTGATCATGTCATGCCTTAATCAAGATAATAATACGGATGTATTGACCGAACCCGCTTGTTATACCGCGCTAAGGAACGTTGGTCCCGCTCCAACTTATAATTGTTATAAGACAGAGAAGGAAATTGGGGATTACCAGAATTCCCGTACCGCCCAAACGAAGAAAGTTCATGTTGATGCATCTTCTTCGGGTATGTTCATTACAGAGAACTGTTTCTCAGTATACTTTACGTCCTGGGTATGTGATACTGGATCAGGATCCCGCATATATAATCTGTTACATAGGATACAAATAGGTAGAGAACTGAGAACGGGTGATAAGTTTCATGAGATAGAAACGGTGCAAGTGTTGCAGCCAAGTCTGTTGGTAGTTATCACCCTGTATTACCAGAATACATTGATTCTGAACAAATGTTATTAGATACCGAACCTGATATACAACATCATATCTGTCTCTTTATTAGTAAAGAAGGATATAATTTTGTATTGTTAGATAATGTTTTGAACATTTTCTATATCAAGAGTTGATCGGTTCAGGCACGTTATCTAAAAGCATAGACGTTATAAATCAAACTACAGTTCTTAGTATACAGAACACACACAAGAGGAAGGATTCAGAAATGAACGAATCCTTCTTGAGGCATTGTAGACTAGGTCATGTCAATATGACCCGACTAGCTGAAGTTACATTTAGATGCATATTTAAATCTGTTTGAATTTACATCTTGTGAAACTTGTCGGTCATGTCACAAAGATAAGATGACCATAGCTCTGTTTATTGGAAACAGAGAAAGAGTTAGTGAACACTTGGGATTGATACATGATTATGTATGTAAGGTCCCCTGTCTACAGATGCCAGGACCGGTTCTTTTTACTTTATTATATTCACTTATGATCTCTCAAGATTCAGACATATGTTCCTGTTGAAACACAAGTCCGAAGCTTTTGAGATATTCACAGAATATAAGTTAGAAGTAGAGAACCAAAAACGGGTATAAGTATTATGTCCTTTCATGAAATCAAGGAGGAGAATACTTAAGCACGGGATTCCTGGACTATTCTAAAGGAGAATGAGATTCTCTCTCAGCATTACTCCTCCGAATACACCATAGCATTATGGTATATCGGGGCGGAGCAAAAGCACCCTATGCGATATGGTGTGCTCTATGATGAGTACTACTGAGTTTCCTATTTCCTTTTGGGAGTTATGCACTTGAGAAGCTGCATACCTATTGAAATAGGTTCAAATCAAATCAGTTGCCTACCACTTCCTATGTGATATATAAAGGGAAGAGCCCATATCTTAAGTTTGTTAAGATTTGGGATTGTCCGGCCAATGTCTAAAAAGCAAAATCCGGAAAAGCTTGAGGCAAAGTCAGATCTGTGGAAATTTGTTGGATATCCTAAGCATACGCAAGGGAATATCTTCTACCTAACCGAGGAACAAAAGATGTTTTGTTTCTCAACATTCCACCTTTGTGAAAGGGAATTTCTTATGAAGAAATTAGTGGTCATGAGGTAAAACTGGAAATAGTTCCAGCTATACAAAACTGCAGCTGATGATTTGGTTGAACCAAAGGATTCAGTAGTTTCCAACGAACCTAAGCCTCTCCGCCGATCTAGTAGGGTTCCTCACCCACCTGAGAGATACTTCGTTTTCTCTATGACAGTGGGAGCAAGGATTACATCATGAGATGATGACCCAACTAGTTTCGAGCTAGCCATCAGGAGTGGGACTCTGTAAGAATGGCTGGATGCTTAGCGATCTGAGATGGAATCCTTACACACCAACAAAGTATGGACTTTGGTTGCTTAATCTGAAGGGTTAAATCCCCATCAAGAGCAAGTATATCTTGAGAAGATTACTTGGTGTATATGGAAAAATTGAAACATTCAAAGCTATGCTTAAAGTCTATCCAGATCCTACTTGCCACGGCTTCATACCATGACTACGATATCTGGCGGTTGGGTGTCATGACTGCTTTTCTAAATGTTGATTTCGAAGAGAGCATCTATAAGTATACAGCCAGAGGGCTTCGTAGACAAAGGGAGCGGCGGAAACGTGTGCAAGATGTTTTATGTGATAAAGCAGGTATCGCGGAGTTAGAACGTCTATTTTGATGTGGTAGTCAAAGAGTTTGACTTCATCAAAATGGTAGATGAACCTTGTATATACAAAAAAGTAGTAGGGAGTATGGTGGTGATCCTCGTAGAGTACGTGGATGACATACTCTTGATAGGGAAGGAGTTTCCTATGCTACGCTCGGTCAATCTCCGCTTATCACAAGGATTCTCCATATAAGATCAAGGTGATACCTCATAAATCCTGGGTTTTGGATCTATGAGATAGATCTAATTGGATGTTAGGATTCTCACTAGTGTAGTGAGATGGTATCAATCGATCCTGGGGAGAATCACTGGAAAGGTTCCAGGGTGGTAAGGACGACTGAATATCAGTCGCAGGCATTGTCTTTACCCTAAGTGGAGGGACGGTATGTTAGAAGAGTTCCAAGCTAGATACCGTAACATACTAGACGATTAAAGGCAAGATACATCGTTACCATGGATGCCACCAAAGAGGCAGTCTGGATATATGAGTTCATGAGATGAACTTCATTCCTACCATTGTGTGACAATGGAGTTGTGGCTTATGCCAAGGAACCCCCGTCCCATCAGAAATCCAGATATAATTCTTAGGCAGTATCACCTGATCATGGAGATGGATGATCTCCAGGGAGATCGAGGTTAGGAGAGTAGACACAGAGGGCAACAGCGTGGATCCACTCACAAAGTCCTTTTTCCCAGTAGAGACTTTTATGGGATGGTTGAGTATGAGATACTTCAACCACAACTAATTGTTGGGTATGTGATACCACAACAGATGGCCCTAGTGCAAGTGGGGGATTGTTAGTTATATGTATGCCCTAGAGGCCATTACTGTACATATGATGTATATTTTAATGGATGCTTGGACATATATAGGGAGGACTTTCTTGCTCGACATGATAGTATGCTATCTGGTTATACTTTATCTTAACATGTACTCTGATTGTCTCTATGTTACATGTTGATAAAGCCCTTAGGATATGTACTCGACTACTGGGACTATGATGAGATCATACTAGTGGGGCCACAGTAGTCGACGAGTACATCTTATAACTGTTCCTAGTCGAGGGTGTATCGAGACAGGGCATCGATACACCAGAGTACACTAGCGTATACGCATCTTGACCCATATGATGGGCGATGGATGATCCCATATCCATCGGTGTTTGACATCAAGGATAGTGTACGGGTGCTCAGAAGAGACTGGGTACACTGGACGGACTCGCCGAGAACTCCCGGATGATATTATACACCACGTCAGATGGCAGTTCTCTGGTGACACTGGTACAGAGTAGTCTGTAGACCCGAGATCGTCATAGAGTCTTGTATGATTCCCACTGTGCTTTGATTTCCATCATACCACGTCCAAGAGGGCGTGCAAAAAGGTGGCTTTTGGGTACAGTCCCGAATCACATGGAGGCAATGAGCGATAGGAGGGGATTCATCTCTCCCGGTATAGGGAGTTGATGTTGTGCTATGTTCGATTAGCTATAACTGGAAATCCCTGGCCAGGGTTGCTGAGATTTACTGGTAAGTGTTATCAGTAGTTTCTCGAACTGTTATAGACCTCATATCGATACGACTTATCAAGCTACTGGGGTCTGGCGTTTACCACCCCTAGGCGAGATATGCGACATATCAGACGAAGAGACCGGACTGTACGGGAATGTTACTGATTGGATTCGCAGGAGAATGTACAGGCTTGCTTGTTGATCTTCTGATCGCTCAATACCTGGGTAGCTGTTACGTTTAGCTGACCGCTTGCAGCTTGTGGGTGTTTGATATGATCATCACCTACTGCCAGCGTATTGACGATTCTTTAGAGTCCTACACTGAGGTTTCTTGGCTCAGGCAAAACGGAGTAGGGGCACATATATGATGTTAGTTGTATGTATGCCCTAGAGGCCAGTATTGTACAGATGATGTATATTATATTGGATGCTTGGACATATATAGAGATGACTTTCTTGCTCGATATGATAGTATGCTATCTGGTTACTCTTTATCTTAACATGTACACTAGTCTCTTTAAACTGTCTTATGGTTACATGTTGGTAAAGCCCTTAGGATGTGTACTTGACTACCTGGACTATGATGCAGATCATACTAGTGGGGACATGGTGGTCCATAAGTACATCCTTCAAGGTCCCTAGTCGTGGGTGTATCGAGACAGGGCATCTATATACCAGTGTAGACTAGCGTATACGCTTCTCGACCCATGAGATGGGCGATGGATGATCCCATATCCATTGGTGTTTGACATCAGAGATGGTATACGGGTGCTCAGTGGAGACTGGGTACACTGGACGGACTCGCCGAGAACTCCCAGATGGTATTATACCTCACGTCAGATGGCAGTTCTCAGGTGACACTTATGCAGGTTAGTCTGTAGACCCGAGATCGTCATAGAGTCTTGTGTGATTCCCGCTGTGCTTTGATCTCCACCTTACCACGTCCATGAGGGCGTGCAAAACGGTGTTTTTGGGTACAGTCCCGAGTCACATGGAGGAAATGAGCGATAGGAGGGGTTTCGTCTCTCCCGGTATTGGGGGTTGATGTTGCGCTGTGCTTGTTTGGCCGTAACAGGGAAGTCCCTGGCCAGGGCTGATCAGAGATTTGCTGGTAAGTGTTACCAGTAGTTTCTCGACCCGTTATGAGCCTCACATCGGCACGACTTATCGGTTATTGGGGTCTGACGTTTACCACCCCTAGACTTGATATGCGACATATCAGACGAGGAGACCGGACTGTACGGGAAGTGTCGCCGATCGGCTCGACGGGAGTTGTAGCAGGTTCGCTTGTTCTCTTCTGATCGCTCAATACCCGGGTGGCCGTTATGTTTAGCTGACCACTTGCGGCTTGGGGGTGCTTGATATGATCATCACCCACTGCCGGCGTATTGACGAGTCTCAGAGTCCCACAATGGAGTTTCCTAGTCCAGGCGAAACGTTGTGGTGCGCGTATGCGATATGCGTATGGACCCGATTAAAATGCGCGTATGGGATACCGTATATTGATCGGGCAGCTTGCTTTTGGTAGGGGTCATATGAGATATGGCCGGATTGGTAAATCAAGTGTTGATTTATCATTTAACCATTAGTTTCTCACTAGAAATCCTTTTCTTGTGTTGGATAGATGTATGAATGCATGTATGTTTTTCTTTCATTCTAGTTTCATGCACATATGGATGTGTATACATACATACATGCATACATACATTTATCATGGTTGGATATATATGAAAATGGTGGCAATATAAGACTCACACCATGGTATTTTTTATGAATTATTATTGTATTTATATTTAAACATAAAAGGAAATAAAAGGTTCATTATTGTTTTCTTCTACACTCTTCTTTTGACTTAACCATTCTCACCCACCTTTTAACCTTTGGTTAATTTCCTTTTGTGTTTTAACTCTAGTACAATAATGATTCAACCATGGTTTGAGATGATAGATGGAAAAGAGATATTGATATATTTTTCTATTTTCATTTAGGAGAAAAGGTTATCATCTTCTTCAATATTGCCATTATCTTCTTCCTCCTCCTTCATAGCTCTCTAGATTTTTGTAGTGAGCTACATAATCAACAAGTTAGGATTTTGAAGTGAGAAAGAGAACCACAACACCATTCTACACAAGTATAGCCCACTTGTTTAGGGTGTTAACTTGATTCCGTTCACTTGATCGGAGAAAGTCGCTAGCTTGGACAAAGCGGACTCCGGGTGGATCATCGGTGACGTCGAGGAGTTCAAGCGGAGTTTTTTCAACCCCCAAGTAGCCGAGGAGTCTAGCGTAGGGAGCTACAAAGGTTGTAGTCTCTAAACCCTTACTTTTATTAGCTTAAAGTTTTGTAACCTTAATTTTCTAGGATCGATTCCTTTGCGTGTTTGTTTAGCACAATAAAAACTTAAACTTTTGGACATGTGATGCTTCGAAACTCTTCATAGGGTGCTAAACAAACCCTTCATTGGTATCAGAGCCGACCTAGAACATTAGGCGACGTTTTTACGAAGTGAAAACCCCGATCGGACAAAAATACGGATTCTTTGGGTGCTCTTTGGAAATTTTTTAAAAACTGACTTTTTTCAGAATTAAAAATTCTCAAAAAATAGAGCAGGTAAAGATAAGACAAACTGGAAAATTCGTGGCCATGAACAGTACTTTTGACCGCGGAACCGCGGCCTAAGCAGGCTTAGGCCGCGGATCCGCGGCCATAAGAAGGGATCTTTTGCTCCATTTTGCACAGTATTTTTCCTTACCTGCTACAGTATATTTTGAGTATGTTTAATCTGAATCTGCTGTTGAAAATTTCTGGAGATGGTTTTGGACTCGTCGTTTCGATCGGAATTTTCATTTCGTTTTCTTTTCCGGGTAAACTAGAAAGTATTGAAGTGTTTGAACGAATATCATTTGCTCGCTATTCACGGGGTTTAAATACTTTGGAGATAAGTGCAAGTCTTTTTGCGGTGGTCCCTCTAGAAGACAACAAACCTTAACTCGATTATGTGACCGTCTCGAACTGCCCTTTGAACCTTAGGGTTTGGGGCAGTACGGCGTGCCACATGTGAGGCGTTGGCTTGACCCTTCTACGGCTGGACCGCTACTACTGTGTCACACTCCGGATTTTTGAACCATGCTCAAGTGTTGAGCTTTAGTGAATCTTGGGTATTTGATCGGTCGTTCGAAAACTTTAATACTGTCTGTTTATTCGGAATGTGATGCAATGTGTGGAATTCACATTATAAGACATGAAATACGAGGTATGTGATATTTCGCATTTATGATGTCCAAGGATAATGTGGATTCCAGATATTGCAGTTTTACACTTTCTTTTCTGTGACCGTAAGTGTAGTATGTCGATATCGCCGGTTTCGTTTCTATACATCAACGACAATTGGGGTACGCATACTTACTTACGTTGATGACATGTGATGTTATGTGTTGCTGGATATGTTATATTGGATAGTCGTGTTCGAATAGCCGGGGTTTTTTTATGTGAGATGAGTGTTTTTCATTTTCATTCATGTAAAAACTTGTATGTAATATTCTTTTATTTGGGGCACTTCCAGGTAGCGGAAGTTGTCACCCTTTGTATATTATTTACTTTTCAGCATTAGGATAGACCCAAGGAGGGGAGCACAAGTAACCGGGTTCTGGGGTCCAGTAGGAGACCAACTCGAGGAGTCGAGTCCGGGTCTCCTAACCCTAGAATTGGCAGGGTTGCTTGCCGCTCTCGTAGGGGTCTAGGGGTGTGGGATTGGCTATTCATCACGACCGTGGAATCCGTGTTTTATACTGGCTCGTATTGAAAACACGGACGTCCTAGTATATCCAATATTTCATATGTTTCTTCTGCTGCGATATCTGTGATGTGTTTCTGTAATGGATATAGTATATAGTATATATGATATATTATATAGACGTTACTTATGTTTTACACCCGCGCTAGCCCTGCCCTGCTCTGTCATTAGTTACCTAACCTAACGGTGCACGAGGGGACATCGAGGCGAATGCGGATGGCATAAGTGTACGTCATATCTATCTGTGATGTTTAGGTATTTAAATGATGGGACTTCATTAATGTGATTAATGAAAGAAAAGAAACCTAAGATGTTGTAGAATCAAATTTTAAAATAAAACAGGTAGCTACAGTTCTTGCTTTGCACAGCGGTATATATGATATACCCTGCACTTTATTCGATGAGGAAAGGACCGAGATCCCTTCACCGGGAGTGACTCCTTTAGCAATAACTGGCAGATGCTACACACTCGGTTTGCTTTTGACTGCTTTTGGGTTTTTGCTCTGCACAGTGATATATATGATATATCCCGCACCTCATTCGACGAGGAAAGGACCGAGATCCCTTCACCGGGAGTGATTCCTTTAGCAAAACTAGAAAAGCCTCAAAATCACTCCATTTCAAAACTTCATTTTGATTCTACAACGATATCAAGTTCATTACGCAATAGGTTTTTCAGCAAAAACCTGTCGTAGCTCTCCGTCATTTCAGATAAGTACTACTTAGTATTCGTGCTACGGTAGTTTGGCATTCGTCAAGGCGTAGTGTACGGTAGCTAACTAGTATTTATCTGCTTATGCATATGATGCAGATTGGATTTGGGTATTCGTACGGCGTTGTTTGGCATTCGTCAAGGGTCGTGCGGGTGGGTTTAATTCAATCAAGAAATGTACGGGTTGAACTTGACTAGTGGACTATGGGTTGTTTGGCATTCGTCAAGGTCATAGAACACTAGGGGTAAAATATTATTGGGAATTTCAAGTGTTGAAATTTGCAATGAGATTGCATACCTTCTATGAGATAGTTGGACCCCGATACCCACTGCGAGTAAGAGTTACTCCTGGGAGAGTTTTACACATTACAATTAGCTGATCAAGTAGGTGTCTAGAAAGGTGTCAACGGGGTTACGCCTCTGGGAAAACGAGGTTTACATTAATTAGGTTCGTGCGAAAGCACGGGGGACCTGATCGCACGCTTTTGGCTTGTCGGATGTTCAAAGAATTAAAGTATAACCGCGATCAGGACGGTGTCGCTATGCAGCTAGCCGGTTGAGCACGGGTCGGTCCATAGGGAGATGGTGGTATTTTACCTTCTTGTCTTAGACGAGTCAATAAAGAATGTTGTATATGTTTGTTCGATTCTATCCTAAGTGTATTATTTGCAAGTATAAAATTGTTAAGAAAAGATACGAGATTGTAAGTTAAGAAATCCGTACTCAAAACCTTTGAGCCGAGTCTTGACCAATTGAAGCTAGAGCAATCGGCAACAACGTGGATTAGGGGATTTAAGCGCGGTATTCGTGGAATCCGGCTTATTTACCCTTGTCCTTCGGTTCTTGTCTCTTGCTTTCGCCTCCGGCCAAACCGAACGCAACCGGTCGCGGTTAGGAATCACCGTTACCTTGTTAGGGTAGGGTGCCTGACGGAGCGCTTGCGTAACGTTTGGGCGAAGTTCAAATGGAAAATAACGGGAAAATGAAATAAGGAAAGAAGTGTTAACTTACAATACCGTATTAATTCTTAACAACGACGGTAATTACAACATTCACAAAATGAACAACAAAGAGCAAAAGAAAAGAACAAAGAAAAGAAAAGATTACAAGTAAGTAAGTGCATGAAATAAATTGCAAGTAATTAAAGACAAGGTAATAAAAAGCAAGTAATAAATAAGCAATAAAACGAACAAGAAACTAGAACTCAAGACAAGCATGGGATCAATAGACAACCCTTAATCTTGCAAGCTCAATTAAGAGGTTGCAAGATTAAGAGAAGGGTAGAGAACGCATGTGAAGTGAAGAACTAGTCCCGTGAGAAAATACGACCCTTGAGATCAATAACTAACCCTTAACCATTCAAGCTCAATGAAGAGGTTGAATGATCAAGAGAAAGCAAGAATCTCAAGGGGAAGAAGAAACAAAAGAGAATGATACAAAAAGCCCTCATCTTCATTGATCTCCCACTCAAAAAGCTCTCACTACAATTTTCATGGAAAAAGAATGAAGAAGAAGAAGAAGAAAGACTAAATCCTAAAAAGAAAGAAGAACAAAGAATGACCCCTTGGCTTAGCTCAATTCTGGAGTATTTATAGGCAGAGGGTTGAAGATCTAGGGCAAGAATCTGCGACAATATGAAGTCCCCAAAATACCCCCAAAAAACGACACGACAAGGAGTCAGTAAGGCCGCGGATCCGCGGCCAATACCCCCTATTGGCCGCGGATCCGCCGCACTATAGAGGGTTCAGGGCATAGGCTTTTCTGTAGGTCCCTGGTCTGCTGTCCCCTGTTGTCTGGTACATATATTTTCTCAATTTGGCTCCATGATTTTTCCAGAATTTCTGTTGAGGGAAAGGTGGACTTTTTGTTAAGATTTGGCATGATTGCCTCGAGCTCCGCGTAGATTTCTTGGAACTTGTTGTTGCCATTGAGCCTTGTGCATGAAGGTGACATTGATTTGACATTTTGTCTTCCTAAACTGGTATCTGGCAACATACGGATGATGAGCGGAGACCGTGTTTTCTCAGTGGTTGGCAGGAACTCGGATTTTGTCGTACATTTCCATGGATTTCACTGTTCAGAGCCGAGAACCTGTATTCTGCAAATACGTAGCAAACACTGATCAAAAGCACCTACCTATAAACACACGAGCGTAAGAATGGGCGGTATAAAATGTAATATTCTGGTATGAACAAATACCCCCAAACTTAACTTTTGCTCGTCCCGAGCAAAACCAATTATTCACCAAATTATAATGATAACCGCACTTTCGCAGGGAACGCGATTGCACTGAGCATGTGCAACAAGCCGTTAAACCTCTAGGTGTCCCTAGTAGGAGGAGTGTTGTCTCCTGAGGGTTTTCAGCGGATTACACCCACAAAATCCCGTCAAGCTAGTGTCATAAGTTAACAATGATTCTACTCCTGCAGTTCAGTATTTAGGTTAGAAATTCTATCATCCTAAGTTAGAAATATCCAACCCTAATGCTTCACACCTCCTATCTATTTAACCTTAGGTCCTATACGTTCCAAAAAAGTTTAGAAAGATGTTGGTTCTCCTGAGTATTCCTTCTAAAGTGCGGCCTCAAATTAGGGATTTTTATCACCTTTACAGAAAACACAAGTCTTATTCTTTATTTCTATCTTTTATTCAAACATCGATTGTATACCCCTACGTGTGTGTAAATTTACACCCCTACACTTAAGAATTCAATTCAAACTATAATACCCTTGCCCTAATACCTAATACTACTTCTTTTCATTAAGGATGGACGGATTTGCTCACACATCTTTCATGCGATTATTAATACTTCTTGAGGCACTAACGACCGATTACTGAATGTGTGAACTTTAAAGCGTAAATAGCAGTTTCCAGGTCTCGACTTTATTCTATTTTTTTCTTTTTCTTTTTCTTTTTCTTTTTCTTTTTCTTTTTCTTTTTCAAGACCGGATATATTTTTCACATGCTCTTTTGGTGTTTAGCTTTAAATACTGTTTTTTCTTTCATACTAGGCTTTCAGGCAAGAGTATTTCTAGGTATCTTCTACTATCTCAAGTTTTAAGGTGCGTGTAAGTGCAGTTTGTAGGGTATATACTTTCTAAATTTAAACTCAAGAAAAGAAACTATTTTCCGGACTTATCCTCCAGTAAAGCTTCAATACTTTCCCTTCATCTTGACTTAACTCAAGAACTGAACTCAAGATTTCTTATTTCTCAAAAAAAACTGTAAGGACGTATACTTACCAAGTTTAAACAGAATGAGGGTTATTTTTAGGGTTTTCAATTCCTAAGCCTAGAATTTAGTTATTTCTATCATATCAACTAAACTTTCAGAATAAAAACCTAAGTTACCCTATTAGCTAACTTGACGACAAAGTTTTTATATTTTTGAAAAATTTTCGATTTTTGTGGGTTTTTAATAAGGTATGCAAATGCAAAATATACAAATGAATGCGAAGGAAGAAAGCTTACCGAGCACACCCCCATACTTAAACTTGACAGTGCCCTCACTGTCAGGCTATACCAAGAGTGTCAAAATTGCCGGCGCTCCCTAAATACAAATTATATACAAAACAAAAAGGAAAACAAAAAAATATATACAAAAAAGGTGTCCCCCCCAAACTTAAGTAAAACAGTGTTTCCACTGCTAAGCGTTGAAGTTCAGGATTAGGGGGGAAAGAGAACTGTATCAAGCTATACAAGGCCTTGCACAGGCCAAAAGTGAGCACCAACCATTCAAAGATTTTATCGCTATAATGTACAGGTTGGTGGAAGAAGGCGTAGAGAAAAGAGAGGGAGAATACGCGAGACCGTATTGAGATAGAAGTGGTATACGGTCTAGGTATATAAGAAGAAGAATGGCGGAGGGGAAAAAGAAGTGGAGTACGAACTTAAGGGTGCAAATGGAGCGAATAGATTAGCGCAATTTGTGATGAGCGATGTGTAAACAGAGATTATGCTAATCTATTAACCCGTCGAGAGATTGGATCAAATCCCTCAAGATTCGTAAGAAGCCATGGGTACGCCGAACTTGGTAAACCAGACATATGAAATGTAAGTGATACGGGTTCTTGCAAGGTCGGAACGATGGAAAGTATGGAGGGAAGTGGTTGAGGAAGGGTATCGGTTAAGGGTTCTGGAGGGTGTACACAGTCAGTGAAAGGAACAGGATGAATTGGAAAATCCGACTCATCATCTAGAACTGTTTCGTCCTCAAAAATATCCTCAAAATTCTCCTCAAAGTTAAGCTCATCCATGCATATTTCATCAAAGTCCAGACGCATATGGGGTTCGGGAAAAACATTTAATGACTCGGGATGATGATTTGAAGAGACAAACTCAGCCAAATCTATGGGTTCATCATCCAAAATATTCCCAGCGTCAATATCCTTAATCAAGTGAAAATCAAAATTCTCTGACACCTCAACCAAAGCATGGATATTAATCAATTCAGGTTCTAAGATGGAGGTGTAGAGGTCAAAAGGATTGGGTGTGGTTTCACTTGGCAAGGTCCCTTCACAATCGGGCAAATCAAACACTACAAAGTCGCACAACTCATTAAACATTCTATCTTCAACTGATAATTCATTTGGGACACTTGATAGACTTTCAACACAGGAGTTGTGGGATTCAATTTGAACCGGGTAGGCTTGATTCGGAAGGGGGTACATCTCACTCTCTCCACTCAAATTCACAGCCTGTCCTGCCGCCTCATCATATATTGAAAAATTAGGCGCTAGTTGAAAACTAGCTACCGGGTCAGTATGTTGTACGAGAGCGGCCATCGACGCATTCAAATCCATCATCTGTTGGCTTGACGCTACCCTAAAGTCTTCCAACGACTGTTCCAGACTAGACATGGGTTGTGAAGGGGTTTCAGTAAAAGATTCAAAGTTGTTTGGATACTGAAAACGCCCAAATGGCGGTTCTGATGCAATGTCTAGGGAAGGTGAACAAGTAGGGTAGGATTGGTAGGAATTGAATGGTTGGACAGGGGTAGGATCAACATTTGGATAAGAAGGTGAATGAAATTGTTGATCCCAAGAATTTGAAGTGGTGACAGGAGTGAAAGATCGGCTACGAGATTGTTCAATACGTTCAGCGATGGACAAAGGACGACTTGCAGAAGGGGTATCAACATAAGCGGGTGCGGGAAGTTGAAAAGGTTGATACAAAGTGGAATGAGGAGTGCAAGTGTTTGTCCTAGACGCTGCTATGCGATCCTTCAGTGAAACTTTGGGCATGGAGGGGTCGTTCGATGTTCGGCCAAAGCAAGAACCGTAAGAAGTAATGTCTGGTTGTGGGTACCAAAGTTCGGCAAGAGTTTTGCGAGGTGGGGTACCCATGATATGAAGAGAGAGAGAAAAAGGGAGGGGAAAAAGAATGTGATTTTTTTTTTTAGTTAACTATTAACGAAAAGAATGAAGTATACACAAAAAAGAATTTGGAAAAAAATAATCACGACACAAAAATACCACACACCTAATCATTCTAGGGTTCACCTAGGTCAACTAGATCTGCTCCAGAACTTGATTGTCGAAGTAAAACTGTGTCGAGAAACGGGCTCAAGATACACTGATCACGAGGCCAGGTAAGTGCAGAGATAAGGGGAGGTTTTTCAACGCTTTCGCGAAGTTCCTTAATTAAATAACCCTTTCTCTTTTGGCGGTTTCACCGTTAACACTTTCCTAGACACCCCGTAAACAATATAACGTTAAGCGAGGTTCTAAACACAATTAACTTCTCCTAGTGAGAGCGAAGTCCTTAAGGCTTAAAGTCTAGTTTCTTTTAAATTTGTGCGGGTAAACGTTATGCGCAAGTTCGTGATTTGTGGGCCACGGAAAAGGTGATGAAATCCTTTACCGTATCTTGTGGGGTTCGCTTGCCCTTAAGTCCGTATTAATGTATGCAATGCACAATTCAATAAAAATTCTATAAAGAATCAAAAAATTGTTTTTTTTTTAATTTTAGCACGGCACTGCAACAAATACGGGTTAGTCAATTTTGGCGTTTGCTAGCGAATTTGCAAAGAATCCTGCAAAGAATAGTATATTGGAAGCGTCGGATTTGAGAAGAAGGTGTTAGGAAAGTACGTACCGTTAAGTTTTTGGGTTAGGAAACCCCCGTTGAATGAAATCCGGTAAGCTTGAAAAGTTCGCTTGCGCGGGTCAAACTACCCGGATCTTTGGCACTGTACTTCGTAAATCACCCTTGCCTTGAATGCAAACTTTGCTCCCCACAATCGCAGTTTGCAAACTTGCAAAAATCTGCACTCTTGCCCACAAAAATGATCAAAAAAAAAACAAAAAGATTTTTTTTTTTTATAAATATATACAAAAAGAATATTAACCCGAATAACAAGAAAGAAAATACGCTACCGTCTCCCCGGCAACGGCGCCATTTGATCGCACGCTTTTGGCGTGTCGGATGTTCAAAGAATTAAAGTATAACCGCGATCAGGACGGTGTCGCTATGCAGCTAGCCGGTTGAGCACGGGTCGGTCCACAGGGAGATGGTGGTATTTTACCTTCTTGTCTTAGACGAGTCAATAAAGAATGTTGTATATGTTTGTTCGATTCTATCCTAAGTGTATTATTTGCAAGTATAAAGTTGTTAAGAAAAGATACGAGATTGTAAGCTAAGAAATCCGTACTCAAAACCTTTGAGCCGAGTCTTGACCAATTGAAGCAAGAGCAATCGGCAACAACGTGGATTAGGGGATTTAAGCGCGGTATTCGTGGAATCCGGCTTATTTACCCTTGTCCTTCCGTTCTTGTCTCTTGCTTTCGCCTCCGGCCAAACCGAACGCAACCGGTCGCGGTTAGGAATCACCGTTACCTTGTCAGGGTAGGGTGCCTGACGGAGCGCTTGCGTAACGTTTGGGCGGAGTTCAATTGGAAAATAACGGGAAAAGGAAATGAGGAAAGAAGTGTTAACTTACAATACCGTATTAATTCTTAACAACGACGGTAATTACAACATTCACAAAATGAACAACAAAGAGCAAAAGAAAAGAACAAAGAAAAGAAAAGATTACAAGTAAGTAAGTGCATGAAATAAATTGCAAGTAATTAAAGACAAGGTAATAAAAAGCAAGTAATAAATAAGAAATAAAAAGAACAAGAAACTAGAACTCAAGACAAGCATGGGATCAATAGCCAACCCTTAAACTTGCAAGCTCAATTAAGAGGTTGCAAGATCAAGAGAAGGGTAGAGAACGCATGTGAAGTGAAGAACTAGTCCCGTGAGAAAATACGACCCTTGAGATCAATAACTAACCCTTAACCATTCAAGCTCAATGAAGAGGTTGAATGATCAAGAGAAAGCAAGAATCTCAAGGGGAAGAAGAAACAAAAGAGAATGATACAAAAAGCCCTCATCTTCATTGATCTCCCACTCAAAAAGCTCTCACTACAATTTTCATGGAAAAAGAATGAAGAAGAAGAAGAAGAAAGACTAAATCCTAAAAAGAAAGAAGAACAAAGAATGACCCTTTGGCTTAGCTCAATTCTGGAGTATTTATAGGCAGAGGGTTGAAGATCTAGGGCAAGAATCTGCCACAATATGAAGTCCCTAAAATACCCCCAAAAAACGACACGACAAGGAGTCAGTAAGGCCGCGGATCCGCGGCCAATACCCCCTATTGGCCGCGGATCCGCCGCACTATAGAGGGTTCAGGGCATGGGCTTTTCTGTAGGTCCCTGGTCTGCTGTCCCCTGTTGTCTGGTACATATATTTTCTCAATTTGGCTCCACGATTTTTCCAGAATTTCTGTTGAGGGAAAGGTAGACTTTTTGTCAAGATTTGGCATGATTGCCTCGAGCTCCACGTAGATTTCTTGGAACTTGTTGTTGCCATTGAGCCTTGTGCATGAAGGTGATATTGATTTGACATTTTGTCTTCCTAAACTGGTATCTGGCAACAGACGGATGATGAGCGGAGACCGTGTTTTCTCAGTGGTTGGCAGGAACTCGGATTTTGTCGTACTTTTCCATGGATTTCACTGTTCAGAGCCGAGAACCTGTATTCTGCAAATATGTAGCAAACACTGATCAAAAGCACCTACCTATAAACACACGAGCGTAAGAATGGGCGGTATAAAATGTAATATTCTGGTATGAACAGGACCTCCCTCAAAGTACCGACACTGGCCTGGCTGAAAGATTGGCGAACTTGTAGTGTGTAATTAATCCCGGCTAGTCTTTCCTTTTAGGGTTTGAAGGAAGATTTGATAAAAACCAGTGGGAGCCATCCTGATTAGATAAGATAATAACCAATCTGATCTTGCACGAGCATACGCTAAAGTGTTTTCTTCTCTCTCTCTCCAGGTAGCGACCATGTCATGCCCTAATAAAGATAATAATATGGATGTATTGACCGAACCCGCATGTTATACTGTGCAGGGGAACGTTGTACCCGTTCTACCTTATAAGTGTTATAAGAATGAACAGGAAACAGGAGAATATCTGGATTCTCACACCGCCCAAACGGAGAACATGCATGTTGATGCATCATCTTCGGGTGTGTTTGTCATTGAGAACTGTTTTTCAGTTCACCCTACGTCCTGGGTATTAGATACCGGATCAGGATCCCACATATGTAAGATGTTACATGGGCTGCGGAAAGGTAGAGAACTGGGAAAAGGTGATCATTCCATTCAAGTTGGGAACGGTGCAAATGTTGCAGCCAAAGCAGTTGGCGAATATCACCTAGTATTACCAAGTGGTGGTACAATAATCCTGAATGAGTGCTATTATATACCGAACATGATATGCAACATTATATCAGTTTCTTTATTGAGTAAAGAAGGATATAATTTTGTAGTACAGGATAATGTTATGAACATATTCCTAGATCAAAAGTTGATTGCATCAGGCTCGTTACATAATTGCATATTCATTCTAAATCAAAGTACAGTCCTCAATATACAAAACACACACAAGAGGAAAAGTTCAGAAATGAACGAATCCTACTTGTGGCATTGTAGACTTGGTCATATCAATGCGACACGACTGGCTAAGTTACATAAGGATGGTTATTTGAATCCGTTCGAATTATCATCTTATGATACTTGCCATTCATGTCTCAAAGGAAAAATGACCAAAGCTCCGTTTAGTGGACACGGAGAAAGAGTTACTGAACTCTTAGGACTGGTATATAGTGATGTATGCGGTCCCATGTCTACCCTTGCCAGGAACGGTTCTTCCTACTTCATTACATTCACTGACGATCTCTCTAGATACGGGCATGTGTTCCTATTGAAACACAAGTCTGAAGCTTTTGAGAAATTCAGAGAATATAAGCACGAAGTAGAGAACCAAACGGGCAAAAGTATTAAGATCCTTCGATCTGATCGAGGAGGAGAATACTTGAGCAATGAGTTCCAAGATTATCTAAAAGAGAATGGGATTCTCTCTCAGCTTACTCCACCTTATACACCACAGCACAACGGTGTATCGGAACGAATGAATCGCACCCTATTAGATATGGTGCGTTCAATGATGAGTACAGCTGAGTTACCTATTTCCTTCTGGGGGTATGCACTTGAGACAGCCATACACCTATTGAATATGGTTCCTACCAAATCAGTGCCTACCACTCCATATGAGATATGGAAAGGGAAGAGACCATCTCTTAAGTATGTTAAGATATGGGGTTGTCCAGCCTATGTCAAAAGACAAAATCCGGACAAACTCGAGGCAAGATCTGTCTTATTTAAGTTTGTAGGATATCCCAAAAATTCACAAGGGTATATCTTCTACCACCCCGAGGAACAAAAGGTGTTTGTTTCTCGACATGCCACTTTCTTAGAAAAAGGTTTTCTTATGAAACAGATTAGTGGCATTGAGATAGAACTGGAAGAGGTTCCAGCAACACAAACTATAACAGAAGACTTAGTAGAACCAGAGGATTCAGTAGTACCCGACGAACCCCAGCCTCTCCGCCGATCTAGTAGGGCTTCTCGTCCACCTGAGAGATACTACGGTTTTCTCATTGACGGTGGGAGCGGGATTGCATCATGGAGGATGATGACCCAACTAGCTTCGAGCAGGCCATCACGAGTGGGGACTCAGTGAAATGGCTGGATGCTATGCGGTCCGAGATGGAATCCATGTACACCAACAAAGTATGGACTTTGGACGTTGCTCCTGAAGGGGTAAAACCCATTGGGAGCAAGTGGATCTTCAAGAAGAAACTTGGTGTAGATGGGAAAGTGGAGACTTTCAAAGCTAGACTTGTAGCAAAGGGTTTTCGTCAAAGACCAGGTGTGGACTATGATGAGACCTTTTCTCCAGTGGCTATGCTTAAATCCATCCGGATCATGCTTGCCATCGCTACTTATCATGATTACGAAATCTGGCAAATGGATGTTAAGACCGCCTTTCTAAATGGTGATTTAGAAGAGTGCGTGTACATGACTCAGCCAGAGGGCTTCGTAGACAGTGGGAGCAGCGGAAAGGTGTGCAAGCTGCTTAAATCCATTTATGGATTAAAGCAAGCATCGCGGAGTTGGAACATCTGCTTTGACGTCGTTATCAAAGAGTTTGATTTCGTCAAAAACCCAGATGAACCTTGTATCTACAAGAAGGTGGCAGAGAGTAAGGTTGTCTTCCTCGTATTGTACGTGGACGACATACTCTTGATAGGAAATGATATTCCTATGCTGCAATCGGTGAAGCTCTTCTTATCACAAAGATTCTCAATGAAAGATCTTGGTGATGCCTCCTGCATATTGGGAATTAGCATCTATAGAGATAGATCCAAAAGGATTTTGGGATTGTCCCAATCCAGGTACATTGACACCATACTAAAGAGGTTTAGTATGGAAGAGTCCAAGCGTGGGAACATGCCCACGATCTCTGGAGTCACTCTCTCCAAAGAGATGTCTCCCAAGACTGATTTGGAGAGAGCTCGCATGCAAGGGATACCCTATGCTTCGGCAGTAGGCTCTATCATGTATGCGATGCTATGTACCAGACCCGATGTAGCATACTCACTAAGTATAGTGAGCAGGTATCAAGCTGATCCTGGAGAGAATCACTGGACAGCTGTGAAGAGCATTCTCAAGTACTTACGAAGGACTAGAGATATGTTCTTGGTGTATGGTAACGGAGAGCTCCAAGTGGAGTCCTTTACCGATTCGAGCTTCCAGAGTGATAAGGACGACTCTAAGTCGCAGTCGGGTTTTGTCTTTACCCTTTACGGAGGGGCGGTTAGCTGGAAGAGTTCCAAGCAGGAAACCGTGGCAGACTCGACGATGGAGGCTGAATACATCGCTGCCAACGATGCTGCCAAAGAGGCTGTCTGGATCAAGAAGTTCATTACTGAACTTGGAGTGGTTCCATCCATTGAGCATCCAATACCTTTGTATTGCGATAACAATGGAGCGGTGGCTTTGGCCAAGGAACCCAGGTCCCATCAGCGATCCAGGCACATTCTGAGGCGGTATCACCTGATCCGGGAGATAGTTGATCGCCGGGAGATCGAGGTCAGGAGGGTTGACACGAAGAACAACACGGCGGATCCACTCACGAAGGCCATTCCCCAGATACAGTTTGAGAGACTCTTCGGGATGCTCGGTATGCGATACTACAGCAGCTGGCCCTAGTGCAAGTGGGAGATTGTTAGTTGTATGTATGCCCTAGAGGCCAGTATTGTACAGATGATGTATATTATATTAGATGCTTGGACATATATAGAGATGACTTTCTTGCTCGATATGATAGTATGCTATCTGGTTACTCTTTATCTTAACATGTACACTAGTCTCATTAAACTGTCTTATGGTTACATGTTGGTAAAGACCTTAGGATGTGTACTTGACTACCTGGACTATGATGCAGATCATACTAGTGGGGACATGGTGGTCCATTAGTACATCCTTCAAGGTCCCTAGTCGTGGGTGTATCGAGACAGGGCATCGATATACCAGTGTAGACTAGCGTATACACTTCTCGACCCATGAGATGGGCGATGGATGATCCCATATCCATTGGTGTTTGACATCAGAGATGGTATACGGGTGCTCAGTGGAGACTAGGTACACTGGACGGACTCACCGAGAACTCCCAGATGGTATTATACCTCACGTCAGATGGCAGTTCTCAGGTGACACTTGTGCAGGTTAGTCTGTAGACCCGAGATCGTCATAGAGTCTTGTGTGATTCCCACTGTGCTTTGATCTCCACCTTACCACGTCCATGAGGGCGTGCAAAACGGTGTCTTTTGGGTACAGTCCCGAGTCACATGGAGGTAATGAGCGATAGAAGGGGTTTCGTCTCTCCCGGTATTGGGGGTTGATGTTGCGCTGTGCTTGATTGGCCGTAACAGGGAAGTCCCTGGCCAAGGCTGATCAGAGATTTGCTGGTAAGTGTTACCAGAAGTTTCTCGACCCGTTATGAGCCTCACATCGGCACGACTTATCGGTTATTGGGGTCTGACGTTTACCACCCCTAGACTTGATATGCGACATATCAGACGAGGAGACCGGACTGTACGGGAAGTGTCGCCGATCGACTCGACGGGAGTTGTAGCAGGTTCGCTTGTTCTCTTCTGATCGCTCAATACCCGGGTGGCCGTTACATTTAGCTGACCGCTTGCGGCTTGGGGCTGCTTGATATGATCATCACCCACTGCCGGCGTATTGATGAGTCTCAGAGTCCCACAATGGAGTTTCCTAGTCCAGGCGAAACGTTGTGGTGCGCGTATGCGATATGCGCATGGACCCGATTAAAATGCGCGTATGGGATACCGTATATTGATCGGGCAGCTTGCTTTTGGTAGGGGTCATATGAGATATGGCCGGATTGGTAAATCAAGTGTTGATTTATCATTTAACCATTAGTTTCTCACTAGAAATCCTTTTCTTGTGTTGGATGGATGTATGAATACATGTATGTTTTTCTTTCATTCTAGTTTCATGCACATATGGATGTGTATAAATACATACATGCATACATACATTTATCATGGTTGGATATATATGAAAATGGTGGCAATATAAGACTCACACCATGGTATTTTTTATGAATTATTATTGTATTTATATTTAAACATAAAAGGAAATAAAAGGTTCATTATTGTTTTCTTCTACACTCTTCTTTTGACTTAATCATTCTCACCCACCTTTTAACCTTTGGTTAATTTCCTTTTGTGTTTTAACTCTAGCACAATAATGATTCAACCATGGTTTGAGATGATAGATGGAAAAGAGATATTGATATATTTTTCTATTTTCATTTAGTAGAAAAGGTTATCATCTTCTTCAATATTGCCATTATCTTCTTCCTCCTCCTTCATAGCTCTCTAGATTTTTGTAGTGAGCTACATAATCAACAAGTTAGGATTTTGAAGTGAGAAAGAGAACCACAACACCATTCTACACAAGTATAGCCCACTTGTTTAGGGTGTTAACTTGATTCCGTTCACTTGATCGGAGAAAGTCGCTAGCTTGGACAAAGCGGACTCCGGGTGGATCATCGGTGACGTCGAGGAGTTCAAGCGGAGTTTTTTCAACCCCCAAGTAGCCGAGGAGTCTAGCGTAGGGAGCTACAAAGGTTGTAGTCTCTAAACCCTAACTTTTATTAGCTTAAAGTTTTGTAACCTTAATTTTCTAGGATCGATTCCTTTGCGTGTTTGTTTAGCACAATAAAAACTTAAACTTTTGGACATGTGATGCTTCAAAACTCTTCATAGGGTGCTAAAAAAACCCTTCATTTGATATGTGCGGTACCGAGAACAATACGTGTATGTGATACCGTATTAGATTATCACGATATGAGATATCGGCCGGGTATATGTGATATAGCCGGGTCATCGGATCAAGTGTTGAATACATGAACTGATACAGATTATATTAGTCGGTTATTTGTGAAATAGCCGGATTATCGGATCAAGTGTTGATTCGATAATTTAATGTATAATTATATATTTGATATATTAAATTACATTAACTAATATAAGCTCACTAAAAGATTCTTTTTCTCACTCGAGTAATACATTGATATATATGCGATATATGTTAATTGTATTATTTTATTTTGTTACAATAAATATTATATATGTGATATATAATATTGTAACATGATATGGTTATTAATGCAACATGTTTAGTGGAGATTAAATATGGTTAGGGTTTGATTAGGGTTAAGCCTTTCTAGAAGTTTCCAGAAGCTTTGCTTTTTGTTTCTTGCAAAGATATTTGTTATGATATTTTTGCAAGATATTTCCTTAATCCAACCAAACCTTTAACCTTAGTTAAATCTCTACAAAGGTTACTTGAACCATGGTTGCATTTCTAACCTCATTATGGATTCATTATTCATCACAAAAGAATAAGGCTTCTTCTTCTTCCTTCTTTCTTTTCATGGAAAAGCTTTCTAGCTTTTTCATTAGTGATGAAAATGAGTGAGTTAAAGAAAACAAATGAGAGCAAAAATCCTACTTCATCATCCTCATCTATCCTTGCCATTTAGATGAAGGTGTTTACTTCATTTAGTGAATGAGAGCTTGTGTTAATGAAACTTCAAGGTAGATCATCTTTGTTATCGAAGATCGGAAGCAAGCTTGCATATTTCTTTTCGTGGATCCTCTCTAGAGTCCGGATGCACGATGATCGCAGTGAAGGGACCTTAACACGGAGATTAAGAAGTGAAGGACAGGATCTACAAAGGTTGTGATCCCTCTCACTTAGTGTTAAAGTGTTTAACATGCTTTGTTTCGCCTAATCTCTAGTCTAAGATCTTGGTTTAGGGTTGTTCGGCACGGCTAAATTTTAAATCGGGCATGGTTGATGCCTTATAGACCCTTATGCGTGTGCCTAGTAACCCTACACGACACCGAGGCATCGAGATAGATCCATCGAAGATCAATGCAATTATGGAGATGCCCCCGCCGAGGACTCTCAAGCAGTTACGGTCCCTCCAAGGGAAGCTTGCGTATATCCGGCGATTTATAGCCAATCTTTCGGGCAAGTGTCGTCTTTACAGCCACCTGATGAAGAAGGGAACCCCTTTCGTCTGGGATCACAAATGCCAAAGCGCGCTGAATGAAATCAAGCAATACCTGCAGAATCCGCTAGTGCTGGCTGCTCCGGTCAAGGGAAAACCCCTCATTCTGTATACAACCGCCCTTGAAGGTTCCTTAGGCGCATTATGGGCACAAGAGAATGACTAAGGGAAGGAGAGAGCCCTCTACTATTTGAGTCGAGTTCTGCTGCGGGCAGAAAGCAATTATTCTCCCATCGAAAAACACTGCCTGGCATTGATCTTCACAATAACGAAGCTCAGGCACTATGCGTTGGCGCATGAAGTCCGTCTCATATCGAAAGTAGATCCTCTCAAGTATATGATGTCAAAAGCCATATTGACTGGGCGGCTCGCTAAATGGGCCTTACTCTTGATGGAGTTCTCAATAACTTATCAGCCTCTTAAGGCAGTGAAGGGCCAGGCCATCGCTGACTTCCTCGCTGATCATCCGATACCTGCCGATTCTCCTCTGAATTGCGAACTGCCAGACGAACACGCGTTTGACACGATCAACGGAAGTGATACCCGGTGGGAACTTTACTTCGATGGAGCATCTTCGATGAAGAAGCGCAAACAAAGCACGCCCATAATCAAATTAGAGGTAGGCCTCATCTTCGTAACTCCACAAGGAGGGATAATGCGCTTCGCCTTCTCCTTAACAAAGCTGAGGACGAACAATGAAGCCGAGTATGAAGCTTTAATAACAGGTCTCGAGATCTCCATCGACATGGGAATTGAAAATCTCCTCATATACGGAGACTCCCAACTGGTCGTTAGCCAAGTAAACGGCGACTATCAAACATGCAAACCAGAGTTGGTGAAGTACGGTGAATGAGTGCAGCAACTGCTGACTCAAATCCCTTCCTATATTCTGGAAAGCATACCGCGTGCAGTAAATAGTAAAGCGGATGCATTAGCCAAGCTTGCTAAAGAATTGGCTGATGAGAACCTCTATGACGTAAGAATCGTGGTACAAAGCCGTCGGGTTCTTGCACCGGCAGAAATATCCCCGGAGTCATTCGAAGAAAAGGGAACGACCAAGCCAGCGGCTCTACAATTAAAAGATCAAACAATGGTTGAGGATTGGAGAGAAGTCTTTATAGACTACTTCAAATCCCGTCGAACGCCCGAAGATGCGTCCTCAAAATATCAGCTTACGAAACGAGCACTGTCTTTTGCCTTCGTCAATGATACTCTGTACAAGAGGTCATTTGATTCTCTGTGGTTAAGATGCCTGGGACCTGAAGAAGCAAAGAGAGTCGTTCAAGAAACTCACGACGGACTCTGTGGTTCTCACCATGCTGGGCCGAAGATGAAACTGAAAATTAAAAGGATGGGCTACTATTGGCCCACGATGATTCAGGACTGCCTCGAATACGCGAAGCAGTGCCACTCATGCCAGATCCACGGGGACTTTATCCACCAGCATCCAAATCCATTACATCCAACGGTGGCTAGCTAGCCGTTCGAAATATGGGGAACTGACATAATCGGCCCCATCGAACCAGCACCGTCCAGAGGACATCGGTTCATTTTGGCGACAACTGATTACTTCTCCAAATGGGCAGAAGCAGTACCGCTGAGAGAAGTGAAGACGGAGAATATCCTTCACTTCTTCAAGACGCACGTCATTTATCGGTTCGGAACTCCGAGACGGATCATCTCCGATAATAGACCAGCCTACAGAAGCCACAAGATCAGCCGCTTCGCACAACAACACAACATAGACTGGAGATACTCATCAGTCTATAATCCCCGAGCTAACGGTCTAGCTGAGGCTTTCAACAAGACCTTGATAAAGATCGTGAAAAAGACAGTGTCACGAAATAAGAAAGACTGGCATGAGAGACTGCATGAAGCTCTTTGGGCGTATTGAACTATGTTCAAGACGGCCACGAACACAACTCCATACGCATTGGTATTCGGTACAGAAGCGGTACTCCCCCTCGAGATAGAGTTACCCTCTCTACGAGTGGCAGTTCATTACGAGCTAACGGACGAAAAGAATGCTCACCTTCGGCTTGAAGAGCTCGATGCCCTTGATGAAAACCGGCTCATACCGCAACAAAATCTAGAGGCTTATAAAGCTAAGATGACGCGCTCATATGAAAGATTGACTAGGCCAAGGACATTCCGCCAAGGTGAACTCGTGCTACTGATCAAAAGATCTATGATCCCCAATCGTGCCAAGCGGGAAAAATTTGAGCCAAACTTTGAAGGTCCGTATATCATAGACAAGGTCTACCAGGGTGGAGCTTATCTACTCATAGACATGCATGTCGAAAGGCCCTTCAAGCCAATAAATGGTCGCTTCCTGAAGAAATACTACGCCTAACGAGTCATGGCCTAGGTCAATGATAGATGAAGACGACTATGTCCACTCGCTATCTTCCTAAGCCTAAACTCTTTAAGTAGTAACCGGCTTCCTTAACATCGGACCGAAACGTCCTTAAACTAACGACGGACCGAAACCCTCTTAAACTAACGACGGACCGAAACATCCTTAAACTAACAACGGACCACTATGCCCTAAAACTAGCCGTTGACTGAGATGTCGATAAACTACGGTGGATTGCAGCATCCCAAAGCTGATACAAAAAAAGAATAAAAAAAAAAGAAAGAAAACGGTATGCCCATAAGCAAAATGGGCACGGATGAAAACCCAAAAGGGCTCCGTGAGTAAAAACGGCAGGGCTACCGGCGAGTCTTATGAAAACCCGAAAGGGCGCAATCTCATTTGAATAAAAAAAGAAAAAAAAGAAAAATAAAAAGAAAACGGTATGTCCATAAGCAAAATGGGCACGGATGAAAACCCGGAAGGGCTCCGTGAGTAAAAACAGCAGGGCTACCGGCGAGTGTTTGTGAAAACCCGAAAGGGCGCAACCTCGTTAAAAGACACTTGCAGAGCCCTCTCGACCTTGTGAGGAGAAACCACCCGCGTGAGATCCTTACGACTCACAAGGGAGCAACACACTTAAGGATCCCCACGATCCCTAAGGAGAAACCACACTTGCGAGATCCTCACGACTTGTAAAGAGAACCCTTCTTAAGCTACAGGGATCTGAACCTGTTCTTAAGCAGCCCCCACAACCTTCAATACTTCCCTACAAGCGGCTCAGTGCTGACCCTTGTATACAATCCACGGGCGCGAATAAATATATCCCTAACGAAGTCCCATCCGTGACTAGGGATATGTCTACACGGTGAACAGCTCTTGTAAGTCCTCTCGACTTAGAAGGAGAAAATACTCTTGTAAGATCCTTACGACTTACGAGAGGCCATACACTTAGGAGTCCTCATGATTCCTAAGGAGAAAACGCACCTACGAGATCCTCACGACTCGCAAGGAGAAATACCTTTATGAGACCCTTATGGCTAATGAAGTCAAAAGCCTTAGTCGACAGGATCTTAACCCTGTTTACTAAGCCACCTTTGTTCGACATCGACAGAGGCAAATGATGATTCGCTCCTGGCAATATCCCAGTTGTAGCGGTGCTGATGCCGAAATTGGTGTCCAAATCCAAGCTTGCAGCAAGAAGCCAGCGAGCCACACATGCATACGAAATAGCCGAAATGATGGGGCAACTTGCAAATAAAAACCAGCAAGTAAAAATGTATGCATGCAAAATAGCCGAAATGATTGGGCAACTCGAAATAAAAAGCAGCGACTAAAAAATAAAACAAATAGCTGAAATGATTGGGAACCGCGAAAAAACAGCCGAAATGATTGGGCAATCGCAACCTTCACGATATAAAAGCTGAAATGATAGAGCATCGCGGAAAGAAATAAAAAAATGAAATGAAATTTAAGCCCTACAGGTGATATCATGTCAATCCCTGTATACAATCTAGGGGTGCAAACAAAGAAGGAATCACACCTTTCCTCCCCAGGTTTCATCAGAAGAAGAAGCCAAATCTCAACGGTTCACAAATGGCCTAGAGATCATCTTAATATTCATCTCATTACAACAGACACAACATCAAGCAAAGCGGAACAGCGGCAACTCCTAATTCTATGACTCGGTAGTACACAGATAACCGAGAGTCAAACCCTGACTCCGAGAAATGCGGATAAAGTCAACCCTTCCTGGTTATATGGAACGCGGATAATGTCAATCCTGACCCCGTGGAAAACGTCCAGAGCGGATCCTGGTCCTCGCAGAGCACGGCAATGACCCAGTGTGAAGCATCCAGAGCGGAGCCTGGTCCTCGCCGAACACGGCAGTGAACCCTTGGGAAGCATCCAGAGCAAAATTCCTGGATACGTGGAACGCGGATAACGTCAACTCTGACCCCGTGGGAAACATCCAGAGCGGATCCTAGTCCTCGCAGAGCACGGCAGTGAACCCGTGTGAAGCATCCAGAGCGGAGCCTAGTCCTTGCCGAACACGGAAGTGAACCCGTGGGAAGCATCTAAAGCAAAATTCCTGGTTACGCAGAGCGCGGCAGTGAACCCGTGTGAAGCATCCAGAGCGGATCCTAGTCCTCGCAGAGCACGGCAGTGAACCCGTATGAAGCATCCAGAGCGGAGCCTAGTCCTCGCCGAACACGGCAGTGAACCCGTGGAAAGCATCTAGAGCAAAATTCCTGGCTTTGTGGAACGCGGATAACGTCAACTCTGACCCCGTGGGAAACGTCCAGAGCGGATCCTAGTCCTCGCAGAGCACGGCAATGACCCCATGTGAAACATCCAGAGCGGAGCCTGGTCCTCGCCGAACGCGGCAGTGAATCCGTGGGAAGCATCCAGAGCAAAATTCCTGGCTACGTGGAATGCGAATAACGTTAACTCTAACCCCATGGGAAACGTCCAGAGCGGATCCTGGTCCTCGCAGAGTACGGCAGTGAACCCGTGTGAAGCATCCAGAGCTGAGTCTAGTCCTCGCCGAACACGGCAGTAAACCCGTGGGAAGCATCTAGAGCAAAATTCCTGGTTACACAGAGCGCGGCAGTGAACCCGTATGAAGCATCCAGAGCAGATCCTGGTCCTCATAGAGCATGGTAGTGAACCCATGTAAAGCATCCAGAGCGGAGCCGAGTCCTCACCGAACACGGCAGTGAACCCGTGGGAAGCATCTAGAGCAAAATTCCTGGCTACGTGGAACGCGGATAACGTCAACTCTGACCCCATGGGAAACGTCCAGAGCAGATCCTGGTCCTCGCAGAGCACGGCAATGACCCCGTGTGAAACATCCAGAGCGGAGCCTGGTCCTCGCCGAACACGGCAGTGAACCCGTGGGAAGCATCCAGAGCAAAATTCCTGGCTACGTGGAACGCGGATTATGTCATTCCTGACCCCGTGGAAAACGTCCAGGGTGGATCCTGGTCCTCGCAGAGCGCGGCAATGACCCCATGTGAAGCATCCAGAGCGGAGCTTGGTCCTCACCGAATACGGCAGTGAACCCGTAGGAAGCATCCAGAGCAAAAATTGGACTTTGGGGTCCTTAAACTCACGGACTATGATGTCCTTAACCTCGACCGTGTTGTCTTAACACTAACATTGGACTGTGAGGTCCTTAAACTCATGGACTATGATGTCCTTAACCTCAACCTTAATGTCTTTAAACTAACATCGGACTGTGGGGTCCTTAAACCCATTGACTATGACGTCCTTAACCTCGACCGTAATGTCTTAAAACTAACATTGGACTGTGAGGTCCTTAAAACTCATGGACTATGATGTCCTTAACCTCGACCGTGATGTCTTAAAATTAAACAACGGATTATGGAGTCCTTAAATCCACGGACTATGATGTCCTTAACCTCGACCGCGAGGTCTTTAAACTACGATATCCTGGAAAAAGTTCAGAGCGGAGTCTGGTCCTCGCAGAACACGGCAGTGAACCCGTGGGAAGCATCCAGTGAAATGCGGATGATGATAACCTCACCCATCACTTGCGGGTCCTCACGACTCGTAAGGGAGAAAATTCTCTTGTAAGATCCTTACGACTCGCAAGAGAAAAATACACTTAGGAATCCTCACGATTCTTAAGGATAAATTACACCTACGGGAACCTCTCGACCGGTAGGGAGAAAATTCTTTATGAGACCCTCACGGCTCATAAAGTTGAAAAGTCTTAGGAGGCAGATCTTAACCCTGAATCCTAAGCCATCGTTGTCCTACAAGGAGATCAAGATAGACTATCCACAGAATACATTCAATAAAAAGGGAAACACCATTGAGAAGAAAAATATGTCTTTTATTCATGAACCAAAATGGATACAAAGTACAATTCGTGAAAAAAAATACTCTTATTCAGGAGTATGTACAAAGGAAGAATAAAAAAATGTATACAATTCTTCAAGTCGGCGGGCGATTTAGCAGATTTGCCATTTCATCCCTCTTTCGCTGGGCCTCGCCTTCATGATTCAGTATTGCCAAAAGAAGGGCCTCCGCCTGAACTTGCTGGACCTGGTATGAGGCAAGCCGGCCTTCAAGCTCTTTCTCAGTAGCCTTATGAGCCTCAACCCTTTCGCGAGTGAACACGGCAGCTTGTCGATGGCCACCACCTCCTTGATAGCCTCTTAAAGCACTCGCCAAAGTTCATACGCTTTGTTGGCCTTGGCTGTAAGGTTGGCCTGAAGCTCTACTAGCGCTTTAGAAGCCAACTCCCTCTCCGAAAACTTGCGACTGAGCCTTTTCTCGCACGATAACATGTTCGTAGCACATCGTTTAATCAGCCCACGTAAGCTCTCCTTCACGGCCACAACCTCCGAAGGAAGGCATGTACATTCGAGGACGTGTAGACAAGCCTCCACCTGCACGCAAAACTCAACCCAGACTTGCACTACTGCCTCGCTATGATAGGTGGCAAGAAAGGGAAGAGAGCCGTTAGCTTCGGTAGAAAATGCTTCGGCCATAATTACGATGAGAGGTTTATCTAGCACCCTATGAAGAGTTTTGAAGCATCACATGTCTCAAAGTATGTATTTTGATGGTGCTAAACAAACACGCAAAGGAATCGATCCTAGAAAATTAGGGTTTACTAAACTTTAAGCTAATAAAAATTAGGGTTTCGAGACTACAACCTTTGTAGCTCCCCTTTTGCTTGACTCCTTAGTCTCTTGGGTGTTGGAAGAAGGTCTACTTGTAGTCCTCTCACGTCCACGACGATCCACCCGGAGTTTCCCGTCCAAGCTTGCAACTTTGGAAAAACAAAGAGAACACTCTAATCAAGTTGGCTAAACTTGAGTAGAATGATGTTGTGGCTAAGGATCTCACTTCAAAAACCTTTCTTTAAGTGTGTTTAACTCACTAGAAAAACCTAGAGAGGAAATGGTGAAGGAGGATGAAGATGGTGGCTTTTCTTTTTAGCAAGTGTAAAAGATAAATGATGACCATTGGAAAAAGAAATGAAATATAACCTTTTATATTTTATTCCTTCTTACATCCAACCATAGTTAAGTGATGGAGAGTTTATTTAACTTGAGTTTTAAATGATAAAGATAAGGATAACCCAAGGTTAGTGGTAGGTGAGCTTGGCTAGGTTAGAAGAAGAATGTAGAAGCTAGTAAAGATTATCCTTCTCTTTTCAATTTTGTTTTAAATACAAAAACAAATAAAAATCCATTACTTAATCCATGGTGTGAGTCTTATATTGCCACCATTTCCATGTGCTAACAACCATGATAGATGGGTGTATGTATGTATGCATGTATGCACATCCACATATGCATGAAACTAGAATGAAAGAAAGAAACACATGCATGCATGCATACATCCATCAAATTCTAGAAAGGTTTCAAGTGAGAAAACTAATGGTTAGATGATAAATCATAACTTAATTTATCAATCCGGTCATATCTCATATGACCCCACCAAAAGCAGGCCACCCGATCAATGTTCGGTATCATATACGCACATTTTAATCGGGTGCATGCGCATATCGCATACGCGCACCACAATGTTTCGCCTGGACTTGGTAACTCCTTTGTGGGACTCTAAGACTCGTCAATACGCCGGCAGAGGGTGATGATCATATCAGGTACGCCCAAGCCGCAAGCGGTCAGCTAAACGTAACGGCCACCCGGGCATTGAGCGATCAGAAGACAACAAGCGAACCTGCTACAACTCCCGTCGAGCCAACCGGCAACACTACCGTACAGTCCGGTCTCTTCGTCAGATATGCTGCATATCGAGCCTAGGGATGGTCACGTCGACCCTAATAGCTCAATAAGTCGTGCCGGTGAATGGTCTATAGCAGATCGAGAAACTACTGATAACACTTATCAGCAATTCTCAGCAGCCCTGGCCAGGGACTTACTGATATAACCAGTCGGGCACAGTACAGCATCAACTCCCAATACCGGGAGAGACGAAACCCCTCCTATCGCTCATTGCCTTCGTGTGTCTCGAGACTGTACCCAACGGCCACCTGTTTGCACGACTCAGTAGAGCCGTGGTAGGGTGGCAATCAAAGTACAGTGGGAGAACACACAAGACTCCATGACGATCTCGGGTCTACAGACTAACCTGTACCAGTGTTACCTGAGAACTGCTATCCGACGATAGATATAATTCCATATAGGAGTTCTCAGTGAGTCCGTCCAGTGTACCCAGTCACCACTGAGCACCCGTATATGATCTTGATGTCAAACACCAATGGATATGGGATCATCCATCGCCCATCACATGGGTCTAGTATCATATACGCTAGTCTACTCTGGTATATCAATGCCCCGTCTCGATATACCAACGACTAGGGACTTTCCAGGATATGCTTATAGACTACAGATGTCCCACTAGTATGATCTCCAACATAATCAGAGCAGTCAATCCAATATCCTGAGGGCTTTATCATCATGTATGAGTGAATAACAAGCATGATCAAATCAACATGTCAGATAAAGAAGAACCAGATAGCATACTATCATGTCGTGCAAGAATGCATACTGAATATATATACTTGTATAGATACATCCACTATCACATAATGGCCTCTAGGGCATACATATATCCAACAAATTACGCTGCCCGCACGAAGTTCCTCGATCAAAGATGACAGAGAGGCGAGGCTTAGCTTGACCATCCGTTCTGAGGCTCGCAAAGCATAAGGGTCGGGTGGCATGGCGATGCGCGACTCCAGCGCTGTGAGAACTGGTATAGCTGTTCAGATTTATAAACAGCCAGCTGAATGTGTAAGCAAAAGAACAAATGGAACAATGTTGGGACTTTACTTACCCACAGTCATGCAAGAAGGAGCTGAAGGCTCCCCTGGCCCTTCGAGAACCTCAACCTCGTCGTCGGCCTCCAGAACTGTAAAGGACATCAATGTCATCTTGCAAAATAACAACAATACTATGAAAAGACGGTGAACAACACTAACCTTGCCCAAACGAGAGGACGATGCGTTGAGGAGATATCGCTTGCGGAGTGGCCATCTCCAGCAGACGCTGAAAGGATTGCCGTAGAGACAGATCGGCAATAGAGGCCGCCAGTCCGCGCAATTCTGAAAAGACAAAAGAGTTCAGATAATGTAAAGATTACTAATTTAAAATGTATAAGGCTACCTTCGACGCTCCTCCCATTCTGAGTGGGAGGGATAGCAGCTTCAGCGGCCTCCTCTGTGACCTCAGGCACATCATCGGGGACGCGAACTAGCGTAGCGGCTTCTGACCGAGGAACAGCGGCTGCCACTACAGGCTCCAACAAAAGGACGGTAGCCTCGACTACCTGCCCCTAATCTCAGGGCTGCCCCCAGAAAGATCCATTGAATCGGCGACCAAAAAAGATGCTTCTCCCGAACGAGTAAGCGCTTGGGGAGCGGGAGTCACCAAAGGAGGTTCCATTGCAAGAGCAACGGTTGCATCGACCCCCTCCACACTGATTAGTGCTTCATCAGGGATATTAGCGGAGTCTATAGTCAGAACGTGACTCGAATTCAGACCCTCCGCCATCGCTGAAGTCCCTGCAAAGTTTATATAAGGATAAGGATATATATATATATACATACGTGGAATACAAAATACTATAAAGAGATATACAAACGTACCAATGCGCAAGGGAGCCTCCAATATGGCTTGTTCGAGCCGGCGCTCCTTCTCAAGAAGTTGTGCTCGCCGGGGCTCGAGGGTAGACTCGTGGCCGCCCGTCCACAGTGAAAGCGCATCCTCAGTGTCGGCAGAGATGGCCTGTTTAAGGGCCCTTTCACCCCATTCTTCCAAATGGCCTATAAATCGTTGCCGTATCCACGAAAGGTCTTCATAAAAAATGACGGCTGGGTAGGGCTTCTTCAGAATTCTTACGTTCTCCGACTTGTCTTGAGAACGTCTTATGGCCTCAGCCAATTATGCGGCTTCCTGGGCAGTTGAACTTAGGAAAAGTAGGCCAGCATCCGACTCTTGCATGGCCAACGGTTCGTCCTAAAGAATGGGCTCAGACTCTACTAAAGAGTCGAGCAGGTTGGTAGCCACCTTCCTCCGCCATTTGGATCCAGAACCGACCGCCGAGGATGACTGTTTCCTCCCCTGTAGAGCCTTCGCACGACGCCGACCACCTCACCTTCAACACCCTTGTTACCGGCACCCTCGCTTGGCGGTGCTGCCGAGGACGACACGGCCATTATCGACGCCGCCGGCAGTGGTACTGCTACAGGCGCCCTTTTATCCTTTGAATGGGCCCGGGTATCCAATGGCATACCAACTGTAGGAGTAAGGTCCACCTCCGACTCCCCCGGAATGAGTGCAATACTGGTGTCCCTCAGAGGAAAGCGGGCCGGTGCGCGCGGCCGCGGCGGAACTCCCGTGGACTGAACCGGAGCAGGGGCACCATAGCCAAGAAACACCCTCTTCTCCTCAGCAATAATCGGGCTGACCCGATGAAGGTACCCGCCCGTAAAGGACCCCACACATCGGGAAATATGGTCGGCTTCAGGGATCATGAAGTAAGAACCAATGTTCAGCCTTGCGAAATGATGAGCAGCATCACGAACAGCTTCAGGTGATGGGACGGGCGCAACTGTAAATGCCTCGAAGGGGACGCCCTGATCATACCCAAGCTGCCAGGAAAAGCGGTGTGGGTTATACCGCATAAAGAGGGCCGCATTGTTCTGACGAAATACTAAATAACTTGGTCTGATCGCATACAGGTGCGTGGCTTCCCTGGGCTTCAGAGAAGGTACCTCCTCTTTCGACAAGTCGTGGAGTTGTTGAATCGGACCTGAAGGAGCAGATAGAACCCGATCAAAAAATACCAGTCCGCCCGCGCTAGCATAGGGAGCGATCAACACGCGAATAGCCCCGAACTGAGTTGGGTCGGGAGCAGAAGCGTCCACCGGCCGCATGAGTCGCAGAAAAGTGTAAGCGTCATAAAATGCGGGTCTCTGGTGCACAGCAAAAGCCCCCAACATGTGCATCTCAATCCAAGATGTGAAGTAATGAAAGGAGAAGTTTACTACGTCCACACGGGGAGTTGAGGTATTGGCCACGGCACCCAACCCATGATACAGATGCGCTAGCGCCAGGATGCCTACGGCTAGCCGCGTCCCCTCAGCGATATGATGAGCCAGATAGATAACCGAGACTCTCATGAAGCGGAGATGCATGGGGATGACGAACCAGCTGAGCCAGATACTGATAAAACCCACGAAGAATGTCTCCTCGTCCATGCCAGGAGCCGCAATCGATTCGAAAGATACCGGCGACATAATAGGAATGTAGTACTGCGGTAAATCCGATTCCTTAGTCGGCCGCCTGTTCAAACCAAACCCAAAGGGGTCATTGATGTTTGCAAACTTTGGGGCCGTCTTCGATAGGACGCCCTCGCGAAGGAAGGAAGCGATGAAACTTTTAAAGGTGACGCCCTGTTCCTCCGACTCTGTGAATAGTTTGTCAAAGATGCCCAAGGCCTTGATCAAACTCGGGCGCTTGTGGCGGACGGCATTCTCAGTGGACAAGCCATCGAGCATTGTGGGCCCAGTCTCAAAGACGTACTCGTCAGAAGGCAGCAATTCCTCATAAAGTGTCCCTCTGATTGGCAGCCCCGAGATCTCGCAAAATTCTTCCAAAGAAATCAAAACTTCGCGGTCCCCTAGGAGGAAAGTGTTGGTGAAGAGATTCCACAAGTTCAGGAAGGCCTTAACCCACCAGACGTGAAAAGACGGGTAGTGGAAGAGCGATGCATATATTGCCTGATAAAGTCCGACCCTCTGCAGTCGCACGCGATGGGCGGACAGGATGTAGCGAGCCCAAAGAAGATAGCCCGCGGGGTGTCGAGGGGTGAGCCCTATTTTGTAAATCTGCCCCTACGGTTGGGCCACGCCCTGGCAAATACGGCGTCCCAGTATATCTATGGCCGGGATAGGATGATTCGGTATACCCATCGTCGAAGGCTCAAGTCGTCCCATCGGAGTCCAATTAGGCGTCTCTACAGCAAAGATTGTCCCTGGAGGATCCATCGACAGGAACAGAAAGGTAGGCTCCATCGGTACTTCGCAAAGAAAACTCCGGCGACCCTGGATGATGTGACTGTACCAGGTCGCCCACAGAAGCAAATTGGTGCGATTTGGTTCATAAGCCCTGATCATTGCCATCACCTCCTCGTCAGATGGCGATTGGGGAGAAGCGGCTTCCAAGCGGGTGAAAGGGAAATACAGAACAGACGTCATTGTACCTGAAATAAAATAAGGGGAAACTGTTAAAGAGAAGCCAACAGTGATTATATATATAAAGACAGCGATAGAGAACTCATTTTATGGGACCATTGGTTACAAAACACATGGGTCCTACAAAATCAAGATGGCGGCTGGCTAATGAAGAGGCAAAGCAATTATAATGAGACAAAAGGAAGATTCTCATTAAATAAGCAGTGGATTTCAAATGACCCTACATATTCCCGTAGAAGAAATCCATCTTGGACTCTATGACAAATCAAACAGAATCAAGGGAATTAAATTCCCAGAAAGCGACATTGCAAACTTCTTCTTCTTGGTTATGAAGAAGACAACTCATGGCAAGAAAACCCAAGGAGTTCTATGGGAAGAACTGAGCTCTTCATAGGAATTAAATTCCTTTTTGAAAAAAAGGGGGAATTAAATTCCCAGAGACATTTTTCAGAGCCAAAGCTCTTTGAAGATGGAATTAAATTCCATGGAAAAGACATACACCATCAACCCCCTGAAGATCAGAGAAACCCTAAGAGATCTATTATTTGAAGATTAAATGATTTTCTGTTTTTTTAAAAAGAGCTTCAAAAAGATGGGTCCTTGATTAATGGGCAAAACCCCTGTCCTGGATTTAAAATCCAATAAAGATTCCTGTTAAAGTTCTTCATTCGTTCAAGATTATTACCTGAGGAAGGAGAATCTTTCAACAGAGTTAAACTCTGGAAAATTTTCGAAACAGAGAACTAAGCTCTGGAAAGGAGAATTAAATTCTCAAAAGGAAAAAGTTTGTAAGGAAGAAAATGAAAGAGTGGAGGCGCTTCTGAAGAGACCCCTGCATTTATAGGATGTGATGGAAAACGTTTCATCTCCCCTATTCCTCAGACGGATCTAACGGTCACAAAAATGACAGCATTGCACTCACGTGCAGACACGTGAGAGCAACGCTGTGGGGCCATTTATTTCCTGATTAAAAATCAAGAATTACCTTAATGAGGTATCACGTGTTCACAAATGACCAATGGTCACGTGATGACACGTGATGGTTAAATTCTCATCATACAGAAATGAAAATAAACGACTGAAGGAGGACCCAATTGGGGGTCACGTGCTCACACGTGACCAAGGGTCACGTGCCAGCACGTGACAGGCTCTGAAAGCCTTATAACTTAATAAAATTTAATTCTAAAAAAATCAGGAATTACCTCAATGAGGTATCACGTGCTCACACGTGACCAATAGTCACGTGTTGACACGTGATGGTTAAATTCTCATCAATCAGAAATAAAAAAAAACGGCTGAAGGAATTACCTCAATGAGCTATGACGTGCTCACACGTGACCAATGGTCACGTGTTAACACGTGAGGGTTAAAACAGAAGCGTAAATAAGCGGCTGAGAAAAGGACTCAATTGGGGGTCACGTGCTCACACGTGACTAAGGGTCACGTGCCAGCACGTGACAGGCTTTGAAAGCCTTACAGTTTAATAGAATTAAAACTCTAAATTTCTCTAAAATCTTTCCAAATGGAAAAGGATTAGAAAGAACCGTTGGATTAAAAATCCAGGGGTGATTAAATATCACCAATTTCTGGGAAAATCTTAGACAAGGAAAGATTTCCCTAAATCTCACCGAAAATAACAAACAGAACATCTTTGGATTGAAAATCCAGCGGTGAATAAAATTCACTGAATGATCTAAAGGCTCATATTAATTATGAAAACAAGAAAAATCTTTCAACGAAAGATTCATTAAACAAATTGATTCTTTTCCTTCTCCTATAAATAAGAGCCAAGAATAAAAGAAAAGGAAGAATTTTTTTTTGGAGATATAGAGTTTTGGAATCTTGAAATTTCAGAGAGAAAAGAAAGGAGAATTTAATTCTCAACAAAGAAAACCCTAGGTGAGAAAAGAAAGGGAATCAAAACTTCAAACAGAGAATTTAATTCTCAAAATCTAAGAGTTTAACTTTTCGGCAAAAGAACTTAGTTCTTCCTTTAGTTGAAGATCTGCAGAAGCACATCTCCCCATAGGTTGAGAATTTAATTCTCATCGGGTTGAGATCCTGCCATGCAGATCCAAAACTTAGAGGAAGGATTGAGTTCAGAGAATTTAATTCTCCCAAATTTACAGGAATTTAATTCCTTCAAGATATAAAATTAGGGTTTAAACCCTATCTGAGAATTTAATTCTCTCAAGATTTACAGGAATTTAATTCCTTCAAGATATGAAATTAGGGTTTAAACCCTATCTGAGAATTTAATTCTCTCAAGATTTACAGGAATTGAATTCCTTCAAGATATGAAATTAGGGTTTAAACCCTATCTGAGAATTTAATTCTCCAAGATTATAGGAATTTAATTCCTCCAAAACAGAACTAGGGTTTAACTCTAATGGAGAATTTAATTCTCTCAAATTCATGGGAATTTAATTCCTCTAAAAGAAATTAGGGTTTAACCCTACATAAGAATTTAATTCTTTCACAATAGGAATTTAATTTTTCCTAAACCGTAATTAGGGTTTAACCCTACAGAGAATTTAATTCTTAAACATAAAGAGAATTAACAGATCTTCATACATACAAAGAACTAAGGTCACGTGGCCCCACGTGACCCCTGAAAAGATCTCCAAAAAAAGAAGGAAAAGGCTCTGAGGCAATGCCTCACGTGCTCCCACGTGACTTCCAAAACACAAAAAGTAAAAGCAAAGGAAATCTAGGCTTTGGGCGCTCTCACGTGTTACCACGTGACCCCTTAGCAAACGCTTTAACAGTCAGCGCATAAATCCCCATCACGTGTCAACACGTGATGCTCAAAATAAAAATAAAAAGTATTTAACACTTAATTGTAGAACGAAGTAAAGGGATCTGGTGCCACCTTTGGGCACTCTAACATGTCCACACGTGACCCCTCTTTCTTTAGTGTTTAACACTAATTTGGGAATTATATTTCCAGTGTTTAACACTTATTGTTTTCTAGTGTTTAACACTAAATTGAAGATTATATTTCCAGTGTTTAACACTGATTGTCTTTTAGTGTTTAACACTAATTTGAGAGTTCTATCTACAGTGTTTAACACTGTTGTTCTCTAGTGTTTAACACTATCTTTAGCCAAATTGGCTAATTTTCCAGAGGCAAAAGTCCCTCCTCCAAATGAATCCCAAAATTGAGGAAATCAAAGATGAAAATGTTTAGCATTGCTGAATAATATGGGCTTAAACCCAGACAAATGTCTAATGGACCAACAGAGGGCCAACACTTCGAATCTAATTGGACTCAGCCCAAGTTGGCCATAAGTCCTCAATTCAGACTTAACTAAGCCATTGTGCTCATAATATAATTAATTGATCCTAGCTCCAAATCGGACTACAGATAACATAATCCACTTTGGTTCAAGGGTACATCTCTTCACTCCTTTGATATTTGTCGTTGTAATCCCCCAACGTCTTCAAAGAGGTGACGGGTCCCGACGACCACACATTTCACAGACTGTGACGTCTTTAAAACGAACTGTGGGGTCCTTAAACTCATGGACTATGAGGTCCTTAACCTTTGTTAGTTGTATGTATGCCCCAGAGGCCAGTATTGTACAGATGATGTATATTATATTGGATGATTGGACATATATAGAGAGGACTTTCTTGCTCGATATGATAGTATGCTATCTGGTTGCTCTTTATCTTAATATGTATACTTGTCTCTTTATACTGTCTTATAGTTACATGTTGGTAAAGCCCTTAGGATGTGTACTTGACTACCTGGACTATGATGCGGATCATACTAGTGGGGATATGGTAGTCCATAAGTACATCCTTCAAGGTCCCAAGTCATGGGTGTATCGAGACGGGGCATCGATATACCAGTGTAGACTAGCGTATACGCTTCTCGACCCATGAGATGGGCGATGGATGATCCCATATCCATTGGTGTTTGACATCAGAGATGGTATACGGGTGCTCAGTGGAGACTGGGTACACTGGACGGACTCGCCGAGAACTCCCAGTTGGTATTATACCTCACGTCAGATGGCAGTTCTCTGGTGACACTTGTGCAGGTTAGTCTGTAGACCCGAGATCGTCGTAGAGACTTGTGTGATTCCCACTGTGCTTTGATTTCTACCTTACCACGTCCAAGAGGGCATGAAAACGGTGGTTTTTGGGTACAGTCCCGAGTCACATGGAGACAATGAGTGATAGGAGGGGTTTCGTCTCTCCCGGTATTGGGGGTTGATGTTGCGCTGTGCTCGATTGGCCATAACAGGGAAGTCCCTGGCCAGGGCTGATTTAGAGATTTACTGGTAATTGTTACCAATAGTTTCTCGACCCGTTATGAGCCTCATATCGACACGAATTATCGGTTATTGGGGTCTGACGTTTACCACCCATAGACTTGATATGCGACATATCAGACGAGCAGACCGGACTGTATGGGAAGTGTTACCGGCAGGCTTTTACAGGAGTTGGAGCGGGCTTGCTTGCTGATCTTCTGATCGATCAATACTCGGGTAGCCGTTAAGTCCAGCTAGTACCGCTGACGGCTTGTGGGTGCTTGATGTGATCATCTCCTACTGCCGGCGTATTGACGAGTCTTTAGAGTCCTGCATAGAGGTTTTACTGGCTCAGGCAAAACGAAATAGGAGCGCATATGTGATATGTGCGAGACCGAGAATAATGCGTGTATGTGATACCGTATTCTATTCTCGCGACTTTTTGTATCGGTCGATTATATATGATATAGCCGGGTTATCGAATCAAGTGTTGATTCGATAAGTCGATACATTGGATGTTAGTCGGTTATATGTGATATGACCGGATTATTAAGTCAATTGTTGATTTAATAATTTAGTGTATAATTGTATATTAGATATACTAATTTACATTAACTAATATATGTTCACTTATGGATTTTTCTCACATGTGCACACTTTAATATATATGTGATATATATTAAAAGGTGTTTTCTTTTTGGTATAATGGTTGTTGATACACTAGACATGGGTGTGTAAGACTTACACCATTCTATATTTAAATGGTGGTTAATAATTATTTAAGGTAATTACAAATTAATGGACATTTTGTCATAATCATGAAGCTTGTGGAAGCTTGTGGATACTTTGACAAAGTCTACTAAATTTATTTTACCTTAGATTTTTATTAACCTAAGCATTTAAACTTAGCCATGGTAATGTCTCTACAAGAGTTAGTATATGATACTCACTCACCATGGTTAGCCTTCTCACTTGATCATTATCCTCATCTCTTTCTTTGGTTCATCTTCTTCTTTGTTCAAAAGAAAAGCTTGCTAGGGTTTGATCAAAAGTGAGAAAGATTGTGAGAAATAAAATTCTAAAGAGAACCCACTTCCTATTTCTCCATCCTCTACTAGACTAGCACTTTAGTTTAGGGTGTTTGCTTCACTAATTCTCAAGTTAGTGAAGTAGAAGCTTGAGTTGGCATCCCCTCGACGTAGATCATCTTCGGCCTCGAAGACTTCAAGCAAGGACGCGTCTTTCGCCTCGCGAAGCCATGCAAGGGTCCGGGAGAACCACGATCGCAGCGAAGGGACTTCAACAAGGAGCTATAGAAGTGAAGGACCAATCTACAAAGGTTGTTGTTCCCCTCCGAAAGACGGCGCACAAGACTGCGATGTCTTGGCACTGAGATTCGGGGCAGATGCTAATTGGTGCTATCCGTCCACCTCTCCGAAGATGCCAAGTTGATTTATGGCACCATATATCGGAGGTTTAGACGAATGCAGCCGATGTAGCAGACTTCGTCAGATTCCCCCTCTCTTGAGGGGTTTTTGATTGTGGGGACGCTCTTCCCTGCAGGCGCAAGCCCCTGCAGTTAATTACGCTACCGCATCGCGGTAACAACTTTCTCCTTCTCCAGAATTTCACTCCGTGTCGTGTGTGTTTGTTTTGTTTGTGGTTGCCCGTGGATTGTATACGGAGACTGAGTAATGTCGTCGCCCGTAGGACGTGGATTAGTCCAAATCCGTATTTACTTAGATTTGGGTTTGGTGTTTTTAGTTTAAGGATTCATTAGTCGCGTTGCGGCTAAGATCAACTTAAACGTTCGTTAAGGATACGTTAGTCCGATTTAAGACTAAGATCAACTTAACGTGGTGATCCATTTAATATATGGCCGTTGGGACTCGTCACCTCTCTGACGTCGTTGAATAATTACAACGGCGGATGTCAGAGGAGTTCAGAGATGTACCCTTGAACCAAGGTTGATTTGGAATCTTATCGTTCATTTGAGTGTTTAAGGATATGTTAGCCGTGTTTGGGGCTAAGATCAACTTAAACAGGACCGTTTAGATCCGGCAAAAGAGCATTTGTAGGCTCTATTGTTCCAGTTTAGGGACGTAGTGGTCCATGTTCCAGTTTAGGGACGTAGTGGTCCGTTATTAGTTTAAAGACGTTTCGGTCCGATATTAGTTTAAGGACGTTTCGGTCCGTCGCCAGTTTAAAGACGTGGTGGTCCATCATTAGTTTAAGGACGTTTCGGTCCATCATTAGTTTAAGGACGTTTCGGTCCATTGCCAGTTTAGGGACGTGGTGGTCTATCATTAGTTTAAGGACGTTTCGGTCCAATATTAGTTTAAGGACGTCTCGGTCCGATATTAACATGTGGTTGTCGGGACCCGTCACCTCTCTGACGTCGTTGAAGGATTACAACGATATGTGTCAGAGGAGTTCAGAGATGTACCCTTGAACCGGTCGTAAATTGATTTAGGAGAGCATTTTTGCTTGGTCAATTTAGTTTGGGGACTTACGGCCATGATCGAACTAAGTTGCACTGCATTTTACTCCGGCCTGCTAGGCCTTTTTTATTTGGGCTCTGTCCATATGTTTTGGTTTGGGCTCTGCCCTTTTATAAATGATGCAGAGCATCTATTTTTTGTTTGGGCTTTGCCCCTCTTTTAAAATGCATAGCATTTTTTATTAGGCCTGTTAGGCCTTTTAATTGGGCTCTGTCCCTTTTCTTTAATAATGCAGAGCATTAAATACTCTGACAGTGCCCCACGTGGCTTGTCAGGCGCTTTGCGCTAAGTAATGAGCACAAACTCATATGGAGGTGACACGTGTCACGCTCTGGTGAGCGCAAGCGCAATAGCAAACTGCGTTGCGCTGTTGCGCTGCTGACACGTGGTGCGCTCTGGTGAGCGCAAGCGCAATAGCGCAGTGCGCTGCGCTAGTGCGCTGCGCTGTTGCGCTGCTGACACGTGGCGCGCTCTGGTGAGCGCAAGAGCGCAGTTTGGAAATGCAAAGCACTAAGAATCTTTTAGATTCAAGAACAGGAGTGCAGAGCACTATTTAATTTTTTGATCTAATTAGATCAAAGGAAAAATAAATTTTTCTTTTTGTTTCAAGAATCAGAAGTTCATAAAAGTGCAAAGCACTATTTTTTTTATTTCGTTGTTTTCTTATTATTATTTTTTTAAAGAACCATTGGTTCAAAAAGAAGTGCAAAGCACTATTATATGAAAAACATTGATCTGGTTTATAGATCAATGATCTATTAGAAGAAATTTCTTTCCTCTCGTTAAGGTTTTTACCTTTTTCTTTGAAATTTTCTCAGAGTTCTCTCTCTGTTTGAAGCTCTTGACTTTTTTCAAGAAAATGTTCATGCCTTTGAATTGAAGCCTAGGGTCCTTTTTATAGTGCCCATAAATTAGTTAAATTTGTTAAAGAGATCCTTCTCTGGGTGATTTGGGGAATTTTCCCCACCGTTGGATCTTTGATCCAAGGGCTTCTGCTTTGTAGAAGAAAATCTTCTTGTTTTAATAAGAACAGAAAAGATTTCTTAGAAATTTAATTCTGTTTGGCGCAGATGCCCCAGCGCGTGACACGTGTCGCGCAGCGCACTGCGCAGCGCAACTGCGCTAGCGCATCTGCGCTGACACGTGTCGCGCAGCGCAGAGCGCAGCGCAACTGCGCTAGCACATCTGCGCTGACACGTGTCGCGCAGCGCACAGCGCAGCGCAACTGCGCTGACACGTGTCGCGCAGCGCAGTGCTTGCGCAGCTGAAGCGTTGCTTCAGTGAAATAGAGCTTTGCTCTGATTGGGCACGCCTTCTTGGGCGCTGCGCTGACGTATCAGCGCTTGACATGTGGCGCATTGCGCCCGAGATTTGAAGCGTTGCTTCAAAATTTTGAATTTTGAATTTCAACAGAGCTTTGCTCTGATTGGGCGAAACAAATGCCCCCCCACCGTTTCGCTCACGTGGCGCACACGTGAGTGCAGCGGTGGCAAACCCCTGATCGTTGGATCAAGGGGTGAGCTCAAGGGGCGCAAGCGCCTTATAAATAGGACCTTTGGTCCTTAGAAAAATCTTACCGTTTTAAGATTTTTTGATTTCAATAGAGCTTTGCTCTTTATTAAGAATTTCAGAGCTTTGCTCCTTCCCACAGTTAGAAACTTTAGGTAAAACTTAATTTAAATCAAATTAATCTAAATTAATCTTAACCAAAGAGCTTTGCTCTCACAGATCTTTTGATCTAAAGAGACCCCCCATTGGGGTTTCCTCAATAGAGCTTTGCTCTCATAAATCCATAGATCTGAAAAGATCATGCTCATGGGTTCTAACCTATGAGCAGAGAGCTTTGCTCATGGATCCAAGAATAGATCTTTTTGGTCCAAAAATGAAGAACTTCTAAGGGTCTTCAAAAATGTTTTAATCTCTTTAGGAGTTTTAAATAAGTTTTCTCATTATCACCACAGAGCTAAGCTCTTTTTTTTTAAAGAATCTTATTCCTCTAAGACCAGAGTTTGACAAGTGTCACTCTGTGACAGAGCTTTGCTCTGAAAGAGGAGATTTCCTCCTTTCTTTAGAGATTATTTATTAATGGGAATGTTTTCCTGGGGACCAACTGATGATCTCATCCAATGATGAGTTTGTCTTATTAACCGACGTATCGTCATCCAGATTTTGTGGGTCCCTCCTTGGTCTCCTACTCACTGCACTGTTTTGTGGTGTAATTAATTAATTTTAATTTAATTTAATGAATGCATTTTCCTCTTTTTTTTGTATACGCCAAACGTTGGAATTACAACACTAACGGCTAAATTGTTCTTTTGCAGCGATCATGTCTTTAGACACTTCATTCCCGTTCGTCCGCTCAGAGGAGGGGTTTCCCGAGGCGCCCCTGGACCGTGAAGTCCTGGCTATGATCAAGGAGTACGACCCGGAATACAAGAGTCTCCATCTTTGGGGGTCGTGGTACAATCAGATCATCATGGGCCGACGGAGCTTCACCTGTGCGGTACCATCAGAACCCATCACGGCAATTCACTACGCTACCCCACCTTCAGTGCAGTATGCCGTGGAGATGATAGACTGGACCGCGAACAGCTTTCTTCATCCCGCTATGGATGCGGTTCCGGTTCAGCGTCCTATGGTCTTGGATATCCTAGGACGTCGTATTTGTCAGGGAGAAGCACGGCCCTGGGGGCAATCATATAACCTTGGTTTGATTCCCCGTCACCCGATTGGCTATCTGCCGTGGGCCCGGTACATCCTGTCGACAAAGAAGTCGCAGTTGATAAGACTAGGACTGTATACCGCGGTCTACGTCTCTCTCTTCCATTATCCCACGCTCCCCACTTCGTGGTTCAAGGCTTTCTTAGAGCAATGGAATATTCCCACCCACACTTTCCTTGCTATGGATCGGGAAGTGTCCATCTTTTTAGAGGAATTCGCGGAGGTATCCGGCCTACCGGTCATGGGAGAACATTACGAGGAGCTGCTCCCGACAGATGTGTACGTCTTTGGTGCTAGGCCAGTGGTCAGGGGGTCACGCCGGAGAATGCCGTTCAACATCAATTCCCGAGCTTGATTAAGGTGTTGAACATCTATGAATCTCTCTTTATCGAACGCGGGAGTCGCGGAGTTAATTTTGAGGATTTCATTGCTCAGTTTCTTCATCCAAACGTCCTCTCGGCAGAAGCTACCAAGTTTGCCACCCTTGAGGACCCTTTCGGTTTAGGTTTGGATAACCTGCCAGCCAGAGATATAGACCAAAAGGACTTCTTTCTTCCTAACTCCCCAACTACGTCCTTTGCAGAAATTGCGGCCCCCGGAATGGATGAGGAGGCCTTTTTCTTAGGATTTCTCGGACTGTGGCTGAGTTGGTTCGCGATCCCAATGCAATCTCATCGCATGCGGCCTTCTGTCTTTTACCCAGCCCATCGAATGGTCATCGGGGTAAAGGTGGCTGTGGGGATCGCTGGCCTGGCGCACCTATATCATGGCCTCAGCCGAGCAGCGGATGCCAACGAGCCCGGGGTACTGCATGTGGTCTTCCCGATGCACTACTTTGCATCATGGCTCGAGCTACACACGGCGGGTGTCTTCGGCATGCATAAAAGGCCTTCATTCTTTGACAAGTGCGGTTTTCCTCGCATTTTACAGTTGATTGGCTCATCAATCATGACCCCTTCACCACGGGACGCCAGGGGTTTACTGCTTCGCCCTCACACCGTTGGAGTCGGGATGTCCTTTATTGATAAAGTATTAACCATTGGGAAAGCGTCCACCACTGCGGTGCGACCATTACAGGACTCCTTCAAGGATGGAGCTTCAGTGTTAACGGCCCGGGAGATCCTCCATTTGTATTCTATTAGACCGGGTTTCCTAGTCTTCAGGCAGGGTGGTGCAGCAGTCTTTATGAGATATAACTCGCATCGTTTTGCCCAACAACTGGGTTACGATCAAGGGGTACCCTTGGAAGCTTTCTTACTGGAACCTGTTGTCAATGAAGAAGGGATGGAGAACGCATTACATCACTTCATGCGCCTGAACACGGGTTCTCGTTTTTTCATCAGCACGCCGGCCTGCGCTCCACGACTCCTTAATGTATATAAAGAGTGGTACAATCATGCGACGGGGGCTGTTATAAAGGAAGAGAGGCGAGTGTTGATCGACCGTAAAGAAGTACCCCCCGGCACCAACCGTAACGCTCCCTTAGTGCCAAGGATCGCGGTGGCTCCTCCTCTAAAAGATGCCGGGGGCAGACCATTACGTGCGCAAAGTCCTCCACGTGAGCTGCCGCTCCCTGATATCACAGATGCACCTCCCGCACCCTACCCTCCAATGGAGACAGTGGTTGTACCCTCGCCGGAGTCTGGCGTCGGTGCGGACATCGGGACCCGTCTGTAGGGTTACTAGGCACACTAATGAGGTCTCACAAGGCATCAACAATACCAATTTCAAATTTTACAAGTGCCGAGAAACCCTAATACGGATCGTTAACTAGTTTTTAGGAGAAACAAGCAACTAGTTAACAATTTAACTAAGTGAACGAAAATACAACCTTTGTAGATCCAGTCCTCCACCTCCATAGCTCCATGATGAAGTCTCCTTGCTGTCCAAATCGAATCCCGGGCTCTAGCGTCGGCTTCATCGGAGAAATGGGCGGGCTAGGTCATTGACTACGATGCCGAAGATGATCTACGTCGAGGCATCACAAGATCAAGCTCCAACTTCACCAAGTCGTGAAACTTGTGAAGAAAACACCCTATACTACTTGGCAAGTAGTAGAGGATGAAGAAATAGGAAGTGGGTTCACTTTAGAATTGGATTTCTCACTCTTTTTCTCAAGTTGCCATTGTTGGTAGCAAGCTTCTTCTTGAAGAAGAAGAAGAAGAAGATGAAGATAGAATATGATGAGTATTTTTTTAAAAAGAATAATAAACATGAATACTTATCATATCCTAACCTTGGTTAAGTGTAGAGAATGAACTAGGGTTAGTTTGAATGGTTAGGGTTAAGCATGAGACAAAATGGTCACTTTAGTCAAAGCTTCATGAAGCTTCATGAACAAACAAAGAAAGCCACCATTTTTCTCATTATCATTTCCATAATAAATAAATAAATAAATAGATATGAAAATCAAAACCCTAACCATTTAAATAACCATGGTTTAATCTTTACACAAACTCAAGTAAGCATGTATCATCAAACATGATACAATCAAGTGCACAAAAGTATATCACATATACAACTTGTGAACTTCAAGTGAGAAAATCCATTTAAAGTGAACAAATATTAGTTAATGCAAAGTAATATATCAAATATATAATTATACATTAAATTATTAAATCAACACTTGATTTAACGATCCGGTCATATCTCATATGACCGACTAATATCCTATGTATCGGCTTATCGAATCAATCCTCGATTCGATAACTAGGTTATATCGCATACAACCATTCGATACATTCATCGCGAGAATAGAATACGGTATCACATACACGCATTATTCTCGGTCCCGCACATATCTCATATGCGCTCCTATTTCGTTTCGCTTGAGCCAGGAAACCTCTGTGTAGGACTCTAAAGACTCGTCAATACGCCGGTAGCAGGTGATGATCATATCAAACACCCACAAGCTGCAAGCGGTCTGCTAAACGTAACGGCCACCCGGGTATTGAGCGATCAGAAGATCGACGAGCAAGCCCGCTCACACTCCTGTGAATCCAACAAGTAACACTTACCGTACAGTCCGGTCTCGTCGTCTGATATGTCGCATATCTCGCCTAGGGGTGGTAAACGTCATACGCCAATAGCTCGATAAGTCGTGTCGATATGAGGTCTATAACAATTCGAAAAACTACAGGTAACACTTACCAGTAAATCTCAGCAACCCTGGCCAGGGATTTCCGGTTATAGCCAATCGAACACAGCGCAACATCAACCCCCTATACCGGGAGAGACGAATCCCCTCCTATCGCTCATTGCCTCCATGTGATTCGGAACTGTACCCAAAAGCCACCGTTTTGCACGCCCTCTTGGACGTGGTAAGGTGGAAATCAAAGCACAGTGGGAACCACACAAGACTCTATGACGATCTCGGGTCAACAGACTACTCTGTACCAGTATCACCAGAGAACAGCCATCTGACGTAAGGTATAATACCATCTGGGAGTTCTCGGCGAGTCCGTCCAGTGTACTCAGTCTCCACTGAGCACCCTTATATCATCTCTGATGTCAAACACCAATGGATATGGGATCATCCATCGCCCATCTATATGGGTCGAGAAGGTATACGCTAGTCTACTCTGGTATATCGATGCCCCGTCTCGATACACCCACAACTAGGGACCTTGAAGGATGTACTTATGGACTACCATGTCCCCACTAGTATGATCTGCATCATAGTCCAGGTAGTCAAGTACACATCCTAAGGGCTTTACCAACATGTATCGGAGAGACAATCAGTGTACACGTTAAGGTAAAGATCAACCAGATAGCATACTATCATGTTGAGCAAGAAAGTCCTCCATATATATGTCCCAGCATCCACTACAATATACATCCTATGTATAGTAATGGCTTCTAGGGCATACATATAACTAACAATCTCTCACTTGCACTAGGGCCATCTGTAGTAGTGGCTGTAGTATCTCATACTCAACCATCCCATAAAAGTCTCTCTCTGGGAATTGGCCTTCGTGAGTGGATCCGTCGTGTTGTCCTCTGAGTCTACTCTCCTAACCTCGATCCCTTAGAGATCAACCATCTCTATGATCTGGTGATACTGCCTTAGAATATGTCTGGATCACTGATGGGACCTGCGTTCCTTAGCACAAGCCACAACTCCATTGTCTCACAATGGTAGAAACTTAGTTCATCTCATGAACCAATATACACCCAAACAGCCTCTTTGGTAGCATCTTAAGTAGCGATGTATCCAGCCTTTATCGTCTAGTATGCCACGGTATCTAGCTTGGAACTCTTCCAACATACCGTCCCTTTACTGAGGGTAAAGACAATGCCTGTGACTGACACTCGGTCGTCTTTATCACCCTGGAACACTTCCAGTGATTCTTCCTAGGATCAATTGATACCATCTCACTACAGCTAGTGAGTATGCGAACACCCAAATAACATCTATCTCATAGATGAAAACTCAGGATTTAGGAGGTATCACTTTGATCCTATATGGAGAATCCATGTGATAAGCGGAGATCGATCGAGCGTAGCATAGGAAACTTCTTCCCTATCAAGAGTATGTCATCCACGTACTCTACGAGGATCGCCACCATACTCCCTAATACCTTTTTGTTTATACAAGGTTCATCTACCATTTTGATGATGTCAAACTCTTTGACTAACACATCAAAACAGACGTTCCAACTCCGCGATGCCTGCTTTATCCTATAAAGCATCTTGCACACGTTTCCGCTGCTCCCACTGTTTACGAGGCCCTCTGGCTGTGTACTTATAGACACTCTCTTCCAAAACATTATTTAGAAAAGCAGTCATGACACCCAACCACCCGATATCGTAGTCATGGTATGTAGCCGTGACAAGTAGGATCTGGATGGACTTAAGCATAGCCACTGGAAAAGGTTTCATCATTATCCACGCCTGGTCGATGACGAAAACCTTTAACTATTCTAGCTTTGAAAGTCTCAACTTTTCCATCTACACCAAGTAATCTTCTCAAGATGTACTTGCTCCTGATGGGGATTTAACCCTTCAGATATAGCAACCAAAGTCCATACTTTGTTGGTGTATAAGGATTCCATCTCAGATCGCTAAGCATCCAGCCATTCTTACAGAGTCTTACTCCTGATGGCCAGCTCGAAACTAGTCGGGTCATCATCTCATGATGCAATCCTCGCTCCCACTGTCATAGAGAAACAGAAGTATCTCTCAGGTGGGTGAGGAACCCTACTAGATCGGCGGAGAGGCTAAGGTTCATTGGAATCTACTGAATCCTTTGGTTCTATCAAATCATCAGCTGCAGTTTGTATAGCTGGAACATTTCCAGTTCTACATAACAGACTTTGCCTCGAGCTTGTCCGGATTTTGTTTTTAGACATAGGCCGGACAACCCCAAATCTTAACTAACTTAAGAGATGGGCTCTTCCCTTATCATATCAAATATGAAGTGGTAGGCAACTGATTTGATTTGAACCCTATTCAATAGGTATGCAGCTTCTCAAGTGCATAACTCCCAAAAAGGAAAATAGAAAACTCAGTAGTACTCATCATAGAGCGCACCATATCAAATACGGTGCAATTTCTCCGCCCCGATATACCATCGTGCTATGGTGTATACGGAGGAGTAATGCTGAGAGAGAATCTCATTCCCCTTTAGAATAGTCCAGGAATTCCGTGCTCAAGTATTCTCTTCCCTGATCACATCAAAGGACATAATACTTATACCCGTTTTGGTTCTCTACTTCTAACTTATATTCTATGAATACCTCAAAAGTTTCTGACTTGTGTTTCAACAGGAACATATGTCTGAATCATGAGAGATCATCAGAGAACGTAATGAAGTATAAAGAACCAGTCCTGGCATGTGTAGACAGGGGACCTTACATACATCATCATGTATCAGTCCCAAGAGTTTACTAACTCTTTCTCTGTTACCAATAAACAGAGCTGTGGTCATCTTATCTCTGTGACATGACTGGCAAGTTTCATAAGATGTAAATTCAAACTGATTTAAATATGCATCTATATGTAACTTCAGCTAGTCGGGTCGCATTGATATGACCTAGTCTACAATACCTTAAGAAGAATTCGTTCATTTCTGAACTCTTCCTCTTGTGTGTGTTCTATATACCAAGAACCGTAGTTTGATTTAGAACCTCAATGCTTTTAGATAACGTGCCTGAACCGATCAACTTTTGATATAGGAAATGTTCAAAACATTATCCAACAATACAAAATTTTACCGTTTCTTTACTAATAAAGAGACAGATATGATTTTGTATATCAGGTTCGGTATCTAATAACATTCGTTCAGAATCAATGTATTGGTAATACAGGGTGACAGTGACCAACAGACTTGGCTGCAACACTTGCCCCGTTTTCTGCCTCATGAAACTTATTACCCGTTCTTAGTTCTCTACCTATCTGTAGCCCTATGTAACAGATTACATATCTAGGATCCTGATCCGGTATCAAATACCCAGGACGTAGAGGATACAGAGAAACAGTTCTTTGTAATGAACACACCCGAAGGAGATGCATCGTATGCACTTTCTTCGTTTGGGCGGCATAGGAATTCTGGTATTCCCCTTATTTCCTGCTCTGTCTTATAACAATTATAAGTTGGAGCGGGACCAACGTTCCCCAGCTCAGTATAACAAGCGGGTTCGGTCAATAATCTGTATTATTATCTTGATTAAGGCGTGACATGGTCGCTACCAGGAGAGAGAGAGAAGAAAACACTCTGCGTGCGCTCTTGCAAGATCAGATTGGTTATTATTTTATCAGGATGGCTCCCACTGTTTTTATCAAATCTTCCTTCAAACCCTAAAAGGAAAGACTAGCCGGGTTTAATTACACACTACAAGTTCGCCAATCTTTCAGCCAGGCCAGTATCGGTACTTTGAGGGAGGTCCCCCGTGCTTTCGCACGAACCTAATTAATGTAAACCTCGTTTTCCCAGAGGCGTAACCTCGTTAACACCTTTCTAGACACCTACTTGATCGGCTAATTGTAATGTGTAAAACTCTCCCAGGAGTAACTCTTACTCGCAGCGGGTATCGGGATCCAACTATCTCATAGAAGGTATGCAATCTCATTGCAAATTTCAACACTTGAAATTCCCGATAATATTTTTGCCCCTAGCAGCTATATGACCTTAACATAGTCAACAAATCATAAGTGCTAGTCAAGTTCAACCCGTCATTTCCTGATTGAATTAAACCCACCCGCACGACCCTTAACATAGTCAACAAGTCGCACGACTACCCTAATCCAATCACATCATATGCTTATACAGATAAGCACCAATTAGCTACCGCACACTACGCCTTAACATAGTCAACAAACGTAGCACGAATACTAACTAGTACTTATCTGAAATGACGGAGGGCTACGACAGGTTTTTCTGAAAACCTATTGCGTAATGAACTTGATATCGTTGTAGAATCAAATGAATTTTGAAATGAAGTGTTTTTTAGGCTTTTCTAGTTTTGCTAAAGGGGTCACTCCCGGTGAAGGGATCGTCGGCCCTTTCCTCGTCGAATGAGGTGCGGGATATATCATATTTATCACTGTGCAAAGCAAAAACTCTTAAAAGCAATCAAAAGACAAACCGAGTGTGTAGCATCAGCCAGTTATTTCTTAAGGAGTCACTCCCGGTGAAGGGATCTCGGTCCTTTCCATATCGGATAAGGTGCAGGATATATCATATATACCGCTGTGCAAAGCAAGAACTGTAGCTACATGTTTTATTTTGAAATTCGATTCCACAACATCTTTAGGTTTCTTTTATTTCATTAATCACATTAATGAAGTCCCATCATTTAAAGTACCTAAACATCACAGATAAATACGACGTACACTTATGCCATCCGCATTCGCCTCGATGTCCCCTCGTGCACCGTTAGGTTAGGTAACTAACGGCAGAGCGGGGCAGGGCTAGCGCGGGTGTAAAATATAAGTAACGTCTATATAATATATCATATATACTATATACAGTATTTATCACAGAACATCACATGATCACATCACAGATATCGCAGCAGAAGAATCATATGAAATATTGGATATACTAGGACGTCCGTGTTTTCAGTACGAGCCGGTATAAAACGCGGATTCCACGGTCGTGATGAATAGCCAAACCCACATCCCTAGACCCCTACGAGAGCGGAAAGAAACCCTACCAATTCTAGAGTTAGGATACCCGGACTCGACTCCTCGAGTTAGTCTCCCACTGGACTCCAGAACCCGGTTACTTGTGCCCTCCTCCTTGGGTCTATCCTAGTGCGGAAAAGTAAATAATATACAAATGGTGACATCATCCGCAACCTGGAAGTGCCCCAATAAAAGAATATTACATACAAGTTTTTACATGAATGAAAATAAAAAAACACGCATCTCACATAAAAACCCCCGGCTATTCAAATACGACGATCCAATATAACATATCCAGCAACACATAACATCACATGTCATCAACGTAAGTAAATATGTGCATCCCAATTGTCGTTGACATATAGCAACGAAACTGGCGATATCACATATTACACTTACGGTCACACAAAAGAAAGTGTAAAACTACAACAGTTGGAATCCGCAACCTGCATAGACATCCCATGCCTAATCAAATGAATTCCTTAGACATCGCATGCCTAACAATTATAAACCCCGCATTTCAGTCTCATTATCGAAAACTCTTTTCAATATCAAGTCGGGCAATTCAACAAGATTCCCGGCATCCTGATTGAATGCTCGTCGCAAACTTCAGTAGACGGCCGCACCCCCGATGCCGTCGACGAAGTGCACCAAGGCGGAACACCGCTGCCGTGAGCACCCGAACGGATGCTTTCAGCGACGGGGTTCTCCTACAGTCACTTGATCGGGGCTATGGAGTGAGGCTGTCTATTAAGTTTACCCGGCGAGTATCCGCGTACGCTACGTGATTGCGACGGACTTTTGATCACATCAAAATTCCGTGGCAACCGATCAAGTGAGAATAAACTGCTATGTTTATAACATTCATTCAGTTATCTTATAACTACTTGTGGATTCCAATTATTGTATCACATTCCAGATAAACAGAAAATGTTAAACTTTCCGATCGAACATTCGAACACCAAAGTTTTCCCGAAATAGCTCAACACATGAAACAAGTTTAAAAACATCCAGTTCATGCCTCAGTACCAACGGTCCGGCCGTAGAAGGGTCAAGCCAACGCCTCACATATGGCACGCCGTACTGCCCCAAACCATAAGGTTCAAAGGGCAGTTCAAGACGGTCACATAATCGAGTTAAGGTTTGTTGTCTTCTAGAGGGACCATCGCGTTACTTGCACTACTTAGAACGTTATTAAACTACGGAAAGATCCAACACTTGGAAATTTCCCGACAGGGGAAAAGGTGGGTATTTATATCTGGTCGAACTTTTTAACATATTCTAAAAATACCCGGAAAGCCACATAGACAAAATTTGAAATTTCCGATCGAATCAACGAAGCTCCAAAACACCCCAGAAAACTCAACTCTTGAGTTCATATTAAAAATTCCCAGGAAAACCAGCACTGTAAATTAAGAATTACTGTGTAAAAATCAATGCAAGAGGAGAATAAAGGACCGCGGAACCGCCGCATTAGCATGCTAATGCTGCGGTTCCGCCGCGCTTTGATGGACTTAGGAGTACGAGCTTCTCAGTAATTCTTAGAATCTCCTGCTGGGTTTTCTGCATATTTTTAATTCTCAAAAATCCACGATTTTAGAAAATGTACAGAGAGCAAGTTTGAATTAGGGTTTCGGTTCGATCGGACTTCTAACTCCGTCTACGCTTCGCCTAAGGCTCTAGCTAAGCTCTGATACCACTGTAGGGTTCCTAGGCACACTAATGAGGTCTCACAAGGCATCAACCATGCCAATTTCAAATTTTACAAGTGCCGAGAAACCCTAATACGGATCGTTAACTAGGTTTTAGGCGAAACAAGCAACTAGTTAACAATTTAACTAAGTGAACGGAAATACAACCTTTGTAGATCCGGTCCTCCACCTCCATAGCTCCATGATGAAGTCTCCTTGCTGTCCAAATCGAATCCCGGGCTCTAGCGTCGGCTTCATCGGAGAAATGGGCGGGCTAGGTCATCGACTACGATGCCGAAGATGATCTACGTCGAGGCATCACAAGATCAAGCTCCAACTTCACCAAGTCATGAAACTTGTGAAGAAAACACCCTATACTACTTGGCAAGTGGTAGAGGATGAAGAAATAGGAAGTGGGTTCACTTTAGAATTGGATTTCTCACTCTTTTTCTCAAGTTGCCATTGTTGGTAGCAAGCTTCTTCTTGAAGAAGAAGAAGAAGAAGATGAAGATAGAATATGATGAGTATTTTTTTAAAAAGAATAATAAACATGAATACTTATCATATCCTAACCTTGGTTAAGTGTAGAGAATGAACTAGGGTTAGTTTGAATGGTTAGGGTTAAGCATGAGACAAAATGGTCACTTTAGTCAAAGCTTCATGAAGCTTCATGAACAAACAAAGAAAGCCACCATTTTTCTCATTATCATTTCCATAATAAATAAATAAATAAATAGATATGAAAATCAAAACCCTAACCATTTAAATAACCATGGTTTAATCTTTACACAAACTCAAGTAAGCATGTATCATCAAACATGATACAATCAAGTGCACAAAAGTATATCACATATACAACTTGTGAACTTCAAGTGAGAAAATCCATTTAAAGTGAAAAAATATTAGTTAATGCAAAGTAATATATCAAATATATAATTATACATTAAATCATTAAATCAACACTTGATTTAACGATCCGGTCATATCTCATATGACCGACTAATATCCTATGTATCGGCTTATCGAATCAATCCTCGATTCGATAACTAGGTTATATCACATACAACCATTCGATACATTCATAGCGAGAATAGAATACGGTATCACATACACGCATTATTCTCGGTCCCGCACATATCTCATATGCGCTCCTATTTCGTTTCGCTTGAGCCAGGAAACCTCTGTGTAGGACTCTAAAGACTCGTCAATACGCCGGCAGCAGGTGATGATCATATCAAACACCCGCAAGCCGCAAGCGGTCTGCTAAACGTAAAGGCCACCCGGGTATTGAGCGATCAGAAGATCGACGAGCAAGCCCGCTCACACTCCTGTGAATCCAACCAGTAACACTTACCGTACAGTCCGGTCTCGTCGTCTGATATGTCGCATATCTCGCCTAGGGGTGGTAAACGTCAGACCCCAATAACTCGATAAGTCATGTCGATATGAGGTCTATAACAATTTGAGAAACTACAGGTAACACTTACCAGTAAATCTCAGCAACCCTGGCTAGGGATTTCCGATTATAGCCAAACCAACACAGCGCAACATCAACCCCCTATACCGGGGGAGACGAATCCCCTCCTCTCGCTCATTGCCTCCATGTGATTCGGGACTGTACCCATAAGCCACCGTTTTGCATGCCCTCTTGGACGTGGTAAGGTGGAAATCAAAGCACAGTGGGAACCACACAAGACTCTATGACAATCTCGGGTCAACAGACTACTCTGTACCAGTGTCACCAGAGAACTGCCATCTGACGTAAGGTATAATACCATTTGGGAGTTCTCGGCGAGTCCGTCCAGTGTACTCAGTCTCCACTGAGCACCCGTATATCATCTCTGATGTCAAACACCAATGGATATGGGATCATCCATCGCCCATCTATATGGGTCGAGAAGGTATACGCTAGGGACCTTGAAGGATGTACTTATGGACTACCATGTCCCCACTAGTATGATCTGCATCATAGTCCAGGTAGTCAAGTACACATCCTAAGGGCTTTACCAACATGTATCGGAGAGACAATCGGTGTACACGTTAAGGTAAAGATCAACCAGATAGCATACTATCATGTCGAGCAAGAAAGTCCTCCCTATATATGTCCCAGCATCCACTACAATATACATCCTATGTATAGTAATGGCCTCTAGGGCATACATATAACTAACACCGTCGTCCTAAAGTGGCTGCTAAGCGGAATTCGATCCCCCGTGAGCCTAGGGTCGGAGGGCAAAAGAAAAGGAAGTCGCTCTTCGCTGCGGACGTCGTGTTCGGTCAGGAACCCCATGCTCCCTATGCCGAGGGTCTGCTCGAATATGGCACTAACGCAGGATTAGTGATGCCGCCGCCGAACGATACAGACTTGGAGGCTGCTCTCAAAGCTTCAGCATGGTCGGCGAGTCCGTCCTGTGTACCCAGTCTCTACTGAGCACCCGTACGCCATCCTTGATGTCAAACACCGATGGATATAGGATCATCCATCGCCCATCATATGGGTCAAGATGCGTATACGCTAGTCTACTCTGGTGTATCGATGCCCTGTCTCGATTCACCCTCGACTAGGAACAGTTATAGGATGTACTCGTCGACTACCGTGGCCCCAATAGTATGATCTCATCATAGTCCCCGTAGTCGAGTACATATCCTAAGGGCTTTATCAACATGTAACATAGAGACAGTCAGAGTACATGTTAAGATAAAGTACAACCAGATAGCATACTATCATGTCGAGCAAGAAAGTCCTCCCTATATATGTCCAAGCATCCATTACAATATACATCATATGTACAGTAATGGCCTGTAGGGCATACATATAACTAACATGTCAGACGATGAATCCTGGGAATTTGCCCGAAGAAACACCGAACGCGTATTTGAGAGGGTTCATCTTCAAGTTGTATTGCCGGAGGCGTTGAAACACGATCTTCAGATGCTCTAAATGCTCCTCGTATGATTTGCTTTTCACCACGAGGTCGTCGATTTAGCATTCGACGATTTCATGTATGAGGTCATCGAAGATCTTCGTCATGGCCCTCTGATAGGTGGCACCGGCATTCTTTAGACCGAAAGGCATCACCTTATAACAGAATATACCCAGAGGGGTCCGAAAAGCGGCGTGCTTCTGGTCCTCGGGATGCATCTTTATCTGGTTACATCCTGACGATCCGTCCATGAAGGAGAAAACTTCGTGAGTGGACGTGTCATCTATCATCAGCTCAGTGACTGGTACGGGAAGTCTTCTTTCGGGCAGGCTTTATTGAGATCCCGGAAGTCCACGCATATACGCACTGTCCTATTTTTCTTCATCACCGGGACGATGTTGGCGATCCAGTCAGGATACTGGACGTCTTGGACGAACCCAGAGTCGATCAGCTTCTTGACATCGGCGTTAATGCTCATCTCAAGCTCGAGCCGCATTCTTCTCGGTGCTTGTTTGATTGGCTTGACGTCCGGGGATATTGCCAGTTTGTGGACAGCGATCTCTGGGTCTAGTCCTGGCATCTCGGAATAATTCCATGCGAAGCAGTCTTTATGCTGCATAAGCACGTCCTTTAGTGTAGCTACTCTTTCCTCAGATAGAAACTCATTGACGAATGTCGGTCGCGGGTCACTTGTCGTCCCCAAATCAATTTTCTTGAGGTTATCTGTAGTGGTGTGTATTCCATCTTCCAGCTCTTTTGGTGCTGGTGGAAACTCTGAGAGCACCTCGTCATCATTGTTTTATAAGCACCAGGGGAGGTCATCCCTATCCTCATGCGACAACGCGTAGTGCCTGAGCTTTGTTATCGCGAAGATCAACGCCAGGCAGTGTTTTTCGATGGGGGAGTGGTTGCTTTCTGCCCCCAGTAGAACTCGACTTAAGCAGTAGAGTGCTCTTTCTTTTCCTTGATCGTTCTCTTGTGCCCATAATACGCCTAAGGAACCTTCGAGGGCGGTTTCATAAAGAATGAGAGGCTTTCCCTTAACCGGAGCAGCCAACACTGGAGGGTTTTGCAGGTACTGTTTGATCTCGTCCAGCGCGCTTTGGCATTTTTGATCCCAGACGAATGGGGTTCCCTTCTTCATCAGGTGACTGTAAGGACGGCACTTTCCTGAGAGGTTGGCTATAAATGGCCGTATATATGCGAGCTTCCCTTGGAGAGACCGCAGCTGTTTGAGAGTCCTTGGCGGAGGCATTTCCATGATCGCCTTGATCTTTGACGGATCTATCTCGATACCCCGATGTCGGACGATGAATCCCAGGAATTTGCCTGAGGAAACTCCGAATGCACATTTGAGAGGGTTCATTTTCAAGTTGTATTGCCGAAGGCGTTGAAATACAGTCTTCAAATGCTCGAGATGTTCCTCGTATGATTTGCTTTTAACCACGAGAGCATCGATATAGCATTCGACGATTTCGTGTATAAGGTCATCGAAGATCTTCGTCATGGCCCTTTGGTAGGTGGCACCGGCGTTCTTTAGACCAAAGGGCATCACCTTGTAACAGAATATTCCCAGAGGAGTCCTGAAGGCGGTGTGCTTCTGGTCTTCGGGATCCATCTTTATCTGGTTATATCCTGACGAGCCATCCATGAAGGAGAAAACCTCGTGAGTGGATGTATTGTCTATCATCAGTTCGGTAACTGGCACTGGGAAATCGTCCTTCGGGCAGGCTTTATTGAGATCTCGGAAGTCTACGCATATGCACACTGTCCCATTTTTCTTCATCACCGGGACGATGTTGGCGATCCATTCAGGGTATTGAACTTCCTGGATAAAGCCAGAGTCGATCAGCTTTTTGACTTCAGCATTGATACTCATTTCAAGCTCGAGCTGCATTCTCCTCGGTGCCTGTTTGACTGACTTGATGTCCGAGGATATCGCCAATCTGTGTACAGCAATTTCTGGATCTAGTCCCGGCATTTCGGAATAGTTCCACTCGAAGCAATCTCTATGCTGTAGAAGCACGTCTTTTAACGCGGTCACCCTTTCTTCAGATAGCAGCTCGCTGATGAATGTCGGTCGTGGGTCGTCTAGCGTTCCCAATTCAATTTTCTTGAGGTTATCCGCAGTGGTATGGATCCCATCTTCCAGTTCTTTTGGCGCTGGTGGGAATCCTGAGATTATCTCGTCACTGCTGTTTTCGAAGCACCAAGGGAGCTCATCTATGTCTTCGGGCTCTTGTTTTAATATTGTAATCATGTGACAGGTGCGAATTCACTTCCCATTCCAATGTGGAACCGGTTCTTCTTTCGTGGCCTTGGGCTCGTGTTTCTGTGGTGGAGCTACCTTCCAGTTGTCGGACAGAGCGAATTTGCCGAGCTGGTACTGATCTTCAACCCAATTCTTGAAAGTGAAGCAATCTTCAAGAGGATGCCCTATTACTCGATGGTAAGAGCAATAATTTGGGTCAGAGACTTCGCCTGCTTGTTCGGGATGTTTTGAGTCCGGCAATGTAAGCATTTGATGTTTTAGAGCAAGATCAAGTATTTTCTTCGTCTTGTCCCGAGGAAACGAGTACGCTCGACCCATTTTCTTCATGAGGGATAGATCAATAACGCTCGACTCCCGTTTGTGTGGCTTCTTAGCCCTGTTTTGTTGTTGTTGAGCGTCTTTTTGGCCTTTCGACTTATTTCTGCTTTTGCGCCGAGCCTTATTTATAACAGGTTGATAAGGAGCGGCATTTTCATCCTTCACGGCCTGTTGGAGAAGGCGTTGCGTCTTGGCTTTTTCATAGATGACCATTTCGCGGTTATGATCTTCTCGGACTTTTTGACCAGCTTTCCTTATAAGCTTGTCTATTTGTTCTTCGAACGACGGACTGGGCTCCTTTGCATCTGGAACTTTCACGGGCTTAGGATTAGCGTCCTCCCATTGAGCATCTGCTTCTTCATCGAAGTCATACATGACGTAACAGCTGTTTAGTAGCTCTCGTTTCTTTGACCGGATGTATCCAAGCCCTTTTGTGTCTATTCTCCCGTTAGGCAGCTTGCGTTGAGTCCCGGGAACATTCCAGACCCTGTCATAGAATTTGGCCTTTCTAACGGTCTGTTTGAAGGATATCCCCTGGCATTTCAGCAGCTTCTTCAAACCCTCTGTATAATATCTGGGAAGACGGATAGGTTGAAGCCTATCGAGCGTAGGATCCGCGCCATGCCAGATTTCTTTTTCTATCTTGGTTTCTTCAGAGCGGTAGAACAGAATTGCTTTCTCGCTTTCTCGCCTGGGAGGGATATAGAACGTCTGCAGCTCTTCTACATTGTAAATACTAAGTGCATCCAGTTCTTTCTGGTGTTTAAGTGGCACTATGGCGACTTGTAGACTTCGCTCTTCGTCAACGGACGTTCGTATTAAAGGTCGAGCAGAGAATACAGCATGGACTTCATCTTCCGAGTCGCTGCCAAAGATCAATGTAGGAGCCGATGGTCCCGGCTTGTTGTGTTGGGGCGGACCTGAATAAACCATCTCCTCTTCCTCCCTAGTATCACTGCCGAAGACAGGGATGGTAGCATTAGTTTTGTTCTCCGGTTTGCGACACTTCTCTGTGTCTTCGAAATCCGGTAAGAAGTATTTGGCATCTTCATATTTGCAGACCTCGTTGACAGCGAACGGGTTCAGTTCTCCCATCACGGTATACTCGAAACCATCCTTAAAATACTTCATACACTGATGTTATGTAGAAGGGATGATGTTGTACTCGTGTAACCATGGTCGGCCGAGCAAAGCGTTGTAGCATGTCTTGGCGTCTATGACGTAGAACTTAATGTCCATGACGAGTAGCCCGAAGCGTAGCGTCAGTATTACAGACCCAAGAGTTCTTGATGACTGGGAGTCGAACCCGGAGATGGTGATCTTGTCACGAGCAAGGTGCTGGACGCTCATGCAGATTTCTTTTAACACCCGCACATTGAGGAGATTAACGGAGGATCCATTGTCTATCAGGATTTTGCCTATCTTAATATCGTAGCAGTATCCTGAGACATAAATGGGGCGATTGTGTTCGCACGTCCCAAGGAGAAGGTCCTCATCGCCAAAAGTAACATCGGCCGTATGCACTTCCTCCAATTCATCCTTCATCTTTTCCTCGGTTAGGCAAGCTTGGAATTGTTCCGGCTCTTGGAGTGCCTTAATTAACGAATCTCTCACCTCTTTTGATAGCAAAAGAGCGTCAAGAATGCTGAGCTGTGAGGGTAGCTTCCTCAGATGCGCTAAGAGGTTGTAATCCACCTTATTCTTCTTTGGTGGGTCCTTGGCGGCTAGCTCTTCTAGAACTTGGTCATCTAAGACGATATCTTCAGAGACCTTTTCTTTCCCTTTATCTTTTCTGCTTGAGGGTCCGAGGTTCTTTTCGGGCAGCGTGCGATTACGTAGCCGGATATTTTCGCAGACCTTCGGCTCTTCTTCTTTTTCCGAAGTGAACTCTTTAAAGAGAGGGGCAAGCTCCAGCTCTTCATCAGAATCACTCCCGAATGTAGGCACCTGTGACCCGCTGGTGTTAACCATGCAACAATCGCCAGCAGTCCTTTTAAGCCCTTCGGTTGTATTTCTTTGCTCTCGACGAGTTTTACGCTTTTCCCTCTTAATGTGTTGTCGATGAGCAACATATCCTTGCCACCATCTATCGAAAGCTTTGCATTCTTGAGTGGGGTGCGAAACCTTCTGATGATATAAGAAAAAGGAGGGGTGCATTTCTATTTCACCAGTAATTTTCTTTCAGAGGATGGTAGCTTCATGCCCATTGATATGGCCTTAGCAAACCTTTTCTTTATCTTGAATTGGCTTTTGTCGGTAGCGAAGGTATTTTGCTCCAGCGGGATCGTCTCAGCTCTTTCATCAAGTCGCTGGCGCTTGGCCTTTTCAAATATAGCCATCTCGCGTTCTCGATCAGCTTTACTTTTCAGTCGAGCTTCGTTAAGGAACGCGTCAATTACCTCATCTGATAGCCCCAGAATTTTTGATTCAGGATCTGCCCCCAGCTTTTCGGTGCAAGGAGTCTCCTCATCGTTCGTGATCGAATGGGAAATCATATGACAGTTCGCTACATATTTCTCGGGTTCATCCGATGAACTTTCTCCCTCATCTTCTTCTTGAAAGACGTGATTGAGGAACTCTTGGAGCATAATGGGAATCCATGCCTTTTGGTTGTATTCATCCAGCGCGTCAATTTGCTTTTGTAAGTCCGTGCGCTTGTCGTTAGGCTTCACGGGCTTCTTCGATTTCTTCTTCTTCTTTGAAGACTTCGACGGCTGGTTATGAGTGTTTGGGCCACCACCATCGGTCATTGGGCTCCCCACAATCGCAGTTTGCAAATCTGCAAAAATCTGCACTCTTGCCAACAAAAATTATCAAAAATAACAAAAAGATTTTTTTTTATTATAAATATATACAAAAAGAATATTAACCCGAATAACGAGAAAGAAAATACGCTACCGTCTCCCCGGCAACGGCGCCATTTGATTGAAAGAATTAAAGTTAACCGCAATCAAGACGGTGTCGCTATGCAGCTAGCCGGTTGAGCACGGGTCGATCCACAGGGAGATGGTTGTATTTCCGTTCTTGTCTTAGACTAGTCAATAAAGAATTTGTATGAGTTTGTTCAATCTAACCTATGTGTATTATTTGCAAGTATAAAATTGTTAAGAAAATATACGAAAGTGTAAGCTAAAGATATCCGTATTCGAAACCTTTGAGCCGAGTCTTGACCAATTGAAGCTAGAGCAATCGGCAACAACGTGGATTAGGGGATTTAAGCGCGGTATTCGTGGAATCCGGCTTATTTACCCTTGTCCTTCCGTTCTTATCTCTTGCTTTCGCCTCCGGCCAAACCGAACACAACCGGTCGCGGTTAGGAATCACCGTTACCTTGTTAGGGTAGGGTGCCTAACGGAGCGCTTGCGTATGGTTTGGGCGGAGTTCAATGGAAAATAACGGGAAAAGGAAATGAGAAAAGAAAATCTTAACTTACAATACCGTATTTATTCTTAACAATGATAATTACATTCATTCACAAAAAAGAAGCAAAAAGAGAGAGAAAAAAGAAAAGAACAAAGAAAAGAAAAGATTGCAAGTAATTAAGTGCATGAATATAAATTGCAAGAAATTAAAGCAAGGTAATAAAAAGCAAGTAATAAATAAACAATAAAAAGAACAAGAAAGTAATTACAAGAATATAGAACTCAAGACAAGCATGGGATCAATAGCCAACCCTTAAACTTGCAAGCTCAATCAAGAGGTTGCAAGATCAAGAGAAGAGTAAAGAACGCATGTGAAATGAAGCACTAATTCCATAAGAAAATACGACCCTTGAGATCAATAACAAACTCTTAACCTTTCAAGCTCAATGAAGAGGTTGAAAGATCAAGAGAAAGCAAGAATCTCAAGGGGAAGTTAAACAAAAGAGAATGATACAAAAGCCCTCATCTTCATTGATCTTCCACTCAAAAAGCTCTCACTACAATTTTCATGGAGAAAAGATGAAGAAGAAGAAGAAAAAGACTAAATCCTAACAAAAAGAAGAACAAAGAATGAACACTTTGGCTTGGCTCAGTTCTGGAGTATTTATAGGCAGGGAGCTGGAAATCTAGGGCAACATTCAGAACCTACATAAAAAGACCCAAATACCCCTGAAATATGACCAGCTGCGGCGCCAGTACGGCCGCGGATCCGCGGCCTAGACCCCCTATTGGCCGCGGATCCGCCGCACTATAGTGGGTTCAGGGCATGGTCTTTTCTGTACGGCCCTGGTCTGCTGTCCCCTGTTGTCTGGTACATGTATTTTCTGATAATCTTTCCAGAATATCTTCAGAATTCTTAGTCCAAGATTGCTATCTTTTCTTCACTTTTGACTTCTATCTCTCTCGAGCTCCGCGCACCCATTGATTCTTGTGCTTCCCCCTCGTGCTCTGTGCTTGTCCCAGACACGAATGACCACTGTCATATGTCTTGTCTCAGGAACTGGTACTCGGCACTGGACGGATATGGATGACCGGAACCCGGCTTTTATCTGCTGTCAACAGATGTTCTGCTTTTGGCGTAACTGTGGAGATTTTGTCTTGATTTGCAATATTTGGACTGGAAACCTGTACTCTGTAAATATGTAACAAACACGGATTAAAAGCACCTACCTATAAACACACGAGCATAGGAATGGGCGGTATAAAATGGAGTATTCTGTTATGAACAAATACCCCCAAACTTAACTTTTGCTCGTCCCGAGCAAAACCAATTATTCACAAAAATAAAATCCTAACCGCACTTTCGCAGGGAACGCGATTGCACTGAGCATGTGCAACAAGCCGTTAAACCTCTAGGTGTCCCTAGTAGGAGGAGTGTTGTATCCTGAGGGTTTTCAGCGGATACTATCCATAAAATCCCGTCAAGCTAGTTTCGTAAGTTAACATCGATTCTACTCCTACAGTTTAGTATTTACGTTAAAAATTCTATCATCCTAAGTTAGAAATATCCAACCCTAATGCTTCACACCTCCTATCTATTTAACTTTAGATCATATACGTTCCAAAAAAGTTTAGAAAGATGTTGGTATCTCCTGAGTTTTCCTTCTAAAGTGTGGTCTTAAATCAGGGATTTTTGTCAACTTTACAGAAAATACAAGTCTTATTCTTCATTTCTATCTTTTGTCCAAACATCGATTGTATACCCCTACGTGTGTATAAATTTGCACCCTTACATTTAAGAATTCAATTCAAGCTATAATACCCTTGCCCTAATACCTAATACTACTTCTTTTCATTAAGGATGGACGGATTTGCTCACACACCTTTCATGCGACTATTAATGCTTCTTGAGGCACTAACGACCGATTACTGAATGTGTGAACTTTAAAGCGCAAATAGCAGTTTCCAGGTCTTGACTTTCTTCTATTTTTTTTCTTTTTCTTTTTATTTTTCTTTTTCTTTTTCAAGACCGGATATATTTTTCAATATGCTCTTTTGGTGTTTAGCTTTAAAAACCGTTTTTTCTTTCATACTAGGCTTTCAAGCAAGAGTATTTCTAGGTATCCTCTACTATCCCAACTTTCAAGGTGCGTGTAAGTGCAGTTTGTAGGGTATATACTTTCTAAATTTGAACTCAAGAAAAAAACTATTTTTCAGACTTATCCTCCGGTAAAGCTTTAATACTTTCCCTTCTTCTTGACTTAACTCAAAAAATTGAACTCAAGATTACCTATTTCTCAAAAAAACTGTAAGGACGTATACTTACCAAAGTTAGATAGAATGAGGGTTATTTTTAGGGTTTTCAATTGCTAAGCCTAGAATTTAGTTATTTCTAACATCTCAACTAAACTTTCGGAATAAAGATCTAAGTTACCCTATTAGCTAACTTGACGACAAAGTTTTTATATTTTAGGAAAATTTTCGATTTTTATGGGTTTTTTTTAAATAAGGTATGCAAATGCAAAATATACAAATGAGTGCGAAGGAAGAAAGCTTACCGAGCACACCCCCAAACTTAAACTTGACAGTGCCCTCACTGTCAGGCTATACCAAGAGGGTCAAAATTGCCGGTGCTCCCTAAAAACGAATTATATACAAAAAGGAAAACAAAAAAAATATATATACAAAAAAGTGTCCCCCCAAACTTAAGTAAAACAGTGTTTCCACTGTTAAGCGTTGAAGTTCAGGATTAGGGGGGAAAGAACAGTATCAAGCTATACAAGGCCTTACACAGGCCAAAAGTTAACACCAACCATTCAAAGATTTTATCTCTATAATGTGCTGGTTGGTGAAAGAAGGCGTAGAGAAAAGAGATGGAGAATACGCGAGACCGTATGCGGAGAGAAGCGGGATACGGTCTCGGTATATGAGAGGAAGAAGAATGGCGGAAGGGAAAAAGAAGTGGAATACGAACTTGAGGGTGCAAATGGAGTAAATAGATTAGCACAAGTTATTATGAGTGATGTGTAAAAAGCGATTGTGCTAATCTATTTACCCGTCGAGAGATGGGGTCAAATCCCTCAAGATTCGTGAGAACCCATGGGTACGCCGAACTTGGTAAACCAGATATATGAAGTGAAAATGATACGGGTTCTTGCAAGGTCGGAACGATGGAAAGGATGGAGGGAAGTGGTTGAGGAAGGGTATCGGTTAAGGGTTCTGGAGGGTGTACACAGTCAGTGAAAGGAACAGGATGAATTAGAAAATCCGACTCATCAATTAAAACTGGTTCATCCTCAAAGCTATCCTCAAAATTTAGCACATCCATGCATTTCTCTTCAAAATTCAGACGCATATGGGGTTCGGGAAAAATATTTAATGACTCGGGATGATGAATTGGAGAGAAAAACTCAGCCAAATCTGCGGGTTCATCATCAAAAATAGTCCCAGCGTCAATATCCTCAATCAAGTGAAAATCTATATTCTCAGACACCTCAACAAAAGCATGGATATCAATCAATTTAGGTTCTAGAGTGGAGGTGTAGAGGTCAAAAGGATTTGGGTTGGTTTCACTTGGAAGGGACCCTTCACAATCGGGCAAATCAAACACCACAAAGTTGCACAACTCATTAATCATTCTATCTTCAATTGATAAATCATGTGGGACACTCGATAGACTTTCAAAACAAAAGTTGTGGGATTCAATTTGGGACGGGTAGGTTTGATTTGGAAGGGGGTACATCTCACTCGCTCCACTCAAATTCACAGCCTGTCCTGCCGCCTCATCATACATTGGAAAATTTGGAGCTAGTTGAAAACTAGCTACCGGGTCACTAGGTTGTATGAGGGCGGCCATAGAAGCATTCAAATCCATCATCTGTTGGTACGACGCTACCCTAAAATCTTCCAAAGACTGTTCCAGACTAGACATGGATTGTGAAGGGGTTTCATAAAAGATTCAAAGTTGTTTGGATACTGAAAACTCCCAAATGGAGGTTCTGAAGCAATGTCTAGGGAAGGTGCAAAAGTTGGGTAGGATTGATAGGAATTGAATGGCTGGACAGGAGCAGGATCAACATTTGGATAAGAAGGTGAATGGAATTGTTGATCCCAAGAATCTGTAGTGGTGAAAGGAGTGAAAGATCGGTTACAGGATTGTTCAATACATTCAGCGATGGACAAAGGACGACTTGCAAAAAGGGTATCAACATAAGAGGGTGGGGAAGGTTGAAAAGGTTGATACAAAGTGGATTGCGAAGGGCAAGTGTTTGTCCTAGACGCGTCTATCCGATCTTTCAAAGAGATTTTGGGCATGGAGGGGTCGTTCGATGTTCGGCCAAAGCAAGAACCGTAAGAAGTAATGTCTGGTTGTGGGTACTAAAGTTCGGCAAGAGTTTTGCGAGGTGGGGTACCCATGATATGAAGAGAGAGAAAGAAAGGTAGAGAAAAGGAGGGGAAAAAGAATGTGATATTTTTTTTTATATAGTTTATATATTAACAGAAGAATGAAATATACACACAAAAAGAATATGGACAAAAACAATCACGACACAAAAAATACCACACACCTAATCGTTCTAGGGTTCACCTAGGTCAACTAGACCTGCTCCAGAACTTGATTGTCGAAGTAAAACTGTGTCGAGAAACGGGCTCAAGATACACTGATCACGAGGCCAGGTAAGTGCAGAGATAAGGGGAGGTTTTCCAACGCTTTCGCGAAGTTCCTTAATTAAATAACCCTTTCTCTTTTGGTGGTTTCGCCGTTAACACTTTCCTAGACACCCCGTAAACAATATACCGTTAAGCGAGGTTCTAAACACAGTTAACTTCTCCTAGTGAGCGCGAAGTCCTTAAGGCTTAAAGTCTAATTTCTTTGAAAATTTGTGCGGGTAATCGTTATGCTCAAGTTCGTGATTTGTGGGCCACGGAAAAGGTGATGAAATCCTTTACCGTATGTTGTGGGGTTTGCTTGCCCTTAAGTCCGTATTAATGTATGCAATGCGCAATTCAATAAAAATTCTATAAAGAATCAAACAATCGTTTTTTAGTTTAAGCACGGCACTGCAACAAATACGGGTTAGTCAATTTTTTTAGCGTTTGCTAGCGAACTTGCAAAGAATCCTGCAAAGAATAGCATATTGGATGCGTCGGATTTGAGAAGAAGGTGTTAGTAAAGTACGTATCGTTACGTTTTTGGGTTAGGAAACTCTCGTTGAATCAAATCCGGTAAGCTTGGAAAGTTCGCTTGCGCGGGTCAAACTACCCGGATCTTTGGCACTGTATTTCGTAATCACCTTAACTTTGAATGTACACTTTGCTCCCCACAATCGCTGTTTGCAAATCTGCAAAAATCTGCACTCTTGCCCACAAAAATTATCAAAAATAACAAAAAGATTTTTTTTTATTATAAATATATACAAAAAGAATATTAACCCGAATAACGAGAAAGAAAATACGCTACCGTCTCTCCGGCAACGGCGCCATTTGATTGAAAGAATTAAAGTTAACCGCAATCAAGACGGTGTCGCTATGCAGCTAGCCGGTTGAGCACGGGTCGATCCACAGGGAGATGGTTGTATTTCCGTTCTTGTCTTAGACGAGTCAATAAAGAATTTGTATGAGTTTGTTCAATCTAACCTATGTGTATTATTTGCAAGTATAAAATTGTTAAGAAAATATACGAAAGTGTAAGCTAAAGATATCCGTATTCGAAACCTTTGAGCCGAGTCTTGACCAATTGAAGCTAGAGCAATCGGCAACAACGTGGATTAGGGGATTTAAGCGCGGTATTCGTGGAATCCGGCTTATTTACCCTTGTCCTTCCGTTCTTGTCTCTTTCTTTCGCCTCCGGCCAAACCGAACGCAACCGGTCGCGATTAGGAATCACCGTTACCTTGTTAGGGTAGGGTGCCTAACGGAGCGCTTGCGTATGGTTTGGGCGGAGTTCAATGGAAAATAACGGGAAAAGAAAATGAGAAAAGAAAATCTTAACTTACAATACCGTATTTATTCTTAACAACGATAATTACATTCATTCACAAAAAAGAACCAAAAAGAGCGAACAAAAAGAAAAGAACAAAGAAAAGAAAAGATTACAAGTAATTAAGTGCATGAATATAAATTGCAAGAAAGTAAAGCAAGGTAATAAAAAGCAAGTAATAAATAAGCAATAAAAAGAACAAGAAAGTAATTACAAGAATATAGAACTCAAGACAAGCATGGGATCAATAGCCAACCCTTAAACTTGCAAGCTCAATCAAGAGGTTGCAAGATCAAGAGAAGGGTAAAGAACGCATTTGAAATGAAGCACTAATTCCATAAGAAAATACGACCCTTGAGATCAATAACAAACTCTTAACCTTTCAATCTCAATGAAGAGGTTGAAAGATCAAGAGAAAGCAAGAATCTCAAGGGGAAGTTAAACAAAAGAGAATGATACAAAAGCCCTCATCTTCATTGATCTTCCACTCAAAAAGCTCTCACTACAATTTTCATGGAGAAAAGATGAAGAAGAAGAAGAAAAGGACTAAATCCTAACAAAAAGAAGAACAAAGAATGAACACTTTGGCTTGGCTCAGTTCTGGAGTATTTATAGGCAGGGAGCTGGAAATCTAGGGCAATATTCAGAACCTACATAAAAAGACCCAAATACCCCTGAAATATGACCAGCTGCGGCGCCAGTACGGCCGCGGATCCGCGGCCTAGACCCCCTATTGGCCGCGGATCCGCCGCACTATAGTGGGTTCAGGGCATGGTCTTTTCTGTACGGCCCTGGTCTGCTGTCCCCTGTTGTCTGGTACATGTATTTTCTGATAATCTTTCCAGAATATCTTCAGAATTCTTAGTCCAAGATTGCTATCTTTTCTTCACTTTTGACTTCTATCTCTCTCGAGCTCCGCGCACCCATTGATTCTTGTGCTGCCCCCCTCGTGCTCTGTGCTTGTCCCAGACACAAATGACCACTGTCATATGTCTTGTCTCAGGAACTGGTACTCGGCACTGGACGGATATGGATGACCGGAACCCGGCTTTTATCTGCTGTTAACAGATGTTCTGCTTTTGGCGTAACTGTGGAGATTTTGTCTTGATTTGCAATATTTGGACTGGAAACCTGTATTCTGTAAATATGTAACAAACACGGATTAAAAGCACCTACCTATAAACACACGAGCATAAGAATGGGCGGTATAAAATGCTGTATTCTGTTATGAACAGACGTCCCATCCTATCCTCAAGGGGTACGTACGGGCGCATATTATTTTGACGAGCTACTGGCTTCGGGTCGCTCGGTTGTTGTTGAGCATTAGCGACGACGATCGCTTTTCCCTTCCCTTTGTCATTTCAGGAGTCCGGCCTCGGAAGAGGAGGTTTATGGCCCTTCTGATCCATCTATGCTAGTTTGTCGATCAAGGCTTGGAAGGTAGTAGGCTTGAAAAACATCATAAACTGCGAGATGGTTGCTTGTGGATCGAGGGTTCCCACAAACATACCCACCGCGGGAGCTTCTTCAATGCGTTGCTCACACTTCGACCATAAGTTCCGCCATCGTATAGCGTACTGAACCCACGTCTCGCCGGGTTTTACCCTGGCGTTAATTAGTGCTGTCATCGGGGTACGTTCACTGGCGCTTGCAAAACGCTGAGTAAAAAACAGCTCCATCTCCCCGAAAGTTTTAATAGAGTCGTTCGGGAGCTCAGAGTACCATTCGAACGCCGTATCTGATAAGCTTCCAACAAACTGGCAAAGCAACAGCTTGTCGTCACCGCCAGTGTTGCCGCAGAGTGCCCTGAACTGGGCAACATGCTGATGAGGATTGCCCGTCCCCTTGTAGACATGGAACTTAGGAATTGTATAACCTGGCGGGTACTTGATTTGATCGTACCAACTTGGGTATGGCCGCCCCGTTTTTACGACGTGACCGGCCGCTTCGGTCGCATGATGCACCCGTATTTGCTGGGCGATGTATTCATCCAAATCAGCTTTTGAGATGGTATCCTCTTTAGCTGTGGATAGAGCCGGTGGAGGATTCGACGTCTCTCCCCTATCGTCTTCAAGAATGATCGGGGGATCTTCAGCAGGTGGATCTTGTTGAATCATCATACCCACCATATCCTGGAACAGGAGGGCCATTTTCTTTATGTTGGCTGCCAGCTCCGCAGCTTCTTTATCTTTCTTCTCTAGTACGCGCCGAAGGAATTCGGCATCCGTTTCTTGTTCTTGACGTTCCTCTGAGGATGTTTCCGGGGTTTCTTTCGGCCCTGTAAGTGCGTCCATAGCGTTCATCATCTCCTGGAGCTTTTGTTGCTGCTCCTGAGCCTTGGTCACTGACCGTGTAAGCGGTTTATGACCCGTGGATGCACGGCTGTCTTCTTTTCCAGATGCCATGTAAACCGTATGAACTGTTATGCCCCCTGACTTGGGGCGTTTAGGTTCACCATTTTTAACTTTTGCCGCTGACGCGGGAGTTTTCTCTGGCCTCCTTCTTTTATGGGCCGTTGAAGTTGAAGGGGCCGTTGCAGTGGGCACCCTAGCGATTGTTGTCCCTTACTGTTTAATGGGACGGTACTTGTCTTTTTCCACCTTCGCCTTTTTCTGGCGACGAGAGTGACCTGGGTCAATCACGGAGTCTTGAACCCTCCGCCAAACTTTATAAATTTTTCAAGACAGCCGTTGAGGGAGCTGTTCTTGTTTTGTTTCCGGAACTCTCTCCACAGGCAGAGGAGATCTTTTCAGTGTAGCGGTTGGAGAATTCTTACGTACCCTCCTCAGTAGTTCGAAGCTGTTCCCAGTTGGAACAACAGCATTGACTTCCACCACTGGAGCCGGTGGAGTTAGCCCTGAGGGGGAGTTGCCCCCTGCCTTCCTCACTCGTTGCCAATGGCGACGTCGAGCATGACGAGCCGTTAGGACTGGCTCGGAGATTGAGACATCTTCTTTTTGCCCCCTGTCTGAATGGGGCGCCGTCGCTGTTAACCTCTTAAAGACTGAAGTTGCCCTTTGAGGGGTGATATTCAACCTGTCGAAGACGGATCCTCGAGCAGGGACAGGAGCATCTTGAAAAGACTGACTCTTTGACAGGGGAAGCCGCCTTGACGACTTCTGAAGCAGCAGTCCTTGCCTTCCTTGGGACGGCCAATTTAGAGTTCTGATTTAGCCTGGTGAAAACAGAGGCTGTCGGTTTGGTAGTGGGTGACCCGTTGACAGGGGTCGTCGTAGCAGTGAGCCGGTCGAAGACCGACTTCTTGTTTACTTCCGGTGCAGATATTGGCGTAGGGAAGCTTGTAGGTGGGATCATGGTCCCAAAGAACAGACCAATGGTGGCTTGGGTCACCTGATCTACCGGCAGAGTAAGGAAGGAAGCCGCTTTGGGCCCATATGCTACGCCTCCCGGTGAGGTGGAGCGTCCGTTGCAGTGGCACTTTGAGCAGTTGGTGCAGTTAGAGGCCATTGAATCTTGAGTTCTTCTGTGCCAGACAAAAGACCAAATCTTAGTAACTTGAAATCCGAAGGCAACCATTAACAAACCGCGATTGGTTCGCGAAGACGACACACGAAGTGTGGAGTGGAAAGAGGAAGAGGTCCCACCGGGCGTGCCAGAATCTGTTCCCCTCCGAAAGACGGCGCACAAGACTGCGATGTCTTGGCACTGAGATTCGGGGCAGATGCTAATTGGTGCTATCCGTCCACCTCTCCGAAGATGCCAAGTTGATTTATGGCACCATATATCGGAGGTTTAGACGGATGCAGCCGATGTAGCAGACTTCGTCAGATTCCCCCTCGCTTGAGGGGTTTTTGATTGTGGGGACGCTCTTCCCTGCAGGCGCAAGCCCCTGCAGTTAATTATGCTACCGCATCGCGGTAACAACTTTCTCCTTCTCCAGAATTTCACTCCGTGTCGTGTGTGTTTGTTTTGTTTGTGGTTGCCCGTGGATTGTATACGGAGACTGAGTAATGTCGTCGCCCGTAGGACATGGATTAGTCCAAATCCGTATTTACTTAGATTTGGGTTTGGTGTTTTTAGTTTAAGGATGCATTAGTCGCGTTGCGGCTAAGATCAACTTAAACGTTCGTTAAGGATACGTTAGTCCGATTTAAGACTAAGATCAACTTAACGTGGTGATCAATTTAATATATGGCCGTTGGGACTCGTCACCTGTCTGACGTCGTTGAAGAATTACAACGGCGGATGTCAGAGGAGTTCAGAGATGTACCCTTGAACCAAGTTTGATTTGGAATTTTATCGTTCATTTGAGTGTTTAAGGATACGTTAGCCATGTTTGGGGCTAAGATCAACTTAAACAGGACCGTTTAGATCCGGCAAAAGAGCATTTGTAGGCTCTATTGTTCAAGTTTAGGGATGTAGTGGTCCATGTTCCAGTTTAGGGACGTGGTGGTCCGTTATTAGTTTAAAGACGTTTCGGTCCGATATTAGTTTAAGGACGTTTTGGTCCGTCGCCAGTTTAAAGACGTGGTAGTCCATCATTAGTTTAAGGACGTTTCGGTCCATCATTAGTTTAAGGATGTTTCGGTCCATTGCCAGTTTAGGGACGTGGTGGTCTATCATTAGTTTAAGGACGTTTCGGTCCAATATTAGTTTAAGGACGTCTCGGTCCGATATTAATATGTGGTTGTCGGGACCCGTCACCTCTCTGACGTCGTTGAAGGATTACAATGACATGTGTCAGAGGAGTTCAGAGATGTACCCTTGAACCGGTCGTAAATTGATTTAGGAAAGCATTTTTGCTTGGTCAATTTAGTTTGGGGACTTACGGCCATGATCGAACTAAGTTGCACTGCATTTTACTCCGGCCTGCTAGGCCTTTTTGATTTGGGCTCTGTCCATATGTTTTGGTTTGGGCTCTGCCCTTTTATAAATGATGCAGAGCATCTATTTTTTGTTTGGGCTTTGCCCCTCTTTTAAAATGCATAGCATTTTTTATTAAGCCTTTTAGGCCTTTTAATTGGGCTCTGTCCCTTTTGTTTAATAATGCAGAGCATTAAATACTCTGACAGTGCCCCCACGTGGCTTGTCAGACGCTTTGCGCTAAGTAATGAGCACAAACTCATATGGAGGTGACACGTGTCACGCTCCGGTGAGCGCAAGCGCAATAGCATAGTGCGCTGCGCTGTTGCGCTGATGACACGTGGTGCGCTCTGGTGAGCGCAAGCGCAATAGCATAGTGCGCTGCGCTGTTGCGCTGCTGACACGTGGCGCGCTCTGGTGAGCGCAAGAGCGCAGTTTAGAAATGCAAAGCACTAAGAATCTTTTAGATTCAAGAACAGGAGTGCAAAGCACTATTTAATTTTTTGATCTAAATTAGATCAAAGGAAAAATAAATTTTTCTTTTTGTTTCAAGAACCAGAGGTTCATAAAAGTGCAAAGCACTATTTTTTTTATTTCGTTGTTTTCTTATTATTATTTTTTTAAAGAACCATTGGTTCAAAAAGAAGTGCAAAGAAGTATTATATGAAAAACATTGATCTGGTTTATAGATCAATGATCTATTAGAAGAAATTTCTTTCCTCTCGTGAAGGTTTTTACCTTTTTCTTTGAAATTTTCTCAGAGTTCTCTCTCTGTTTGAAGCTCTTGACTTTTTTCAAGAAAATGTTCATGCCTTTGAATTGAAGCCTAGGGTCCTTTTTATAGTGCCCATAAATTAGTTAAATTTATTAAAGAGATCCTTCTCTGGGTGATTTGCGGAATTTTCCCCACCGTTGGATCTTTGATCCAAGGGCTTCTGCTTTGCAGAAGAAAATCTTCTTGTTTTAACAAGAACAGAAAAGATTTCTTAGAAATTTAATTCTGTTTGGTGCAGATGCCCCAGCGCGTGACACATGTCGCGCAGCGCACCGCGCAGCGCAACTGCGCTAGCGCAACTGCACTGACACGTGTCGCGCAGCGCAGTGCTTGCACAGCTGAAGCGTTGCTTCAGTGAAATAGAGCTTTGCTCTGATTGGGCGGCCTTCTTGGACATTGCGCTGACGTATCAGCGCTTGACATGTGGCGCATTGCGCCCGAGATTTGAAGCGTTGCTTCAAAATTTTGAATTTTGAATTTCAACAGATCTTTGCTCTGATTGGGCGAAACAGTTGTATTTCGCATACCCTTAGAAGTAAAGTTGTTTACTTGCTTTTAGTTTCGCCTAATCTCTAGTATACGATCTTGCTTAGGGTTGTTCGGCACATAAAAATTTAATTTTGGCATGGTCGATACCTTGTAGAGCCTTGTTTGTGTGCCTAGTAACCCTACAGTGGTATCAGAGCCTAATTAGAGCATTAGGCGATGTGTTAACGAAGTTAAAACCCAAATCAAACCCGGAAACGTCAAAGTTAACCCCCTCTCTGGACATTTTTTCAAATCTGTGATTTTTCTGAATTAAAAATACCTGAAAAATTCAGCAGGCAATTTTAAGCATTACTGTGCAAAATGAGCACCTAATGCCTATTACCCACCGTGGAACCGCGGCCATACTCCTCTTGGGCTGCGGATCCGCGGCCTCACTGTAACCATGGGCTTTTATATTTGCACGGTAATATTTAATTCTATTGGTTCTAGTTTCTTGGTATTTTTTTATCTGACTCAAGTGTTGAGTAATATGGGGTTTATTTTGTATTCAATGGTTCGATCGGGAATTTTTAAATTCGTTATTGTTTTCCGGATAATTTAGTAAGTATTAAAATGTTCGAACGGATATCATTAACTCAATTATTCCCGGCACGAAAAATTTTCAAGTGTTGAATTTTTACCGAGTTTAAATCTTTCGGGAAACGTGCAAGAAATGTGACGGGCCCTCTAGAAGACAACAAACCTTAACTCGATTATGTGACCGTCTTGAACAGCCTTTTGAACCTCAGGGTTTGGGGCAGTACGGCGTGCCACATGTGAGGCGTTGGCTTGACCCTTCTACGGCTGGACCGTTGCTACTGTGACGTATTCTGGAATTTCTGAACTCCGCTCAAGTGTTGAGCTATTTAGGAAATCTTAGGTATTTGATTATCTGTTCGGAAAGTTTTATACTTCTATTTATCTGGAATGTGATACAATATGTGGAATTCATAAAGTTAGGCATGAAATGCGAAGTATGTGATATTTTGGATTTACGATGTCTAAAGAGATTGTGGATTCCAAATGTTGTAGTTTTACACTTTCTTTTCTGTGACCGTAAATGTAGTATGTAGTTGTATTGCCGGTTTTCGTTGCTATACATCAACGACGATCGGTGTATGCATACTTACTTACATTGATGACATGTGATGTTATGTGTTGCTAGATATGTTATATTGGATCGTCGCATTTTGAATAGCCGGGGGTTTTATGTGAGATGAGATTTTTTAATTTCATTCATGTAAATTTAAATGTATGTAATATTCTTTTATTGGGACACTTCCGGGTTAAGGTTGATGTCACCATTTATATATTATTTACTTTTCCGTACTAGGGTAGACCCAAGGAGGAGAGCACAAGTAACCGGGTTCTAGAGTCCAGTGGGAGACCAACTCGAGGAGTCGAGTCCGGGTCTCCTAACTCTAGAAATGGTAGGGTTGCTTGCCGCTCTCGTAGGGGTCTAGGGGTGTGGGTTTGGCTATTCATTACGACCGTGGAATCCGTGTTTTATAGAGGCTCAAAATAAAACACGGACGTCCTAGTATATCCAATGTTTCATATGTTTCTTCTGCTGCGATATCTGTGATGTGATCATTTGATATGTTGTGATAAATACTGTGTATAGTATATATGATATATTATATAGACGTTACTTATGTTTTACACCCGCGCTAGCCCTTCCCTTCTCTGTTGTTAGTTACCTAACCTAACGGTGCACGAGGGGACATCGAGGCGAATGCGGATAGCATAAGTGTACGTCGTATTTATCTGTGATGTTTAGGTGACTTTAATGATAGGACTTCATTAATGTGATTAATGAAAGAAAAGAAACCTAAAAGATGTTGTAGAATCAAATTTTCAAAAAGGTTAGCTACAGTTTTTTCTTTGCATAGTGATATATATGATATATCCCGCACCTTATTCGATGAGGAAAGAGCCGAGATCCCTTCACCGGGAGTGACCTCTTTAGCAAAACTGGCAGATGCTACAACACTCGGTTTGCTTTTGATTGCTTTTGGAGTTTTGCTTTGCATAGTGATATATATGATATAGCCCGCACCTTATTCGATGAGGAAAGAGCCGAGATCCCTTCACCGGGAGTGACCTCTTTAGCAAAACTAATGAAAGCCTCAAAATCACTCTATTTCAAAATTCACTAGATTCTACAACGATATCAAGTTGATTACGCAATAGGTTTTCAGAAAAACCTGTCGTAGCCCTCCGTCATTTCAGATAAGTCCTACTTAGTATTCGTGCTACGTTTATTGGCATGCGTCAAGGCATAGTGTGCGGTAGCTAACTAGTATTTATCTGCTTATGCATATGATGCAGATTGGATTAGGGTAGTCGTGCGACTTTGTTGGCCTGTGTCAAGGGTCGTACGGGTGGGTTTAATTCAATCAAGAAATGACGGATTGAACTTGACTAGCGTACTATGGTTTGTTGGCCTGCGTCAAGGCCATGGGACGCTAGGGGCAAAATATTATCGGGAATTTCAAGTGTTGAAATTTGCAATGAGATTGCATACCTTCTATGAGATAGTTGGATCCCGATACCCACAGCGAGTAGTTGTTACTCCTGGGAGAGTTTTGCACAGGACAATTAGCCGATCAAGTAGGTGTCTAGAAATGTGTCAACGGGGTTACACCTCTGAGAAAACGAGGTTTACTTTAATTAGGTCCGTGCGAAAGCACGGGGAACCTCCCTCAAAGTACTGACACTGGCCTGGCTGAAAGATCGTCGAAGTTGTAGGGTGTAATTAATCTCGGCTAGTCTTTCTTTTTAGGGTTTGAAGGATGATTTGATAAAAACAGTGGGGGCCATCCTGATTAGATAAAATAATAATCAATCTGATCTTGCAAGAGCATACGCTAAAGTGTTTTCTTCTCTCTCTCTCCAGATAGCGACCATATCATGCCTTAATCAAGATAATAATATGGATGTATTGACCGAACCCACATGTTGTACTGTGCTGGGGAACGTTGGTTCCGTTCTTTCTTATAAGAGTTATAGGACTGAACAGGATATAGGGGAATACCAGGATTCCCATTCCACCCGAATGAAGAAAGTACATGTTGATGCATTTTCTTCGGGTGTGTTCGTTATAGAGAACAATTTCTCCATTTGCTCTACGTCCTGGGTATTAGATACCCGGTCAGGATCCCATATATGTAATCAGTTACATGGGCTTAGGAAAGGTAGAGAACTTGGAGAAGATGATAAAGACATAAGGGTTGGAAATGGTGCAATTGTTGCAGCTAAAACCGTCAGGGAATATCACCTTGTATTGCCAACTGGTAATACATTGATTCTGAATGAATGCTATTACATGCCGAACCTGATATGCAACATTATATCGGTTTCTTTGTTGAGTAAAGAGGGATATAATTTTGTATTACAGGATAATGTTATGAACATTTTCCTTAACCAAAATTTGGTCGGATCAGGCACATTGTGCAATGGCATTTATGTTCTAAATCAATCAACAGTTCTAAGCATAACAAACACACACAAGAGGAAGAGTTCAGAACTGAATGAATCCTTCTTGTGGCATTATAGACTGGGTCACATCAATGCGACACGACTAGCTAAGTTGCATAAGAATGGATATTTGAATCCGTTTGAATTTTCATCTTATGACACTTGCCAGTCATGTCTCAAAGGCAAGATGACCAAAACTCCGTTTACGGGACACGGAGAAAGAGTTACGGAACTCTTGGGACTGGTACATAGTGATGTATGCGGCCCCATGTCTACACATGCCAGGAATGGTTCTGCGTACTTCATTACATTCACTAACGATCTCTCTAGATTCGGATATGTGTTCCTGATGAAACACAAATCAGAAACTTTTGAGAAATTTAGAGAATATAAACAAGAAGTCGAGAACCAAACCGGAAAAAGTATTAAAATCCTTCGATCTGATCGAGGAGGTGAATACTTGAGCAATGAATTCATGGACTTCCTAAAAGAGAATGGGATTCTCTCTCAGCTGACTCCTCTATATACACCACAGCACAACGGTGTATCTGAACGGAGGAACCGCACCCTATTAGATATGGTGCGCTCTATGATCAGCACAGCTGAGTTACCTGTTTCCTTCTGGGGGTATGCACTGGAAACAGCTGCAGACCTGTTGAATATGGTTCCCACCAAATCCGTACCAACCACTCCATATGAGATATGGAAAGGAAAGATACCATGTCTTAATTATGTTAAGATATGGGGTTGTCCGGCATATGTAAAAACGCAGAATCCGGACAAACTCGCGGTAAGGTCCATTCTGTGTAAGTTTATTGGATATCCCAAACATTCGCGCGGGTATATTTTCTACCACACCGAGGAACAAAAGGTGTTTGTTTCTCGACATGCCACCTTTTTAGAAAAGGAATTTCTTGAAAAAGAGATTAGTGGCATGGAGGTAGAACTGGAAGAGGTTCCAGCAATACAGACTACGACAGAAGATTTGGTTGAACCGGAGGATTTGATAGTTCCCAACGAACCTCAACCTCTCCGTCGATCTACTAGGGTTCTTCACCCACCTGAGAGGTACTACGGTTTTCTTATGGATGGTGGGAGCGAGGACTGCATCATGGAGGAGGATGACCCAACTAGCTTCGAGCAGGCCATCACGAGTGGGGACTCAATGAAATGGCTGGATGCAATGCGGTCCGAGATGGAATCCATGTACACCAACAAAGTATGGACTTTGGAAGTTTCTCCTGAAGGGGTAAAACCCATTGGGAGCAAGTGGATCTTCAAGAAAAAACTTGGTGTAGATGGGAAAGTGGAGACTTTCAAAGCTAGACTTGTTGCAAAGGGTTTTCGTCAAAGACCAGGTGTGGACTATGACGAAACCTTTTCTCCAGTGGCTATGCTTAAATCCATCTGGATCATGCTTGCCATCGTTGCATATCATGACTACGAAATCTGGCAAATGGATGTTAAGACCGCCTTTCTAAACGATGATTTAGAAGAGTGCGTGTACATGACTCAGCCAGAGGGCTTTGTAGATGGTGGGAGCAACGGGAAGGTGTGCAAGCTGCTTAAATCCATTTATGGATTAAAGCAAGTATCGCGGAGTTGGAACATTTGCTTTGATGTCGTTATCAAAGAGTTTGGTTTCGTCAAAAACGTAGATGAAACTTGTATCTACAAGAAGGTGGCAGAGAGTAAGGTTGTCTTCCTCGTATTGTACGTGGACGACATACTCTTGATAGGAAATGACATTCCTATGCTGCAATCGGTCAAGCTCTTCTTATCACAAAGATTCTCAATGAAAGATCTAGGGGATGCCTCCTACATCTTGGGGATTAGGATCTATAGAGATAGATCCAAACGGATGCTGGGATTGTCCCAATCCAAGTACATTGACACCATACTAAAGAGGTTTAGTATGGAAGAATCCAAGCGTGGAAATTTACCCACGATCTCTGGACTCACTCTCTCCAAAAAGATGTCTCCCAAGACTGATTTGGAAAGAGCTCGCATGCAAGGGATACCCTACGCTTCGGCTGTAGGCTCTATCATGTACGCGATGCTATGTACCAGACCCGATGTAGCACACTCACTAAGTGTAGTGAGTAGGTATCAAGCTGATCCTGGAGAGAGTCCTGGACAGCTGTGAAGAGCATTCTCAAGTACTTACGAAGGACTAAAGAGATGCTCTTGGTATATGGTAACGGAGAACTCCAAGTGGAGTCCTTTACCGATTCGAGCTTCCAGAGTGATAAGGACGACTCTAAATCGCACTCGGGTTTTGTCTTTACCCTCTACGGAGGGGCGGTTAGCTGGAAGAGTTCCAAGCAAGAAACCGTGGCAGACTCGACGATAGAGGCTGAATACATCGCTGCCAACGATGCTGCCAAAGAGGCTGTCTGGATGAAGAAGTTCATTACTGAACTTGGAGTGGTTCCATCCATTGAGCATCCAATACCTTTATATTGTGATAACAATGGAGCGGTGGCTTTGGCCAAGGAACCTAGGTCCCATCAGCGATCCAGGCATATTCTGAGGCGGTATCACCTGATCCGGGAGATAGTTGATCGCCGGGAGATCGAGGTCAGGAGGGTTGATACGAAGAACAACACAGCGGATCCACTCATGAAGGCCATTCCCCAGATACAGTTTGAGAGACTCTTCGGGATGCTTGGTATGCAATACTGTAGCAGCTGGCCCTAGTGCAAGTGGGAGATTGTTAGTTGTATATATGCACTAGAGGCCAGTATTGTACAGATGATATATTATACTGGATGCTTGGACATATATAGAGAGGACTTTCTTGCTCGATATGATAGTATGCTATCTGGTTGCTCTTTATCTTAACATGCATACTTGTCTCTTTATACTGTCTTATAATTACATGTTGGTAAAGCCCTTAGGATGTGTACTTGACTGCCTGGACTATGATGCGAATCATATTAGTGGGGACATGGTAGTCCATAAGTACATCCTTCAAGGTCCCTAGTCGTGAGTGTATCGAGACGGGGCATCGATATACCAGTGTAGACTAGCGTATACACTTCTCGACCCATAAGATGGGCGATGGATGATCTCATATCCATTGATGTTTGAAATCAGAGATGGTATACGGATGCTCAGTGGAGACTGGGTACACTGGACGGACTCGCCGAGAACTCCCAGTTGGTATTATACCTCACGTCAGAGGGTAGTTCTCTGGTGACACTTGTGCAGGTTAGTCTTTAGACCCGAGATCGCCATAGAGTCTTGTGTGATTCCCACTGTGCTTTGATTTCCACCTTACCACGTCCAAGAGGGCGTGCAAAACGGTGGTTTTTGGGTACAGTCCCGAGTCACATGGAGGCAATGAGCTATAGGAGGGGTTTCGTCTCTCCCGGTATTGGGGGTTGATGTTGCGCTGTGCTCGATTGGCCATAATAGGGAAGTCCCTGTTAGGTTTACCTAGCACCTCGTGAAGGGTTTGGAAGCATCACATGTCACAAAATCAAATTTTTATGGTGATAAGTGAACATACAAAGAATCATCACTAGAATTTTAGGGTTTCTAAAACTTGACAACATCACAAGTAAGAAAAACTAAGGTTTTGAGAGTACAACCTTTGTACCTCCCTACGCTAGACTCCTTGGCCACTTGAGGGTTGGAAAAAGGTTCGCTTGAGGTCTTCTAATGTTCACGACGATCCACCCGAAGCTCTTTTGCCTAAAGCTCCTTGCTTTACCCGATATGTGAAAGAAGTAAAGCAAACACCCTACACAAACCGGTTAGATGTGTGTAGTATGATGATGTGGTTGTTTTTCTATAATCAAAACTCTTTCTTTTATCAACCTCACTTAAAGAAAATTATCAAGAGAGGAAGAAGAAGATGGTGGCTTTTCTTTCTCACAAAAGGAAAAGAGATAAGAATGAATAAATGAAATGAGAAAGAATAATATATTTCAATTCCTTCTCACTTCAACCATGGTTATAATTATCTAGATGTTTTTCAAAATGAGTTAAAAGCAAAAGGATAATTAACTCAAGGTTAATAAGTGGTTGAAGCATGGTCAAAGATGATAAACTCTAACCTCTTGTGAATTATCCTTTCCTTTTTACAAAATGAAAAATAAATAGATAATTCTATCATGTAAGTCTTGCATTGCCACCAAACTTGTATCAACAACCATGATACAATGTATGCATGTATGTATCCATGCACATCATCATGTGCATACATGTATGCATACAAAATAGAAAAAGGGTTTGATTAAAGAATTAATCTAAAAGTCATTTGTTTAATCAACACTTGATTTTGCAAACCGGTCATATCACATACGACCCGACCAATAGAAAATGCCCGATTAATATACGGTATCACATATCCGTATTTAATCGGGTCCCCGAGCATATCTCATATGCACACCACATCTTTTCGCCTGAGCCAGGAAATTTCATTGTGGGACTCTAAGACTCGTCAATACGCCGGCAGTAGGTAATGATCATATCAAATACCTACAAACCGCAAGCGGTCAGCTAAACGTAACGGCCACCCGGGTATTGAGCGATCAGAAGAAAACAAGCGAATCTGCTACAACTCCCGTCGAGCCAACCGGCAACACTACCGTACAGTCCGGTCTCTTCGTCAGATATGTTGTATATCGAGTCTAGGGATGATAACGTCGACCCCAATAACTCAATAAGTCATGCCGATGAATGGTCTATAACAGATCAAGAAACTACTGATAACACTTATCAGCAAATCTCAATAGCCCTGGCCAAGGACTTACTGATATAGCCAGTCGAGCACAGCACAGCATCAACTCCCAATATCGGGAGAGACGAAACCCCTCCTATCGCTCATCGCCTTCGTGTGTCTCGGGATTGTACCCAACGGCCACCTGTTTGCACGACTCAGTAGAGCCGTGGTAGGGTGGTAATCAAAGTACAGTGGGAGAACACACAAGACTCTATGACGATCTCGGGTCTACAGACTAATCTGCACCAGTGTCACCTGAGAACTGCTATCCGACGATAGATATAATTCCATATAGGAGTTCTCGACAAGTCCGTCCAGTATACCCAGTCACCACTGAGCACCCGTATACGATCTCGATGTCAAACATCGATGAATGTGGGAACATCCATCGACCATCATATGGGTCTAGTATCATATACGCTAGTCTACACTGGTATATCGATGCCCCATCTTGATATACCTACGACTATGGACATTCCAGGATATGCTTATAAACTACTGATGTCCCACTAGTATTATCTCTATCATAATCACAGTAGTCAAGTCTATATCCTCAGGGCTTTACCAACATGTATGAATAAATAAAAACATGATCAAATCAACATGTCAGATAAAGAAGAACCAGATAGCATACTATCATGTCGAGCAAGAATGTACACTGAATATATAAATATATATATATATATATATACATGTATAAATACATCCACTATCATATAATGGCCTCTAGGGCATACATATATCCAACAATCTCCCACTTGCACTAAGGCCAGTTATTGGCGTATCTCATACCCAACATCTCAAAAAGTCGCTCATGCTGAGGCTGAGGGAGGGACTTAGTGAGGGGATCCGCGGCGTTATTCTTTGTGTCTACTCTCTTAATCTCAATCTCGCGGTGATCTACAATCTCCCGGATCAAATGAAAGCGCCTCAGGATGTGTCTGGATCGCTGATGGGACCTGGGCTCCTTGGCTAACGCCATAGCCCCATTATTATCACAATACAAAGGTATTGGATCAATAATGGTTGGAACTACTCCTAGCTCCAAGACGAACTTCCTCATCCAGACGGCTTCCTTGGCAGCATCATTCGTAGCAATGTACCCAGCCTCTATCGTAGAGTCTGCAACGGTATCCTATTTGGAACTCTTCCAACTTACCGCCCCTCCATTGAGGGTAAATACAAACCCAGAGATAGATTTGTTGTCGTCCTTATCGCTCTGGAAGCTCGAATCGGTAAAGGCCTCCATTTGGAGATCTCCATTACCATACACCAAGAACAATTCTTTAGTCCTTCGCAAGTACTTAAGAATGTTCTTCACAGTTATCCGGGGATTCTCCCCTGGGTTGGATTGATACCTGCTTACAACACTAAGTGCATAAGCTATATCTGGGCGTGTACATAACATCGCATACATTATAGATCCTACTGCCGAAACATAGGGTATAATGCTCATGCGAGCTCTCTCTTCATCGGTCTTTGGGCAAGAGTCCTTGGAGAGAGTGACTCCATGGCAAGTGGGTAAGGCACCCCGCTTGGAGTCTTCCATACTAAACCTTTTTGGATGGTGTTGATGTACCTGGTTTGGGAAAATCCCAATAACCTCTTGGGTCTATCCCTATAGATCTTTATGCCCAGAATGTATATGGCATCACCCAGGTCCTTCATGGAGAACCTTAGTGATAAGAAAGATTTGACCGACTGCAGCATAAGAATATCATTTCCTATCAGAAGAATATCATCCACGTACAATACGAGGAATGTGACAACTCTTCCTACAGCCTTCTTATAAACACAAGGTTCATCTAGATTTTTGATGAAATCAAACTCTTTGATAACATCATCGAAACAGATGTTCCAACTCCATGATGCCTGCTTTAACCCATATATGGATTTAAGCAATCTACATGCTTTCTCGCTGCTCCCACTATCAATGAATCCCGCTGGCTGATCAGTTAGTTATATGTATGCCCTAGAGGCCATTACTTTACATTGGATGTATATTGTAGTGGATGCTGGGACATATATAGGTAGGACTTTCTTGCTCGACATGATAGTATGCTATCTAGTTGCTCTTTATCTTAACGTGTATACTTTCTGTCTCTCTCTATTACATGTTGATAAAGCCCTTAGGATGTGTACTCGACTTCCAAGACTGTGATGCAGATCATACTAGTGGGGCCTGGATAGTCCATGAGTACATCCTTCAATGTTCCTAGTCAAGGGAATATCGAGACGGGGCATCGATATTCCAGAGTAGACTAGCGTATATCTTCTCGACCCATGCGATGGGCGATGGATGATCCCATATCCATTGGTGTTTGACATCAGAGATGGTATACGGGTGCTCAGTGGAGACTGGGTATACTGAACGGACTCGCCGAGAACTCCCAGACGGTATTATACCTCACGTCAGATGGCAGTTCTCTGGTGACACTGGTACAGCTTAGTCTGCTGACCCGAGATCGTCATAGAGTCTTGTGTGTCTCCCACTGTGCTTTGATTTCCACCCTACCACGGCTCTACTGAGTCGTGCAAACAGGTGTTTTTTGGGTACAGTCCCGATTCACATGGAGGCAATGAGCGATAGGAGGGGATTCGTCTCTCCCGGTATTGGAGGTTGATGTTGCACAATGCACGACTGGCCATAACAGGAAATCCCTGGCAAAGGTTGCTGTGATATACTGGTAAGAGTTATCAGTAGTTTCACGAAAGTTATGGACCCTACGTCGGCATGACTTATCAAGCTATTGGGGTCTGACGTTTACCACCCCTAGGCGAGATATGTGACATATCAGACGAACAGACCGGACTGTACGGTAAGTGTTACTGGTTGGATTCACAGGAGTGTGAGCGGGCTTGCTCGTCGATCTTCTAATCGCTCAATACCCGGGTGGCCGTTACGTTTAGCGGACCGCTTGCGACTTGTGGGTGTTTGATATGATCATCATCTGCTGCCGGCGTATTGACGAGTCTTTAGAGTCCTACACAAAGGTTTCCTGGCTCAAGCGAAACGAAATAGGAGCGCATATGAGATATGTGCAGGATCGAGAATAATGCGTGTATGTGATATCGTATTTCATTCTTGCGATGAATATATCGATTGGTTATATGCGATATAACCTAGTTATCGAATCAAGGATTGATTCGATAAGCCGATACATAGGATACTGGTCGGTTATATGCGATATGACCGGATCGTTAAATCAAGTGTTGATTTAATGATTTAATGTATAATTATATATTTGATATATTACTTTGAATTAACTAGTATTGGTTCACTTTAAGTGGATTTTCTCACTTGATTTGTGCAAGTTGTATATGTGATATACTTTTGTGCACTTGATTGTATCATGTTTGATGATACATGCTTATTTGGTTAAGTGTAAAGAATTAAACCATGGTTATGTTGTTGATTAGGGTTTTACTTATTCATTTATCTTATTTATTTATTCATTTTGAATAAATTAAAAGATAAATGAATGGTGGCTTCATTTGTTTTTTAGTTGAAGCTTCATAAAGCTTTGACTAGATGACCTTTTTGTTCTCATCCTTAACCCTAACCAATCAACCTAACCTTAATCAATTCTCTACACTTAACTAAGCTTAAGATTATGATAAGTATCATATTGTTTTTTATTTTAAATAACAACTTATCATATTCTTTTCTTCATCTTCTTCATCTTCAAAATGAAGAAAGCTTGCACCATCAATGGCAAAATGATCAAATGAGTGAGAAATCCAAATCTAAAGTCTACCCACTTCCTATTTCTTCATACTCTACTACTTGCCATGTAGTAGAGTGTGTTGTCTTCACAAGTTTCTTGACTTGGCGAAGGCGGAGCTCGATTTTGAGTTGCCTCGACGTAGATCATCTTCGGCATCGAAGCCGACGACCAAGCCTGCCCATTTCTTCGATGAAGCCGATGCTAGAGTCCAAGATATGATTTAGACAGCGAGGGGACTTCATCACGGAGCCTAGGAGGTGGAGGACCGGATCTACAAAGGTTGTAGCTTCTTTCCTTTTAGTTAAATTCGTTTACATGCTTGCATCGCCTATATATCTAGTTAACGATCCGTATTAGGGTTTGTAGGCACCCGTAAAATTTGAATTAGCCATGTTTGATGCCTTGTGAGACTTCATTAGTGTGTCTAGGAACCCTACAGATGGTATCAGAGCTATTAGGCATTGGATGTCGACCTATGAGGGATTCTCACTATGTGACAGTGTGGCGAAGCATAGGCTCTTACCCTTAGGGTGTCCCGAGACCGGAAGGTGTTCCGGCGGGTTATAGTCCTCGCGAGGGGGCATGCGTAAAAAGTAGCGGCTGAGGGACCCGTTGGTGCCACGGCGACCCCATTGGATGGGTGGCTGCCTGACCTATAGTGGTATCGGAGCCTAGCTAGAACCTTAGGCGAAGCGTAGACGGAATTAGAAGTCCGATCGAACCAAAACCCAAACCCAAAAATGCTCTCTGTACATTTTCTGAAATCGTGGTTTTTTTAGAATTAAAAATATGCAAAAAAATCAACAGGATAATCTAAGAGTTACTGTGAATTTCAATGGACTAATTCCATCAAAGAGCCGCGGTTCCGCGGCACGAGCATGGCTCGTGTGGCGGTTCCGCGGCCGTTTTGTCGTATTGTGTATTTAATTTTTTGCAGTAATTCTTAGTTTTCTGTGCTGGTTTTGCTGGGAATTTTTAATATTTATTCAAGAGTTGAATTTTCTGGGTTGTGTTGGGGACTCGGTGTATCGATCGGATTGTCTAATTTTGTCAGTGTGTTTTTCCGGGTATTTTTAGAATATGTTAAAAAGTTCGACCGGATATAAATACCCACTTTTTCCCCTGCCGGGAAATTTCCAATTGTTGGATTTTTCTGTAGTTTAACGACGTTCTAAGTAGTGCAAGTAACGCGATGGTCCCTCTAGAAGACAACAAACCTTAACTCGATTATGTGACCGTCTTGAACTGCCCTTTGAACCTTCGGATTTAGGGCAGTACGGCGTGCCACATGTGAGGCGTTGGCTTGACCCTTCTACGGCTGGACCGTTGGTACTGAGGCACGAACTGAATGCTGTTAGACTTATTTCATATGTTGAGCTGTATCGGGAAAACTTGGGTGTTCGATTGTTCTATCGGAAAGTTTAATATTTTCTATTTATCCAGAATGTGATACAATAATTGGAATTCACAAAGAGTTATGAGATAACTGAATGAATGTTATAAACATAGCACTTTAGTCTCACTTGATCGGTTGCCACGGAATTTTGATGTGATCAAAAGTCCGTCGCAATCACGTAGCGTACGCGGATACTCGCCGGGTAAACTTAATAGATAGCCTCACCCCATAGCCCCGACCAAGTGACTGTAGGAGAACCCCGTCGCCGAAAGCATCCGTTTGGGTGCTCGCGGTAGCGGTGTTCCGCCTTGGTGCACTTCGTCGACGGTATCGGGAGTGCGACCGTCTACTAAAGTTTGCGACGAGCATTCGATCAAAATGTCGGGAATCCTGTTGAATTGTCCGACTTGGTATTGAAAAGTGTTTTCGATAATAAGACTAAAATGTGGGGTTTATAATTGTTAGGCATGCGATGTCTAAAGAATTAATTTGGTCAGGCATGCGATGTCTGAGGTGGTTGCGGATTCCAACTGTTGTAGTTTTACACTTTCTTTTCTGTGACCGTAAGTGTAATATGTGATGTCGCCGGTTTCGTTGCTATATGTCAACGACAATTGGGATGCGCATATTTACTTACGTTGATGTCATGTGATGTTATGTGTTGCTGGATATGTTATATTGGATCGTCATGTTTGAATAGCCGGGGGTTTTTATGTGAGATGAGTGTTTTTTCATTTTCATTCATGTAAAAACTTGTATGTAATATTCTTTTATTGGGGCACTTCCAGGTTGCGGATGTTGTCACCGTTTGTATATTATTTACTTTTCCGCATTAGGATAGACCCAAGGAGGGGAGCACAAGTAATCGGGTTCTGGGGTCCAGTGGGAGACCAACTCGAGGAGTCGAGTCCGGGTCTCCTAACCCTAGAATTGGTAGGGTTGCTTGCTGCTCTCGTAGGGGTCTAGGGGTGTGGGATTGGCTATTCATCACGACCGTGGAATCCGTGTTTTATACTGGCTCGTATTGAAAACACGGACGTCCTAGTATATCCAATATTTCATATTATATTTTTCTGCTGCGTTATCTGTGATGTGATCATGTGATGTTCTGTGATAGATATAGTATATAGTATATATGATATATTATATAGATGTTGCTTATGTTTTACACCCGCGCTAGCCCTGCCTCGCTCTGGCATTAGTTACCTAACCTAACGGTGCAGACGGGACATCGAGGCGAATGCGGATGGCATAAGCGTACGTTATATTTATCTGTGATGATTAGGTGGACTTAAATGATGGGATATTCATTAATGAGATTAATGAAAGAAAATAAACCTAACTGATGTTGTGGAATCGAATTTCAAAATAAAAACAGGTAGCTACAGTTCTTGCTTTGCATCGCGGTGTTTCTTGTAGAACATCCTGCACCTTATTCGATGAGGAAAGGACCGAGATCCCTTCACCGGGAGTGACTCCTTTAGCAATAACTGGCAGATGCTACACACTCGGTTTGTCTTTTGATTGCTTCTATAGTTTCCGCTTTGCACAGTGATATATATGATATATCCCGCACCTCATTCGACGAGGAAAGGGCCGACGATCCCTTCACCGGGAGTGACCCCTTTAGCAAAACTAGAAAAGCCTCAAAAACATTCCATTTAAAAACCATTTGATTCCGCAACGAGATCAAGTTCAAAGCGTTAAAGGTTTTCATAAAAACCATCTGCAATCCTCCGTCATTTTAGGAAGTAGAGTACTTAGTATTCGTGTTGTGTTTGTTGACCATAGTCAAGGCACAGTGTACGGTAGCTAAGTGATGTCTTCCTACACCGCGTATGATGCGATTAGTTAGGACAGTCGCGTGACTTTGTTGACCTTAGTTAAGGGTCATGTGGGTGGGTCTAATTAATCACGAAATGACGGGTAGAACTTGACTAGTACTTATGATTTGTTGACCATAGTTAAGGTCATAGGTGCTAGGGGTAAAAATCTTTATCGGGAATTTCAAGTGTTGAAACTTGCAATGAGATTGCATACCTTCTATATGATAGTTGGATCCCGATACCCACTGCGAGTAATTGTTACTCCTGGGAGAGTTTTGCACTTTGTAATTAGCCGATCAAGTAGGTGTCTAGAAAGGTGTCAACGGGGTTATGCCTCTGGGAAAACGAGGTTTACTGAAATTAGGTCCGTGCGAAAGCACGGGGAACCTTCCTCAAAGTACCGACACTAGCCTGGCTGAAAGATTGGCGAACTTGTAGAGTGTAATTAATCCCGACTAGTCTTTCCTTTTAAGGTTTGAAGGAAGATTTGATAAAAACAGTGGGAGACATCCTGATTAGATAAAATATATAACCAATCTGATCTTGCAAGAGCGCACGCAGAGTGTTTTCTTCTCTCTCTCTCCAGGTAGCGACCATATCACGCCTTAATCAAGATAATAATATGGATGTATTGACCGAACCCGCTTGTTATACTGAGCTGGGAAAGTTGGTCCCGCTCCAACTTATAATTGTTATAAGACAGAGCAGGAAATAGGGAATACCAGAATTCCTATGCCGCCCAAACGAAGAAAGTGCATATGATGCATCTCCTTCGGGTGTGTTCATTAAAAAGAACTGTTTCTCAGTATCCTCTGAATCCTGGGTATTTGATACCGGGTCAGGATCCCAGATATGTAATCTGTTACAAAGGGCTATAAAAAAGTAGAAAAACTGAGAACGGGTGATAAGTTTCATGAGACAGAAAACGGGGCAAGTGTTGCAGCCAAGTCTGTTGGTCACGTCACCCTGTATTACCAATACATTGATTCTGAACAAATGCTATTAGATACCGAACCTGATATACAAAATCATATCAGTCTCTTTATTAGTAAAGAAATGATAAAATTTTGTATTGATGGATAATGTTTTGAACATTCCTATATCAAAAGTTGATCGGTTCAGGCACGTTATCTAAAAGCATTGACGTTCTAAATCAAACTACAGTTCTTTAGTATATAGAACACACACAAGAGGAAGAGTTCAGAAATGAACGGATCCTTCTTGAGGTATTGTAAACTAGGTCACATCAATACGACCCGACTGGCTGAAGTCACATTTTAGATGCGTATTTAAATTAGTTTGAATTTACATCTTATGAAACTTACCAGTCATGTCACAAAGATTAGATGACCATAACTCCGTTTACTGAAAAACAGAGAAAGAGTTAGTAAACTCTTGGGACTGATGCATGATGATGTATGTAAGGTCTCCTGTCTACACATGCTAGGACTGGTTCTTTATACTTCATTATATTCTCTGATAATCTCTCAAGATTCAGTCATATATTCCTGTTGAAACATAAGTCCGAAGCTTTTGAGGTATTCACAGAATATAAGTTAGAAGTAGAGAACCAAAATACGGGTATAAGTATTATGTCCTATGATAAGATCAGGGAGGAGAATACTTGTGCATGGCATTCCTGGACTATTCTAAAAGAAAATGAGATTCTCTCTCAACATTACTCCTCCGTATAAACCATAGCACGGTGGTATATCGGGGCGGAGCAATCACACCCTATATGATAAGGTGTGCTCTATGATGAGTACTACTGAGTTACCTATTTCTTTTTGGGGTTATGCGCTTGAGAAGCTGCGTATCTATTGAATTAGGTTCGAATCAAATCAGTGCCTACCATTCCATATGAGATATGGTATGGGAAGAGCCTATCTCTTAAGTAAGTTAAGATTTGGGATTGTCCAGCCTATGTCAAATGCAAAATCCGGACAAGCTCGAGGCAAGGTTAGTTATGTAGAACTGGAAATGTTCCAGCTATACAAACTGCAGCTGATGATTTGACAGAACCAAAGGATTCAATAGTTCCCGACGAACCTCAGCCTCTCCGCCGATCTAGCAGGGTTCCTCACCTGCTTAAGAGATACTTCGGTTTCTCGATGACAGTGGGAGAAAGGATTGCATCATGAGATGATGACCCAACTAGTTTCGAGCAGGCCATCAAGAGTAAGGACTCTGTAAGAATGGCTGGATGCTTAGCAATCTGAGATGGAATCCATATACAACAACAAAGTATGGACTTTGGTTGCGATATCTGAAGGGTTAAATCCCCATCAGGAGTAAGTATATCTTGAGAAGATTACTTGGTATAGATGGAAAAGTTGAGACTTTCAAAGCTAGACTTGTTAAAGGTTTTCGTTATCGACCAGGCACGGATAATGATGAAACCTTTTCCAGGGAATATGCTTAAGTCCATCCAGATCCCACTTGCCACGGCTACATACCATGACTACGATATCTGGTGGTTGGGTGCCATGACTACTTTTCTAAATAATGATTTAGAAGAGAACGTCTATAAGAACACAGCCAGAGGGCTTCGTAAACAGTGGGAGCAGCGGAAACGTGTGCAAGTTGCTTTAGATAATGAAGCAGGCATCGCGGAGTTGGAACGTCTGTTTTGATGTGATAGTCAAAGTGTTTGACTTCATCAAAATGGTAGACGAACCTTGTATATATAAAAGGGTAGTAGAGAGTAAGGTGGTCATCTTTGTATTGTACGTAGACAACATATTCTTGATAGGAAAAGAGTTTCCTATACTACGATCGGTCAATCTCCTATTATCACAAGGATTCTCCAAATAGGATCAAAGTGATACCTCCTAAATCCTGAATTTTCATCTATGAGATAGATGTAATTGGATGCTAGGATTCTCACTAGATGTAGTGAGATGGTATCAATCGATCTTGGGGAGAATCACTGGAAGAGTTCCACGGTGATAAAGACGACTGAATGTCAGTCACAGGCACTGTCTTTACCCTCAGTAAAGGGACGGTATGTTGGAAGAGTTCCAAGCTAGATACCGTGGCAACCTAGACGATAAAGGCTGGTAACATTGCTATTGAAGATACTACCAAAGAGGAAGTTTGGGTGTATATTGGTTCATAAGATGAACTAGGTTCCTGCCATTGTATGACAATGGAAGTGTGGCTTCGGCCCTGGAACCCTGGTCCCAACAGTGACCCAGACAAATTCTGAGGCAGCATCACCTGATCATGGAGATAGTTGATCTCCAGGTTGATCGAGGTTAGGAGAGTATACTCAGAGGACAACACGGCGGATCCAGTCACGAAGGCCTTTTCCCAAAGAGAGACTTTTAGGGGATGGTTGAGTATGTGATACAGCAACCACTGCTACAGATGGCCCTAGTGAAAGTGGGAGATTGTTAGTTATATGTATGCCCTAGAGGCCATTACTGTACATTGGATGTATATTGTAGTGGATGCTGGGACATATATAGGTAGGAATTTCTTGCTCGACATGATAATATGCTATCTGGTTGCGCTTTATCTTAACGTGTATACTTTCTGTCTCTCTCTGTTACATGTTGATAAAGCCCTTAGGATGTGTACTCGACTTCTAGGACTGTGATGCAGATCATACTAGTGGGGCCTGGATAGTCCATGAGTACATCCTTCAATGTTCCTAGTCGAGGGAATATCGAGACGGGGCATCGATATTCCAGAGTAGACTAGCGTATATCTTCTCAACCCATGCGATGGGCGATGGATGATCCCATATCCATTGGTGTTTGACATCAGAGATGGTTTACGGGTGCTCAGTGGAGACTGGGTACACTGAACGGACTCGCCGAGAACTCCCAGATGGTATTATACCTCACGTCAGATGGCAGTTCTCTGGTGACACTGGTACAGCTTAGTCTGCTGACCCGAGATCGTCATAGAGTCTTGTGTGTCTCCCACTGTGCTTTGATTTCCACCCTACCACGGCTCTATTGAGTCGTGCAAACAGGTGGTTTTTGGGTACAGACCCGATTCACATGGAGACAATGAGCGATAGGAGGGGATTCGTCTCTCCCGGTATTGGGGGTTGATGTTGCGCAATGCATGACTGGCCATAACAGGAAATCCCTGGCAAGGGTTGCTATGATATACTGGTAAGAGTTATCAGTAGTTTCACGAAAGTTATGGACCCTACGTCGGCATGACTTATCAAGCTATTGGGGTCTGATGTTTACTACCCCTAGGCGAGATATGCGACATATCAGACGAACAGACCGGACTGTACGGTAAGTGTTACTGGTTGGATTCACAGGAGTGTGAGCGGGCTTGCTCGTCGATCTTCTGATCGCTCAATACCCGGGTGGCCGTTACGTTTAGCAGACCGCTTGCGGCTTGTGGGTGTTTGATATGATCATCATCTGCTGCCGGCGTATTGACGAGTCTTTAGAGTCCTACACAGAGGTTTCCTGGCTCAAGCGAAACGAAATAGGAGCGCATATGAGATATATGCAGGACCGAGAATAATGCGTGTATGTGATATCGTATTTCATTCTCGCGATTAATATATCGATTGGTTATATGCGATATAACCTAGTTATCGAATCAAGGATTGATTCGATAAGCCGATACATAGGATACTGGTCGGTTATATGCGATATGACCGGATCGTTAAATCAAGTGTTGATTTAATGATTTAATGTATAATTATATATTTGATATATTACTTTGCATTAACTAGTATTGGTTCACTTTAAGTGGATTTTCTCACTTGATTTGTGCAAGTTGTATATGTGATATACTTTTGTGCACTTGATTGTATCATGTTTGATGATACATGCTTATTTGGTTAAGTGTAAAGAATTAAACCATGGTTAAGTTGTTGATTAGGGTTTTACTTATTCATTTATCTTATTTATTTATTCATTTTGAATAAATTGAAAGATAAATGAATGGTGGCTTCATTTGTTTTTTAGTTGAAGCTTCATGAAGCTTTGACTAGATGACCTTTTTGTTCTCATCCTTAACCCTAACCATTCAACCTAACCTTAGTCAATTCTCTACACTTAACTACGGTTAAGATTATCATAAGTATCATATTGTTTTTTTATTTTAAATAACAACTTATCATATTCTTTTCTTCATCTTCTTCATCTTCAAAATGAAGAAAGCTTGCACCATCAATGGCAAAATGATCAAATGAGTGAGAAATCCAAATCTAAAGTCTACCCACTTCCTATTTCTTCATCCTCTACTACTTGCCATGTAGTAGAGTATGTTGTCTTCACAAGTTTCTTGACTTGGCGAAGGCGGAGCTCGATTTTGAGTTGCCTCGACGTAGATCATCTTCGGCATTGAAGCCGACGACCAAGCCTGCCCATTTCTTCGATGAAGCCGATGCTAAAGTCCAAGATATGATTTGGACAGCGATGGGACTTCATCACGGAGCCTAGGAGGTAGAGGACCGGATCTACAAAGGTTGTAGCTTCTTTCCTTTTAGTTAAATTCGTTTACATGCTTGCATCGCCTATATATCTAGTTAACGATCCGTATTAGGGTTTGTAGGCACCCGTAAAATTTGAATTAGCCATGTTTGATGCCTTGTGAGACTTCATTAGTGTGCCTAGGAACCCTACAGATGGTATCAGAGCTATTAGGCATTGGATGTCGACCTATGGGGGATTCTCACCGTGTGACAGTGTGGCGAAGCATAGGTTCTTACCCCCAGGGTGTCCCGCGACCGGAAGGTGTTCCGGCGGGTTGTAGTCCTCGCGAGGGGGCATGCGTAAAAAGTAGCGGCTGAGGGACCCGTTGGTGCCACGGCGACCCCATTGGATGGGGTGGCTGCCTGACCTACATGATCCATATAAACGCATTCTTCTAAATCTCCATTTAGAAATGCCGTTTTAACGTCCATCTGCCAGATTTCATAGTCGTAGTGAGCAGCAATAGCAAGTAGGATCCGAATGGATTTAAGCATGGCTATGGGTGAAAAAATCTCGACATAGACCAAACCTGGTCTTTGACGAAAACCCTTCGCCACAAGTCTTGCCTTATAGGTCTCTACCTGCCCATCTACACCAATCTTTGTTTTAAAGATCCATTTGCACCCCACAGGTTTTACCCCAGGGGGTACAACATCCAAAGTCCATACTTTGTTGGTATACATAGACTCCATTTCGGATCTCATGGCATCCAGCCACTTCACAGAGTCTCCACTCGTGATAGCTTGCTGAAAACTGGTAGGATCATCATCCTCCATGATGCAGTCTTCTCTGTCATCATCAATAAGGAAACCGTAGTACCTCTCCGGTGGGCGAGAAGTCCTACCAGACCTATGGAGTGGCCGAGGTTCCTCAGTTTCTATTGCAACAGCCGGTTCAACCAAGTCGTCATTTGTAGTTTATGTCTCTAGAAGCTCTTCTAGATCCACCACATTGCCATCATCTTTATCTGTGAAAAACTCTTTTTCTAAGAATGTGGCATACTGAGAAACAAACACCTTTTGTTCCTCCTTGTAGAAGAATAGATATCCATAAGAGTTCCTTGGATATCCCACAAAGTTACACATGATTGACCGTGTCTCGAGTTTGTCCGGATTCTGCTTTTTAACATAGGCCGGGCAACCCCAAATCTTAATTCTATTAAGAGATGGTCTCTTCCTATGCCATATCTCATATGGCGTGGTAGACACGGTCTTGGTTGGAACCCTGTTTAGTAGAAACGCTGCAGTCTCCAATGCATGCCCCCAAAATGAGACAGGTAACTCAGGATCACTCATCATGGAATGGACCATATCTAATAGGGTCCGATTCCGTCGTTCAGACACACCGTTGTGCTGTGGTGTGTAAGGAGGAGTGAGCTGAGAGAGAATCCCATTCTCTTTTAGGAAGTTTGCAAATTTTGTACTGAGGTACTCTCCACCTCGATCTGATCGAAGCATTTTGATATTCAAGCCGGTTTGTTTTTCTACTTCTTGTTTATATTCAGTGAATTTCTCGAAAGCTTCGGATTTGTGCTTTAATAAAAATACATGACCGAATCTTCAGAAATCGTCAGTGAAAGTAATGAAGTAAGAAAAACTGCCTCTAGCCTGTGTGGATATTGGCCCACATACATCACTATGTATGAGTCCTAGGAGCTCGGTGGCTCTTTCTCTGTGTCCGGTAAACGGAGTTTTGGTTATTTTACCCTTGATACAAGACTGGCAAGTCGCATAAGATTTATATTCAAAAGGGTTTAAATATCCATCTTTGTGTAAGTTGTTTAGTCTTGTTTCGTTAATATGACCAAGTCTACAGTGCCAAAGAAAAGCTTCATTTATTTCTGAAAGTTTTCTTTTATTAGTGTGTTGTATGCTGAAAACTGTGTGTTGATTTAGGACGTATATCCCGTTATTAAGTGTACCATACCCAACCAACATTTGATTCAGGTGAATGTTCATAACATTGTTCTGCAATATAAAGTTATATCCTTCATTTTCTAACAAAGAAACAGATATTATATTACATAGCATACTTGGTACAAAATAATATGGGTTCAAAACCAATATACACCCAGATGGCAACCCCAAGTGATACTCTCCTACTGCGACTGTATGTACATTGGAACCATTTCCAATGCGGAGAGTATGGTCACCTGTCTTCAAAACCATACTATTTCTCAGCCCCTGCATATAATTGCAAATGTGAGAACCTGAACCGGTATCTAATATCCAGGAAGCAGAGTTTATTGAAAAACAGTTTTCTGTCACAAACACACCTGAAGCGGAAGCATCCCCATGCTTCTTCTTGAGATTTAAGTACTCGGTACAGTTGCACTTCCAATGTCCTATTTTGTGGCAATGAAAACATTCCCCTTTCCCCGAGTCTCCAGCTTTGGACTTTTCCTTTCCCTTCACCTTTTTAACTCCACCCTTAGGATTGATGGGCTTCTTCTTTTTCTTTCATTTGGCCTTAGCCTTTGAGCGAGAAGAGGAAGATTTTCCAACAGTCATAACGGGAGTTTTCACTGATTTCAGTGTGCTCTCTGCACTCCTTAACATATTAAGGAGTTCAGGTAGTTCCCTCTCCATGTTGTGCATGTTGAAGTTAACTATGAATTGAGCAAAGGTGGAGGGGAGGGACTGCAGAATAATATCCGTATATTGTTCATTGTCTATTGTCCATCCGAAGTCCTCAAGCTCTTCTATGAGAGTTATCATCTTCAGAACATGGTCTCCTACTGATGTGCCAGGGGCCATTCGCATCTGAAAAAATTTCTTTGATGCTTCGTATCGTAATACGCGGGATTGCTCTCCATACAACTCCTTTGTATGGAGAAATATGGCTTGAATGTCCATATTCTCGTGCTGCTTTTGATATGTGTTGTCCATCGATGCAAGCGCAAGGCATTTGGCCGTGGCACAATCAGCGTCCCATGTCTTGCGTACTTCTTTGTCTGCAACTGAGGATTTTGGACCTGGGACGGGCGGGGCTGAAGCCGTGAGGACATATGATACATTATCATAAGTCAAGGCTATTTTCAGATTCCTCAGCCAGTCTTTATAATTGGTCCCATTCAGTTTATTTTTATCTAGTAGAAGCTTGAGTCCAGTCATTGGTATCTGCCATTAAGAGAAAGAAAAGAATACACTCAGCAAAAGCTCTTGCAAAGATCAGATTGGTTATTATCTTGTCTAATCGATATCTCCCACTGCTTTAATCAAGTTTTTCTTTCAAACCTTAAAAAGAAAACTAGCCAGGATTAATTACAGTCTACAACTTCGCTAACCGTTCAGCCAGGCCAGTGTCGGTACTTGAGGGAGGTTTCCCGTGCTTTCGCACGGACCTAATTAAAGTAAACATCGTTTTCCCAGAGGCGTAGCCCCATTAACACCTAATGAGTTAGCTAATTGTAAACTGCAAAACTCTCATGGGAGCAACTATTGCTCACAGTGGGATCGGGATCCAACCATCATATGGAAGGTATGCAATCTCATTGCAAATCTCAACACTTGAAATTCCCGATGTGGTTTTTACCCCTAATACTTATGACCTTAACTATGGTCAACAAATCATAAGTACTAGTCAAGTTCTATCCGTCATTTCTTGATTAATTAGACCCACCCATATGACCCTTAACTATGGTCAACAAAGTCGCATGAATGTCCTAATTAATCTGCATCATATGCAGTGTAGGAAGACATCACTTAGCTACCGTACACTACGCCTTAACTAAAGTCAACAAACGTAGCACGAATACTAAGTACTCTACTTCCTAAAATGACGGAGGGTTGCGGATGATTTTTAAGAAAATCTTTAACGGTTTGAACTTGATATCGGTGTAGAATCAAATGGTTTTCAAAAGGAGTGGCTTAAGCTCCGCAGTTTTGAAACGTAGCTTTTTCATAAAGAGCCGAGTGGTTTTCAAATCCGATTCTACAACATCTTTTTAGGTTTATTTTCTTTACATTAATCATATTAATGTAGTCCCATCATTTAAGTCCTTAAGCCAATCACAGAAAAGAAATGAAAATATAACGTACGCTTATACCATCCGCATTCGCCGCAATGTTCCGTTATGCACCGTTAGGTTACTTAACTAACGGCATAACGGGACAGGACTAGCGCGGGTGTAAAACATAAGCAATATCTACTATATATCTTATATATAATATGTCATTCGTCTCAGATATCACAGAACACAGGCAGCAGAAATATAGATATAATGTGGGATATATTAGGACGTCCGTATTTAGTATTTAGCCAACAATAGAAAATACGGATTCCACAGTCGCGATGAATAGCCAAGCCCATACCCCTAGACCCCTACGAGAGCGGCAAGCGACCCTACCAATCCTGAAGTTTAGGAGACCCAGTCTTGACTCCTCGAGATGGCCTCCCACTGAACCCCAGAACCCGGTCACTTGTGCTCCCCTCCTTGGGTCTATCCTAATGCGGAAAAGTAAATAATATACAACACTGGTGACATCAACCTCAACCCGGAAGTGCCCCAAATAAAAGAATATTACATTACATTTGAATTTTACATGAATGAAAATAAAACTCTCATCTCACATAAAAAAAAACCTGGCTATTCAATCGCGACAATCCAGCACATCATATCTCAGCAACACATAATATCTCATATCATCAACGTAAGTAAGTATGCATACACCGATCGTCGTCGATGTATAGCAACGAAGATCGGCAATACCACTACATACTGCACTTACAGTCACAGAAAAGAAAGTGTAAAACTACAATATTTGGAATCCACATTCTCTTTAGACATCGTAAATGCGAAATATCACATACTTCGTATTTCATTCCTAACTATATAAATTCCACATATTGTATCACATTCCAGATAAATAGACAGTATTAAAGTTTTCGAATGAATGATTAAATACCCAAAATTCCCTAAAGCTCAACACTTGAGCGGTGTTCAAAAAACCCGGAATGTGTCATAGTAGTAGCGGTCCAGCCGTAGAAGGGTCAAGCCAACGCCTCACATGTGGCACGCCGTACTGGCCTAAACCCTAAGGTTCAAAAGGCAGTTCAAGACGGTCACATAATCGAGTTAAGGTTTGTTGTCTTCTAGAGGGTCCACCACAAAACTTGCACGTATTTCCGAAAGATATAAACCCCGTGAAAAAGTGAGTAAATGATACTTGTTCGAACAATTCAATACTTTCTAAATTACCCGGAAAAAGGCACGAAATTAAAATTCCGATCGAATCGTAGAATCCAAAACCATCCCCAGAACATTCAACACTAGATTTAGATTAAACATACCCAAAAATATCTAAAAGCAGTAAGGAAAAACACTGTATAAAAATGAGGGAATGAGCCATCTGTACGGCCGCAGAGCCGCGGCCTAAGCAAGCTTGGGCTGCGGTTCCGCGGTCTAATCTACTGTTCATGGCTTCGTATTTTACAGTTTGTCTTAGATTAGCCTGCTGAATTTTTTAGATATTTTTAATTCTGGAAATAACAAAGTTTCAAAAAATATCCAGAGAGGGTTGAAAATCCGTATTTTTCGGTTCGATCGGAGTTTTAACTTCGTTAAAGCGACGCCTAAAGCTCTAGCTTGGCTCTGATACCAATGTTAGGTTTACCTAGCACCTCATGAAGGGTTTGGAAACATCACTTGTCACAAAATCAAATTTTTATGGTGCTAAATGAACATACAAAGAATCATCACTAGAATTTTAGGGTTTCTAAAACTTGACAACATCACAAGTAAGAAAAACTAGGGTTTTGAGAGTACAACCTTTGTAGCTCCCTACGCTTGACTCCTTGGCCACTTGAGAGTTGGAAAAAAGTTCGCTTGAGGTCTTCTAATGTCCATGACGATCCACCCGAAGCTCATTTGCCCAAAGCTCCTTGCTTTACCCGATATGTGAAAGAAGTAAAGCAAACACCCTACACAAACCGGCTAGATGTGTGTAGTATGATGATGTGGTTGTTTTTCTATAATCAAAACTCTTTCTTTTATCAACCTCACTTAAAGAAAATTATCAAGAGAGGAAGAAGAGGATGGTGGCTTTTCTTTTTCACAAAAGGAAAAGAGATAAGAATGAATAAATGAAATGAGAAAGAATAATATATTTCAATTCCTTCTCACTTCAACCATGGTTAGAATTATCTAGATATTTTTCAAAATGAGTTAAAAGCAAAAGGATAATTAACTCAAGGTTAATAAGTGGTTGAAGCATGGTCAAAGATGATAAACTCTAACCTCTTGTGAATTATCCTTTCTTTTTTACAAAATGAAAAATAAATAGATAATTCTATCATGTAAGTCTTGCATTACCACCAAACTTGTATCAACAACCATGATACAATACATGCATGTATGTATCCATGCACATCATCATGTGCATACATGTATGCATACAAAATAGAAAAAGAGTTTGATTAAAGAATTAATCTAAAAGTCATTTGTTTAATCAACACATGATTTTGCAAAACGGTCATATCACATATGACCCGACCAATAGAAAATGCCCGATTAATATACGGTATCACATATCCGTATTTAATCGGGTCCCCGCGCATATCTCATATGCACACCACATCTTTTCGCCTGAGCCAGGAAACTTCATTATGGGACTCTAAGACTCATCAATACGCCGGCAGTAGGTAATGATCATATCAAATACCTACAAACCGCAAGCGGTCAGCTAAACGTAACGGCCACCCGAGTATTGAGCGATCAGAAGAAAACAAGCGAATCTGCTACAACTCCCGTCGAGCCAACCGACAACACTATCGTACAGTCCCGTCACTTCGTCAGATATGCTGTATATCGATTCTAGGGATGGTAACGTCAACCCCAATAACTCAATAAGTCATGCCGATGAATGGTCTATAACAGATCGAGAAACTACTGATAACACTTATCAGCAAATCTCAACAGCCCTGGCCAGGGACTTACTGATATAGCCAGTCGAGCACAGCACAGAATCAACTCCTAATATCGGGAGAGACGAAACCCCTCCTATCGCTCATCGCCTTCGTGTGTCTCGGGACTGTACCCAACGGCCACCTGTTTGCACGACTCAGTAGAGCCGTGGTAGGGTGGTAATCAAAGTACAGTGGGAGAACACACAAGACTCTATGACGATCTCGGGTCTACAGACTAACCTGCACCAGTGTCACCTGAGAACTGCTATCCGACGATAGATATAATTCCATATAGGAGTTCTCGGCGAGTCCGTCCAGTGTACCCAGTCACCACTGAGCACCCGTATACGATCTCGATGTCAAACATCGATGAATGTGGGAACATCCATCGCCCATCATATGGGTCTAGTATCATATACGCTAGTCTACACTGGTATATCGATGCCCCGTCTCGATATACCTACGACTATGGACATTTCAGGATATGCTTATAAACTACTGATGTCCCACTAGTATGATCTCTATCATAATCACAGTAGTCAAGTCTATATCCTCAAGGCTTTACCAACATGTATGAATGAATAAAAACATGATCAAATCAACATGTCAGATAAAGAAGAACCAGATAGCATACTATCATGTCGAGCAAGAATGTACACTGAATATATATATACATGTATAAATACATCCACTATCATATAATGGCCTCTAGGGCATACATATATCCAACAGTCCCTAACCAGGGCTGATTTAGAGATTTACTGGTAAGTGTTACCAGTAGTTTCTCGACCCGTTATGAGCCTCACATCGACACGACTTATCGGTTATTGGGGTCTGGCGTTTACCACCCGTAGACTTGATATGCGACATATCAGACGAGGAGACTGGACTGTACGGGAAGTGTTACCGGCAAGCTTTTACAGGAGTTGGAGCGGACTTACTTGCTGATCTTCTGATCGATCAATACCCGGGTAGCCGTTACGTCCAGCTAGTACCGCTGACGGCTTGTGGGTGCTTGATGTGATCATCACCTACTGCCGGCGTATTGACGAGTCTTTAGAGTCCTACATAGAGGTTTTACTGGCTCAAGCAAAACGAAATAGGAGCGCATATGTGATATGTGCGAGACCGAGAATAATGCGTGTATGTGATACCGTATTCTATTCTCACGACTTTTTGTATCGGTCGGTTATATATGATATAGCCGGGTTATCGAATCAAGTGTTGATTCGATAAGTCGATACATTGGATGTTAGTCGGTTATATGTGATATGACCGGATTATTAAGTCAACTGTTGATTTAATAATTTAGTGTATAATTGTATATTAGATATACTAATTTACATTAACTAACATATGTTCACTTATGGATTTTTCTCACATATGCACACTTTAATATATATTTGATATATATTAAAATGTGTTTTCTTTTTTGTATCATGGTTGTTGATACACTAGACATGGGTGTGTAAGACTTACACCATTCTATATTTAAATGGTGGTTAATAATTATTTAAGGTAATTACAAATTAGTGGACATTTTGTCATAAGCATGAAGCTTGTGGAAGCTTGTGGATACTTTGACAAAGTCTACTAAATTTGTTTTACCTTAGATTTTTATTAACCTAACCATTTAAATTTAGCCATGGTAATGTCTCTACAAGAGTTAGTATATGATACTCACTCACCATAGTTAGCCTTCTCACTTGATCATTATCCTCATCTCTTTCTTTGGTTCATCTTCTTCTTTGTTCAAAAGAAAAGCTGGCTAGGGTTTGATCATAAGTGAGAAAGATTGTGAGAAATAAAATTCTAAAGAGAACTCACTTCCTATTTCTCCATCCTCTACTAGACTAGCACTTTAGTTTAGGGTGTTTGCTTCACTAATTCTCAAGTTAGTGAAGTAGAAGCTTGAGTTGGCATTCTCTAGACGTAGATCATCTTCGGCCTCGAAGACTTCAAGCAAGGACTCGTCTTTCGCCTTGCGAAGCCATGCAAGGGTCCGAGAGAACCACGATCGCAGCGAAGGGACTTCAACAAGGAGCTATAGAAGTGAAGGACCGATCTACAAAGGTTGTATTTCGCATACCCTTAGAAGTAAAGTTGTTTACTTGCTTTTAGTTTCGCTTAATCTCTAGTATACGATCTTGCTTAGGATTGTTCGGCACATAATAATTTAATTTTGGCATGGTCGATGCCTTGTAGAGCCTTGTTTGTGTGCCTAGTAACCCTACAACCTCGACCGTGATGTCTTTAAACTAACAATGGACAGTGAGGTCCTTAAACTCACGGACTATGACGTCCTTAACCTCGACCGTGATGTCTTAAAACTAAACAACGGACTGTGGATTCCTTAAACCCATGGACTATGATGTCCTTATCCTTGACCGGGATGTCTTAAAACTAACAATGGGCTGTGGAGTCCTTAAACTCATGGACTATGACGTCCTTAACCTCGACCGTGATATCTTAAAACTAACAACGGACTGTGGAGTCCTTAAACTTACGGACTATGATATCCTTAACCTCGACCGCGATGTCTTTAAACTAACATTGGACCGTAATGTCCCTAAACTAATTATCGACCGCAATATCACTAAACTAAACAATAGAGCCCAATTGCTCTCTTGTCAGATCTAAACGGTCCCGTTAAGTTGATCTTAGTCTAAAATTAGACTAACGTATCCTTAACAAACGTTTAAGTTGATCTTAGTCTCAAATGAGACTAACGTATCCTTAAAACCAAACCTCCAAACCCAAATCTAAGAAAGATACGGATTTGGACTAGTCCACGCCCTACGGGCGACAACATAACTTGGTCTCCGTATACAATCCACGGGCAACCAAATACAAAACAAACACCCACGACATGAAGTGACCATCTGGAGAAGGAGAAAGTTGTTATCGGGACGCGGTAGCGTGCTGGGGCTTGCGCCTGCAGGGAAGAGCATCCCCATAATCAAAAACCCCTCAGACGAGGGGGAATCTGACGAAGTCTGCTACATCGGCCGCATCCGTTTAAACTTTCGATGCATGGTGCCATAAATCAACTTGGCATCTTCGGAGAGGTGGACAGATCGCACCAATTAGCATCTGCCCCGAATTTCAGGCAAGACGAACCTACGCGGTCGCGTCTCTGTATTCGGAGGGGAACAACACCCTACCCTACAAAAGTATCGGTGATCCTTAACCATGACCGGTTGTGTTCGGTTTAGCTGGAAGCGAAAGTCAACAGACAAAAACGGACGAACAAGGTTCAATAAGCCGGATTTCACAAATATCGTGCTTAAGCACCCTAATCCACGTTGTTGTCGATTGCTCTAGTTTCAATGGTCAAGCTCGACTCAAAGGATTGAGTACGGATTTCCCTAACTTACACTAACCTATCTATTCCTAACAACTTATACTTTGCATATACAACACATAGGTTAGAATCGAACCGCTCCGAACCTCACATTAACTCGTTATAACAAGAACGCAAAACGCACCGTCTCCCTGCGGACGACCCGTACACGCGACGTCGTCTTGATTGCGGTTAACTTTAGAACTTAAAAAAAGACGCGCGCAAGCGCGTGACAATCACCTTGACTAGATCAACAAACACATCACAAATACTAAGTACTCTACTTCCTGAAATGATAGAGGGCTACGGCTGGTTTTGAAGCAAACTATTATCGCAATGAACTTGATATCGTTGTAGGAATCGAGTGTTTTTGAAAGTTTATAGTAACATAAAAAATTTCTTAAGAGTTGAATTCCCCGTGAAAGGATCAAGGTTCTTTCCTCATCAAATGAGGTGCAGGATATTCTTAACTAAATACCTCTATACAAAGCAAAAGAATATGGCTATAGTTTCTTTTGAAAAAATTGGTTCCAACAACGTGTTTTAGGTTTGTTTTCGTTGCATTAATCCAATTAACGCAATTCCACCATTTAAATAATAACATATATTATCCGGTATCTTCTCGCACCAGAAAAATATGATATGAAAGACAATAGAGTTTTTTATATGCCATCCGCATTCGCCACGGGGTATCGAGTCTTCACCGTAAGGTTACTTAACTTAAAGCAGGCGGACGCAGGGTTAGCGCGGATGCAAAACATATAGAAACACTTATACACACACACATCACCATATACATATATACATCATCATAGGCAGATAATCACATTACATGCATGAAGTAAACAACAAGTAAATGGAATAGTTCGGATATCCTAGAAATCCTGCATTTCGTTTGAGCCGCAAACAAAATGCGACATTCCACAATCGCGTGAATAGCCCGTACAAAGCCAAACCAAGACCCCTACCACGGCGAGCCACCCGCCAATCCTAGAAATGAGGCAACCCGGCCTCAATACTATGAGGGGGCCACCCGATACTTTCTAGAATACGGTGGCTTGAGCATTCCTGCACGGGTCAATCATAAACCCTGCAAGCGCCGCGAGAAACCTACCAATTCTAGAATGAGGCGGCCCGTTCTTAACTCCTTGAGATGGCCACCTACAACATTCTAGAATCTGGCTGCTCGAGTGCTTCTCCACAGGGTAAAACTTGTATATATGCATACAATGGAAACAACGATCTCAACCCGACTGCATCTCGAATAAAAGAATATATATACACCTGCAACAACGACTACAAATCGGCTGCTCATCCAGAAAAAGAATATACATTCGGTATTATACAATACATGAATATGAATACAACACCTTACATACAAACATTCACACGCGGGGCTATTCATAACGACAATTCGAACCAAAGCAAACACACCAACATTGCAGACACACAATGTGCAACCCCATCGAATTGATCACACATCAATTCATCGACGTTTACTAACACATATCAACATATATGTACCCGAATTAACTCGATCAAACACTTTGATCAGGTTAATTCGGATCCGCGGCCAAATAATTCCATAACCTGCGAGTCTGATCACTTGAAATTCCAAAATCAAATTTCAAGATCAGCCCTGCTCCAAAAACAACATCATTTCTTGCAAATTTCGAATCTATAACGACCCGAAAAGTGCTCGAGACCCTGAGTGGGACCTCGGGCATGACCCAAGGGATCCCTAGGGGCTGTAGGTGGACCACCCAACCCATGGCCACAAACTTGTGGCCATGAGTTGGCTGCTGGACAGCGAACACCCAGCAAGGTGTTCTCCGTCCAGCCCCACTACCGAGACCACTTTGTGGCGGTCTCTGGCGTGGGGGCCCACCCAAGCCCTCGGGGACAACCACGGAGTCACCTTCGAGCCTTTATGGGGCTCTCGGTTCGAACCGAGAGCCCCCGGGCACAAGGAAAAGAAAAAATTATGGTTGTTTTCAGCAGCAGTTTTGAAATCAGTTTTGTGCGGAATGGATTATGAAATTCGACTGGCCGCAAAATGCAATTATTACTAAATAATCGGCTCTGATATCATGTTGGGAATCGGCGCTAGGATTGCAACACTTACGGATCCGGCGGAAGCAAATAACAAAATTTTTACAAGGTATAGCACCAATTCCTAACCAAGATCATACATTTTCTAGAAATTGCAACAAACTAGATAACTAAAGAGGGGAGTTTAAGGGGGCTACAACCTTTGTAGCGTGTCCACTTAATCGTGGAAGATCCGTGCTAAACTCTGTAACCTCCGGATTGAACTTTCAAGCCAATCTCCTCGCCTAAGATGATCCACATCAAGAAAACCCCAACTCAAACTTCAACTCCACTAATGCAAGTATTTTGTGAAGCAACATGATCTTAAACTTTGCTGGTGAGTGAGATGATGAGATGCAGCAAGCTCACAATAATTTTATCTCTCATTTTTATCATCTTCTCTCATCTCAAGAGAATGGAGAAGAAGGATGAGAAGGAAGAGAGATAAACTCAAGAGAAGAATAGCAAGAAAAAAAATCAACCAAGCAATTTTTAAAACCATTTTCCAATAAACAAATAAGTCCATACCTCTCTGCCATCTCTTTTTTCATCTCATTAATTTTCTTTTCTTTTACTAAAATTCTAAAATGAGGCATCCCCTTATACACACACACCACAATGTATATGTATAGTATACATATACCCGTATTCATATAAAAATACAAATAACAAATGAGAGAAAAATATAAAGTGAATATAATACTAGAATATATATATATATATATATATATATATATATATATATATATATATATATATAGATAGATAGATAGATATTAAATCAAAACTTGATTAATCCGGTTTAAACATAAACCGGCTAGTATTAAAAACTTCCGATTAACATACATATATCAAATACACATATTTAATCGAACTCCCGCACATATCGCCATACACACACTACATCGTTTCGCCTGAACGGAAAAAATCTCTGCGTTGAACTCTAAAAACTCAATCAATACATTAGCAGTAGCTTAGGATCACATCTGATTAATCTGAAACACTTCAGCTCAATCCCCTTATAGGTTAACCCACAAGTACGTCAGTGGCACTAGCTACACGTAACGACTACCCAGGTATTAATCAAAAAAAAGGTCGACAAGCAAACTCATCCGAACGTAATCAGAGCCCATCATTGATAATCATCGTACAATCCGGGCTCTTCGTCAAAAAGTGTCGCATACCGGGTCTGAGAGGTGGAATTTGTCAAACCCCCAATAACCCAATAAGTCATGCAAACATTGGACTCATAACCAATAGAGATACTACTGATAACACTTATCAGTTTATCTCAACTACCATGACCATGGATTTCTGGTTATGGTCATGTCCTGCACAGCGTGATATCAACTCCTTATACCGGAAGAGACGAATTCCTTTGACCACTTACTGCCTCCATGTGCATCGGGACTGTACCTAAATAAAACCTATTTGCATGAATCATTAGAGCCGCGGTAGGGTAGTAATTAAAGTACAGTGGGAACACACATAAGACACTATGGGGATCTCAGGTCAAGTACTCATGTCACCAGAGAACTGCTATCTGACAATAGGTATAATACCATCTAAGAGTTCTCGGTGAGTCCGTTCAATGAAACTCATTCTCCAATGAGCACATGTATACAATACTCGGTGTCAAACACCAATGGCTGTGAGACTAGCTATCGCCCTTCAATCGAGTCAGGAAACGTATACACTACTCTAAACTGGAGTACCAATACTCAATCTCGATACTCCTACGATTAGGAACATTTAAGGATGTGCTTATAGACTATCCAAGCTCACTATTATGATCCCCATCATTAATTCTGGTAGTCAAGCAAAGATCTTATAGGCTTTATTATTATGTATTAGCGATACGTAATAGTAAGTAAAACATATACATATGAATGATAAAGACAAACCAGATAGTATACTATCATTTCGAGCAATTTTTTTTATATCCATATAGGTTATGTATAATTACAATAATTGCCTATAGGGCACCTATATCCAACACTATATATTTGCATAGATTGATGGGTGGTATGGATGTTCCGCGGGATTTGACGGAGGTGTTTTGCGATAGTCAGAGCGCGATTCACTTGGCGGAGCATCAGACTTATAGTTCAAGAAGTAAGCATATCAGGGTGAAAGATTTCTTTTTAGAGAACGAGAAGATGATATTTCTTACGAAGATTGGTACCCCAGAAATTCCGGCGGAGACATTTCATAGATGATTCTAGTCTAAGTTCAAGTTTTGTCTAGTAGATTGTTGAAGCGCCTTCAGGCAAAAGTCGACAAAAACGGAGGTCCAAGATGTTGAGAAAATGAAGAGATTATAGCGAATTTGAATTAAGGTAAATGTTGTTGAATTTAATTTAAATTCAGGATTAGTTAGTGATTAGTTTAGATTTAAATATAATCTCTAGTTTAAATCCATATTTATCTTTAATTTAAATATGGATTTAACTCCAAGCATATATTTATCCTATAAATAGAAGGTTTTCTCTAAGGTTTTGATGTATTCATAATTTTCTAATAATCTAGGGTTTAATAAAAGTGGGAGAGGATGGCCAAACACGGTCGCGGATAGAGAGAGGTTTTGTGAGAGGGTATTTTTTTTATAAAAAAGGGTGAGAAGTCGGTGTAATCTCTTATAATTCTTTCTCATGGTGAAAGTTCACATCACGGATATAGGATTAGGTGTTAGTTGCGTCGAACCTGGGTAAATCTTATGTATAGTTGTTGTTGTGTTATTTTCGTGTGATTTGATATCTGTCGGATAGTTTTTTTTTCAATATACCCTAAAACAAAAGACTTAGATTTTCGCTGCGCAGTAGATACGTAATCCTTACAATACCCCCGTCCCACCACCACCCTCTCTTATGAGACTATTCACAGAATATGGCCATCTGCACGTTCATAGGGACATATTTGCACCGGGCCATTTCTCTTTCTTTGGGAGGGAAATGGCCCTGTGAACGCTCATCGGGCCATTTCCTGCGAATCGTCTCACAAGAGGGGGGTCCCACTCACATGATTGGGATCCCTCCTCTTGTGAGGCGATTCACAGTATGCACGTTGAGATGGCCATATTCCTCATGCTTTAGAGACCCAAACAGTATTGCAGGGTAAGATCTCGAGATCATTTGTAAACTCGGGGTTTCATTCTGAGAACTCTCAACTGGAGGATCAATAAAGATCGGATAGGGCATTTAGATGACTTTTTATTTTAATTTTGTATAATTGGCAACAGATACAATAAATGGAACAATAATTCATCACACAAGCATTACCATAAGCAGAATGTGAAAAAGAAACGATCTCACTTCATAGAAGAAACCTTCTGGCTAAGATACAGGATCTATTTGATAGAAACAATTCACCTACTATTATCCTTGTTATTAAATGTTGAACTCAAAGATAAATTTCAATGGTTTAACACAAGGGAAGGGGAAGGGAAGTGTGTGTGTGTGTGGGTTGGGGGGGGGGGAGGGGAGGATTAGAAACATGACGAGATAATTAGTTATCATCGTCACCACCCTTCTTCGGACGAGAACATTTTGCTTGGACAGCAAGAGTGCTTGTTGTCCAAGGGCACTTTGCATCCGCACCGTAGACCTCTGGATTCAAATCCAATCTGCAGGAGTTCTGCCCCAAACATGCCTGTTTAAGAAAAAAAAACAAGTTATTCAAATTGTTAGATATAAAATACAATATTACTTCCATCATGTTTAGTTCCATGTCTTTTCTTGTATACATTTTCAATGTGAGAGTCAAATGATCACTATTCACTACACTATGAATTTTGGGGTAACTAAGAAATGGGGTTTTAGTGCAACACAGAGGAAAATCCATGGTATTTTAACATAAGGCTAAGTTTCAATTACACTAGCCTTGACTATGAACATTTCAGTTATCTATCTAAAAATATATTTATTACAATAAGCTTCTTGATAGTGCTGTATAAAAGGGTATTTTAATGAAGGAACAAATCCCCTCAATCCAAAGTTTAGGGTATTTTATTGGAAACTTAACCTTTAATGTATATATCTCAACTACGGTGGAAGTTCATGCTAATTTTGTATAGTTTACTCTCAGTTTTTCTTAAGAAATAACAATTCATAAAATTACCTTCTCGACAACTTTCTGAGTCAATGGGTTACTGCAATTGCCAGGAATGAGTTCGCCACACATGCCCGTAGGGTTTCCAAAATCGGCAAAGGAAATGGTTTTGATGATCTTCTTGTCTCCGCATTGGAGGTAGCCTTCGGGTTTGGCATCATCGGTTTGGCCAATCTCCCCGTCCTGTCTCTTCCATAACATAACACTACCTGTGTTCAATGGCGAAAAAACGGTGCATATGTTGTCCCTTTTCACCCAGTGGATCATTATTCCCTCAGGATCGCCTCCTTGCTCCTCAAACACAACCATAAGATTGCCTGTAGGCTTCAAAAATGACCGGGGGATATGGTACCTAGAAGACGGTTTTCGAAATGCCAAAGTAGAAGATTTCATAAGAACAAGAAAAAATTTAAAATAGGCTATATTGGATAAACTACCTTATTTTTAGCGTTAGTTCAGTCAAAAAAACCGTTTAAAACCAAAATTTAAGAAAGTTGACCAGAATAACAAATATTTGACGTAGTTAAGTGAAAACTCTCAAACTTAGGCTCTATTATTATATTCTCGTATTATATTCATCTGCCATTTCCATTTCTATTTTTTTTGTATATAATTTAAGTAATTTGACTAGGCTTACGCTGTTGCACCGAATTGGCTACGGTCTACTGAATTTGACTACAAATGGAATAAATTTGACTGGAATTTTGCTAAAATTGATTAACCGATGAGTTAATGACATAATAGCAACAATTTCTATTTGAAAGTAAATAAGCAAAATCATAATTTTCTGGGATGTGTAGGATCTTAAGGGTTGATACTTACAAGCTTTGAGACGGCTTCCCCAGAGGATTGAGGAAAGAGACCCAATACCGACCGATGTTTTCACCGTTGATCCAAATCATTCCCTTTCCCATGGAGCTCATGTCGACGGCTATCGGGTCGTCGCCATGAGGAGCATCGAAGTATCTCTGAAATTAAATTGAATATTATCATTGGAAAGTATCAAATTAGTGCTAATTAAAAACTAATGTCTAAGTTCTTCAACTCTTGGCCTCTTTTACCCTATTGAAAGGTGCACGGAAAATACGCTGAAAATCTCAGTTTGAAGTCAACTACAAAGTTGATTTTTGAAGCAAATAAGGTAGAAATATTCTTATCAAATGTTGATCTTCAAAAAAAGAAGAAAAATACTTTTTGATGATGTCGACGAAATACCTTGTACCATGTAATTGGCATGCTCTTCATTGATGGTTTCCATTGTACTTTGGACAACCCAGCTTCATTGTAAATTTGTAGCTTCTCTCCACGTATGCCGGCCTGTTACCGAATTCAAAGTTTTCAATCTGGATATCTAAGTATAAAGCAAAATGAAAACCGAAAACGATGTTGCACAGTTAAGAACAAAAAACTTAAATTTTACCTCGTGACCCCAATTGTTCGACGTCAAATCAAACGTTCCTGTGTTCAGGCCTTGGACCGCAACGGTGTGAACTCCAGCTTGTCTATGTTCTAAGTACGCTCCACCATCCTTCATGCACAAAACAAGAATCGATCAAAAAATGTCAAAACTACAATAGAAGCAGAAGCAGCAATGAGAACACAACTTAATCTCGTCCTAGAATTTTACCGGATGTCCAACTGCCATGGCCAAAAACGCAAGTTGGTTTTCTCCGGGCCTCAGATTCATCGGCCTACTGAATAAGAAACTTTTCTCTATCTTGCTTCCATGTCCATCTCCTGTTTTTATGTCATATATTCTTTAATCATATCTTTAGACTTGTAAGTTATAACTAGATTACTCGGGTAGGAAAATTGAGGAATCATGGCCTAAAGCGTCATTGTAGTGTGCATCACCACACAGCGGCGATAACACGACAATACATCATTAGGTGTTGCATATTAAGTACAGTGATGTGACATAAAGTTAATTCAATGAGAATGTCATATTAGTGAACTGATAGGTATCATCCCATAGAATGATACCAAATCAGCGTCGCTGTAGGATGCATCATACAGTGGCACTCTAGGCCCTGTTTTCCTCGCAAAACCTTACCTATATATTGACCATTGGCAAAAGCGATCATTGCATGACCAAGATTTGAAACTTGGACAACTGGACGGATATCTCCCCTCCTGGGAAAGTCGTCATCCTCAAGGGGGAAACTAGAACAACAATTCTTAGCAAATTAGAATCACCAACATACTTTGAAAATTCTTATATTATTCTTTGTTGAGGGTCAGAAACGATGATTTCAGTCATAACTCACGTTGTGGTGTACCAAAGATAGTCAGTTTCGTCTTTGGTCAGGTTATAGAGTTCCATTGGCTCTTGTGAAACTATCTCCGTATCAGAAAAGGTCGGAACCGTCTCCTGATACATTTCCCATACGTTATTCACGGGTTCCTTGACTGCAATGTACGTCCTCAAATTGTGCTGAGAATTCACCTAGGATAAAAAAAAAATTAAAAAAGTTTTAAAAAAGTTTCAATTTAAACTTCGTTAGGATACTACATTTCGATGCAACACTAGAGAATTTACCACATGGGTGTTATAGACCACATTCTTGCAATCTGGGAGAATGCTAATGGAATGTCGGGGAAGGTAGTAGTCTTGGCCTCTGAAGTTAACAAAAGAATCGATTCTTGTATTGCTGTTTGATAGGAAAGCGGAGCAAACATTGCTGCCGGGGATCTGATATATCCTAGCCTACAATTGTCGACACAATGGTGCATTGAGAATACCATATAATTTAGGGTGTGTCAAAAACATTATCGCATAAATTTCCAGAGTATCATATGCACCTCAAGTCCCGGGCCTAACGGCTCCAATGAGTAGGAACCCCAGAGTAAAGCCTTCTGTGACAATCTCAAAGCATAGTGCAAGTCCCTCAAGTGTCCCCATTTTGGCTCCTTGGGAAGTCCTGCATGAAATAATTCTAATTAGAAAAAGAAAAGAATTTTATAAGAATCGTTAAAATTTAATGCGCAAGTACCATATTCATCAAGAGGGGCTTCATCGTAGTATCGGGTCATGATGAAGGATGCACCAGTCCTCCCAAAATTGGTTCCTCCATGGTACTGTGTAGATTGGCGAAGCATAGATCATGTCAAGCGTTTAATTCATCGTATACTTATTTTAAAATTCTTTCATTAACACATACACCAACAATCAGGAAAATTTACGATTTTAAGTCATGTCGAGAAAAGTGTTGTGTGCTAAGAAGCCATTTGAAATATAAATGAAGGGTGTTATATGTAATCAGCCCGAAAGAAAAAACCGTATACCATATAGTAGTTTATGAGTGTTCCGTTCTTGGAGAAAAATCGTGCAGCACCGTAAGCAAGATCTTCGGTTGATCTTTGAGATGGCGGATCTCCAAATGATCGGAACCTGAAATAATCACAACATTATGTCAATTTTGAAAGGTGGAAAATGATTTGTTTTTCAATTACAAATACCTTAAATTTTGATCATATTTTATCTAATCCCTGCTCTTTCTTTCCCTCCTTTGTTTGTACCTTATTTAAAATTCAATGGTATGTAGTGTATAAAGAAAATTTTCACTGATACCCTTTAGATATCGTTGTATTTCACTAAAATACATTAACGGTATATATTTCCCTGATTAAGTATATATAAGCTTGGAGATATACCAAAAAAGAGAGGAAAAAACAAGGTAATGTTCAGTGTATTATAAGCGAATATATAACAATCATAGTAAATAAACAACATAAAATAATATGCAAGCACGCTCGACTCACTGTGCAGTCCAGTCCTCGGCCCAAAGGATGGGTTTTGTTGGATCATCAGCCTTGTTAGTATCGCCACAGTTCCTACCATTGCATGAACTTATCTGCACTCGCAGTTTAAATTATATAATCTTCAGATATCAAACATGCATACACTAAAAACATATGTAAATTATAATTTGGTGCAATATAATTAACAATTCGATAATATATATAGCTCACAATTGGCCCCGGCACGTCCTTTTGTTTGCACATCATCCACGGGATTCCGGCCTTGGAATTGAGGGCAAGGTCCCCTGCCCACTGAATATATCTTGTTCCTCCTAGTCTGAACGCTCTTTGTACCATGTCGTACTCGTTCTCTATCTGCCATTTACATTGAACATTTTCTTTTAAATTTAAGAATAGATACATGTAGCCGATTAATTACCAAAGGCTAACTTTTCAACTTTTTTTTTGTTGCTACAAATAAATACCCTGAATACAGTAGATTGCAAATAAACGCACCGAATGATTCGGTTTTTTCAATTTAGTACAATAGGTCGTTTTCGATAAAATAACAAACATGTGTATAAAGGTATAAAAAATTTCACTGATAATAATGTAAGGTATTAATTTGAGAATTAGGGTAGTTCTCGCAGCGCTGGTCAAGAAAAAGAAATTTTATCTATTGGAAAAATAAAGTATTCAAACCTGTGATAGAATGATGGGGCCACCCTGAGGGACAAACAACTTCTCATCGGCCATTTTATCGATAATCATCTTGACAAACTTCCTCATGTAGTACTGCACAAGATCAACGAACCGAAAAAATCATGAATATTTCTGTTGTGTTAGTTGTTCTTTTATTTAGAATCAATTTTAGAATTGGAAGGTGACACAAACCTTGAAGGCATTATTATCAGTTCTGAAGATCATGCCAGGTTCATCCCTTAACCAATATGGAAATCCTCTGCAATGAATGGGCAAAAAAAATTTAGACGAAAGAAACTGTGGATCGATATAGATTTATTACAAAAATAAAAATTAAATAATATATACCCATGATGCCATTCAGCTTGGATGAAGGGACCAACCCTAAGGGTGCAATACATATTTTGCTTCTGGATCTCCTTGACGAATCCAACCAAGTCATACCGTCCCTCGAAATTGTACTGCAAAAATTAGAAATATCACTCACGATAAATTCTTTCATGTATAAAAATTTTCTCTTAGGATAGAAATTTGGAGGGAAAAGATTTGAAATATGAAATCTGTTACAAAATTTACCTGTCCCTTTACAGGTTCATGTCCGTTCCAAAACACGTATGTTTGAATCACATTGAGCCCGCCGTCTTTGGCTCTCTTAATAAGGTCAGGCCACATCTGATATCATCCAAACATGAAACTTACATTAATGAGTTAAAACTCTTCGACAATGAGGCGAAATGTCATGCCAACTGATAATCTATGGTGGCGTGTTAAAATATAAAATTATATTTCATGTTAAATTCTCACCCCTGGGGTGCTGCGAGGATAGTGTATGGAACCGGAGATGAGAAGATCTCTCTTTCCATTGATAATCAGGGAACGCCCGTCGTACCTCACTGAATTGCCGTTTCTAGTTCGCTTAGCGGCTGTGGCGGTGGCCGATAGCAGAACTACCAGGCAGACAAGCCTGCATGTTCTCATTCTATATGAATCTTGCTCAATTATTTTGGAAATCTAAGTAAATTTTATTTAGAGAGATGTCCTTGTCTGTGATTCAAAAAGAGAAACTCTAAGGAGAAGGTCTCTTTGAAGAAGAATAAACAATTGGAGAGGAGCAAAACTCGGAGCTTCGCAATGAAACCGCAAAGGGGATTGAAATGTTTGTGGTGATCACTGAATTGGATTTGCAGGCTTGTTTTCTGTTAATTGACTTGGTCTTTTTTCCTTGAGCTTTTTTTTATATTTAATTTAAGAAAACCCCAAATTCTCTCTTATTAGATTATTAAAAAAAAGCTCCTTCTAATCATGATATTTTTAAATTTCTCCTTTAAAACTCTCATGTTATTTCATGTTTCTCCTCACATTTTCCATCTAATTTTTTTTTGAACTAAAATTATTACCTCTATATATAACATTTTGTGGTATGATGATAGTAGTTTGATAAAATGTAACTGGTTTAACATAAAATCAGGTTGGTTTTTCGATTGAAAAGTTTAAAATTAAAAATATGAAATATCTTAATATATTTAGGGGAGGAATATAAAAGAATAAAATTTAGAGGGAGACTTTTAAAAATAAGAGAGAATTTGAGCGATATAAAAAGACTCTTTATAAAAATATTGTCAATGGTGAAAATCTCCCTTTAAATTTTAAATATTTATAAATCTCCCTTTAAATTTTAAATCTTCTGTACTAATAGAACTATAATATTTTCTTTGGTGAAAATGAGGCGAAATGATTTTATTGTAATATACCCCATAATAAATATAGAATGATGTTACAACAATGGCAAGAATAATAATAGCTGCAGATTGAAATACTCATTTTGTTATATAGTATATATCCAAATTTAACCCAAAAAAAAATCATGCTCATATGCTCTGCAGAGCCAAAACAAATGTCACATGCAAAATTCCTTCATCCGCCACTGCAATCACAGATTATTAGATTGAAAGCTTCGGAGTAACTGAGCAGAATGCAGAATAAATTGATCCTATTTCTCAACAATTTATAAACATTTGAGGAAGTATGTGAGCTAGAATTAATTCATTTTTAATTGTAAATTTTCCTTTAGAAGCGTCTCTTAGAAAATTCACCTGCTTTGTATTGCATGTTGTATTGCATGTCAATTGAGAGATGACAGTAGTAGAATTTGAAAGCGTTCTGCCAGCAAACTAATGGATTCTAAAAAACGCAAGAAATAAAATGTTCAAAATTTCTTTCGGCATTCAACCATTCAATTGCCCAATTAACAATATCAGAAGCCTAACAATAATCTTTCCCCTTCTGCAGTAACATTTAAGGATAATAATAATACATATAGGAACATGATACATTGATATTTTTCCTAATTCATTCTATTTCAACTTGGAAGTGGTAGTTTTCAATTGCATGTGCTAGCTGCTCATAATGTTGGATTCATCATCGTGATCTTTTCAACTCAAATTCAAGTCCAAATCAGTTTCATTTGCCTCCTCGTTCGGTTTTCGATTATCCACTGCCTGTAAGAACACAAAGCAACGAAATAAAAATTAAAATTATAAATCTTCAAGATATAACAAGGTACCAATTTAGAACTGCTTAAAATATCCAAAACGGCCCCATTTTATGGGGAAAATGCTTGGATGGTCATGATGGAGATGTATATGTGGTAGGAATAAACAATAACCATTAATTGAATGGTCATATATCATATATATCATGTTATTTTTAAACCATTTGTTCAACAATCATTTAATCCTTGGTTGACAAATATAAAAATTAAATAGTATTTTTTATATATGTATATCATAACCAATGGTGTGGATCATCCATCCAGAGAACCAATTATGTGATTTTGTATGAAAATTTGTTTTTTAGCGAGTCGACACAAGTTTAATTATCTTTTCCTTTGTTTTTGAACAAATGGATGGAAACATTGTTCATCATAACATTCATATCCTGATTCCTATATGGTTGTGCATAAAAACAAAAAAAAATTGTGATTGGAATATATAACTCTTAATCTCCGATCAAGTGTTCTATATTTTATTATCATCATCAAACCATTCATTTTGCAATTGATACACAGTTAAGAGCTGATGAGAGGTATCGATATTGCGTAATTTTTATATACGACTTTTCCAAGTATGTAATTCATTAATTTGAATGAACTATCATAGAATATTCTTTCTTGCACAACTTTGTAGCTACAAAGAAATCGGCTTGAAATCACAGGGTGAACCATCATTGCATGGTTTTTTTTATTTGGGGCGGGGGGGGGGGGGGGTTGGGGGGGGCAACTGTGAAGTTTTAAAAAGTTTGTGTTTTGAAAACTACCTGAACATCTTCCATCAAGACATCATCCACTTGGATTGCACGTGGTGATGGAGCAGCCTCGCTATCAGAATTCTCAGCACTGTCTTGATTCTGTCCCTCAACTACAGAAACCTGCATAGCCATCATTCAGAATCCAACCGATACAAACATAATCTTCATCAAATAGAGCTAAACCAAACGATCAAAACAAATTACTTGAATATGCGTCACTATCGTTAAAAAGACGAGAAATGATACAAGAAGAGAATATCACTATTCATATGCTCAGCAGAGAAAGAATACAAGATGTGAGTGATTTTGATATGGTTTTATAATCTAAATTTTTATGATATTTAAAATAAGAAAGATAAGACATTTCGAAAAGAAAAAAATGCCTATCGAAATGGTATAATACACATTATGAAATATCACCCGCAAAAAAGAAAGGCTCAATTTCACTAAACCATACAATTCATTAACTATATAAAACATGGTAAATTACAGAATACAACCTGAGACTTCATATTAACAAGACAATGGTTGTCCACTAAACTACCATATTGGCATTTTATAAATTCTATTGATATATCATTATGCACTTACAGTAAAATATGATGCAATTTACTTCAAAAACAGGTACTTTTAATATAAATGTTTTGTAATATGTAATTTACATAGTTTTTAATAGCTTATGTGAAAAACAAATGTAGTTTTTAGTAGTTTAGTAAAATAAAACTTAAAAGCAATTGTGTGCAGGAAGAATCTGCGAGAAATGGCATTTGCACGGATATGTTTGAAACGACCATTGTTAAACAATGTTAAGCCGGACTTAACTCGCATCGGACAAGCCGTATATTTTAAGTTTCACAGCACACGTAACCCAATCTTTGAATATTGAACATAGTGTATGCCGTATGTGGCTCTAAAAACAATGCAAAATTGTCGACCGAAAATGATTCATTTATATCCCTAAACCGGAAGTAATATGAACCGTGTAGTTATATTGGAATCATCCCAACTATACATTGACCACTACATCCTTTTAACAGGATTCAATCTAGAAGTAATATCGTCCGTTCAGTACTTGAAAGTGGACTAAACTGAAAATCAAGGTTTCCAATTTAAATTGCCTCCCAAATCTCTACGAGGATGAGTTCGTAAATAATTATTAACCTCTATTTCATAACATTGAAATGTAGTTTTAATTTGAATTTTGCATCCTAAAGCTAAACTGAAATCCAACTGAAACCTTAACCTCTATATATCAAGATTTCAGAATTGTCCCTTATGGTCTTAAACCGGTTCATAGCCAACGATAGACCTCCACATCGCTAAAATTGAACCATGCTTTGAAAATTTTCTCCCGGTCATATATAAAATTGGACTTGTAAGTCCTTAAACTAAAACTCCAATTTTTTGGGGATATTTCACCAAACCACCATGTACTATAGCCTTTGTTACTAAAACAACCATGGCGTCGATTTTAGCACATAAAACCCCTGAAGTTTTCTCCGTAACATGTGACCCCCTGTGACCCCCATGCCGTTAATTTCTCTATGAAATGTCCAAAATACCCTGCTATATAGTGGATTGTTAAAAGTGGATGAAAGGCCATTTTCGGAAGGAAAAAAATTAACTTAAAAAAATTTAGTTTTAACGGTAGAGGGGTTGGAGGGGGGTTGAATGTAACAGAGAAAATTTTAGGGGGTTTTGTGCACAAAATCGGCGCCAAGGTGGTTTTGGAAACAAATCTTATAGTACATGATGGTTTTGGTGAAGTTTCCCTATTTTATATATATTCAAATATTCATTTGTATTGAAAATTTAAATAAAGGTATTCTCTTGGTCTAGCTCGATGATCTTAACCTTAAAGCTTACAATGTCCTTCTTTACATGTGTGTCTTTTATGATCTTTAATAATAGAGTTTGTATTTAAAATAAGGGTGATTAACGCTAGACTTTCGAGCTCCCTGAAAGCCAGGAATGCACCATGACCCTTAATATTTGAGTTTCTATTCTAAAAGAGGGTAATCGCCAGACTTCGGGCTCCCTGAAAATCATGAAATCCATATGATGAGCCTTAATAGTATGAGTTTCTATTTTTGAAAGACGGAAATTTTCGAGACCTTTGATCCTTGAAACATCTTTTTATCAACATCATCAAGCAATCAACATCCTCAGACATTGCCAAACATCAAACTCATTCTTAAAACCCAAAATCGCCCGTATCGATAGCAATTTTTCCCAAGAAGTGAAATTTATTGTTCACTTCCTAAATTCAACCATGGAACCTAAACGCGCAATGATGTTCAAGAAAGAGATCTGAGATCGTACCGGAACATAGCGAAACTTCCTCCTCTTTTGGGGATCCGCAGTGGCTTGAGACGATGATGACGATGACGATGACGATGAAGGGATTGGAGTCCACTTGTAGACGACGAGATGGGAACTGTCGTCGTCGTTGCTGCTGCTAGGGTTTTTGTTATTGTTGTTGTTGGGGGTTTTGTTAGGGTTTGGGAGCGGGACCCACCTCTTCGTCTACTTCCTCACCGGCTCCCTGAACAACGCCGCCACCGCTTCCGGCACGAACCTCGTCGACGAACGGCCGAGCCTGGCACCGACGCCCTCCATTTTAGAGAGAGAGAGGGAGGGATTGGGGATTTAGGGCTTACCGTCGTGTTTTTACAAGAAGAGTTACTGTGGGTTAATAATTGGACAACACTTTATACACAGCGGTGTGATCAGCTCCTTCTTCACGTTTTCTAAAAAATACAAACTCTCCATCTGCCCAATATTTAAAAGATCCGATCCGTTCAAATTGATCACTCCATATTCAAATCTGTATATGAAAAATCAAAAGATATGACCCATGTCATCTATTTATCCCTTAACAAGAGAGACAAAATTTCTCCAAATATATCTTTTCGGAGAACTTGATAACATATCTAAATCCATCTAAGATGCAAGCATAGTGGTTATTTCTATTTAGCAATGATATCTAGATGTTGTCAGCCCCATTATTTTATCGCTTGGTTGTATATGGATAAGTTTTCAAGTCATTGTGGACCTGGTTCATGACTATCAAAAAATAAGCATATCTCTCGATAATTACGGACCAACTGCAATAATGCCCTCGGAACTGTTGTTTAGTTATGTCCCAATATCATGATCCAAATCTCTTGCAGCGACCAAATAAGCAGCTTGCAGCGACCAAGTAAGCAGCTCCAACTCCAGCATTTCCTTCACGAAATATGAGAGGCTCATAAAACTTCACGTGACCTAGTCCATTCCGTTATATCTTCCATCACCATTCAAGAAATGTCGGTAGGATTGCCCTCATGACTAATATATAATGTAACCAAGAAGAATTACCATATTCTTTCGGCACAGCTTTTAATGTATACACATATGCGTCGCACATACAAACAGAGTCATTTATTCAGGGAAACATCATATTTGTTTACGGAACACACCAAACAAGAATTACTCAAATTTATAAACAGCATTAACTAGTCCTAGAATTATAATACACAGAAGTAACGAGGAAAATGCTCAGGTAAATTTTATTTTTCCAACCTATTCATATTATCGACTTTTTAAAATTCTATTCTAATGACCCTTTCCAAAAAAAAAAGATATCAACATCGTTTTTCTTGATCAAAATAAAAAATTGGCTCTATTAGTGATGGAGCTTCTTTTCAGGTCTCCGTCAGATGTTGTCTTCCGTCGATCTCCCGGTGGATTTTGGAGGTGATCTCCTGTTGCCTGTGGGTCTCAATGGGTTTTGAGGAGATTAGTGATTTGAGAAGTTTAGCGCCGATTACCTGCAAAGAAGTCCCGGGGTGGTTTGGTACCACCGAGGACCCTCCGACGATCAAGTTAGCACTAAATCCGAGCAGAGTAACGGCTAAGTGGAATAAAAAATGGCTTACTTGACCCCTCTGTGATGGGGGTTTATATAGCGACGGCAGCACGCAGCAGCGGGCACGAGAATCTCGCCGGCAGTTACGCTCCCGACGTCACGCCCGTATAAAGAGCGGATCGCCCATTAATGGGGATCGTGATGGCGTGAAACGTGGGGCGTTGCTAGCGGAGAATTTGCGCATGGCGAGATTTGCGGAGCGACGGTTACTCCTGTGAGTGGTGGAGTTGGTCGGTCGGAGGGACCGAGGAAGACAGCCTGGGCTGGAGAGCTTGGGGACGAGCGGGAGGGCCGAGGAGTCTTGGTCCGGTGGCAGCTCGGGGCGAGCTGAGAGGCCAAGGGGGCTCTGAGGAGAGCCAGCTAGAGATTGCAGGTCGGGTATACGGGTGGCCTGGTCTGCCCCTGTAGGCCCTTTCTTCTGAGTTCTGGGACACGTCATCTGCCACGTGTCGTGATCATGGAGATCGCCAATATTGAGCATCATCATTTGCCCCCCACTCTTGTCCCGACCAGCTAATGGGTCGGGTCAGGAGTGGACCGCCGGGCCGCCTGGGGTGAGCTCCCTCCTAAGGTTTCGTCGGGACGCGTCCCCGGGCTGTCGGCTGTCTTTTCTGACAGCGAATCAGGGCGAGATCTCTGCATTTAAGGAACATGCGCCGGTTCGTACATCCTGCTACTGAAGCAACGGTCCACGTGTCAAGTGTCGGTTGGCCGACGCGACGTATGCAGACCTGCGGCGTCTGATGGGATGCGTCCCAGTGTGGGAACGACACGTGGAGCGATCGGAGCCGTTGGACACGAGGATTTTGGCGGGAGATGATGGGCGCCGTTGGATGAGGTTGTTTTTGGTGATAAATAGGGGCGGGGCCCACTCCAGGGGCCCCTACTCCCTCATATTTCCTCTCTATAAGCCCTGGTTGCTCGGCGCTCGTCTCCCTTCTTCTGCTTTCGTTTCCCGAGAATCCCTCTTCTCCAGGTTAGATGTTTTCTTTCGTAGAGTCTGTAGATGTCGTAGGAGTAGGTTCTAGGGACCCTTTAGTTGAGCCTGAGTCTTCTCGGGGAGTAGGGATCGGACCCTCTTCTCGGGATCGTGCGGCAGGGGCAGCCCCGAGGGAGGAGGCGGTAGATGCTGCCCCCGGTGCCTCATGTTGGGTGAGGCATGAAGACGAGCTCGCCAATGCTCGGGTTCGCTTCCACATCCCCTCACGTTATACGCTTCGTCTGGCCAAGGAGGGAGAGAGGGCAGACCAAGTACGGGATAGGGAGATCGCCCTGTACTTGGAAGCTTTTTAGGGTGGAATGCGCCTGCCCTTCTTTCCCGAGGTCGTCGAAGCGCTAAACTTCTTCGGGTTAGCCCCTGACCAGTTAGTGCCGAACTCGTAGAGGATTCTCCTCGGGTTCCTGATCTGCCTGAAGTTACAGGCGGTTCCCTTCAGCCTCTCCCTCCTCGATTCTTCCCTCATCTTCAAAAATCACCCTGGTGGTCGAGCGGGTGACCCGAGGTGGGTATACCTCTCTTTTAGAAAGCGACTGGGGGGCGCTGCCGGGACAGGGGTTGTGGCCCTGCCTTCTTCCATTCACGACTGGAAGAAGAAGTTCTTCTTCATTCCCCCCCCCGAGGGCGAGGACTGGCCCATGCTTACAAAGTGGTCGAGGGAGAAATGCTTGCCGGGGAACCAGTCCAATGACCCCGCCGCGGTGAGAGTGGCGTCGTGGGAGCCCATCCCCCGATCCGACGTGCTGCTGTCTGAGAGGGTCCTGAGTTGGGCCGGGCTCAGCCCCGTTAAGTTCGTGGGTAAGTTAGGCTTGTTTTTTTCCTTGTATATTGCTTGTGTCGCTGACTCCTTTGCATTTGGTTTTATGCAGGACCCATGGATATGGACGAGCTCAAGGCCTCCATGCGCCAGCCGAGGAAGGTCACGAAGGCTGGGGGCGCCAGCTCTTCTTGTGCGAAGCCTGCCCGGCTCCTTCTCCTCCGGTGGTCACGTCCCGTGAGCGTTCGGGAGCGGATCCTGCCCCGGTGCCTAGAAGTTCGTCGGGCCGGAAGAGGGCACGAATTCTGGATGACCCGGCCTCGGAGGAGGAGGAGATTGGCTCTCCATCGGAGCCGCTTAAGAGGAGTTCCCAGAGGTCTTCCCCGGGCCTGCCCTTGCCGATCATGGTGGAGGAAGGGGGCCTCCAGTTCGCGGTGCCCTCGGGGCTATCCGTCGCGGATAGCCTGCTGCATGAAATAGAGAAATCGGCAAGGGGTAGGGTCCCCGGGGGAACCTTCAGGGCCCAGATGGCGTCCATCGCCCAGGAGTCCGTGCAGGTAAATGTTTGGATTTTTATGAGATTCGGTGCCTCCTTCGTCTTTCTGATCTCTTTCCAATTTTTCATGTTCTCCAGCACGTTGCCCTTGCCTTGCGTATGGAGGCCGAGGTGATAGCCCGGTTGATGAAGGCCGCGGGCCAGCTTTCCTCGCTGGAAGAGAGCTCCAAGAGGGAGCTGGAGGCGGTGATGGCGAGGGTTGCTGCCTTGGAAGGCGAGGTGGAGGCCGGGAAACGGGAGGTTGCCCGGTACCGCGAGGCCGCCGTAGCTGTCGAGGTCAAGCTTGAAGACGCTCAGGTGTTCGCCGGCAACCTAAAGAGGATGGTGAAGACCCTTCGAATGGAGCTGGGGCGGCGGCCGAGGCGGCGAAGTCGGCCGACCTGAGAGCGGCGAAGTTGGCCAATCTCTCGGCGGCGAAGGCGGTGGAGGGTTACAAGAAGTCGAAGGACTTCTATGATGACCTGGCCGTGACCATAACCTGTTGGTGATAGTGCCCTCATAGTCAATTATTGGATCGCAGGTACGTGATTGCAATGATTGCGGAGGACCTATACCGGTAGGACAGTCTTACTCGAGATGATAATATGCTATCTGGTTTGCCTTTATCAGTCGTGTACATGTTCAGGTGACTGATTACATGTTACACTTTGATAGAGCCCTTAGGATCTTGCTTTACCACCAACAGTATGATGGCGATCATATACGTGAGAGTTAGGTGGTTTATATGCATATCCTTAATTGTGGTCCCTAGTCGTGGGAGTTTCGAGACAGGGCATCGATACTCCGGAGTAGACTAGTGTGTACAGTCGAGACCCCGACAAGGGGCGGTGGCCGGTCTCACAAGCCACTGGTGTCAGTTGGATCACCTAAGATGTATACATGTGCTCATTGGGTTATGAGTACACCGGACAGGACTCGCCGGGAACCTGCTAGTTGGTATTATACATATCGTCAGATAGCAGTTCCCTGGTGACATGTGTACAGGTTAGTTCATCGACCTGAGGTCGTCATTTGTCTCGTGTGAGTTCCCACTGTGCTTTGATTTCTACCCTACCACGGCTCAAAGGAGTCGTGCAAACAGGTAGCTTTTGGGTACAGTCCCGAGCCATATGGAGGCACGTGAGCGGATCGGCAGGGGATTCGTCTCTCCCGGTATTGGGGGCGAGGTCGTGCTGTGTCTAGGAGAGCCATTACACAAAGTCCATGGCCATGGCAAGAGATTTACTGGTAGGTACTCCAGTAGTATCTCAGGGTGTTATTGGGCTTCACTCCGACACGACTTATACTGCTATTGGGGGTCTGACGTTACTAGCCCCCTAGGCAGATATGCGATACTCATAGACGAACGGACCGGACTGTATATACATTGTCACTGTTAGGCTCAGTAGGGTTTCTGGATGAGTTCGCTCATCAGCCTCCCTTGAGGTTAGTCCATGGGCAGCCGTTACGCATTGCTAGTGCCGCTGACGGTTTATGGTTAAACCCACTGCCAGGGTACTGACGAGTCATTAGAGTCCCCCACAGACAGTTTCCCAAGTTCGGGCGAAACGTTGTAGAGGCCGTATGGTTTTATGGCAGGGTTCGGAAAATGCACGTGCGTTTACGCACGTGTTATTTTCGGGCAGATAATACTGGTCGGCTTTAGTTTAAGCCGGATCCGAGTATTATATTGAGTAGATATAATATCTTTGTCTCAATTGCATTTGTATTCGGTCGTAATACAATTGCGGGTATATTTATACAGTTTCGGGGTTATCCTGAAAGTCGTTTCAGGATCACTTTTGGAAGTTGCCAGTTTCCAGTTTTCTATCAGCCGTCTTTTAACATTCAGTTAAAGACGGATTTATCTTTTCTTGGATGAGAGTGAGTCATGCTTCTAGAAGGTTCTAGAATTTGGTGACAAGGTTAATGACTCATGCTTTGATTTCAATGAGGTTTTGTTTTCCTTAGGATATTTGTTCTTAAGGTTACTCTCCCCTCTCCTACATTCACCTCCCTCCACCTATAAATGGCTGGCCCCTCCTCTCTCTCTCATACACACTTGATGTTTCATTTTTGCAAAAGATTATGATAGTTTTCGGTGTATGGAATTCAAAGCTCATTTCATTCCATCACCCGATTCCCTTGGCAACTTCATTAACCGATCGTCCACGGATTTGGACGAAGTGAGAAAAAGTCATCTACTCCTTCTCTACATCATTCTTGGTCGTCTCTTTTAGCAAACTTGACGACCGAGTTGCCTCAAGTCAGAGGCGGGAGCCCGTTTAAAGAATCGTCGACGTGGTGCCACCTAGACGAGGAGATCGAAGATCGACGAGATCGGAGCAGCCGCAACGGAGCGTGGGATGATGGTTAAAGAACGAAGGACTCGGATCGTTCGGTATAACCTTTCTACACTCTTTACAGTTTGTTAGTTTAGCAATAATGGCAGATCCGGGTTAAAGTATACGATAGCGCCAGTTAAAAAGTTTTTTGTTCCGCATTTGGCGTCTGTAGACGGCCAGGACGCTAGCGTAGACTTACAGTGGTATCAGAGCCTCACCATTTTGCTATACTAATTTGTGCTAACGCGTTTAAAATATCGATCGAACCGGAAATCAAAAACTACAAATCCAAGCTTGACAGTTTCTGTCGATTTTAAAAAGGTTCCAAAATTAATTTTACACATCACAGAAAAGTCAGCAGGCTTTTATAAGAACACCGTCAAAATTTGGGACCATGATTCGATAAGACGGCCGCGGAAACGCGGCCAAACCCATGGTTTGGCCGCGGATTCGCGGCCATTCTGAGTCATCATGCCCCCAAATTTGGTCAGTGGGTTCTTCTCTGGAATTTGTGGTTTTTGGTATATATCTTTTGGGCCCAGATTTTGTTACTGTTCACCAGTTTTGCGTGGGGCCCACTTTGTGATATTTTGTCGATCGAAATTTAAACATGTTAGTTTACAGTGCTTACATTATATCTCCGACCGGGAATGTCATTTGATCGGTAAACCGCGTCTGATTGCTATAGTTCTTTTAGACGGGTTTGCGAACGTGACATTCGCGTTGATGTTCTGTGCTGTAATGTTGCGGATTTGTCGTGGTGGATAGCAGTGTGCAATGGTAGTACAGTTTGAGTTTATTTGTACATTTGATATTGCGGGGCGAGCGTCCAACTTGTGGACTGCCGTCACTGCCTGTTGTATTATATTCTTTTGGGGCACGACCAGGTTGCGGTCGATGTACCTATTGTACTATTTTTCATTACTGTACTAGGTTTTGCCCCGCGACGGAGTGCACGGATAGCCGGGTTCTGGGGGGCAACGGGTCCGCATCTCATGGCTTTGAGAGGTAGAGGGGTCTTACTCTAGAATTGGCAGACTATTCGCCGCACTCATAGGGGGTATAGGTTGACCCAAGGAGGGGTGCCCAAGGTTACTGGATTCCGTGAAGTACTGGGTGGTCCATTCACTATGCTGTAGGGGGCTGCCTCGCTTCAGGTTTTGACGGGTAACTTGCCGCACCCGTAGGGGTCTAGGTTTCATTGCACAGGCTATCCACACGACAAAGGGAACGTCGGGTTTCAGCAGCGGCTCTGTGAAACCCGGGGATCCCAGATTATCTGTATTGTTCTGTGATGCGTATTACTTTTCTGTAATGTTGCATATTATCACGTCTGGAGCGATTATTGTATATTGGTTTATATACTATTAGATGTATATTTTTTATACCCGCGCTAGTCCAGTCCCCGCTCTGTCGTTAGTTAAGTAACCTAACGGGTGATGACGGGACCCAGTGACGAATGCGGATGGCATATACGTACATTTTATTTTCGTTCTTTTCTGGTGTGATTAATTGATGGGACTGCATTGATTTTGATCAATACAAAGGAAAACAAACCTGTTTACAGTTGTTGGAACAAATTTAAAAAGTGTTATTGTAAAGACGTTTCCTTTTGTTTTGCATAGAGATATTCAGTGGAATATCCTGCACCTCATTCGACGGGGCAAGGGCCGATATCCCTTCACCGGGACTGACCCCTTGGGCTGAAGTTTGCGTCAGGGTAATAACTTTACTATAGTCGATTACAAGTTGCTTTGCATAGTGGTATTCAGTGGAATATCCTGCACCTCATTCCACGAGGAAAGAGCCGAGATCCCTTTACCGGGAGTGACCTCTTTAGCAAAAGGTTTTCGCCACTATATTTTAAAAAGCTATCAGGTTCCTTCAGCGATATCAAGTTCACTACGTTAAAGGTTTTTCGCCAAAAACCAGCCGTAGCCCTCCGTCACTTCTTTTGAGTATTCAGTAGTATTCAAGCTATGTATTTTAGCCAAAGTTAAGGCATAGTGTTTGGTAGCTGCTGGGTATTCAATTGTTGCATAGATAGATGAGTTAGTTTGGGACAGTCGTTCTGCCGATTAGCCAAAGTCAGGAGCATGTGCGGGTGGGTTCAAATTGACAAGATAGTGACGGGTAGAACTTGGCATGTGACTTATGACATTTTGACCAAAGCCAAGGTTATAAGAGCATGTGGAAAAAATCATATCAGGAGTTCCTAAAGAAACTGAAACTTGCCAAGTATGCGCATACCTTCTGGAGTATGAGTAACGTGGATGCATTCCATCACGTTATCATGCGATGAGAGTTGGATCCTGATTCCCACTGATGAGTTGGTTTACTCTTCGGGTGAACCCGATTGATTCTTCTTTCTGGTTTGGAGGAGAATTTGACAGGACAGTGGGAGGTTTCCGGATTAGATAAAGTGATAACCATTCTGATCTAGGTTAGAGTGCACGCAGATTGTTTCTTTTCTCTCTCTCTTTGGCAGCGACCTTTGACCGACCCTAGACTATGACTCAGTGACCAGGTTGACCTAACCTTCTTAAAAAACTGGCTTTTGGATTGTCTGAGTTTCATAAGTCATTGCCACTCCTTCTTTTACCCTTTGAATTTCTCAGAACACCCGTATTACTACGGATATCCACTTCCATTGGATAGATCCATCGTATGGTTATATACGAACTCGAAGGGACTTCTTCGAGGATGGATCAAGGTTCAGGAGAAAAAGAATTGGTTTATTCAGTTGTCTTTTATTATCACCTTCTCTCAGGTTGCGAGAGCTCCTTGGTTTAGGAGAGTACACCTATTACGCTTATTGGATAGTCTTATTCCAAACCATAGGCTGGTGCTGAAAGGTAGGGAATAAAGAAAACCAATTAGCCTAAGTAGGGTGTGCAGAAGGTAATATGTAAAGACAAAATAAAGGGATTAGAAAGAGGGCAAAGTAAATTGCGACTGTTATCATTCACGACCAAAACCGCGTACTTCATCGCCACTCCTATTTCACTTTTAAAGGAATAAGGTATTATTCAGTTGTCTTTTATCATCACCTTCTCTCAAGATGCGAGTACTCCTTGGTTTAGGAGGGTACACCTATTATGCTTACTGGATAGTCTTCTTCCAAACCATAGGCTGGTGCCGAACGGTAGGGAAGGAAGAAAAACCATTTAGCCTAACGATGGTGTACAGAAGGTAACGACTAAAGACAAATAAAAGGATTTGGAGAGATGGCAATAAAATATACGGTTGAAGTCATGAATTAGATTATGGAAGAGGCATTACTATGAAAACCAGGATACCCCTACGAAACATTTTCATGTTTCAGTGCATTGTTAAAGGAAAAACTGTTTTCCCGATTAGATACTTATTCCAAGGGTATGTATTTACCAGGTTTCATTCTCATATCTGTATGGTTTTACAGATGATGAGTGGGAGTAAGTTATTGGGAATTAGGTGATTATCCTCATTATATCGGAATTCGTTGTAATTGGTGATATTTGAGGAAATCGCCAGGGTACAGTTTTCAACCTACGACGCACAGGTTATGAGTTGTTAAACTCAGCGGACTTATACAGAGTATTGTATGTTGTCCAGTATCCATCAGGACAAAGGGGTAGGTCCTCGTACTATATTCTGTTTACTTATAACTTCTCTAGTATTTAGACAAGTGTTTCGTAGAAATACAAGGTCTAAGTTTTGAGAAGTTATGGATATAAGAATAAAGTAGAGAACCAGGTGTCACAAGTATCGGGATTCTTCAAAGAGATAGAAGATGTAGATTCTTGTGATTGGTATTCAGATGATAGTGATGGTTTTGAGAAACGTGTTTCTCTTTCAGGTTACTCATAATTGGATGGATTCCTAAGTTGAGTAATGCTGATTAGCCTCTTTCCATTAAGTTGATATGCACTGGAGACAGCTGCATGATTTGAATCTGGTTCCAATTAAATAAGTGCCAAAGTTTCTGTATTGGATATAGAATAGTTCGTACCTTAAAAGATGTTAAGGTACGGGGAGTTGTCCAGCTTATGCTTAAAACCAGACTCTGGATAACTCAGGGCACGTTTCTGTAATGGCTGTTTGTGGGTTGACCCTGGCTATGACGAGGGTTGATATTCTACCATTTGGAAGATCAATAGTGATATTGTTCTTGACTCGCCACAGTTTTAGTAAAATGGATCTTTTTCAGAAAACAGTAGTGGGAGTATGGTAGAACTGGAAGTGATTCCAGAACCGCGAACGATTACGGAAAATTTAATAGGAACTATATATTCAATCAGGTTTGACATTCCAATAGCCACTCCGCAGATATGGTAGGTAACCTCAGACACCCGAGAGGTACTTCGGTAGGCTCAAGGACGGTGACAGGGAGGTTCATATCTACCAAGACTTGACACTACTGTTGTTCCAGGCTATGAGACCCGGTAGGAGGGTTGTCGTAGTCAGTGGGAGCAGCGGAAGCATAGTGGGCAAGATGCTTATGTCTATTTATAGACTAGAGCAGTTATAGCGGAGAAAGATCATCTAATTTTGATGTGAAAGTCATGGGTTTGACTTCAGTCAGGATAGAGGATGGATCTGTTAAGAAGGTAGTAGGATGTGATGTCAAGGTATATTGGATGACATACACAGAGTAGGAAGTAAAATTCCTATACTACGATCGGTTGTACTGTGATCGTCACACAGTTGTTTCTCCAGACAGGATATGGATATAATGTTTGACATTCTGATTTCTAGATCTATGGTTTTAGATCTAGATTTGGGTAGTTTCCCAATGTGGGTATTTTGACAGATATTCTAATGGTTTTTAGAATAGATGACTTCTAGCATGGTGGTGTACCTGCAGGTGATGGAGTCACCATCTCTAAAGGTGTCGTACAGACTAAAGGGGAGAGGGATGTGCATGATTGACAGATCACTTGCTTAGGCAATTGAGTCAATCGTGAGATGTCAAGTACCACACCAGATGTTGTTTTTGCGCTAGATGCAATGAGTTTATATTAATCCAATCCTGGAGAAACATAAGGAAGCAGTTTTAGAACATAAGTGCATGTTCTACGGATTTGATGACGGCAGCCTCCTTCGGGAGACGATTATCATTCCAGGCTTCAAAGGTAACATGGATGACATAGTGATTGTCAGAGTTATAGTTTTTCCTCTGACGAGGGACAGTATTATGGACAGGTGGTCCAAGAGAATACTGTGGGAGGCATGGTGCAGGATACTGATTAGGTTCAGTGATCGATACAGTCTAAAAAGTTTGGATTTGGAGTTCATTTATGAACTAGGTCCCATCAGATATCCAGATATATTCTAAAACAGGTATTACTCGATTCAGGAGATGGCTTTCTCCGTGAATTTGGGATTAAGAGAGATATAGAAAGAAACTTCTAGGCGGATCCACTCACTGAGGCTATTTCTCGAACACAATAGTTTTACAAATGGGCTTTGTGAAACTGATTAGTAGAGGAGTTGGATGTTCGGTTTCACACGGGCTGTGAGTAGTCGACATTGCAATAATTAGCCTTGAGTGCAAGTGGGAGATTGTTGGTGATAATGCCCTCATAGTCAATTATTGGATCGCAGGTACGTGATTGCAATGAATGCGGAGGACCTATACCGGTAAGACAGTCTTACTCGAGATGATAGTATGCTATCTGGTTTGCCTTTATCAGTCGTGTACATGTTCAGGTGACTGATTACATGTTACACTTTGATAGAGCCCTTAGGTTCTTGCTTTACCACCAACAGTATGATGGCGATCATATACGTGAGAGTTGGGTGGTTTATATGCATATCCTTAATTGTGGTCCCTAGTCGTGGGAGTTTCGAGACAGGGCATCGATACTCCGGAGTAGATTAGTGTGTACAGTCAAGACCCCGACGAGGGGCGGTGGCCGGTCTCACAAGCCACTGGTGTCAGTTGGATCACCTAAGATGTATACAGGTGCTCATTGGGTTATGAGTACACCGGACAGGACTCGCCGAGAACCTGCTAGTTGGTATTATACATATCGTCAGATAGCAGTTCCCTGGTGACATGTGTACAGGTTAGTTCATCGACCTGAGGTCGTCATTTGTCTCGTGTGAGTTCCCACTGTGCTTTGATTTCTACCCTACCACGGCTCAAAGGAGTCGTGCAAACAGGTAGCTTTTGGGTACAGTCCCGAGCCATATGGAGGCACGTGAGCGGATCGGCTGGGGATTCGTCTCTCCCGGTATTGGGGGCGAGGTCGTGCTGTGTCTAGGAGAGCCATTACACAAAGTCCATGGCCATGGCAAGAGATTTACTGGTAGGTACTCCAGTAGTATCTCAGGGTGTTATTGGGCTTCACTCCGACACGACTTATACTGCTATTGGGGGTCTGACGTTACTAGCCCCCTAGGCAGATATGCGATACTCATAGACGAACGGACCGGACTGTATATACATTGTCACTGTTAGGCTCAGTAGGGTTTCTGGATGAGTTCGCTCATCAGCCTCCCTTGAGGTTAGTCTATGGGCAGCCGTTACGCATTGCTAGTGCCGCTGACGGTTTGTGGTTAAACCCACTGCCAGGGTACTGACGAGTCATTAGAGTCCCCCACAGACAGTTTCCCAAGTTCGGGCGAAACGTTGTAGAGACCGTATGGTTTTTTGGCAGGGTTCGGAAAATGCACGTACGTTTATGCACGTGTTATTTTTCGGGCAGATAATACTGGTCGGCTTTAGTTTAAGCCGGATCCGAGTATTATATTGAGTAGATATAATATCTTTGTCTCAGTTGCATTTGTATTCGGTCGTAATACAATTGCGGGTATATTTATACAGTTTCGGGGTTATCCTGAAAGTCGTTTCAGGATCACTTTTGGAAGTTGCCAGTTTCCAGTTTTCTATCAGCCGTCTTTTAACATTCAGTTAAAGACGAATTTATCTTTTCTTGGATGAGAGTGAGTCATGCTTCTAGAAGGTTCTAGAAGGTTCTAGAATTTGGTGACAAGGTTAATGACTCATGCTTTGATTTCAATGAGGTTTTGTTTTCCTTAGGATATTTGTTCTTAAGGTTACTCTCCCCTCTCCTACACTCACCTCCCTCCACCTATAAATGGCCGGCCCCTCCTCTCTCTCTCATACACACTTGATGTTTCATTTTTGCAAAAGATTATGATAGTTTTCGGTGTATGGAATTCAAAGCTCATTTCATTCCATCACCCGATTCCCTCGGCAACTTCATTAACCGATCGTTCACGGATTTGGACGAAGTGAGACAAAGTCATCTACTCCTTCTCTACATCATTCTTGGTCGTCTCTTTTAGCAAACTTGACGACCGAGTTGCCTCAAGTCAGAGGCGGGAGCCCGTTTAAAGAATCGTCGACGTGGTGCCACCTCGACGAGGAGATCAAAGATCGACGAGATCGGAGCAGCCGTAACGGAGCGTGGGATGATGGTTAAAGAACGAAGGACTCGGATCGTTCGGTATAACCTTTCTACACTCTTTACAGTTTGTTAGTTTAGCAATAATGGCAGATCCGGGTTAAAGTATACGATAGCGCCAGGTAAAAAGTTTTTTGTTCCGCATTTGGCGTCTGTAGACGGCCAGGGCGCTAGCGTAGACTAACACAACCCGCATCTGGCATGAGGCCCTCGACGCCGTTAAGGCCCGGATGCCGGAGTTTGCCGACGGAGAGTTCCGGGCCGAATTCCCCCTCGCGGACGCCGATGAGCAGGGGGAAGAGATTCCTGACGAGGAAGTCGCCGAGGAACCTACCCGTCATGTGGTGGACGTCAAGGACCCCGAGGTCGCACCTGGCCCCGAGGCCTAAAGCCCCCGTCTTCCTCCTTTTATTTTGTTGTTTTTGAAATTTTTGTAAGTCTCCGGGCATTTTGTATGGCCGGGAAGCCCAAAATACTCTTTGTAAAGCCTTTGCCTTTGGTAGTAATAAAACTTTTTTCTTTGGTTTCATTGATTTGCACTTTATCTTCTGTTTGTACTGTTGGGCTTCCATGTCTGGTCAGCCATCTGTCTAGCGATCGTTCGTCGAGTTGATTTCGATCACTTTCCAAGCACCGCTGAGAAGGAGGCAGCTCCATGGACCCGAAGTCGAGGGGGGATCGCTTAGACTTGGATAGACTTGATGCCCCTTATTGGGGCCTCGGATCCTCTGCATGTAATGGGCAGAGGGTTGTTCGCCGTATTTGTGCCGAGCGTGAATGTGAAGCTGCTTGGTTTCCCCTTGGTGGTGGCCTTTTGACTTCTGGCAATGTGAGCAACGGCCACTAGCTGGGTATGGTCGAGCGAGGGTCGGGCTCGACTGCCTTTAGGAGGACTTTGGATCCTTAGCGTTGGAGGGGCTGTAAGAAGCCTACCAAAGATGACCGGGCAGTGAAGCTGCGCGGTCGCCTCTTGGCGAGGGCTTTGATCTCTGGCGTCGGGGGTAGGAAACTACCAGCCTGGGATGACCGAGCGGGGCAGCCGCTCGGATTCCTCTTACGAGGGCTTCAATCCCTGGCATCATGGGTAGGGAGCTAGCAGTCGGAGATGACCGAGAAGGGTAGCTGCTCGGTTGCCTCTTGCGAGGGCTTTGAGCCTTAGCATTGGAGGGGCTGTAAGAAGCCCGCTAAGGATGACTGGGCAGGGAAGCTGCATGGTCGCCTCTTGGAGAGGGCTTTGATCTCTGGCGTCGCGGGTAGGCAATTACCAGCCTGGGATGACCGAGCGGGGCAGTCGCTCGGATGACTCTTGCGAGAGCTTTGATCCGTGGCGTCATCGGTAGGGAGCTACCAGCCGGAGATGACCGAGCAGGGTAGCTGCTCGGTTGCCTATTGCGAGGGCTTTGATCCTTCAGGATGGGGACCGAGCAGGGTTACTGCCCAGTGCCTCTTGGCGAGGACATTGATCCTTGTCAGTTGTGGTAGGAAGCTACCAGCCGGGGATAGCCGAGCAAGGACTCGACTACCTCTAGGAGGACTTTGGCCCTTAGCGCGGGAGGGGCTGTAAGAAGCCTACCAAGGACCCTTGGTCGGGCAGGGTTACTTCTTGGTGCCTCTTAGTGAGGGCTTTTGTCCCGAAGGATAGCCGAGCGAGGGATCCTCAGGCTCAACTGCCTCTAGGAGGGCTTTCGATCCCCGTCGGTCGTGGTAGGAAGCTACCAGCTGGGGATTGCCGAGCTGGGTAGCTGCTGAGCTGCCTCTAAGGAGGACTTGGATCCTTAGCGTTGGAGGGGCCATAGGAGGCCTGTTAAGGATAACCGGGCAGTGAAGCTGCGCGGCTGCCTCTTGGCGATGGTTTTGATCCCTGGCGTTGTGAGTAGGGAAGTTACCGGCCAGGGATAGCTGAGCAGGGAAGCTGCTGAGCTGCCTCTAAGGAGGGCTTGGATCCTTAAAGTTGGAGGGGCCGTAGGAGGCATGCTAAGGATAACCGAGCAGTGAAGCTGCGCGGCTACCTCTTGGCGAGGGTTTTGATCCCTGGCGTTACGAGTAGGGAAATTACCGGCCAGGTATAGCCGAGCAGGGTAGCCGCTCGGCTAATTCTTCATGAGGTTTAGCCCGACCATCCAGTTGTAGGTATGGGGAACAGGAACGGTCACGGCGACCGTGCGCGTAGCACGCGCATTGAATGTGGGGGGAGGCGAAGCGCCAGGGTCACGTCGTTTCGATTCCGCCATAGAAGGCTCGATGATCGCCGTGTGGTAGCGTCATTTTGGGCGAAAGCGGGCGACTGTTGAGCTCTATTAGGGCGCAGTGGGCTATATAAGGCTGAAGGAGCACTAGCCCTTCCTTTCTTCATAGACAGATCGTTGAGAATGCAGGACTTCCCCTTTACCATCCTCGAAATCATCCACTTCGAAGACGTATACCTCTATGACCAGAACTGCGCCGAGGACACGGTGCAGTTGGTCTATAGGAGCATCGAAGACTACTTCGACCGGTTGCTCCCCCGGCGCTCCTCCCTGCTGCAGCTGCTGATGTACTTCATCTGGAGGGCATCGCCGGGGCTTTACAACCCCTTTTCCGAGAAGCTCTATGACGAGGCCGTGGGTAAGCTGCTGTCTCTGAGGCGCTTCGGCCTGATCTCTGCGAATTTCCTGGCTCGCTCAGAGGCACTCGTCCATGAGTGCTACGAACTTAGGCTCGGGGTCAACGCACGCGGTGGGGATCGAGGGTTGAGGCTGGATCTCACGAGGCCTTGGCTGGCGGAGATCTTCACCGAGTACCATGAGCAGTGCTCTCTGTACCCCCTTCCCTCGCTGTTGTAATTTTCTTTTTCCTTTTGTATGTATGGCTGAGGAGCCCATAATACCTTTTTGAATAAACAAAATCTTTCCTTCTTTTTGCAATGTTCCATTGATCTTTATTAAATTAACAACAGACCCTAGGAAGATTTTACATTGCCTTAAAAGAAAAGTACATGCTAATAGATGATCTTATTAGAGTGGCCCGAGATCCCCGGAGGCCTGTTGGTTTCGGTGCTCGGCACCGGGTACGGAGCTCCCTGAGTGCCGGGATGGTCTTCTGCCGAAATGAGCATGATCTGGCCGATGGTCAGCTCGTCGGGAGGAGGACGCTGCTCCTGCTCGCGGTCGGCCTGCCGTTGGTCCCTCAAGTAGGCGGCGAGGTGCCCCAATCGGATGAGCTCTTCAATGTAGCCCCGGAGTTGCTTACAATCCTCCGTGGCGTGGCCCAGTGTCCGGTGGAAGGCGCAGTAAGGGCCCCGGGTTCGCTTCGAGGCCTGACGCGGGATTGGAGGGAACTTGAAGAACCCCTCGCTCTGGGCCTCCTCTAGCAACACTTCGAGGGAGACGTTGAGTGGGGTGTACTCCTGGAACTTTGGGTGATAGGCCTGCTGACGCTCCGGCCTTTCTTCTCGGGCCCTCTTCTTCTGGTCGGACCGGTCTTCTCGAGAGAGGTTCACGTTCACCTCGGACTTCAGTTGAACCTCGCGCTCGGTCCACACTTTGACCTCGGCCATGGTCTTAGGCTGTGCCAACGCAAAGGAGCGCAACCACTCCTTGTGCTTGAGACCGGATATGAGCGCCGTGATGACGGTCTCGTCCCGGTGCTCGGGGACCTTGAGGAGGGCATTGTAGAAGCGGGTGATTTAAGCTTTAAATGTCTCATTGTCCCCGCTCTTAACTGTGAAGAGGTAGTCGACCGTGCGCTTCTGCCGATGGTTCCCGACGAAATGGTCGAGGAACTGAGTAGCCAGCTCATCAAAGGTCGAGATCGAGCGAGGCTCGAGTCCTCGGAACCAGTCCCGACCAGAGCGGGTGAGGGTGGCTGGGAAGGCCCTGCACTGGGCGGCGTCGGAATGGTCTTGGAAGCTCATCCCCGTGGTGAAAGCATCCATATGATCTTTCAGGTCGGTTTTCCCATCGAACAGAGAGACCTTCGGGGCTTGTTGCGCGAGGAGACGTGGACAGCGAGCAGTTCCTCGGTAAACGGCTTGGTGAGCGAGTCTGCGGCGTACTTAGCCCCGTCGCCCGAGAGGTGTCCTTCCCGGCGCATGCCCTCGATCTTCTTTTCGAGGGCGTCGAGACGGCCGTGGTACCCCGAGGATTTGGCTCCTGGTGATCCTTGGCTTCTTCTGTGGGTTATCTGCTTCTGGGCGCGGACCTGGTTCCTGTCAATGAGGTTCCTCAGATCCCTGGGCGAGGTGGCCCCCGAGTCGTCATGACGGGCCTCCTCTGTGCGACCCCGTCAGGGGAGGGGGCGTCGATCATTCCTGGGGATAGGTGAGGTGACCGACATCTCCTCAGGGGGGTAAGGGTCGCGAGGAGGTTCGAGGTGAGGCACTCTGGCGGCGGATCCCGGTGTGGAGCCGTAGGGCGCCCAGCAGGCCTCAGGGAGTATCGTCCCGTGAGATCCTGTTAGTTATATGTATGCCCTAGAGGCCATTACTGTACATACGATGTATATTGTAATGGATGCTTGGACATATATAGGGAGGACTTTCTTGCTCGATATGATAGTATGCTATCTGGTTGTATTTTATCTTAACATGTACTCTGATTGTCTCTATATTACATGTTGATAAAGCCCTTAGGATATGTACTCGACTACTGGGACTATGATGAGATCATACTAGTGGGACCACGGTAGTCGACGAGTACATCCTATAACTGTTCCTAGTCGAGGGTGTATCGAGACAGGGGATCGATACACCAGAGTAGACTAGCGTATACGCATCTTGACCCATATGATGGGCGATGGATGGTCCCATATCCATCGGTGTTTGACATCAAGGATGGTATACGGGTGCTCAGTGGAGACTGGGTACACTGGACAGACTCGCCGAGAACTTCCAGATGGTATTATACCTCACGTCAGATGGCAGTTCTCCGGTGACACTGGTACAGAGTAGTCTGTTGACCCGAGATCGTCATAGAGTCTTGTGTGATTCCCACTGTGCTTTTATTTCCATCATACCACGTCCAAGAGGGCGTGCAAAAAGGTGGCTTTTGGGTACAGTCCCGAATCACATGGAGGCAATGAGCGATAGGAGGGGATTCGTCTCTCCCGGTATAGGGAGTTAATGTTGTGCTGTGTTCGATTGGCTATAACCGGAAATCCCTGGCCAGGGTTGTTGAGATTTACTGGTAAGTGTTATTAGTAGTTTCTCGAACTGTTATAGACCTCATATCGACACGACTTATCGAGCTACTGGGGTCTGACGTTTACCACCCCTAGGCGAGATATGCGACATATTAGACGACGAGACCGGACTGTACGGGAGTGTTACTGTTTGGATTCACAGAAGAATGTACATGCTTGCTTGTTGATCTTCTGAGCGCTCAATACATGGGTAGCTGTTACGTTTAGCTGACCGCTTGCAGCTTGTGGGTGTTTGATATGATCATCACCTACTGCTGGCGTATTGACGATTCTTCAGAGTCCTACACAGAGGTTTCTTGACTCAGGCAAAACAGAGTAGGAGCACATATGTGATATGTGCGGGACCGAGGATTATACGATATGAGATACCGTATTCTATTCTCGCGATATTTGATATCAGCCGGGTCATCGGATCAAGTGTTGATTCGATGAATCGGTACGGATAAATATTAGTCGGTTATATGCGATATAGCTGGATTGTCGGATCAAGTGTTGATTCGATAATTTAATGTATAATAATATATATGATATATTAAATTACATTAACTAATATTAGCTCACTAAAAGATTTTTTTTCTCACTCGGGTAATACATTGATATATATGCGATATATGTTAATTGTATTATTTTATTTTTCTTACGATAAATATTATATATGTGATATATAATATTGTAACATGATATGATAGCTAATGCAACATGTTTTGTGGAGTTTAAACATGATTAGGGTTTGGATTAGGGTTAAGACTTCTAGTAGATTCTAGAAGGTTCCTTTTTGTCATGATAAAGATATTTGTGTTGATATTTATCAATGACTTATACTTAACCCAATCCAAACCCTAGCCCTTGGTTAATTCTCTACAATGGTTTAGTCAACCATGGTTGCATTATTCATCATATTAATTCTTTCATTATTCATCGCAAAAGGTTTGGATCATTATTCTTCTTCTTCCTCCTCCTTTTGCAAAGCTTTCTTGCTTTTTATTTGTGATGAAAAATGAGTGAGTAAATGAAAATAAAAGAGAGCAATAATCCTACTTCATCATCCTCATCTATCCTTACCATTTAGATGAGAGTGTTCACTTCATATTATGAGTGTTAGCTTGTGTTAACGAAACTTCAAGGTAGATCATCTTTGTATCGAAGATCGGAAGCAAGACTGCATCTTTCTCTTCGTGGAACCTCTCGAGAGTCCGGAAAACGATGATCGCAGCGAAGGGACTTCAACACGGAGCTTTAGAAGTGAACGACCGGATCTACAAAGGTTGTAATCTCTCTCACTTGGTGTTAAGCTGTTTAACATACTTGTTTTCGCCTAAACACTAGTTTAAAGATTCGACTTTGGGTTGTTCGACACAGCTAATTTTTAATCGGGCATGGTTGATGCCTCGTAGACCCTTGTGCGTGTGCCTAGCAACCCTACAGATCCGTGGCCAGGGGTCATAGCCTGCCGGTGGTCAGCCGTGCTGGCAAGGGCGGAGCCTTCTGGAGGCGGAGGTGTAACCCTTCGAAAATCGTTTAGGCAGTTTTTCGGTAATCGGTTAATTATTCGGCTTTTTCCGTAAAAAGTTAAAATAGGTATTTTTCATTGTAGACCTAATTATACAAAATTTAGATAAGATATTACAATAATTTTGTCACTAAAATGTCACTTATAATTTTCTAGCTAAATAAATTTTTTTCGTAATTAATTATTTTATTATTATTATTTTAAGCCTTTATAAATACATTAAATTAGTGATAAATACAAATTTAATTAGGTAAATTTCATAATTAGGAGTCTTTATAAGCTAAAATATGGTGTTAATAAAATTGTATCATGACTTGCAACATTTTAGTTTTATGGTATGAAAATTATGAAAAAAAATGATGTAAAAAGGGGTTTTTTTTGTAAAAAGTTGATGTGAAATGCATTAAATGAGATGTGAGGGATCTTTTTGACCTAGAAACTTCTCCAAAAACCCCACACCCTCCTCCTCTTCACCTCTGGCCGAAAATAGCAGCAGCTCCCCCCTCTTTTCACCTCAATTCTTACTTCAAAAATCATGAAAAATCATGAAAAATCCACAAAAATTCACCATTTTCTTCTCCAATTCAAAGCCAAACCCTAATCCACTCTCTCCTCAACCAAATTTAGTTCAAAACTAGGATAAAGGAGGCTTCTTTGGTGGCTTGATCATGCTAGGGTTCCACTTGTGAGGTAAAATCCTAAACTATTTTGTTAACTTGTAGTTATATGTGCTAAAAATTCAATTTTGAAGTATTAATTTAGTTGTAAATTCTTGTTCATGAAAATCAAGAATGGGATTTGATGTTGAACTAGGGTTTGAAGCATGGTTGTTAGACTTAAGTTAGGGCTTTGGTTACCTAATTGATTAGAGTGGTTAATTGGGTAATGATACGCTCGCTAAATCGTTAAATTTCTATGTTTGAATCGAATCGGTATTGAATTTGCTTACTAGATTTTTACAAAAATTAGAATGCGATCAAATTGCGTTATGTTAAAGATATAATTAGCTTCGTATAGGACTATTAGAGTGCGTGAACGCGGGGTTTCGTCTAGTCGGGTTGTAGTTTTGTCGATTTCCCCGAAATGACGATTCTAGTTAAAGATTAGCGATTTTCGTGCGTTTTCCCGCGCACCGAGTGTATGCTATGTTTAATTCGAGAGCATCGATAATTGTATATTGTGACTTGCATCGTTTTAGGTTTTGTAATCTTATGCATGGTGTTGTACAAATATAGGATCGGTCGGGGAAACATCGGACACGGCACGTAAAGGCAAGGCGGTGGTTGGATCGGATTAGCGGGGATTTTAGGTGAGTAGATGTATTCATCTATGGGGGAATCGTCTGAATGGCGCGAGGCGCCCCCCCTTGTTAGGATTACCCTACTTTTTGCAAGATTTATTTTGTTAGCTAGCTTATCCATTCTTATACACTGCATACCCTTATAGCGAACAGTATATTAGATTGCATGGACATTCATCTATACTTATGCGATAACACTTCGTAGGACACGAACACCGTTACCATTGGCATCTGCTGTACGCGCACTATTCATGTGACACACACGCCTTTGGTAATTGCCATGCCACGTGCATTATAGAACCTGTTTAACTTAGTATCGCCACTTGCATTCATACATGATATATGAAATTGCATATCTTGCTTATACCTCGCATTATCATCATATTTACATAGATTCTATCCAAAATTCACATCATATACATTGATATCATAGACATTTATCATATTTAACATGTGGACACTATGATTTTCTTGAGGATTTCAGTTTTTCTGTGATTTCTGGATTTTTGGGGAAAACCGCAAGAATTTAACAAAAGCTTGTATTTATCATTTTTAAAACAAAGTTGCGGTTTTCTCGTGATGTATGTGTCGTCCACCATGAGTTTTCGTGTTTTCTGTTGGATTTCGAGACCCAATTCGAGGAGTGGATGAACCGTCTCGGGTACATGGTGGGCCCGGTATGGTACCCCGGGGCAAGAAGATCGAGTTGTAGACGATGAGCCTGGCAGGGGAAGACTACCTACCGGTGATGTCTGGCGCGGCGGATATCCGGAGGATACCGACCGTTGTCGTGAGATTTATGATATGGGCCGATCCGGACTGACGGAGCCCGATATTGAGACAGATATGATTCCTATTTGGTGTCGATGCTTGACACGGGTTTTCAGATGATTTCTTGATGGTACTTAGCTATTGTACAAATATTCATTTTCTAAAGTTAAGAATTCAATACCCTTAGCATTTAAAACACTTAAAGACTTAATAATGACATTGCATACCTGTGCATGCATACTAGAGATATTATATCACATATGGACATGCATGTTGTGGTGCATTGCGTGCATTCTTACGATTGTCTTATTAGATGTTATATTTACTCACGAGCTGGCAGCTCACCCCCGTTGTGCCACAGTGCCTTGCAGGTCGGACCCGTCATCCTTGTAGCGGCGGCTATCTTATCATCAGCTCCTTTTGCTCAGACTCGCGACATCGCCCGTAGGTGGGTTGCGAGCACACTTTATTTCTTTTACTCTATCATTGTATCTAGTATTCTCCATCTACCACTTTATATTGTATATGTGACGTAGTGGTGAGACTGAGAGGTTGTATATTTGTGGTTTCTTTTGGGTCGAGCTCACTTGAGCCGGCGATGTGTTTTCTTATATTTTGCGTTTCTTTTATGCTCTTTTCTTGATATGGTTATTATATTGCATGTGGTTGTGATCCGCCTTGGGCGAAGAGCTAGCTCCCGCTTGGGGATGCCATTTTATGATTACAGGTTTATTATCTTGTTGTACCCATTTTGGGGGATAGAAAATACAGGGGAGACTCTGCCGAAATTTTCAGAAATTTATGATGTTTTTAAGAAGGGATTCTTTGCAACTTAATTGATTTGAAAATCGTTTTCATTAAAGGTTTTCCTTCACTCTCTTTTGATTTTGGTTTAGATTTTTCTGGGCTTTGGCTGACTTAGGTTACGGTACGCCTTTAGACGTCTCGTAATCTAAGTGCCAGTCACGTTCCGTACTTTCGGGTCGTGACAAAGTTGGTATCAGAGCTTAGGTTTTACCTTTCTGAGTGTAGGACGACCTTGGTAGATGGAGTAGGTGACTTAAGCAGAGTGGCGTAGCGTGGGTATGATCCGCGGCATACTTACGATACGGTACTCCGCCTAAGTGACCTTAGGACATAATTGCTTGTATTTCCTTTCTTGATTCCTTGCATTCCTTGATTCAATTGCAATGTCCTTATTAGCCATGTTTCTTATTCCAGCTTCGATGCCGCCAAAGACTACGAGAGCTCAGCGGGCTGCCGCTAGGGATGAGATTCGAGCGGGCCCTGTCTGAGGCGAGGATCGAGCGGGAGGATACGCCTACCCCTCAGGGTCATACTGATCCGTCTTATCCTGACCGTATTGACAGACTAGAGGCCGGCATGCAAGAGTTGCGACAGATGATGGGATCTTTAGTTGAGTCCAGTCGGGCACAGAGATCCGAGGACGTTCCTTCCACCGCACAGACCATGATCGTACCTGCTGCACAGATGGTCGCTTCTGCTACTACGGAGACTATCCCTGTTTCACTACAGGAGTTCATGAGATTGAGACCTCCAGCTTTTACCGGTACAGATGCGACAGAGGACCCACAGGCATTTCTTGATAGGATGGCTCGGATTTCTTGTTCGTTGAGGTGTTCTGATGATAGATTGGTGGAGTTTGCGAGTTTTCGTCTGGAGGGTCTTGCCCAGACATGGTACGATTCAGTAGAGAGAGGCCGAGCTGCAGGTCTACCTTCTATGACCTGAGATGAGTTTACATCTGCATTTCTTGCCCGTTTTCTTCCGGAGAGTGTCCGAGATGCTCGAGCCCGTAGTTTTGAGTCTTTGTGCAAGACTCCTGGGATGACAGTGTCGGAGTATGATATACAGTTTACCCAGTTGTCTCAATATGCTCCGTACCTAGTAGACACAGAAGAGAAGAGAATAAAGAGGTTTGTGCGAGGGCTTGATACACAGCTATTCCTTGCCATCGGCACCCAGAACTTTGATACATACGCAGCCGCGATGGATGCAGCCTTACTTTTGGAGGAGCGTATTTCTGAGACTCCGGTCGTTTCTGGGCCGAAGAGGATCCGTACTGATACTCCAGCTCAGCGGCAGATGGGCAGACATCGTGATAGATTATTTCCGGGAGATGGTGGAGGTAGAGGATTGAGACGAGGTCAGTTATTTGGTTCATATCCACAGACCCAGCAGTCGTCTCCAGGATGTTTTCGGTGTGGGAGTCAGTACCACCGTGTCAGAGACTGTACCATGGGACGTCAGGGCACGGCGACAGTTCCGCATGTGACTTTACCACCCTCACCACCTTCTCAGAGAGCTTTACTTCCTATTCCTGATGATGCTTCACGCAGCCAAATGCTTCTAGAGGCCGTGGGCGTGGCGGTCCGGTTCAGAGAGGACGAGGCGACAGAGGCAGAGGCAGAGGCCGAGGTAGAGGCAGAGCACAGCCAGCTATTAGTGGTGGACAGGCCCGAGTGTTCATGTTGACTCCTCAGGATGCACAGGCATCCAATGCCGTCGTGACAGGTACTCTGCCAGTATGTTCTTTTGATGCACGGGTATTATTTGATCCAGGCTCCACACATTCCTATGTTTCCACGTATTTTGCACCGAGGTTGGGCCGAGAGTCTTCTCCGTTAGATCAGCCGCTTGTCGTTATTACCCCGGTAGGCGAGTCTTTTGTTGCCCGTTTTGTGTACCGATCGTGTTCCGTTCGTATCGGGGAGAGAGATTCTTCAGTTGATTTGATTCTCCTCGATATGCTTGACTTTGACGTTCTTCTTGGTATGGACTGGCTAGCCACCTGTTATGCATCCGTGGACTGCCGTGAAAAGGCAGTCGGATTCAGTTTTCCTGGTGAGTCGGTTCTTATTATTCAGGGAGATTGTAGTGCTACCCTTCCCAGCTTGATTTCTTCTCTTCGCGCTGGTCAGCTCTTAAGGAAAGGGTGTCAGGGATTCTTAGCCTATATTTGTGATACTAGCTCCACAGAGGTTCCATTGGACCAGGTCCCTGTTGTGAGAGAGTTTCCTGATGTATTCCCTGACGAGCTGCCTGGTCTGCCACCAGAGCGCGAGATTGAGTTCTGTATTGACTTGATCCCTGGCACGGGGCCTATCTCTATACCGCCTTATCGGATGGCCCCGGCGGAGCTGAGAGAGCTAAAGGATCAGTTACAGGACTTGCTGGAAAAAGGGCTTATCCGACCGAGTGTGTCACCTTGGGGTGCTCCCGTCCTGTTTGTTAAGAAGAAGGACGGAAGTATGCGTTTATGCATTGATTATCGTCAGCTGAACCGGGTTACTGTGCGGAACATATATCCCCTACCCCGCATTGATGACTTATTTGATCAGCTCCAGGGTGCAGGGTTTTTCTCGAAGGTTGATTTACGATCAGGTTATCACCAGTTGCGGGTTCGGAAGGAGGATATTCCGAAGACCGCTTTCCGTACTCGTTATGGTCATTATGATTTCTTGGTGATGTCGTTCGGGCTCACCAATACCCCGGCAACATTTATGGATTTGATGAACCGCGTATTCAGGCCGTATCTCGATCAGTTCATCATTGTGTTCATTGACGACATCTTGGTTTATTCTCGGAGCCGGGAGGAACATGAGCAGCACTTACGTATCACATTGCAGACTTTGAGGGAGCATCAGCTGTTCGCCAAATTCTCTAAGTGCGCATTCTGGCTAGACAGTATCGATTTCTTGGGTCATGTGGTGACGAGAGATGGTATTTGTGTGGACCCGAGGAAGATCGAGGCAGTTCAGCGTTGGCCTAGACCAGTATCAGTTACAGAGGTTCGCAGCTTTCTAGGTCTGGCCGGCTACTATCGACGTTTCGTCCAGGATTTCTCCCGCATTGCTGCACCTTTGACCGGGTTGACCCGGAAGGGGGTTCCTTTTGATTGGACCCAGGCATGTGAGGATAGTTTCCAGCAGTTGAAGACTCGTCTGACTACTACACCAGTGTTAGCATTGCCTTCAGGATCAGGCGGGTTCGTGGTATATTGTGATGCTTCTAGAGTGGGGCTGGGATGTGTATTGATGCAGCACGACAGAGTTATCGCGTATGCTTCTCGGCAGCTGAGGAAACACGAACAGAACTACCCCACCCTTGATTTAGAGATGGCTGCAGTGGTATTTGCACTTAAGATCTGGAGACATTACCTATACGGTGAGTCATGCCAGATATTCACTGACCACAAGAGTTTGAAGTATATCTTCCAGCAGCGAGATCTGAATCTGAGACAGCGCCGATGGATGGAGCTGGTGAAGGATTATGACTGCGAGATTCTATACCATCCGGGAAAGGCGAATGTGGTGGCAGATGCTTTGAGTAGAAGGCCCGGAGGTAGCTTATCTTGTTTGAGCGCAGTACAGATGCAGTCGACGGCGGATTGGCAGGTTTTATGTGATAGCAGAGTGCAGTTCGAGTTTACGCCTACAGGGGGGACAGCTGGCCCATTTCAGAGCACGCCCACAGTTACTTGACCGTATCCACGAGGCACAGTCCGGCGATGCCTGTACATTAGAGATTATTGAGCAGATTCGGCAGGGCAGAATTTTTGAGTTCGTGATTGATGATCAGGGGATACTTCGATTTGGGACTCGACTGTGCGTGCCAGATTCAGAGGGACTGAGGCGTGATATTCTTGAGGAGGCACATAGATCAGTATACAGTGTGCATCCGGGTTCCACCAAAATGTACCATAATTTGAGAGAGGTTTACTGGTGGGACGGGATGAAGAAGGATATTACAGACTTTGTGTCGAGATGCCTGACTTGTCAGCAAGTCAAGGCCGAGTTACAGCCTTTGCCCATCCCTGAGTGGAAGTGGGAGCAGGTCTCCATGGACTTCGTTGTGGGTCTACCCAGGACCAGTCGAGGGTACGACTCTATTTGGGTGATTGTGGATCGACTGACAAAAGCAGCTCACTTCCTGCCAGTGAAGACCACTTTTGGATTTTCTCAGTACGCCCAGGTTTATATTGATGAGATAGTGCGACTTCATGGCGTTTCGACTTGCATCGTGTCAGACCGTGGCACCCAGTTTACCAGCCGATTGTGGCAGAAACTCCAGGAAGCTTTGGGCACCCGATTGAGTTTTAGCATAGCCTTTCATCTGCAGACTGACGGTCAGTCGGAGCGTACGATTCAGACTCTTGAGGACATGCTCAGAGCTTGTGTTTTAGATTTCGGTGGTAGCTGGGATCGTCATTTGCCTTTGATCGAGTTTTCTTACAATAATAGCTTCCAGGAGACGATTCAGATGGCATCTTTCGAGGCTTTATATGGGAGGAGATGTCGATCGCCTGTATGTTGGACAGAGCTTAGGGAGAGCAGTATTTTGGGGCCTCAAATCGTACAGGAGACGACTGATCAGTCGAAAATACTGCATTTCTAACACGGCAATTTCCCTACCTTTTGCAGTCAAGTAAAGGTATCCGGTATTCATATCACACATATTTGCAAAACACATGTAAAATACTGGATTACTTGTACTGTAGACTAAAACCGGCACTTTTTAGGGAAATTGTGTGTTTTTCATGGCATTGCATCATCCTTGTATTGCGCAACTCTTGTCTTGGAGTCTAATGCAGGAAATCATAGAAGCAGAGCCCAAAATTTAGAAAAGAGCTGATTAAAGACACACCAATTCAAAGGTTAAAGATCTGGAGCTGTACAGAAGGCTTAAGAGAAATTAAAATATCAAAATAAGGCCCATTGGACAGCCAAAAACCACACCAGAAAGCCCAAGCCTTGAGGCTTCCAAACCGCCGCGGTTCCGCGGTGGGAGCTGGCTTGCGCCGCGGAACCGCGGCTCTTTGATGGCTTCATGCCTCCAGATTTCTTCCACGTGTCGCAGCTAACGGCCTAAGCTTCCAGAAGACTGTAGAAACTCCACGTGGCACATCTAGAAGGCTCGGCTCAACAAACTCTTGGAGGGAAATTCAAATTTAGGCTAAACAAACTCTTGGAGGGAAATTCAAATTTAGGCTCAACAAACTCTTGGAGGGAAATTCAAATTTAGGCTTAACAAACTCTTGGAGGGAAATTCAAATTTAGGCTTAACTAACTTTTTGGAGGAAAATTTAAATCATTTGGTTAACTAACTTGTGGAGGGAATTCAAATTTCAATTCTAAATCAAGAGGTCTATAAAAAGGAGCTTAGATCAAGGTTGCAAAGTGGTTCAAGAATCACCACCATCTTCAACCCACAAGTTTAGTGACAAAAGCTTGTGCCAAATTCAATCCCCATCCCCAACTCAAAATCAAGATCAAGATCCCGAGAGCAATTTGAGCAAGAGTGCCTCCAACCTTTAGAAGCGACGCCGGATTTCCAACGGAGCAAGAGATCCACGCCGATCCGCGACTCAAGGAGCCGAGCGAAGCCGAAATCGACGATCTAGTTCCTTCCTTTTGTAAATTCAAGAGAGTTGTAACAAAATTTGTCGATAAATAAAGGTGAATTTTCTATACTCTTGCTTATCTTTTAATTCAAGCATAATGATTAGAATTCAATTTGTGATTGTGTTTGTGATCATGATGTTTGAGTAATCTCCGCTCATGTAGGAGTTGTGACGATCTTTATATGATGATGATTTAGATATTTTTACAATTTTTAAATCCTATAATGTTTGGAAATTCTAGTGAATCAAATGATTAATAACCTAGCTTCGAGATGATGCTTTCTTGATCGTGTTCACTCAAAACTAGGGATCAACTATTAAACATTTGATTAACTAGAAGCTAGAATTTGAATGCGATCCATCGAAAGGACAAAGGATTAGTTGTGGAATCCCTAATTTTCTCGCAAAGATCCTTAAACCTCGATGAATTCGTATCGATCTAGTATCAATTCATTAATGGATAAGAATTAGTAATCTTTAGATCTCATCACATCTAAAGATCCGATCTACTCCTACGAGCTATCCTTATAATCTTGATTGTTGGTTGGAAATTATCACACATCTCAATTCTTGTTTTTAATGTCTTTTCTAGATCTAGATTTTTCTTATTTCTTGATCTTCAAATGCAAATCATGAATTGTTTTCTTTTCTTTGCCCTAAATTTTCAACTCATCTAATTCGGAAATTGAACGGAACTCACTTTCCCTGTGGACGATCCGCACTTACTAACGCGCTACATCCGACACCGTTATTGATTGCGGTCAAATACTTTTTGATTGTGATTTCTAAAATCTATTTTCTCAAAAACACGACACAATCGGAAAATCGTACCAATCAAAATGGCGCCGTTGCCGGGGATAGTGTGCTATTTGTTCATTTTTTGAATTTTGAGTCGAAAAGTTTATTCCATCAATATTTTTTTTAGATCAAAACTCGCGCAAAATACTAATACTTGTTGTTGTGGTTAATTGCAAGGAGATCTGGAGCTTACTGTGAAATTGGAAAATTATTTGGAGAATTCCAGAGAGCTCAGGAGCTGAACAGGAGCATTACCAAATTTTTCAGTGCAGAGAGGAGCTCAAGGTGCGGCGGAACCGCGGCCTTAGGAGCTAATTGCGGCGGAATCGCGGCGGTTCAAGGGGTTCTCTGGAAAAGTTTTATCTGGTAATCTCTAACTTTCTTATCTCCTTCCTAAAATCTGCTCCAATTAACAATTTGTTGCAGGATTCTTTGCAAATATTCACAGCGCGCAAACAGCAAAATAAAGTGTGCTTGTTTTTGATTTTGTGGTTGTTTGCATAATTAATACGGACATTAAGGGGCACGGCCAAATCCAGATTAGGTGGGGAGTTCATTACCCTTCCTAGGCCCCAAAAATCACAAACCTGCATCCGCATTACCCTCATTAATTAAAAAATATCTAGAAATGACTCTAAGGACCGTCGCGTTCACTTAGGACAGAAGAAGGCCGTGGGTAATTCATTGCTTATCCGCGTTTCTCTTGTGGTATCTAGGCAAGTGTGTCGAAGGCTAGTGGTTACTTAATTAGGCCCACTACTTACGTAGTGGAGAACCTCCTACTTACCTGGCACTTACCTGGCCACAGGAGGGACAAAGAGGCAGTGGAGGATTCTATCCTGCGTCTTGTCTTCTGGCAGTTAGGAGCGGTCTAGAGATTTGACCTAGGTGACCATAAATTTTAGGGTTGCTTGTTGCATTTGTTGTGATCGCATCATCTTTTCAAAATCCGTATCATTTTCAAAACAAACACCGCATTCACTTCATTTCCCTAATTATAAATCACGCTGCCACTTGTACTAACCCCTTTTAGTACAAGATAGGCTAGACACGGGATTCTAGTGCCCGTCTTGTCCGCGTCCCCTCGATCGACTCCGAAGTCGGTATTTCTCCATTTACCTTTCTTTTACCCCCCACCACACCCACACCGATGGATCAGCCTCCATCAAACCTCTTTACCGCTACTCTGCCGCCGTCCGTTGGTGCGCAGATTCCACCCCGCATCTCTCTCCAAGAGAGGTGCTACCCTTTGCGAGGTCCTCTCTCGACCTGCTTATCCATTCCACCAGCCAACGGGGATAACTTTGAGATTAAGCCCCAGTACATCAACCTTCTACCCAAATTCCACGGTCTCGAGACTGAAGACGCGTACGTTTTTATTACCAAATTTGAAAACGTATGCGCAATGATGGGTACATCACAACTTTCTGTGGATGCCATGCGTCTACGACTTCTTCCATTTACCTTGTGCGATATAGCCGAGAAGTGGCTGTATAACACCACCGCACATTCCATCACGAATTGGGAAGAATTCGTTGTGGCATTCCTTAAAAAATTCTACCCTATGCAAAAGACAGCTCGAATCCGTAGCGAACTCTATCAATTCTCCCAGCTTCCGGCTGAACCATTTTCAAAATACTTTGACCGATTCAAGGATCTTTTGGTTCAATGCCCACATCACGGCATCCCGAGATAGGAACTTTGCCGAATCATATATGAGGGCAGTAACCCTACCACTAAACAAAACCTTGAAAACATGTGTCAAGGCACCTTTATGACCAAGGATGATGGGGAAGCGTGGAAATTTTTAGAAGAGTTCGCTGAAAAGTCACTTCAGTGGGAGACTGGAACCCAGCCATCGAGTAGGGGTGGCATACACCAAATAGACGTGTCCATAGGTGTTCGAGCTGAGATGGCAGCAATGCAAAAGAAGCTCGACGCTATGGAACACAAATTCCTAGCAGCCTCCCTTAACCCAATGTCGCTCCCCAAAACCGTTTGTGGGTGCTGTTCAGACCCTTCTCACTTAACGGAAGAATGTCCATTAAACTCTCAGTTTCAAGGTCTCGAGCATACCAATGCCGCATTCCAAAGACCTAGAAACGACCCTTTTTCTTCCACATACAATCAGGGTTGGAGGAATCACCTGAATTTTGCCTGGAACCAATCCCAAAACACGGTTCCAAACCCTAATCAATTCCAACGGGCTCTTCCACCACAACAGCAACCACTTCACCTCACCCAGCACCCCTACAAGTCACAAAATTTCCAAAACCAAGTCAACACTCCTGCACCTTCTAATCCTATGCAGTCGACCTGTTCTGACGAGTTCTCTCAATTCGCTCAAACCATGAAATCACTCATGTCAAATTTCATGGAAGTGTCGGCCGAGGTTAAGTCTTCCGTTGGTGAGATAAAGAAAAACTCAGCGTCCCAAGGTGAGAGTATCAAAACGATGGAAGCTGAGATTGCACGACTTAAGGCCGAAATTAGTGCAAGAGAGAAAGGGAAACTCCCAGCTCAACCTGTACCCAATCCTGGCTATTCACATCATGTGAATGCAATCACCACGTTGAGATCTGGGAGAGTGCTGGATAACCATGTTGGGGAAGAAGTTGATGATATTGATGATCCTATCAACACCCCGGCTGAGACCTTTCCTCACACACACGCTTCTGCTTCTGATTCTTGTTCTTCTACCCCACCGCCTTCTTGCGAGCCTATTCTCCATTTCCCTCTAGGCTCGACACCTCATCCCACCTCTTTTACTCCTCCACAGACGATCCCCACTTCTATTTTGGGATCAAGGCCACACACACTTCCTTCTCCTGTGATGGACCCAGCGCTCATTGCTAAAGCACCTTACCCGAACCGGTTAAGGGCTAACACATCGAGTCCACATATGGAGAAGATTATGGACATGTTCAAGCAAGTTAACATCAACATCCCTCTCCTAGATGCGATTCAACAAGTCCCCGCTTATGCGAAAATTCTTAAGGACTTGTGCACTAGGAAGAGGAAGACTCAAGTACCAAAGAAGGTCTTCATGTCTAATAGCATTAGCACTGCTTTTATCCCTCCGCTACCAAAGAAACGTAAGGACCCAGGATATCCTACGATATCGATTTCTATTAGGGATAAACACATCAATCGTGCTCTTTTAGACCTTGGCGCCAGTGTTAACCTGCTTCCTTTCTCAGTTTATGAGCAACTAGGGATCGGAGAGTTGAAACCAGCCCATTGCACTCTCCAGATGGCTGACCGATCAATCACCAAACCTAGGGGTGAACTGGAGGATGTGTTAATAAAAATCTGGGAATTCGTATTCCCTGTGGATTTTATTGTACTTGATACACAGCCTGTAGCGAACCCATGGAATCAAATTCCGGTGATTTTAGGTCGCCCCTTTTTGGCCGCTTCCAACGCTATCATCAACTGTCGTAATGGCTCTATGACCTTATCCTTTGGGAATAGGTCAATAGAGCTGAACATTTACAAGATTGGAAGTGTACCCTCCGAACCTACTGCTCATGTCTGTTCTGTCGACTTAATGGATGTCGACAGCAGCGAATTTGATGATCCTCCTGATACCGATCTTGACTCTTTTCATACGTTGTTGTTTGACCCAACTATGTATCATACACATACGGACTCTTCCACCGAGATGGCCGGGTCAACAACTAACACCGATTATGAACTGCTTTTAGAGTCTGAAGATCACCCCGCACTTTGTGATGATATTATTCTTCGGGGTATTGATGAAACTTTTGAGGAGATCTTCGCTGATGAACTCGCATTTCTGAATAACACGGGTGTCGAGATGAATCATGTCCCAATCACTGAAATTGAACCTCCACCCCCTCCTCTGAACTGTAAAAAGAATGCGAGTAATCCATCACATTCACTGCTTCGTCTCTCCAAAACGAGACGCACACACTCTCTCTTCCACCCCTTACCCTTTCCCCACTTCTTCTTCCACTAACCCGAGCACTGCATTGATAAAATCTTCGAATGGTTGGTGTTGATCTTCGGTCTTTGCAAAGCTTGGCATCGACCAATGATTCTTGACCCCCTCATGTGATTTTCAAAGCTTAACATTGCATAACTCAAGTTTGGGGGGGGGGACAATTTTTCTGACTCTTGAAAAGAAAATTTTTACAAAAAAAAAAAATTTAAGCTAAAAATAAGTTTGGGGGAGGATCTTCACTTATATATTTTGTCCCCACTAATAAATTCCTCCCAGGCTTACAGGTTTTCGAGATTTAGCAGATGGCAACAGTGAGGACACTGTTGAAAACAAGTTTGGGGGAGGTTTGTGCTTAGTTTTGCATCATGTGCATATCATTTGCATAAGCACAACACATTTCTTTAAAAAACCATAAAAATTTAAAATTTTTCAAAACCCATAAAAATTTTGTGTAAATATTTTTCTTTTGGTTCATCATTTTTTTAAAATAATTTTTCAAAACTTATAAAAATTTAAAAATTTTCAAAATATAAAAACTTAAAAATTTTCAAAATATAAAAATATTTAATATTTATGATAATAAAAGATTAGATAGTGAACAATTACATCCATGAGAGTAGAAAATTTTAAGAAAACCAAGAAAATTAGAAGTTTTCTTATACGAACTAGTAATAAGTAGTTATGAGCCGTTGTCCCAAGGGTTAGTAAGATGGAGGAAGTCACTAATCTGAGGATAAAAATAAGTCTGAAAAATAGTTTCTATTCTTGAAAGTCAAACATTTTGAACGTTGATACCCTGCTATTCGCACTTACACATGTCTTAAAGCCTGAGATAGTAGAGGATACCTTGAAATGCTCTTGTCCTAAAGCCGATGTATGAAGTAAATAAAAAAAAAATGAAGAAAATATAAAGTGGTGACAAAAATGGACACTGGTTTTTGTTATCACCGAGGGCAATAAAAAATATATAGCGAGGGTGCCTCTTCACCTAGTGCCCTAAGGCCAACTGGTCTGGGAGTCACTGCTATGCCTAAGGTGGTGCAAGACGAGGAAAATACACCAAATAAGCAAACACATGAGTAATCGGTCGGTTAGTACCTCAAGAAGTATTAACGGTCGCATAAAAGTGTGTGAGCACATCTAGATATTCATTAATTAAAAAGTACTGAGGCTGATGGGCAAGAGTATGATAGCTTGAATTGAATTCTCCGGGTGTAGGGATGTTCTTTACACACACGCAGGGTGATATGATCGATGTTTGGAATAAAGATAGGAATGAAGAATAAGACAATGTTTTATTGAGGGAGGACGTGATTACTGACATCTTTTCATGACCATTAAGATAGGGCTCATGACAACCGAAAAGCTAGCTTAGTTGGAAACCATAATTTTCAAAGCTTTTCTTTTACAATTCTTTTCTTTAAATGTAATATTCATGATCTTTCTTTTATTATTGGATTTTGTGGGTGCAATCCGCTGAAAACCCTCAGAAGACAACACTCGTCCTACTAGGGACACCTAGAGGTTTAAAGGCTTGTTGCACGTGTTCAGTGCAATCGTGTTGCCTACGAAAGTGTGCTTTTCTCTTTCTTTGTTTTCTCCTTCTCTTTTTAATAAAACAGTTCGATCGAGACGATCGAAAATAAGTTTGGGGGAATTTGATCAGTGGAAAATACTGCATTTCTAACACGGCAATTTTCCTACCTTTTGCAGTCAAGTAAAGGTATCTGGTATTCATATCACACATATTTGCAAAACACATGTAAAATACTGGATTACTTGTACTGTAGACTAAAACCGGCACTTTTTAGGGAAATTGTGTGTTTTTCATGGCATTGCATCATCCTTGTATTGCGCAACTCTTGTCTTGGAGTCTAATGCAGGAAATCACAGAAGCAGAGCCCAAAATTTAGAAAAGAGCTGATTAAAGACACACCAATTCAAAGGTTAAAGATCTGGAGCTGTACAGAAGGCTTAAGAGAAATTAAAATATCAAAATAAGGCCCATTGGACAGCCCAAAACCACACCAGAAAGCCCAAGCCTTGAGGCTTCCAAACTGCCGCGGTTCCGCGGCGGGAGCTGGCTTGCGTCGCGGAACCGCAGCTCTTTGATGGCTTCATGCCTCCAGATTTCTTCCACGTGTTGCAGCTAACGGCCTAAGCTTCCAGAAGACTGTAGAAACTCCACGTGGCACATCTAGAAGGCTCGGCTCAACAAACTCTTGGAGGGAAATTCAAATTTAGGCTCAACAAACTCTTGGAGGGAAATTCAAATTTAGGCTTAACAAACTCTTGGAGGGAAATTCAAATTTAGGCTTAACTAACTTTTTGGAGGGAAATTTAAATCATTTGGTTAACTAACTTGTGGAGGGAATTCAAATTTCAATTCTAAATCAAGAGGTATATAAAAAGGAGCTTAGATCAAGGTTGCAAAGTGGTTCAAGAATCACCACCATCTTCAACCCACAAGTTTAGTGACAAAAGCTTGTGCCAAATTCAATCCCCATCCCTAACTCAAAATCAAGATCAAGATCCCGAGAGCAATTTGAGCAAGAGTGCCTCCAACCTTTAGAAGCGACGCCGGATTTCCAACGGAGCAAGAGATCCATGCCGATCCGCGACTCAAGGAGCCGAGCGAAGCCGAAATCGACGATCTAGTTCCTTCCTTTTGTAAATTCAAGAGAGTTGTAACAAAATTTGTCGATAAATAAAGGTGAATTTTCTATACTCTTGCTTATCTTTTAATTCAAGCATAATGATTAGAATTCAATTTGTGATTGTGTTTGTGATCATGATGTTTGAGTAATCTCCGCTCATGTAGGAGTTGTGACGATCTTTAGATGATGATGATTTAGATATTTTTACAATTCTTAAATCCTATAATGTTTGGAAATTCTAGTGAATCAAATGATTAATAACCTTGTTTCGAGATGATGCTTTCTTGATCGTGTTCACTGAAAACTAGGGATCAACTATTAAACATTTGATTAACTAGAAGCTAGAATTTGAATGCGATCCATCGAAAGGACAAAGGATTAGTTGTGGAATCCCTAATTTTCTCGCAAAGATCCTTAAACCTCGATGAATTCGTATCGATCTAGTATCAATTCATTAATGGATAAGAATTAGTAATCTTTAGATCTCATCACATCTAAAGATCCGATCTACTCCTACGAGCTATCCTTATAATCTTGATTGTTGGTTGGAAATTATCACACATCTCAATTCTTGTTTTTAATGTCTTTTCTAGATCTAGATTTTTCTTATTTCTTGATCTTTAAATGCAAATCATGAATTGTTTTCTTTTCTTTGCCCTAAATTTTCAACTCATCTAATTCGGAAATTGAACGGAACTCACTTTCCCTGTGGACGATCCGCACTTACTAACGCGCTACATCCGACACCGTTATTGATTGCGGTCAAATAATTTTTGATTGTGATTTCTAAAATCTATTTTCTCAAAAACACGACACAATCGGAAAATCGTACCAATCAACGACCGAGAAGATACAGCTGATTCGGGACAGGATGAGAGCGGCACAGAGCAGGCAGAAATCTTATGCTGACAGGCGCCGTCGCCGACTCGAGTTCGCTGTTGGCGATCATGTTTTCCTGAAGGTCTCTCCGATGAAAGGTGTGATGAGATTTGGGCGGAAAGGGAAACTGAGTCCTAGATATGTTGGTCCTTTCGAGATCCTAGAGCGTGTTGGTCCAGTCGCTTATCGGTTAGCTCTTCCGCCCAGCTTCCCCGATGTTCACCCCGTATTCCATGTCTCGATGCTCCGCAAGTACCTTCATGATCATTCCCAGGTGATTCAGCACCAAACGATCCAGTTAGAGCGTGATCTTTCTTTCACCGAGCAGCCGGTTGTCATTTTGGATCGGCAGGTGAAGAAATTGAGGTCGAAGGTCATACCGTCCGTCAAGGTCCTTTGGCGTGGCCCGAACAGCGAGGAGGTCACCTGGGAGACCGAGGTCGAGATGAGGAAGAGATATCCCCATCTTTTTGAAGGTACGCGTAGTCAAATTCTAAATTCGGGGACCGAATTTCTTTAAGGGGGGAAGATTGTAACCCTTCGAAAATCGTTTAGACAGTTTTTCGGTAATCGGTTAATTTTTCGGCTTTTTCCGTAAAAAGTCAAAATAGGTATTTTTCATTGTAGACCTAATTATACAAAATTTAGATAATATATTATTATAATTTTGTCACTAAAATGTCACTTATAATTTTCTAGTTAAATAAAAAATTTTCGTAATTAATTATTTTTTTATTATTATTTTAAGCCTTTTTAAATACATTAAATTAATGATAAATACAAATTTAATTAGGTAAATTTCATAATTAGGAGTCTTTATAAGCTAAAATATGGTGTTAATAAAAGTGTATCATGACTTGCAACATTTTAGTTTCATGGTGTGAAAATTATGAAAAAAATGATGTAAAAAGGGGTTTTTTTGTAAAAAGTTGATGTGAAATGCATTAAATGAGATGTGAGGGATCTTTTTGACCTAGAAACTTCTCCAAAAACCCCACACCCTCCTCTTCTTCACCTCTGGCCGAAAATAGCAGCAGCTCCCCCCTCTTTTCACCTCAATTCTTGCTTCAAAAATCATGAAAAATCATGAAAAATCTACAAAAATTCACCATTTTCTTCTCCAATTCAAAGACAAACCCTAATCCACTCTCTCCTCAACCAAATTTAGTTCAAAACTAGGAGAAAGGAGGCTTATTTGGTGGCTTGATCATGCTAGGGTTCCACTTGTGAGGTAAAATCCTATACTATTTTGTTAACTTGTAGTTATATGTGCTAAAAATTCAATTTTGAAGTATTAATTTAGTTGTAAATTCTTGTTCATGAAAATCAAGAATGGGATTTGATGTTGAACTTGGGTTTGAAGCATGGTTGTTAGAATTAAGTTAGGGCTTTGGTTACCTAATTGATTAGAGTGGTTAATTGGGTAATGATACGCTCGCTAAATCGTTAAATTTCGATGTTTGAATCGAATCGGTATTGAATTTGCTTACTAGATTTTTACAAAAATTAGAATGCGATCAAATTGCGTTATGTTAGCGATATATTTAGCTTCGTATAGGACTATTAGAGTGCGCGAACGCGGGGTTTCGTCTAGTCGGGTTGTAGTTTTGTCGATTTCCCCGAAATGACGATTCTAGTTAAAGATTAGCGATTTTCGTGCGTTTTCCCGCGCACCGAGTGTATGCTATGTTTAATTCGAGAGCATCGATAATTGTATATTGTGACTTGCATCGTTTTAGGTTTTGTAATCTTATGCATGGTGTTGTACAAATATAGGATCGGTCGGGGAAACATCGGACACGGCACGTAAAGGCAAGGCGGTGGTCGGATCGGATTAGCGGGGATTTCAGGTGAGTAGATGTATTCATCTATGGGGAAATCATCTGAATGGCGCGAGGCGCCCCCCTAGTTAGGATTACCCTACTTTTTGCTAGATTTATTTTGTTAGCTAGCTTATCCATTCTTGTACACTGCATACCCTTATAGCGAACAGTATATTAGATTGCATGGACATTCATCTATACTTATGCGATAACACTTCGTAGGACACGAACACCGTTACCATTGGCATCTGCTGCACGCGCACTATTCATGTGACACACACGCCTTTGGTAATTGCCATGCCACGTGCACTATAGAACCTGTTTAACTTAGTATCGCCACTTGCATTCATACATGATATATGAAATTGCATAGCTTGCTTATACCTCGCATTATCATCATATTTACACAGATTCTATCCAAAATTCACATCATATACATTGATATCATAGACATTTATCATATTTAACATGTGGACACTATGATTTTCTTGAGGATTTCAGTTTTTCTGTGATTTCTGGATTTTTGGGGAAAACCGCAAGAATTTAACAAAAGCTTGTATTTATCATTTTTAAAACAAAGTTGCGGTTTTCTCGTGATGTATGTGTCGTCCACCATGAGTTTTCGTGTTTTCTGTTAGATTTCGAGACCCGATTCGAGGAGTGGATGAACCGTCTCGGGTACATGGTGGGCCCGGTATGGTACCCGGGGCAAGAAGATCGAGTTGTAGACGATGAGCCTGGCAGGGGAAGACTACCTACCGGTGATGTCTGGCGCGGCGGATATCCGGAGGATACCGACCGTTGTCGTGAGATTTATGATATGGGCCGATCCGGACTGACGGAGCCCGATATTGAGACAGATATGATTCCTATTTGGTGTCGATGCTTGACACGGGTTTTCAGATGATTTCTTGATGGTACTTAGATATTATACAGATATTCATTTTCTAAAGTTAAGAATTCAATACCCTTAGCATTTAAAACACTTAAAGACTTAATAATGACATTGCATACCTGTGCATGCATACTAGAGATATTATATCACATATGGACATGCATGTTGTGGTGCATTGCGTGCATTCTTACGATTGCCTTATTAGATGTTATATTTACTCACGAGCTGGCAACTCACCCCCATTGTGCCACAGTGCCTTGCAGGTCGGACCCGTCATCCTTGTAGCGGCGGGCTATCTTATCATCAGCTCCTTTTGCTCAGACTCGCGACATCGCCCGTAGGTGGGTTGCGAGCACACTTTATTTCTTTTGCTCTATCATTGTATCTAGTATTCTCCATCTACCACTTTATATTATATATGTGACCTAGTGCTGAGACTGAGAGGTTGTATATTTGTGGTTTCTTTTAGGTCGAGCTCACTTGAGCCGGCGATGTGTTTTCTGATACTTTGCGTTTCTTTTATGCTCTTTTCTTGATATGGTTATTATATTGCATGTGGTTGTGATCCGCCTTGGGCGAAGAGCTAGCTCCCGCTTGGGGATGCCATTTTATGATTACAGGTTTATTATCTTGTTGTACCCATTTTGGGGGATAGAAAATACAGGGGAGACTCTGCCGAAATTTTCAGAAATTTATGATGTTTTTAAGAAGGGATTCTTTGCAACTTAATTGATTTGAAAATCGTTTTCATTAAAGGTTTTCCTTCACTCTCTTTTGATTTTGGTTTAGATTTTTCTGGGCTTTGGCTGACTTAGGTTACGGTACGCCTTTAGACGTCTCGTAATCTAAGTGCCAGTCACGTTCTGTACTTTCGGGTCATGACAGGAGGAGCGGCGATCTGGGGCCCTGGCCCGGCCATTTGAATGCGGATGAGCTCCTCCATGAGGGACTACAGCCGATCTATTCGGCTGGCGAGGGCGTTGATGATGGTCGCCGGGGGAGGTTCATCCGCACCTCCGGTGAGGGGGAGGCGGGGGCTGGTACCCAGATTTTCAGGGTTATTGCTTGCCATATTGATGGAGATCGGAAGTCCAACTTTGTTTTTTATAGAGTTGCTCATACAGACGGCGCCAACTGATGGAGCTCCTTTTCGGGTCTCCGTCAGATGCTGTCTTCCGTCGATCTCCCGGTAGAATTTTAAGGTGATCTCCTGTTGCGTGTGGCTCTTAATGGGTTTTGAGGAGATTGGTGATTTGAGAAGTTTAGCGCCGAGTACCTACAAAGAAGTCCCGGGGTGGTTTGGTACCACCGAGGACCCTCCGACGATCAAGTTAGCACTAGATCCGAGCAGGGTAACGGCTAAGTGGAATAAAAAATAGCTTACTTGACCCCTCTGTGATGGGGGTTTATATAGCGGCGGCGGCATGCAGCAGCGGGCATAAGAATCTCGCCGGCAGTTACGCTCCCGACATCACGCCCGCGTAAAGAGCGGATCGCCCATTAATGGGGATCATGATGGCGTGGAACGTGGGACGTTGATGGCAGAGAATCTGCACGTGGCGAGATTTGCGGAGCGGCGGTTACGCCTGTGAGTGGTGGAGTTAGTCGGTCGGAGGGACCGAGGAAGACAGCCTCGACTGGGAAACTTGGGGACGAGCGGGAGGACTGAGGAGTCATGGTCCGGTGGCAGCTCGGGGCAAGCTGAGAGGCCGAAGAGGCCAATTTCAAGGGGGCTCTGAGGAGAGCCAGCTAGAGCTTGCAGGTCGGGTACACGGGTGGCCTGGTCGGCCCATGTAGGCCCTTTCTTCTGAGTTCCGGGACACGTCATCTGCAACGTGTCGTGATCATGGAGATCGCAAATATTGAGCATCATCAATTAGTTTCGGCCATAATTCCTTGCTCGTCCCACTTCTCTCCCTAACTCTGACTCACACATGTACATAATATTGTAGAAACAATATTATTTTTTTCACATGCATTGTGCAGACAAAAAAAAACAAACCAACCTATTTTTATTGTATTTGAATATGTAGATTCTGGACCGGTTTACACATACCCAACTCATGCCCATAAAAAAGAAATTGATAGATCTGTTGGGTTTGGATATGCATAGTTTGGGTCCGTTCAGACCAGCTTCCTTCATATTTATATATTGTAAGTCTACGCTAGCGCCCCGGCAGGCTACAGACGCCAAATGCGGAACAAAAACTTTTTAATTGGCGCTATCGTATACTTTAACCCGGATCTGCCATTATTGCTAAACTAACAAACTGTAAAGAGTGTAGAAAGGTTATACCAAACGATCCGAGTCCTTCGTTCTTCAACCATCATCCCACGCTCCGTTGCGGCTACTCCGATCTCGTCGATCTCCGATATCCTCGTCGAGGTGGCACCACATCGATGATTCTTTAAACGGGCTCCCGCCTCTGACTTGAGGCAACTCGATCGTCAAGTTTGCTAAAAGAGACGACCAAGAATGATGTAGAGAATGACTAGATGACTTTGTCTCACTTCGTCCAAGTCCGTGGACGATCGGTTAATGAAGTTGCCGAGGGAATCGGGTGATGGAATGAAATGAGCTGTGAAATTCCATACACCCCAAAATCTATCATATCCTTTTTTCCAAATGAAATCAACAACTTAGAGAGAGAGAGGAGGGGGCCGGCCACTTATAGCAAGAGGGGGGGTGAGTGTAGGAGGGAAGTGGTGACCATAAGAGAATGGAGCTTATCTTGATCATTAAAGAAAACAATGAGTCATAAAGATGCAATGAATCTAAACCCTTAGTCACCATTGCATTAATGACACCATTAATGTATTAATGACCCACCATGTCAAGTCACCATCCAAGTCATCATCTAGAAGCTTCCACAATCATCTCAAGAAAAGATAAACCCGTCTTTAACCAAATGTTAAAAGACGGCTGATAGAAAACTGGAAACTGGCAACTTCCAAAAGTGATCCTGAAACGACTTTCAGGATAACCCCGAAACTGTATAAATATACCCGCATTTGTATTACGACTGAATACAAATGCAACTGAGACAAAGATATTATACCTACTCAATATAATACTCGGATCCGGCTTAAACCAAAGCCGACCAGTATCAACTGCCCGAAAAATAACACGTGCGTAAACGCACGTGCATTTTCCGAACCCTGCCATAAAACCATACGGCCTCTACAACGTTTCGCCCGAACTTGGGAAACTGTCTGTGGGGGACTCTAATGACTCGTCAGTACCCTGGCAGTGGGTTTAACCACAAACCGTCAGCGGCACTAGCAATGCGTAACGGCTGCCCATGGACTGACCTCAAGGGATGCCGATGAGCGCACTCATCCGGAAAAACCCTACTGAGCCTAACAGTGACAATGTATATACAGTCCGGTCCGTTCGTCTATGAGTATCGCATATCTGCCTAGGGGGCTAGTAACGTCAGACCCCCAATAGCAGTATAAGTCGTGTCGGAGTGAAGCCCAATAACACCCTGAGATACTACTGGAGTACCTACCAGTAAATCTCCTGCCACGGCCGTGGGCTTTGTGTAATGGCTCTCCTAGACACAGCACGATCTCGTCCCCAATACCGGGAGAGACGAATCCCCTGCCGATCTGCTCACGTGCCTCCATATGGATCGGGACTGTACCCAAAAACTACCTGTTTGCACGACTCCTTTGAGCCGTGGTAGGGTAGAAATCAAAGCACAGTGGGAACTCACACGAGACAAATGACGACCTCAGGTCGATGAACTAACCTGTACACATGTCACCAGGGAACTGCTATCTGACGATAGATATAATACTAACTAGCAGATTCCCGGCGAGTCCTGTCCGGTGTACTCATAACCCAATGAGCACCTGTATACATCTTAGGTGATCCAACTGACACCAGTGGCTTGTGAGACCGGCCACCGCCCCTCGTCGGGGTCTCGACTGTATACAATAGTCTACTCCGGAGTATCGATGCCCTGTCTCGAAACTCCCACGACTAGGGACCACAATTAAGGATATGCGTATAAACCACCCAACTCTCACGTATATGATCGCCATCATACTGTTGGTGGTAAAGCAAGATCCTAAGGGCTCTATCAAAGTGTAACATGTAATCAGTCACCTGAACATGTACACGACTGATAAAGGCAAACCAGATAGCATACTATCATCTTGAGTAAGACTGTCCTACCGGTATAGGTCCTCCGCAATCATTGCAATCACGTACCTGTGATCCAATAATTGACTATCAGGGCACTATCTCCAACAATCTCCCACTTGCACTCAAGGCTAATTATTGCGATGTTGCGTACTCACAGCCTGTGTGAAACCAACACCCAACTCCTCTACTAATCAGTATCACAAAGCCCGTTTGTAAAACTATTGTGTTCGAGAAATAGCCTTAGTGAGTGGATCCGCCTAGAAATTTCTTTTCTATATCTCTCTTAATCTCAAATTCATGGAGAAAGCCATCTCCTGAATCGAGTAATACCTGTCTTAGAATATGTCTGGATATCTGATGGGACCTAGTTCATAAATGAACTCCAAATCCAAACTTCTTAGACTGTATCGATCACTGAACCTAATCAGTATCCGGCACCATGCCACCCACAGTATCCTCTTGAACCACCTGTCCATAATACTGTCCCTCTTCATCAGAGGGAAAAACTATAACTCTGACAATCACTCTGTCAACCATGTCACCTTTGAAGCCTGGAATGATAATCGTCTCCCGAAAGAGGCTGCCATTATCAAATCCGTAGAACATGCACTTATGTTCAAAAACTGCTTCCTTATGTTTTTCCAGGATTGGATTAATACAAACTTATTGCATCTAGTGCAAAACCAACATTTGGTGTGGTACTTGACATCTCATGATTGACTCAATTGCCTAAGCAAGTGATCTGCCAATCATGCACATCCCTCTCCCCTTTAGTCTATACGACACCTTTAGAGAGGGTGACTCCATCACCTGCAGGTACACCACCATGCTAGGAGTCAACTATTCTAAAAACCATTAGAATATCTGTCAAAGTACCCACATTGGGAAACTACCCAAATCCAGATCTAAAACCATAGATCTAGAAACCAGAATGTCAAATATTATATCCATATCCTGTCTGGAGAAACAACTGTGTGACGACCACAGTACAACCGATCGTAGTATAGGAATTTTACTTCCTACTCTGTGTATGTCATCCAGATACCATGACATCACACCCTACTACCTCCTTAACAGATCCATCCTCTATTCTGATTGAAGTCAAACCCATGACTGTCATATCAAAATTAGATGATCTATCTCCGCTATAACTGCTCAAGTCTATAAATAGATATAAGCTACTTGCCCACTATGCTTCCGATGCTCCCACTGACTACGACAACCCTCCTACCGGGTCTCATAGCCTGGAACAACAGTAGTGTCAAGTCTTGGTAGATAAGAACCTCCCTGTCACCGTCCTTGAGGCTACCGAAGTACCTCTCGGGTGTCTGAGGTTACCCACCAAATCTGCGGAGTGGCTATTGGAATGTCAAACCTGATTGAATATATAGGTCCTATTAAATTTTCCGTAATCGTTTGCGGTTCTGGAATCACTTCCAGTTCTACCATACTCCCACTACTGTTTTCTGAAAAAGATCCATTTTACTAAAACTGTGGCGAGTCAAGAACAATATCACATTTGATCTTCCAAATGGTAGAATATCAACCCTCGTCATAGCCAGGGTCAACCCACAAACAGCCATTACAGAAACGTGCCCTGAGTTATCCAGAGTCTGGTTTTAAGCATAAGCTGGACAACTCCCCGTACCTCAATATCTTTTAAGGTACGATCCATTCTATATCCAATATAGAAACTTTGGCACTAATTTAATTGGAACCATATTCATACCATGCAGCTGTCTCCAGTGCATATCAACTTAATGGAAAAAGGCTAATCAGCATTACTCAACTTAGGAATCCATCCAATTATGAGTAACCTGAAAGAGAAACACGTTTCTCAAAACCATCACTATCATCTGAATACCAATCACAAGAATCTACATCTTCGATCTCTTTGAAGAATCCCGATACTTGTGATACCTGGTTCTCTACTTTATTCTTATACCCACAACTTCTCAAAACTTAGACCTTGTATTTCTACGAAACACTTGTCTAAATACTAGAGAAGTTATAAGTAAACAGAATATAGTACGAGGACCCACCCCTTTGTCCTGATGGACACTGGACAACATACACTACTCTGTATAAGTCCGCTGAGTTAAACAACTCAAAACCTGTGCGTTGTAGGTGGAAAACTGTACCCTGGCGATTTCCTCAAATATCACCAATTACAACGAATTCCGATATAATGAGGATGATCACCTAATTCCCAATATCTTACTCCCACTCATCATCTGTAAAACCATACAGATATGAGAATGAAACCTGGTAAATACATACCCTTGGAGTAAGTGTCTAATCGGGAAAACAATTTTTCCTTAACAATGCACTGAAACATGAAAATGTTTCGTAGGGGTATCCTGGTATTCATAGCAATGCCTCTTCCATAATCCAATTCATGACTTTAACCGTATATTTTATTGCCATCTCTCCAAATCCCTTTATTTGTCTTTAGTCGTTACCTTCTGTACACCATCGTTAGGCTAAATGGTTTTCTTCCTTCCCTACCGTTCGGCACCAGCCTATGGTTTGGAAGAAGACTATCCAGTAAGCATAATAGGTGTACCCTCCTAAACCAAGGAGTACTCGCATCTCGAGAGAAGGTGATGATAAAAGACAACTGAATAATACCTTATTCCTTTAAAGGTGAAATAGGAGTGGCGATGAAGTACGCGGTTTTGGTTGTGAATGATATCAGTCGCAATTTACTTTTCCCTCTTTCTAATCCCTTTATTTTGTCTTTACATATTACCTTCTGCACACCCTACTTAGGCTAATTGGTTTTCTTCATTCCCTACCTTTCGGCACCAGCCTATGGTTTGGAATAAGACTATCCAATAAGCGTAATAGGTGTACTCTCCTAAACCAAGGAGCCCTCGCAACCTGAGAGAAGGTGATAATAAAAGACAACTGAATAAACCAATTCTATTTCTCCTGAACCTGGATCCATCCTCGAAGAAGTCCCTTCGAGTTCGTATATAACCATACGATGGATCTATCCAATGGAAGTGGATATCCGTAGTAATACGGGTGTTCTGAGAAATTCAAAGGGTAAAAGAAGGAGTGGCAATGACTTATGCAACATAGACAATCCAAAAGCCAGTATTTTAAGAAGGTTCGGTCAACCTGGTCACTGAGTCATAGTCTAGGGTCGGTCAAAGGTCGCTGCCAAAGAGAGAGAGAAAAGAAACACTCTGCGTGCACTCTAACCTAGATCAGAATGGTTATCACTTTATCTAATCCGGAAACCTCCCACTGTCCTGTCAAATTCTCCTCCAAACCTAAAGAAGAATCAATCGGGATCACCCGAAGAGTAAACCAACTCATCAGTGGGAATCAGGATCCAGCTCTCATCGCATGATAACGTGATGGAATGCATCCACGTTACTCATACTCCAGAAGGTATGCGCATACTTGGCAAGTTTCAGTTTCTTTAGAAACTCCCGATATGATTTTTGCCCCATGCTCTTATAACCTTGGCTTTGGTCAAAGTGTCATAAGTCACATGCCAAGTTCTACCCGTCACTATCTTGTCAATTTGAACCCACCCGCACATGCCCCTGACTTTGGCCAATCGACAGAACGACTGTCCCAAACTAACTCATCTATCTATGCAACAATTGAATACCCAGCAGCTACCAAACATTATGCCTTAACTTTGGCTAAAATGCATAGCTTGAATACTACTAAATACCCAAAAGAAGTGATGGAGGGCTACGGCTGGTTTTTGGCGAAAAACCTTTAACGTAGTGAACTTGATATCGCTGAAAGAACCTGATAGCTTTTTTAAAATATAGTGGCGAAAACCTTTTGCTAAAGAGGTCACTCCCAGTAAAGGGATCTCGGCTCTTTCCTCGTGGAATGAGGTGCACGATATTCCACTGAATACCGCTATGCAAAGCAACATGTAATCGACTATAGTGAAGTTATTACCCTGACGCAAACTTCTGCCCAAGGGGTCAGTCCCGGTGAAGGGATATCAACCCTTGCCCCGTCGAATGAGGTGCAGGATATTCCACCGAATACCGCTATGCATAACAAAAGGAAACGTCTTTGTAACAACATTTTTTAAATTTGTTCCAACAACTGTAAACAGGTTTGTTATCCTTTGCATTGATCAGAATCAACGCAGTCCCATCATTTAATCACACCAGAAAAGAACGAAAATAAAATGTACGTATATGCCATCCGCATTCGTCACTGGGTCTCGTCATCACCCGTTAGGTTACTTAACTAACGACAGAGCGGGGACTGGACTAGCGCGGGTATAAAACATATACAACATCTAATAGTATATAAACCAATATACAATAATCGCTCCAGGCGTGATAGTATGCAACATTACAGAAAAGTAATAAGCATCACAGAACAATACAGATAATCTGGGATCCCCGGGTTTCACAGAGCCGCTGCTGAAACCCGACGTTCCCCTGTCGTGTGGATAACCTGTGCAAGGAAACCTAGACCCCTACGGGTGCGGCAAGTTACCCGCCAAAACCTGAAGCGAGGCAGCCGCCTACAACATAGTGAATGGACCACCCAGCACTCCACGGAATCCGGTAATCTTGGGCACCCCTCTTTGGGTCAACCTGTACCCCCTACGAGTGCGGCGAATAGTCTGCCAATTCTAGAGTGGGGCCCCTCTGCCTCTCTAAGCCATGAGATGTGGACCCGTTGCCCCCCAGAACCCGGCTATCCTTGCACTCCATCGCGGGGCAAAACCTAGTACAGTAATGAAAAATAGTACAATAGGTACATCGACCGCAACCTGGTCGTGCCCCAAAAGAATATTATACAACAGGCAGTGACGGCTGTCCACAAGTTGGACGCTCGCCCCGCAATATCAAATGTACAAATAAACTCAAACTGTACTACCATTGCACACTTCTATCCACCACGACAAATCCGCAACATCACAGCACAACACAGAACATCAACGCGAATGTCACGTTCGCAAACCCGTCTAAAAGAACTATAGCAATCAGACGCGGTTTACCGATCAAATGACATTCCCGGTCGGAGATATAATGTAAGCACTGTAAACTAACATGTTTAAATTTCGATCGACCAAATATCAAAAAGTGGGCCCCACGACTTACTGGTGAATAGTAACAAAACCTGGGCGCAAATGATATATACCAAAAATCCCAATTTCCAACAGAGAACCCACTGTACAAATTTGGGAGCACGAGCTCACCACGTGGCCGCGGATGCGCGGCCAAACCATGGGTTTGGCCGCGTTTCCGCGGCTGTTTGGTGGAGACACGTGCCCAAATTTTGTCGTGGTTCTTAGAAATGCCTGCACAGTTTTCTGAGACATACAGAATAATTTTAGGAGACCATTTAAAATCGACAGAAACTGTCAAGCTAAAAAATTATGATTTTTGATTTCCGGTTCGATCGATATTTTAAACGTGTTAGCACAAGTTAGTATAGCAAAATGGTTAGACTCTGATACCACTGTAAGTCTACGCTAGCGCCCCGGCAGTCTACAGACGCCAAATGCAGAACGAAAACTTTTTAACTGGCGCTATCGTATACTTTAACCCGGATCTGCCATTATTGCTAAACTAACAAACTGTAAAGAGTGTAGAAAGGTTATACCGAACGATCCGAGTCCTTCGTTCTTCAACCATCATCCCACGCTCCGTTGCGGCTGCTCCGATCTCGTCGATCTCCGATATCCTCGTCGAGGTGGCACCACATCGATGATTCTTTAAACGGGCTCTCGCCTCTGACTTGAGGCAACTCGATCGTCAAGTTTGCTAAAAGAGACGACCAAGAATGATGTAGAGAATGAGTAGATGACTTTGTCTCACTTCGTCCAAGTCCGTGGACGATCGGTTAATGAAGTTGCCGAGGGAATCGTGTGATGGAATGAAATGAGCTGTGAAATTCCATACACCCCAAAATCTATCATATCCTTTTTTCCAAATGAAATCAACAACTTAGAGAGAGAGAGGAGGGGGCCGGCCACTTATAGCAAGAGGGGGGGTGAGTGTAGGAGGGAAGTGGTGACCATAAGAGAATGAAGCTTATCTTGATCATTAAAGAAAACAATGAGTCATAAAGATGCAATGAATCTAAACCCTTAGTCACCATTGCATTAATGACACCATTAATGCACTAATGACTCACCATGTCAAGTCACCATCCTAGTCATCATCTAGAAGCTTCCATAATCATCTCAAGAAAAGATAAACCCGTCTTTAACCAAATGTTAAAAGACGGCTGATAGAAAACTGGAAACTGGCAACTTCCAAAAGTGATCCTGAAACGACTTTCAGGATAACCCTGAAACTGTATAAATATACCAGCATTTGTATTACGACCGAATACAAATGCAACTGAGACAAAGATATTATACCTACTCAATATAATACTCGGATCCGGCTTAAACCAAAGCCGACCAGTATCAACTGCCCGAAAAATAACACGTGCGTAAACACACGTGCATTTTCCGAACCCTGCCATAAAACCATACAACCTCTACAACGTTTCGCCCGAACTTGGGAAACTGTCTGTGGGGGACTCTAATGACTCGTCAGTACCCTGGCAGTGGGTTTAACCACAAACCGTCAGCGGCACTAGCAATGCGTAACGGCTGCCCATGGACTGACCTCAAGGGATGCCGATGAGCGCACTCATCCGGAAAAACCCTACTGAGCCTAACAGTGACAATGTATATACAGTCCGGTCCGTTCGTCTATGAGTATCGCATATCTGCCTAGGGGCTAGTAACGTTAGACCCTCAATAGCAGTATAAGTCGTGTCGGAGTGAAGCCCAATAACACCCTGAGATACTACTGGAGTACCTACCAGTAAATCTCCTGCCACGGCCGTGGGCTTTGTGTAATGGCTCTCCTAGACACAGCACGATCTCGCCCCCAATACCGGGAGAGACGAATCCCCTGCCGATCCGCTCACGTGCCTCCATATGGCTCGGGACTGTACCCAAAAACTACCTGTTTGCATGACTCCTTTGAGCCGTGGTAGGGTAGAAATCAAAGCACAGTGGGAACTCACACGAGACAAATGACGACCTCAGGTCGATGAACTAACCTGTACATATGTCACCAGGGAACTGCTATCTGACGATAGATATAATACTAATTAGCAGATTCCCGGCGAGTCCTATCCGGTGTACTCATAACCCAATGAGCACCTGTATACATCTTAGGTGATCCAACTGACACCAGTGGCTTGTGAGACCGGCCACCGCCCCTCGTCGGGGTCTCGACTGTATACACTAGTCTACTCCGGAGTATCGATGCCTTGTCTCGAAACTCCCACGACTAGGGACCACAATTAAGGATATGCGTATAAACCACCCAACTCTCACGTATATGATCACCATCATACTGTTGGTGGTAAAGCAAGATCCTAAGGGCTCTATCAAAGTGTAACATGTAATCAGTCACCTGAACATGTACACGACTGATAAAGGCAAACCAGATAGCATACTATCATCTTGAGTAAGACTGTCCTACCGGTATAGGTCCTCCGCAATCATTGCAATCACGTACCTGTGATCCAATAATTGACTATCAGGGCACTATCTCCAACATATATATTATATATCTATTGTATAGTTTTGGGCTCTCTCTATTGTTGTTGTTATATACTATTGTTGTTATTTATAATATAATGCGTGATGGAGGCCGGAATCTCCCTCAGATATTGTCCTCCGTTGATCTTGCAGCAAGCGATTCTGAACGGTTGTGATTGAGAGTGAGAATTGAATGTGTAGATCTCAATGGGTTGTTGGATGTTGTTGAAGCTGAGCTACTGGCAAGGAAAGTCCTGGGGTGGGAAACTACTGTAGGACCCTCCGACGATCAAGAAAGTACCGAGGAATAATGACAGTGTAGCGCCATTTTAGAATGAATTCTACTTACCTGAGTCGTCTGGTGGAGGGGGTTTATATAGCAGTTGCATGAGGTGAACCGGCGCACGCAAGATTCTCGCCGTCTGTTATGCCTCTGCGTCATGTTCGCGTCGATAGTGGGTCACGCTTATTAATGGCGGGATACGCTCATTAATGGTGAGATACGCTAGCGCGAGATGCAGGTCGTAGAGCGGCGGAGATCTCGTCATGGCGAGATACACAGAGCGATTACGGGGGCGCTTGGGCTCCGTGCTCTCGGTTGAACAGGAAAGCCGAGAAAGCTCAGCTCGGTGGATAGCTCGGAGACCGAGAAAGCTCAGCTGTAGGATTGCTCGGGAGCGAGCGAGGTGGCCGAGGAAGCTCGGTTGTAGGATTGCTCGGAGGAGAGCTGCCTGCTGGTTGCTAGGCGAATAGGGAATGTATTCCGGAGAGGTCTCCAAAAGGTTGGATGCAACCTCGGAGATGAGATACCGAAGAATGTCCATAATGCATCATACTTAATCTTGCTCCGTAGCCTTCAGGAATCTAGCGGGCTTATGTGGATGACACGTCATCCGCTATATGTTGTGATCAGGGGAATACTCGTTTATGAGCCTCATCATTAGTCCCCCCCCACTCTCATCCTGACCTATTTATGGGTCAGGTTCGAGAGTGGTAAGCCCGGTTTGTAACAATTCAGCCTAAGATTCCCCTGCAATAGGTTGTCGGACGAAGACGCGATATTTGGCGGCTACTCATCTTGAATCCCTGGATCTACGTGGCGGCTCGCGAAGCGCCTCAATTCCTGCACGTATCTTTGGTGACGTCAGCGTATCAGTGAAATGATTGCGCCTAAAAGGGGGGCGCCATTTTGTTCACTCGGTCGGTTAGACTACGCGCCATGTGTCCACCACTGGGTGGCAGGACGTGAGTGGTGTAGGTTTCCTAGCACGACAGCAAGGTTTCAGGAGGCATCATCCATGCCGTTTTCAAAAATTTTCCATGCTAAATAACCATAACCCTAGAATCTTAACTAGAGAATTAGACGATACAAGAATGTAAACAACTTTACATCAAGTGAACAAGGAATGCAACCTTTGTAGGCCGGTCCTTCACTTCACATGCTCCGTGTAGTAGTCCCGCGACTCTACTAGGCTCCACTTGAGGCTCTGGACGAGCTTCCTCCGATGACCTTCGTGCCGAAGATGATCCACGCGAAGTCCCTCCAACTCAAGCTACCTCTACACTAAACTCTTTAGCGTAGGAAACAGGCTACACTCGATCGCTAGTCAAGTGTAGGATGGTGAAGTAGGGGATGTTAAAAGCTCACAAGTTTGTGTTCAAGCTTCATGGTTCACATCATATGTGAGGGTTGAAGCTTGAACCATGACATGAGGAGGAAAAAGAAACTAGAGAGCAACCATGGGAGTAACTCAAGAAAAACGGTTAAGTGTTGAGAATGAAACAAGAATGTATGGCAACTCTTGAGCCCTCACTCATTCAAGCATGGAATTTTGCAATATAAAATTGCTACCATGCTTGAATAGTGAGTCAAGATGAATAAACAAGTATAAATCCTATACTTGCAACAATGCTCTCATTTTCCACCTCATTTCTATTTTCACAAAATAGAAATTCATATGCAATGCTTCATTATTATTATATATATATAAATATCATATATATATATATATATCATATATATATTAATATATTTATAATGAAGAATAATTAGTGAGCTAATGATATTAGTTAAGATATAATTATATCACATATAATATATATCACATTATTAAATCAACACTTGATTTAATAATCCGGTTATATCACATATGACTGACTAATATCATTTATCTGTATATCACATTATCAAATCAATACTTGATTTGACAATCTGGTTATATCACGTATAACCGAACCGATAACAGATAACTGCCAGATTACAATACGGCATCACATACACGTATTTAATCAGGCCCACACACATATCACATATGTGTCCTACTTCGTTTCGCTTGAACCAAGGAACTTCTGTGTGGGACTCTAAAAACTCGTCAATATGCCAGCAGTAGGTGATGATCACATCAGCCACCTACAAGCCGGCAGCGGTACTAGCTGGACGTAACGGCTACCCGGGTATTGACCGATAGGAAGATCAACAAGCAAGCTTGTCCATAGTCTCCATGAAGCCTATCAATAACACTACAGTACAGTCCGGTCTCTTCGTCTGATATGTCGCATATTAAGTCTAGGGGTGAAAATCGTCAGGCCCTAGTAACGTGATAAGTCATGCCGATGTCTGGCCTATAACGGTTCGAGAAACTACTGATAACACTTATCAGTAAATCTCGGCAGCAGCCCTGGCCAGGGACTTCCAGTTATAGCCAACATCAACCCCCAATACTGGTAGAGACGAAACCCTTCCTATCGCTCATTGCCTCCATGCGATTCGGGACTGTACCCAAAATCCACATGTTTGCACGTCTTCTTTGAGCGTGGTAGGGAGGAAATCAAAGCACAGTGGGAGCCGCATAAGACTCTATGACGATCTCGGGTCTACAGACTAACATGTACCAGTGTCACCAGAGGAATGCTATCTGACGATAGGTATACTACTATATAGGAGTCCTCGGCGAGTCCTGTTCAGTGTACCCAGTCTCCACTGAGCACCCATATACCATCTTTGATGTCAAACACCAATAGATGTGGGATCATCTATCGCCCATCATATGGGTCAAGAAGCGTATACGCTAGTCTACTCTGGAATATCGATACCCTGTTTCGATACACCCACGACTAGGAACAATTAAGGGATGAACTTGTGGACTACCTTGGCCCCACTAGTATGATCTCCATCATAGTCCTGGTAGTCAAGTACACATCCTAAGGGCTTTATCAACATGTGAGAGCAAGACAGTATCACAATGCAAGTCTACATGTTAAGACAAAGAGCAACCAGATAGCATACTATCATGTCGAGCAAGAAAGTCCTCTCTATATATGTCCAAGCATCCACTATAATATACATCATATGTACAATAATGGCCTCTAGGACATACATATAACTAACAATCTCCCACTTGCATTAAGGCCAGTTGTTGTAGTATCTCATACCCAACGTTCCAAAAGTCTCTCAAATGGCATCTGGGGGATGACATCGGTGAGTGGATCCGCTGTGTTATCCTCTGTGTCAACTCTCCTGACCTCGATCTCCCGGAGATCAACTATCTCCCTGATCAGGTGATACCGTCTAAGAATATGTCTGGATCGCTGACGGGACCGGGGTTCCTAGGCCAAAGCCACAGCTCCATTGTCATCACAATACACAGGTACTGGATGCATAATGGTAGGAACCAAGTTCATCATATGAACTTTTTCATCCAGACAATCTCTTTGGCAACATCGTTGGTAGCGATGTAATTAGCCTCTATCAATGAGTCTGCTACGGTATATAGCTTGGAACCCTTCCAACATACCGTCCCTCTACTGAGGGTGAAGAAAAAACCCGAGACTGACTTTTATTCGTCCTTATCACTCTGGAAGCTCGAATCGGTAAAGGACCCCATCTGGAGTTCACCGTTACCAAACACCAAGAACATCTCTTTAGTCCTTCTGAAGCACTTAAGAATGTTCTTCGGCTGTCCAGTGGTTTTTCCAAAGATCTTTTCGATACTTACTCACTACACCTAGTGAGTAAGCCACATCTGGTCTGGTACATAACATCGCATACATGATTGAACCGTTTGCCAAAGCATAGGGCATTCCTTGTATGCGTGCCCTCTCCAAATCAGTCTCAAGAGACATCTCTTTGGAGAGAGTGATTCCTGAACAAGCGGGTACATTACCACGATTAGAATCATCCATACTAAACCCCTTTAGCATGGTGTCTATGTACCTGGATCGGGACAATCCCAAATCCGTCTAGATCTATCTCTATAGATCTATATCCCTAGGATGTAGGAGACATCAGTTGGATCTTTCATGGAGAACCTGTGTGATAAGAGGTGCTTGACCGAGTGTAGCATAGGAACACCCTTTCCTATCAAGAGTATGTCATCCGCATACAATACGAGAAAGACAACCATACTCTCTACAACCTTCTTATTTATACATGGTTCATTTACCTTTTGATGAAGTCAAACACTTTGACAGCTTCATTAAAACAGATGTTCCATCTCCGCGATGCCTACTTAAACCCGTAGATAGATTTAAGCAGCTTGCACATGCTTCCGCTGCTCCCATTGTCTATGAAGCCCTCTGGTAGTGTCATATACGCTCTCTTCTAAATCACCATTTAGAAAAGCGGATTTGACATGCAGTCTGCCAGATTTCGTAGTCAATGGCAAGTAGGATCCTGATGGACTTAAACTTAGTGACAAGTCTAGCTTTGAAAGTCTCAACTTTTCCATTTACACCAAATTATATTTCTCAAAGATCCTCCTGCTCTCGATGGGTTTTACCCCTTCAGGAGCAATATCTAAAGTCAATACTTTGTTGGTGTACATGGATTCCATCTCAGATCGCATAGCATCCAACCATTTCACATATTCTCCACTTGTGATGGCCTGCTCGAAACTAGTTGGGTCATCATCTTCATGATGCAATCCTCGCTCCCACTGTTTATGAGAAAACCGTAGTATCTCTTAGGTGGATGAGGAACCCTACTAGATCTGCGGAGTGGCTTCGGTTCGTCAGGGACTATTGAATCCTCCGGTTCCAACAAATCGTTAGTTATAGTTTGTGTTTGCTTGAACTACTTCCAGTTCTACCTCATTGTCACTAATTTCTTTGACAAGAAATTCCTTTTCTAAAAAGGTGGCATGTTGAGAAACAAAATATCTTTTGTTCCTCGGTGTGGTAGAAGATATACCCTCGCGAATGGTTGGTATATCCTACAAATTTATACAGAACTGACCCTGCCTCAAGCTTGTCCGGATTTTGCTTTTCAACATAGGCCGGACAACCCCATATCTTAACTTGTTTAAGAGATGGTCTCTTCACATTCCATATCTCATATGGAGTGATAGGCAACAGATTTGGTCGGAACTCTATTCAATAGGTATGCATCTTCTCAAGTGCATGTCCCTGAAAGGAAAAAGGCAACTCAACAGTACTCATCATAGAGCGCAACATATCTCATAGAGTGCGATTCCTCTGCCCCGATATACCGTTGTGCTGTAGTGTATACAGAGGAGTAAACTGAGAGAGAATCTCATTCTCTTTTAAATAGTCTCGGAATTCCGTACTCAAGTATTCTCCTTCCCAATCATATCGAAGGATTTGAATACCTTTACCCATTTGGTTCCCATCTTCGTACTTATATTCCTTGAAATTCTCAAAAGATCCAGTTTTGTGTTTCAATAAGAACACATGTCCATATCTTTAGAGAACATCGGTGAATTTAATAAAGTAGGCATGTGTAGATATAGGACCGCATACATCACCATGTATTTGTCCAAGAGTTCAGTAGCTCTTTCTCCGTTTCCAGTAAACGGAGATTTGGTCACCTAGTCTTTGAGACATGACTGGCAAGTTTCATAAGATGTAAATTCGAACGGATTCAAATATGCATCCTTACGGAACTTTAGTTAGTCTTGTCTCATCGACATGACCTAGTGTACAATGCCACAAGAAGACTTCGTTCATTTATGAACTGTTCCTCTTATGTGTGTTCTGTACGTTTAGAACTATAGTTTGATTCAGAACGTGTACATTGTTATACAACATATCTTACCCAATCAACACTTGATTTAGGAAAATATTCACAATATTATTGGTACGAAATAACAGTCGCTAATAATCAATGTATTACCTGTTGGTAACACAAGGTGATATTTGCCAACTGCTTTGGCTGCAACAATTGCACTATCTTTACTACTTGAGACATATCACCCTTTCCCAGTTCTCCACCTGTCTATAGCCCATGTAACAAATTACATGTGTGGGATCCTGATCAAGTATTTGTTAGTTATATGTATGCCCTAGAGGCCATTACTGTACATACGATGTATATTGTAGTGGATGCTAGGACATATATAGGGAGGACTTTCTTGCTCGACATGATAGTATGCTATCTGGTTGTACTTTATCTTAATATGTACTCAGATTGTCTCTATGTTGCATGTTGATAAAGCCCTTAGGATATGTACTCGACTACTGGGACTATGATGAGATCATACTAGTGGGGCCACGGTAGTCGACGAGTACATCCTATAACTGTTCCTAGTCGAGGGTGTATCGAGACAGGGCATCGATACACCAGAGTAGACTAGCGTATACGCATCTTGACCCATATGATGGGCGATGGATGATCCCAAATCCATCGGTGTTTGATATCAAGGATGGTGTACGGGTGCTCAGTGGAGACTGGGTACACTGGACGGACTCGCTGAGAACTCCCAGAAGGTATTATACCATACGTCAGATGGCAGTTCTCCGGTGACACTGGTACATAGTAGTCTGTCGACCCGAGATCGTCATCGAGTCTTGTATGATTCCCACTGTGTTTTGATTTCCATCATACCACGTCCAAGAGGGCGTGCAAAAAGGTGGCTTTTGGGTACAGTCCCGAATCACATGGAGGCAATGAGCGATAGGAGGGGATTCGTCTCTCCCGGTATAGGGAGTTGATGTTGTGCTGTGTTCGATTGGCTATAACCAGAAATCCCTGGCCAGGGTTGCTGAGATTTACTGGTAAGTGTTATCAGTAGTTTCTCGAACTGTTATAGACCTCATATCAACACGACTTATCAAGCTACTGGGGTCTGACGTTTACCACCCCTAGGCGAGATATGCAACATATCAGACGACGAGACCGGACTGTACGGAAGTGTTACTGTTTGGATTCACAGGAGAATGTACAGGCTTGCTTGTTGATCTTCTGAGCGCTCAATACCTGGGTAGCTGTTACGTTTAGCTGACCGCTTGCAGCTTGTGGGTGTTTGATATGATCATCACCTACTGCCGGCGTATTGACGATTCTTTAGAGTCCTACACAGAGGTTTCTTGGCTCAGGCAAAACGGAGTAGGAGCACATATGTGATATGTGCGGGACCGAGGATAATACGATATGAGATACAGTATTGTATTCTCGCGATATTTGATATCAGCCGGGTCATCGGATCAAGTGTTGATTCGATGAATCGGTACGGATAAATATTAGTCGGTTATATACGATATAGCCGGATTGTCGGATCAAGTGTTGATTCGATAATATAATGTATAATAATATATATGATATATTAAATTACATTAACCAATATTTGCTCATTAAAAGAATCTTTTTATCACCGGATTAATACATTGATATATATGCGATATATGTTAATTGTATTATTTTCTTTTGTTACAAATATATAATATATATGTGATATATATTATTGTGACATGATATGATTTATTATAAAACATGTTTAAGGATGATAATAAGGGATTAGGGTTTGATTAGGGTTAGCACCTTCTTGTTCATTCTAGAAGGATTCTATTTTGTCATGATAAAGATATTTTGTTATGACTCATGCTTTGACCTAACCAAACCCTAACTCTAGTTTATTCTCTACATTGGTTTAACCTCTCATCCTTGACCATGGTTTGATAATCAATCATATATTCTTGATTGCTATTCATCACAAAAGAAAATTAATCATTGTTCATCTTCTTCCTTCATTCTCTTCATGAAAAACCTTTTCTAGATTTTTCCAAAGTGATGAATAAATATGAGAAAAAGATAAATAAAGAGAGCAAAAATCCTACTTCATCATCCTCATCTTCCCTTGCCATTTAGATGAGGGTGTTCACATCATTTCATGAGTGTTAGCTTGTGTTAACGAAACTTCAAGGTAGATCATCTTAGTATCGAAGATCGGAAGCAAAAGTTGCATCTTTCTCTTCGTGGAACCTCTCGAGAGTCCGGAACCCGATGATCGCAGCGAAGGGACCTCAACACGGAGCATATGAAGTGAAGGACCGGATCTACAAAGGTTGTAATCCCTCTCACTTAGTGTTAAAGTGTTTAGCATGCTAGTTTTCGCCTAATCTCTAGTTTAAAGATCCGTATTCAGGTTGTTCGGCACGGCTAAATTTTTAATCGGGCATGTTTGATGCCTCGTAGACCCTTGTATGCGTGCATAGCAACCCTATAGTTTGGTATCAGAGCTACTAGGCATTGGATGTCGACCTATGGGGGGTTCTCACTGTGTGACAGTGTGGCGAAGCATAGGCTCTTACCCCCAGGGTGTCCCGAGACCGGAAGGTGTTCCGGCGGGTTGTAGTCCTCGCGAGGGGGCATGCGTAAAAAGTAGCCGCTGAGGGACTCGTTGGTGCCACGGCGACCCCATTGGATGGGGTGGCTGCCTGACCTACAGTGGTATCAGAGCCAAGCTAGAGCTTTAGGCGAAGTCTAGACGATGTTTAAAGTCCGATCGAACCCGAAAACCCCGACACGAACCCTTCTCTGTACATTTTCTGAAAATGTGGTTTTTTCCATATTAAAAATTGCTAAAAAATTTAGCAGGGTCTTAGATGAATTACTGTGAAATTCGAGGGGCTAACTCATCTAAAGCGCGGCGGAACCGCGGCATAAGCATGCCTTATGCGGCGGTTCTGCGGCCATATGATGACGTCAACCCTCCATATTTGCACAGTAATTCCTCTTTCACAGTGCTGAGTTTTATGGGAATTTTTAATATTTATTCAAGAGTTGAATTTTCTGGTGTTGTTTTGGGGATTCGATGATTCTATCGGATTATCAGATTTTGTCTATGTGTTTTCCGGATAACTTTTAGAAACTGTTAAAAAGTTCGAACGGATATCAATAACTCACTTTTTCCCCTGTCGGAAAATTTTTCAAAAGTTGGATTTTTTCTCGTGTTTAAGAATGTTCTAAGTCGTGCAAGTAACTCGGTGGACCCTCTAGAAGACAACAAATCTTAACTCGATTATGTGACCGTCTTGAACCGCCTCTGAACCTTAGGGTTTGTGGCAGTACGGCGTGCCACATGTGAGGTGTTGGCTTGACCCTTCTACGGCTGGACCATTGGTACTGTGGCATGTGATGAATGTTTTTAAACTGATTTCAAGTGTTGAGATATATTGGGGAAATCTTGGGTGTTTGATGATTCGATCGGAAAGTTTAACTTTGTCTATTTATCTGGAATGTGATACAATATTTGGAATCCACAGGTAGTTATGAGATAACTAATTTGAATATTATAAACATAGCAGTTTAGTCTCAGATGATCGGTTGCCACAGAATTTTGATGTGATCAAAAGTCCGTCGCAATCACGTAGCGTACGCGGATACTCGCCGGCTAAACTTAATAGACAGCCACGCCCCATAGCCCCAACCAAGTGACTGTAGGAGAACCCCGTCGCCGAAAGCATCCGTTCGGGTGCTCGCGGCAGCGGTGTTCCGCCTTAGTGCACTTCGTCGACGGCATCTGGGGGTGCGGCCGTCTACTAAAGTTTGCGACGAGCATTCGATCAGGACGTCGGGAATCTAGTTGAATTCTCCGACTTGATATTGAAAAGAGTTTTCGATAATGAGACTGAAATGCGGGGTTTATAATTGTTAGGCATGCGATGTCTAAGGAATTCATTTGGTTAGGCATGCGATGTCTAAGGAGGTTGCGGATTCCAACTGTTGTAGTTTTACACTTTCTTTTCTGTGACCGTAAGCGTAGTATGTGGTGTATCGCCGGCTTCGTTACTATACATCAACGACAATCGGGATACGCATACTTGCTTACGTTGATGATATCTGATATTATGTGTTGCTGTGACATGTTGTATTGGATCGTCGCTTTTGAATAGCCGGGGGTTTTATGTGAGATGAGATTTTTTTCTTTTTCATTCATGTAAAATTCATTTGTATGTAATATTCTTTTATTGGGGCACTTCCAGGTAGCGGAAGATGTCACCGTTGTATATTATTTACTTTTCCGCATTAGGTAGACCCAAGGCGGGGAGCATAAGTAACCGGGTTCTAGGGTCCAGTGGGAGACCATCTCGAGGAGTCAATGTAAGTGCACGGCGGCGCCCCGGCCGTCAACCCGACGGCCAAACGCGGAAACGGTGGTAAACATGAATTTTGCGGACTTGGCAAAACGGCACCACCGCGCACTAAACTCCGGATCGTGACCATTAAACTAAATCTAGCAACTACAAGAAAGGGTTAGAGATATACCGACGATCCGTGTCCTTCGGTCTTCATCTCCGCTCCGATCTCCCGCGGAATCTCCGTCACCTCCTCGCTCGTCGGAAAGGGCACCACGTAGCCGGAATCTTTTACGGGCTCCCGCCTCTTGACCGAGGCAACTCGGGCGCGAAGTTGGCTAGCCGACGCGTCCAAGGCTTGCTATAGAATAGTGTAGTGAACTTGTCTCTTGGGGTTATGAGGTTGCCTTGATGTGGAGGAATGGAGGAAGCAAAAGCTATGGAGGGGTTTTGTGTGTTTTGCAAGCAAGCATAAGAATGAGATGATAACAATTTCCTCATACCAAAAATGAAACCCTCATTCTCCCTCCCTCTCAAGTGGCCGGCCCCTCACAAAATAAAATTAGATTGGAGAGAGAAAAGAAATGGCACCACAAATTGTATATCAAAAAACAATATATAAAAAGGATAATATAAACCTCACATCCTTTCTCACTCATCTCACTAATCAATCCTTCCATCAAACCATCATGAGAAAGCAAGTGAAGAGATGCTAAAAGCATCTCATGATGACAAAGGCACAATATGCAAGGAAGCCCTCCACTAGTTGTTAATTGCAAACTTGCAATTAACACCCTCCATCAAGAAAGTCCGACCGAGAAGGAATGAAGAAAAACTGGCCGGAACGGAATGCAAATTGGCAACTTCAGAAAACCGATCCCGTAATAAAATACGGGAAAACCCCACCACTGCAAATACATGCCCGCATTTGTATTCCCACTGAACACAAATGCAAAGAGACAAAATCTACACTGTACTAGACTAGGACCGGCTTAAGCCAAAGCCGGCTAGTAATGTCCGTCCGATCCTGATGCGTGCAATACCGCACGTATCTGATCAAACGCTGCCATATAACTATACGGCCACCAGTACAAAACCGTCCGATCCTGATCCGTGCAATACCGCACGTATCTGATCGGACCCTGCCATATCTCCATACGGCCTCTACAGCGTTTCGCCCGAAAGCTTGAGTAACTGAAAGTGTGGTGGACTCTAAAGACTCGTCAATACTATGGCTGTGGATTTAACCACTAGCACGTCAGAGGTATAAGCCAATACGTGACGGGCCACCAGCTATTGACTAAAAGGGACGTCGATGAGGAAGCTCACCCCGACACCCAACTGAGCCTGTCAGTGACAATATCCGTACAGTCCGGTCCGTTCGTCTATGAGCATCGCATGGCGGGCCTAGGGGGTTGGTAAAAGTCAGACCCCCAAAAGCGGTACAAGTCGTGTCGGAGTGTAGCCCAGAACACCCTGAGATACTACTGGAATACCTACCAGTAAATCTCCTTGCCTTGGCCAAGGTCTTTGTGTAATGGCTCTCCTAGACACAGCGCGACCTCACCCCCAATACCGGGAGAGACGAAACCCCCGAAGATCCGCTCACTGCCTCCATGTGGCTCGGGACTGTACCCAACTAAAACCTGTTTGCACGACTCCTTTGAGCCGTGGTAGGGTAGTAATCAAAGTACAGTGGGAACTCACACGAGACAAATGACGATCCCCAGGTCGATGAACTAACCTGTACACATGTCACCTGGGAACTGCCATCTGACGTCAGGTATAAGACCAACTAGCATGTTCCCGGCGAGTCCTGTCCGGTGTACTCATAACCCAATGAGCACCTGTATACATCTTAGGTGAACCAACTGACACCAGTGGCTTGTGAGACCGGCCACCGCCCCTCGTCGGGGTCTCGACTGTATACACTAGTCTACTCTGGAGTATCGATGCCCTGTCTCGAAACTCCTACGACTAGGGACCTTTTAAGGATGTGCTTATAGACTCCAGCTCTCACTTATATGATCGCCCTCATACTGCTGGCAGTCAAGCAAGAATCCTAGGGGCTCTATCAACGTGCAATAGCGACCTCTCAGGTCATCTAAAGCAGTACACGATGATAAAGATAAACCAGATAGCATACTATCATCTCGAGTAAGACTGTCCTACCGGGATAGGTCCTCCCTCAATCATTGCAATCACGTGCCTGTGATCCAATAATTGACTCTGAGGGCACTATCTCCAACAATCTCCCACTTGCACTCAAGGCTAATTATTGCGATGTCGCATACTCACAGCCCGTGTGATACCGAACACCCAACTCCTCTACTAGTCAGTCTCACAAAATCCGTTTGCGAAACTATTGCGTTCGAGGAATAGCCTCAGTGAGTGGATCCGCCTTGATGTTTCTTTCTATGTCTCTCTATATCTCATGTTCGCAGAGAAAGCCATCTCCCGAAATGAGCAACACCTGTCTTAGAATGTCTGGATGTCTGATGGGACCTAGCTCATAAATGAACTCCAAATCCAAACCTCTTAGACTGTATCGACAACTGAACTTAATCAGTTTCCTGCGCCATGCCTTCCTCAGTATTGCCTTGGACCATCCGTCCAAAATACTGCCCCTCGTCAGAGGGAAAAACTATAACTCTGACAACCTCCTTGTCGTCCAGGTCACCTTGGAAGCCTGGAATGATAACCGTCTCCTAAAAGAGGCAGCCGTTATCATATCCCTAGAACAGCCACTTATGTTCTAAAACTGCTTCCGACTGTTTCTCCAGGATTGGATCAATATCAACTTATTGCATCTAGTGCAAGAACAACATCTGGTGTGGTACTTGACATCTCATGATTGACTCAATTGCCTAAGCAAGTGATCTGCCAATCATGCACATCCCTCTCTACTTTAGTCTAAAAGACACCTTTAGAGAGGGCAACTCCATCACTTGCAGGTACACTACCGTGCCAGGAGTCGTCCATTCTAAATACTCATAGAATGCTGTCAAGGTACCCAGATTAGGAAACCACCCAAATCTAGATCTAAAACCATAGATCTAGTAACCAGTATGTCTGATATAATGTCCAAGTCCTTTGTGGAGAAACCACTGTGTGACGACCAAAGTATAACCGATCGTAGTAAAGGAATATCACTTCCTACTACCTTCTCAACAGATCCATCCCCTATTCTGATGACGTCAAACCTATGACTGTCACATCAGAAATAGATGATCTATCTCCGCTACATCTGCTTTAGTCTATAAATAGACACAAGCCTGATGTCCACCAATGCTTCCGCTGCTCCCACTGACTACGACAACCCTCTGGCAGAGTCATATAGACGTGCACTTCCAAAGCAAGTTTAGAACGACGCTATACTCATCCTCCTGCCGGGTCTCGCAGCCTGGAACAACAGCAATGGCAAGTGTGGGTAAACAAGAACTTCCCTGTCACCGTCCTTGAGGCTACCGGAGTACCTCTCGGGTGCCTGAAGCTACCCACCTTATCTGCGGAGTGGCCAATGGAATGTCAAATCAGATTGAATCTTTAGGTTCCTTATCAAATCTTCAGTAATCGTTTGCGGTTCTGGAATCACTTCCAGTTCTACCATACTCCCACTGCTGTTTTTGAAAAAATCCATTTTTAATAAAACTGTGGCGAGTCTTGAACAATATTTCTATTGATCATCCAGATGGTAGAAAGTCAACCCTCGTCATAGCCTGGGTCAACCCACAAACAGCCATTACAGAAACGTGCCTATGAGTTATCCGGAATCTGGTTTTAAGCATAAACCGGACAACTCCCCGTACCTTAACTTCGTTAAGATATGAACTGTTCTATATCCAATATAGAACCAGAGGCACTGATTTAATTGAACCAGATTCAAATCATGCAGCTATCTCCAGTGCATGTCAACTAAATGGAAGGAGGTCGATCAGCGTTACTCAACTTAGGAATGCTTCCAATTATGAGTAACCTGAAAGAGAAGCAAGTTCTCTTAATCATTACTATCAACTGAATACCATACACAAGTATCTACATCTTCGATCACTTTGAAGAATCCCGATACTTGCTAGACCTGGTTCTCTACTCTATTCAAATACCTATAACTTCTCAAAACTTTGACCCTGTGTTTGCACGAAACACTTGTCTAAAAACTAGAGAAGTCATAAGTAAACCGAATATAGTACGAGAACCAACCCCTCTGTCCTGACGGACCCTGGACAACATACAATACTCTGTATAAGTCCCTTGAGTCTAGTGACTGATTTACTGTGTGTCGTAGGTTGAAAACTGTACTTATGGTTAAGAAGAATTACACCGCTGTTTAATGCTCCTTACCTAACCATCCACTGATATAGGTAAATGTCATCGACATAATATCAAAAGGTATATCTCACTCTATGAAAATAGACGTACAGATATATCAATTTGAAATTGGTGCACATCAACGGATATTCAAAACCAAATATTTGCCGACCGGCAAACAGCCCAGGTGATTTCCTCAAATATCACTGATTCCAACGAATCCCGATACAATGAGGATGATCACCCAATTCCCAATAACTTACTCCCACTCATCATCTGTAAAACCATACAGATGTGAGAATCAAACCTGGTAAATACATACCCTGGAGTAAGTGTCTAATCGGAAAATCAGTTTTCTTTTAACAGTACACAGTGAACCTGAAACATTGAAATGTTTCGTTGGGGTTTCCTGGTATTCCTAGTAATGCCACATCCATTATCCAGATTCACAACTATAACCGTATAATTCTTTGCCACCTCTCCAAATCCCTTTATATGTCTTTAGTCATTACCTTCTGTACACCCCTTTTGGCCAAATGGTTTTCTTCCTTCCCTACCGTTCGGCACCAGCCTATGGTTTGGAAGAAGACTATCCAAAAAGCATAAAGGGTGTACTGTCCTAATCCTAGGAGCACTCGCAACGCGAGAGAAGGTGAAGATAAAAGACACCTGAATGTACTTTATTCCTATTTCTCCTGAACCAGGATCCATCCCCGAACTGGAACAAGTTCCTTTCGAGTTCGTATATAACCATACGATGGATTATCCAATAAAATGGGATCTTCGTAGTGATACGGAGTGTCCTGGAGAAATACAAAGGTGATTTAGGATCGGCGAAGAAATACTTGGTTTGGTCGTGAATAGCAGTCGCAATTTACTTTGCCCTCTTACTAATCCCTTGCTTTGTCTGAACTTAATACCTTCTGTACACCGTTTAGGCTAATTGGCTTTCTTCATTCCCCACCGTTCGGCACCAGCCTAAGGTTTGGAAGAAGACTATCCAATTTGCATAATAGGTGTACTACTCCTAAACCAAGGAGTACTCGCAACCTGAGAGAAGGTGAAAAGAAAAGACAACTGAATAATCCTATCCGTTTTCTCCAAAACCAGAAACCATCCTCGAAGTCCTTCGAGTTCGTATATAACCATACGATGGTTTTGTCCAATGGAAGTGGACGTTCGTAGTAATACGGGGTGTCCTGGAGAAAAGGGTAAAAGTAGGAGTGGCAATGAGGTCTGCAACTCTGACAATCCAAAAGCCAGTGTTAAGAAGGTTCGGTCAACTTGGTCACTGAGTCATAGTCAAGGGTCGGGTCAATGGTCGCTGCCAAAGAGAGAGAGAAAAGAAACACTCAGCGTGCACTCTAACCTAGATCAGAATGGTTGTCACTTTATCTAATCTGGAAACCTCCCACTGTAACGTCAAATTCTTCCCCAAACCTGAAAGAAGAATTAGCCGGGATCACCCGAGGAGTAAACCAACTCATCAGTGGGAATCGGGATCCAACTCTCATCGCATGACATCGTGACGGAATCCGCTCACGCTATCACACTCCAGAAGGTATGCGCATATCTGGCAAGTTTCAGTACTTTTGAAACTCCCGATGTGGATTTCTACCCCATGCTCTTATGACCTTGACTTTGGCCAACATATCATAAGTCACATGTCAAGTTCTACCCGTCATTTTCCTGGTTAATTTGAACCCACCCGTACATACCCTTGACTTTGGCCAAAATGGCAGTACGACTGTCCCAAACCAACGCATCTATCTATGCTGCATATGAATACCCAACAGCTACCAAACACTGTGCCTTGACTTTGGCCAACACACACAGCTTGAATACTATTGACTATCCATATGAAACGACGGAGGGCTACGAATGGTTTCTGGCGAAAACCTTTAACGTAATGAACTTGATATCGTTGAAGGAACTGATAGCTTTAAAAATATAGTGACGAAAACCTTTGCTAAAGAGGTCACTCCCGGTGAAGGGATCTCGGCTCTTTCCCCGTAGAATGAGGTGCAGGATATTCCAACTGAATACCACGATGCAAAGCAAAAGTAAACGGCTATAGTGAAGTTATTGCCCTGACGCAAACTTCTGTCCAAGGGGTCACTCCCGGTGAAGGGATCTCGGCCCTTGCCTCGTCGACTGAGGAGCAGGATATTCCAATGAATACCACGATGCAAAACAAAAGTGAACGTCCTTGCAATAACAGCTTTTTGAAAAGTGTTCCAACAACATCAGATTAGGTTTGTTTAACTTGCATTGATCCGAATCAACGCAGTCCCATCAATTGATCACACCACAAAGAACGAAAAATATACTGACGTACGTATATGCCATCCGCATTCGCCACTGGGTCCCGTCATCACCCGTTAGGTTAGCTAACTAACGACAGAGCGGGGACTGGACTAGCGCGGATGAAAAACATATACAACATCTACTAATATATATATAATATATAATTTTCGCTCAAGGCGTGATAATAAATGCAGCAACAAAGAAATGTATAGCAACACAGATCAATACAGATATCTGGGATCCCCGGGTTTCACAGAGCCGCTGAAACCCGACGTTCCCCTGGTCGTGTGGATAGCCTGTGCAATGAAAATCCTAGACCCCTACGGGCGCGGCAAGTCACCCGCCAAAACCTGAAGCGAGGCAGCCCCCTTCAGCACCGTGAATGGACCACCCAGCACTTCACGGAATCCGGTAACTTGGGCACCCCTCCTGGGTCAACCTGTACCCCCTACGAGTGCGGCGAATAGCCCGCCAATCCCAGAGTGAAGCCCCCTTCGTCCCAATGCCATGAGATGCGGGCTTGTTGCCCTCTAGAACCCGGCTATCCGTGCACTCCTCCGCGGGGTAATCCTAGTACAGAAAGTAAAATATACATACAACGGGTACATCGACCGCAACCTGGTCGTGCCCCAAAAGAATAATACAAACAGGCAGTGACGGCAGTCCACATGTCGGACGCTCGCCCCGCAATAACAAATGTACATATAAAACAGAACAGTACTAACACTGCAACCAGGCTATCCCCCACGACCGATCCGCAACAATATAGTACAATCACAGAACATCAACGTGAAAGTCACGTTCGCAAATCCGTCTAACCGGGCTATAGCAGTTAGACCGGATTTACCGATCGAGTGACATTCACGGTCGCAGATATAATGTAAATACTGTGAAAAATGTGTTTAAAATTTTCCGATTGCTCAAACAATTAACAAGTGGGCCCCAAAGAAAACTGTAGCACTCACAGAAATAATTAGCCCAATTTTAATATTCCAGAAACCACATTTTCAACTCAGAGACACACTGGAAAAATTTGGGGGGGTGAACAGTAAAATCCGCGGCGGAAGGGCCGCACGAGGTGGGGTTTCGCGGCGCTTGCGCGGCGGAATAGTGAGATCATGGTGCCAAATTTTTACAGTATGCTTCTATTTCCCTGCACATCACTCTGAGACAACCAGAAAAATTTTTGGACTTAAAAAAAATTCGACAGAAACTGATGTGCATGAAATACGTGTTTTCGGGATTTTGTTCGATCGGAAACGTTAAACACATTACACAAAGCTAGACTATGTTAATGGCCTGGCTCTGATACCACTGTAAGTGCACGGCGGCGCCCCGGCCGTCAACCCGACGGCCAAACGCGGAAACGGTGGTAAACATGAATTTTGCGGACTTGGCAAAACGGCACCACCGCGCACTAAACTCCGGATCGTGACCATTAAACTAAATCTAGCAACTACAAGAAAGGGTTAGAGATATACCGACGATCCGTGTCCTTCGGTCTTCATCTCCGCTCCGATCTCCCGTGGAATCTCCGTCACCTCCTCGCTCGTCGGAAAGGGCACCACGTAGCCGGAATCTTTTACGGGCTCCCGCCTCTTGACCGAGGCAACTCGGGCGCGAAGTTGGCTAGCCGACGCGTCCAAGGCTTGCTATAGAATAGTGTAGTGAACTTGTCTCTTGGGGTTATGAGGTTGCCTTGATGTGGAGGAATGGAGGAAGCAAAAGCTATGGAGGGGTTTTGTGTGTTTTGCAAGCAAGCATAAGAATGAGATGATAACAATTTCCTCATACCAAAAATGAAACCCTCATTCTCCCTCCCTCTCAAGTGGCCGGCCCCTCACAAAATAAAATTAGATTGGAGAGAGAAAAGAAATGGCACCACAAATTGTATATCAAAAAACAATATATAAAAAGGATAATATAAACCTCACATCCTTTCTCACTCATCTCACTAATCAATCCTTCCATCAAACCATCATGAGAAAGCAAGTGAAGAGATGCTAAAAGCATCTCATGATGACAAAGGCACAATATGCAAGGAAGCCCTCCACTAGTTGTTAATTGCAAACTTGCAATTAACACCCTCCATCAAGAAAGTCCGACCGAGAAGGAATGAAGAAAAACTGGCCGGAACGGAATGCAAATTGGCAACTTCAGAAAACCGATCCCGTAATAAAATACGGGAAAACCCCACCACTGCAAATACATGCCCGCATTTGTATTCCCACTGAACACAAATGCAAAGAGACAAAATCTACACTGTACTAGACTAGGACCGGCTTAAGCCAAAGCCGGCTAGTAATGTCCGTCCGATCCTGATGCGTGCAATACCGCACGTATCTGATCAAACGCTGCCATATAACTATACGGCCACTAGTACAAAACCGTCCGATCCTGATCCGTGCAATACCGCACGTATCTGATCGGACCCTGCCATATCTCCATACGGCCTCTACAGCGTTTCGCCCGAAAGCTTGAGTAACTGAAAGTGTGGTGGACTCTAAAGACTCGTCAATACTATGGCTGTGGATTTAACCACTAGCACGTCAGAGGTATAAGCCAATACGTGACGGGCCACCAGCTATTGACTAAAAGGGACGTCGATGAGGAAGCTCACCCCGACACCCAACTGAGCCTGTCAGTGACAATATCCGTACAGTCCGGTCCGTTCGTCTATGAGCATCGCATGGCGGGCCTAGGGGGTTGGTAAAAGTCAGACCCCCAAAAGCGGTACAAGTCGTGTCGGAGTGTAGCCCAGAACACCCTGAGATACTACTGGAATACCTACCAGTAAATCTCCTTGCCTTGGCCAAGGTCTTTGTGTAATGGCTCTCCTAGACACAGCGCGACCTCACCCCCAATACCGGGAGAGACGAAACCCCCGAAGATCCGCTCACTGCCTCCATGTGGCTCGGGACTGTACCCAACTAAAACCTGTTTGCACGACTCCTTTGAGCCGTGGTAGGGTAGTAATCAAAGTACAGTGGGAACTCACACGAGACAAATGACGATCCCCAGGTCGATGAACTAACCTGTACACATGTCACCTGGGAACTGCCATCTGACGTCAGGTATAAGACCAACTAGCATGTTCCCGGCGAGTCCTGTCCGGTGTACTCATAACCCAATGAGCACCTGTATACATCTTAGGTGAACCAACTGACACCAGTGGCTTGTGAGACCGGCCACCGCCCCTCGTCGGGGTCTCGACTGTATACACTAGTCTACTCTGGAGTATCGATGCCCTGTCTCGAAACTCCTACGACTAGGGACCTTTTAAGGATGTGCTTATAGACTCCAGCTCTCACTTATATGATCGCCCTCATACTGCTGGCAGTCAAGCAAGAATCCTAGGGGCTCTATCAACGTGCAATAGCGACCTCTCAGGTCATCTAAAGCAGTACACGATGATAAAGATAAACCAGATAGCATACTATCATCTCGAGTAAGACTGTCCTACCGGGATAGGTCCTCCCTCAATCATTGCAATCACGTGCCTGTGATCCAATAATTGACTCTGAGGGCACTATCTCCAACAGTCAAGACCGGGTCTCCTAACCCTAGAATTGGCAGTGTTGCTTGCCGCTCTCGTAGGGGTCTAGGGATGTGGGTTTGGCTATTCATCGCGACCGTGGAATCCGTGTTTTATACAGGCTCGTATTGAAAACACGGACGTCCTAGTATATCCAATATTTCATATATGTTCTTCTGCTGCAATGTTATGTGATGAGATCATATTACTGCCTGGGACGAATGTTTATATTATATATATGAGATATATGTTATATTGCAGATTTCATTTCAAAAGAGATGCTTGTGAAGCATAATAAAATGGGACTTCATTAATGAGATTAATGAAATAAAAGAAACCTAAAGATGTTGTAGAAACTTGTTTAAAAACTGGTAGCTCTAGTTCTTGCTTTGCATAGCGGTGTTCCTTGTAGAACATCCAGCACGTTATTCGATAAGGAAAGGACCGAGATCCCTTCACCGGGAGTGACTCCTTTAGCAATAACTGGCAGATGCTACAAACTCCGTTTGTCTTTTGATTGCTTCTATAGTTTCTGCTTTGCATAGTGGTATTTGTGAAATATCCTGCACCTTATTCGATGAGGAAAGGGCCGACGATCCCTTCACCGGGAGTGACCCCTTTAGCAAAATTAGAAAAGCCTCGAAAACACTCCATTTAAAATCACTCGATTCTACAACGATATCAAGTTCATTACACAAAAGGTTTTCTTAAAAACCTGTCGTATCCCTCCGTCATTTCAGATAAGTACTAGTTAGTATTCGTGCTGCGGTAGTTTGGCCTTCGTCAAGGCGTAGTGTACGGTAGCTAACTAGTGCTTATCTGCTACCATACGATGCGATTGGATTAGGGTATTCGTACGGCGTTGTTTGGCCTTCGTCAAGGGTCATGCGGGTGGGTTTAATTCAATCAAGAAATGAACGGGTTGAACTTGACTAGCGGACTATGGGTAGTTTGGCCTTCGTCAAGGTCATAGGACGCTGGGGTAAAATATTATTGGGAATTTCAAGTGTTGAAATTTGCAATGAGATTGCATACCTTCTATGAGATAGTTGGATCCCGATACCCGCTGCGAGTAAGAGTTACTCCTGGGAGAGTTTTACACATTACAATTAGCCGATCATGTAGGTGTCTAGAAAGGTGTTAACGGGGTTACGCCTCTGGGAAAACGAGGTTTACTTTAATTAGGTTCGTGCGAAAGCACGGGGGACCTCCCTCAAAGTACCGACACTGGCCTGGCTGAAAGATTGGCGAACTTGTAGCGTGTAATTAATCCCGGCTAATCTTTTCTTTTAGGGTTTGAAGGAAGATTTGATTAAAACAGTGGGAGACATCCTGATTAGATATATTAGATAACCAATCTAATCTTGCAAGAGCATACGCTGAGTGTTTTCTTCTCTCTCTCTCCAGGTAGCGACCATATCACGCCTTAATCAAGATAATAATACGGATATATTGACCGAACCCGCTTGTTATACTGAGCCGGGGAACGTTGTTCCCGCTCCAACTTATAATTGTTATAAGACAGAGCAGGAAATTGGGGAATACCAGATTTCCCGTGCCGCCCAAACGAAGAAAGTGCATGTTGATGCATCATCTTCTGGTGTGTTCATTACACAGAACTGTTTCTCAGTATCCTTTACGTCCTGGGTATGTGATACCGGATCAGGATCCCGCATATGTAATCTATTACATGGGCTACAGAAAGGTAGAGAACTGAGAACGGGTGATAAGTTTCATGAGACAAAAAACGGTGCAAGTGTTGCAGCCAAGTCTGTTGGTCACTATCACCCTGTATTAACAGAATACATTGATTCTGAACAAATGTTATTAGATACCGAACCTGATATACAAAATCATGTCAGTCTCTTTATTAGTAAAGAAAGGATATAATTTTGTATTATTGGATAATGTTTTGAACATTTCCTATATCAAGAGTTGATCGGTTCAGGCACGATATCTAAAAGCATTGACGTTCTAAATCAAACTACAGTTCTTAGTATACGGAACACACACAAGAGGAAAGTTCAGAAATGAATGAATCCTTCTTGAGGTATTGTAGACTAGGTTATATCAATGCGACCCGACTGGCTGAAGTTAAATAAAGATGCATATTCAAATTAGTTTGAATTTATATCTTGTGAAACTTGCCTGTCATGTCACAAAGATAAGATGACCACAGCTCTGTTTGTTGGAAACAGAGAAAGAGTTAGTGAACTTTTAGGATTGATACATGCTGATGTATGAAAGTCTCCTGTCTACACATGCCAAGACTGATTCTTTGTACTTCATTACATTCTCTGATGATCTCTTAAGATTCAGACATATGTTCCTGCTGAAACACAAGTCCGAACCTTTTGAGATATTCACAGAATATAAGTTAGAAGTAGAGAACCAAAATACGGGTATAAATATTATGTCCTTATGATGAGATCAAGGAGGAGAATACTTGAGCACGGAATTCCTGGACTATTCTAAAGGAGAATGAGATTCTCTCTCAGCATTACTCCTCCGCATACACCATAGCACGATGGTATATCGTGGCGGAGCAATAACACCCTATTTGATATGGTGTGCTCTATGATGAGTACTACTGAGTTTCCTATTTCCTTTTGGGAGTTATGCACTTGAGAAGCTGCATACCTATTGAATAGGGTTCAAATCAAATCAGTTGCTTACCACTTCATATGTGATATGGAAAGGGAAGAGCCCATATCTTAAGCTTGTTAAGATTTGGGGTTGTCCGGCCTATGTCTAAAAGTAAAATCCGGACAAGCTCGAGACAAGGTCTGTTATGTAGAACTGGAAATGTTCCAGCTATACAAAATGCAGCTGATGATTTGGTGGAACCAAAGGATTCATTAGTTTCCAACGAACCTCAGCCTCTCCGCCGATCTAGTAGGGTTCCTCACCCACCTGAGAGATACTTTAGTTTCTCTATGACAGTGGGAGCGAGGATTGCATCATAAGATGATGACCCAACTAGTTTCGAGCTAGCCATCAGGAGTGGGACTCTGTAAGAATGGCTGGGTGCTTATCGATCTGAGATGGAATCCTTATACACCAACAAAGTATGGACTTTGGTTGCTTTATCTGAAGGGTTAAATCTCCATCAGGAGCAAGTAAATCTTGAGAAGATTACTTGGTGTACATGGAAAGGTTGAGACTTTCAAAGCTAGACTTGTTAAAGGTTTACATCATTGACCAGGTATGGATTATGTTGAAACCTTTTCTAAGGATCTATGCTTAAGTCCATCCAGATCCTTCTTGCCACGGCTACATACCATGACTACGATATCTGGTGGTTGGGTGTCATGACTGCTTTTCTAAGTGATGTTTTAGAAGAGAGCGTCTATAAGTACACAGCCAGAGGGCTTCGTAGACAGTGGGAGCAGCGGAAACGTGTGCAAGATGTTTTATATGATAAAACAGGCATCGCGGAGTTGGAACATCTGTTTTGATGTGGTAGTCAAAGAGTTTGACTTCATCAAAATGGTAGATGAACCTTGTATATACGAAAAGGTAGTAGAGAGTATGGTGGTGATCCTCGTAGAGTACGTGGATGACATACTCTTGATAGGGAAGGAGTTTCCTATGCTACGCTCGGTCAATCTCCGCTTATCACAAGGATTCTCCATATAGGATCAAAGTGATACCTCCTAAATCCTGGGTTTTGGATCTATGAGATAGATCTAATTGGATGTTAGGACACTCACTAGTTGTAGTGAGATGGTATCAATCGATCCTGGGGAGAATCACTGGAAAGGTTCCAGGCTGATAAGGACGACTGAATGTCAGTCGCAGGCATTGTCTTTACCCTCAGTGGAGGGACGGTATGTTGGAAGAGTTCCAAGCTAGATACCGTGACATACTAGACGATTAAAGGCAAGATACATCGTTACTAAGGATGCTACCAAAAGAGGCAGTCTGGATATTTATAAGTTCATGCGATGAACTTCGTTCCTACCATTGTGAGACAATGGAGTTGTGGCTTATGCCAAGGAATGCCCATCCCATCAGAAATCCAGATATAATTATTAGGCAGTATCACCTGATCATGGAGATGGTTGATCTCCAGGGAGATCGAGGTTAGGAGAGTAGACACAGAGGACGACAGCGCGGATCCACTCACAAAGGCCTTTTTCCCAGTAGAGACTTTTATGGGATGGTTGAGTATGGGATACTTCAACCTCAGCTAATTGTTGGGTATGCGATACCATAACAGATGGCCCTAGTGCAAGTGGGAGATTGTTAGTTATATGTATGCCCTAGAGGCCATTACTGTACATACGATGTATATTGTAGTGGATGCTAGGACATATATAGGGAGGACTTTCTTGCTCGACATGATAGTATGCTATCTGGTTGTACTTTATCTTAACATGTACTCAGATTGTCTCTATGTTACATGTTGATAAAGCCCTTAGGATATGTACTCGACTACTGGGACTATGATGAGATCATACTAGTGGGGCCACGGTAGTCGACGAGTACATCCTATAACTGTTCCTAGTCGAGGGTGTATCGAGACAGGGCATCGATACATCAGAGTAAACTAGCGTATACGCATCTTGACCCATATGATGGGCGATGGATGATCCCATATCCATCGGTGTTTGACATCAAGGATGGTGTACGGGTGCTCAGTGGAGACTGGGTACACGGGACGGACTCGCCGAGAACTCCCAGATGGTATTATACCATACGTCAGATGGCAGTTCTCCGGTGACACTGGTACAGAGTAGTCTGTCGACCCGAGATCGTCATAGAGTCTTGTGTGATTCCCACTGTGCTTTGATTTCCATCATACCACGTCCAAGAGGGCGTGCAAAAAGGTGGCTTTTGGGTACAGTCCCGAATCACATGGAGGCAATGAGCGATAGGAGGGGATTCGTCTCTCCCGGTATAGGGAGTTGATGTTGTGCTGTGTTCGATTGGCTATAACCGGAAATCCCTGGCCAGGGTTGCTGAGATTTACTGGTAAGTGTTATCAGTAGTTTCTCGAACTGTTATAGACCTCATATCGACACGACTTATCAAGCTACTGGGGTCTGACGTTTACCACCCCTAGGCGAGATATGCAACATATCAGACGACGAGACCGGACTGTACGGGAGTGTTACTGTTTGGATTCACAGGAGAATGTACAGGCTTGCTTATTGATCTTCTGAGCGCTCAATACCTAGGTAGCTGTTACGTTTAGCTGACCGCTTGCAGCTTGTGGGTGTTTGATATGATCATCACCTACTGCCGGCGTATTGACGATTCTTTAGAGTCCTACACAGAGGTTTCTTGGCTCAGGAGAAACGGAGTAGGAGCACATATGTGATATGTGCGAGACCGAGGATAATGCGATATGAGATACCGTATTGTATTCTCGCGATATTTGATATCAGCCGGGTCATCGGATCAAGTGTTGATTCGATGAATCGGTACGGATAAATATTAGTCGGTTATATGCGATATAGACGGATTGTCGGATCAAGTGTTGATTCGATAATTTAATGTATAATAATATATATGATATATTAAATTACATTAACCAATATTTACTCACTAAAAGATTCTTTTTCTCACCGGATTAATACATTGATATATATGCGATATATGTTAATTGTATTATTTTCTTTTGTTACAAATATATAATATATATGTGATATATATTATTGTGACATGATATGATTTATTATAAAACATGTTTAAGGATGATAATAAGGGATTAGGGTTTGATTAGGGTTAGCACCTTCTTGTTCATTCTAAAAGGATTCTATTTTGTCATGATAAAGATATTTTGTTATGACTCATGCTTTGACCTAACCAAACCCTAACTCTAGTTTATTCTCTACATTGGTTTAACCTCTCATCCTTGACCATGGTTTGATAATCAATCATATATTCTTGATTGCTATTCATCACAAAAGAAAATTAATCATTGTTCATCTTCTTCCTTCATTCTCTTCATGAAAAACCTTTTCTAGATTTCTCCAAAGTGATGAATAAATATGAGAAAAAGATAAATAAAGAGAGCAAAAATCCTACTTCATCATCCTCATCTTCCCTTGCCATTTAGACGAGGGTGTTCACATCATTTCATGAGTGTTAGCTTGTGTTAACGAAACTTCAAGGTAGATCATCTTAGTATCGAAGATCGGAAGCAAAGGTTGCATCTTTCTCTTCGTGGAACCTCTCGAGAGTCCGGAACCCGATGATCGCAGCGAAGGGACCTCAACACGGAGCATATGAAGTGAAGGACCGGATCTACAAAGGTTGTAATCCCTCTCACTTAGTGTTAAAGTGTTTAGCATGCTAGTTTTCGCCTAATCTCTAGTTTAAAGATCCGTATTCGGGTTGTTCGGCACGGCTAAATTTTTAATCGGGCATGTTTGATGCCTCGTAGACCCTTGTATGCTTGCATAGCAACCCTACAGTATTCTATACCCAGGACATAGAGGTAGCTGAGAAACAGTTCTTGGTATCGAACTCACCCGAAGACAATGCATCAACATGCTTATTCTTTGTTTGGGTGGCGTGGGAATCCGAATATTCCCCTATTCCTTACTCAGACTTATGACAATCATAAGGTAGAGCGGAACCCAGCCCAGTATAATAAGTAGGTTCAGTCAATACATCCATATTATTATCTTGATTAAGGCATGTCATTGGTCGCTACCAGGAGAGAGAGAAGGATAATCACTTTACGTGCGCTCTTTGCAAAATTAGATTGGTTATTATCTTATCTAATCAGGATAGCTCCCATTGTTTTTATCAAATCTTCCTTCAAACCCTAAAAGGTAAGACTAGCCGGGATTAATTACACCCTACAAGTTCGCCAATCTTTCAGCCAGGCCAGTGTCGGTACTTTGAGGGAGGTTCCTCGTGCTTTCGCACGGACCTAATTAAAATAAACCTCGTTTTTCCAGGGGCGTAACCCTGTTAACACCTTTCTAGACACCTACTTGATCGGCTAATTATGATGTGTAAAACTCTCCCAGGAGTAACTCTTACTCGCAATGGGTATCGGGATCCAACTATCTCATAGATGGTATGCAATCTCATTGCAAATTTCAACACTTGAAATTCCCGATAATATTTTGCCCCTAACCTCCTATGACCTTGACAAAGGCCAACAAAGTATAGGATGCTAGTCAAGTTCAACCCGTTATTTCATGATTGAATTAAACCCACCCGCATGACTCTTGACAAAGGCCAATAAGGTCGTACGACTACCCTAATCCAATCGCATCACATGCATAAGCAGATAAGCACTAGTCAGCTACTGCACACTACGCCTTGACAAAGGCCAACAAACGCAGCACAAATACTAAATAGTCCTTATCTGAAATGACGGAGGGCTACGACAGGTTTTTAAGAAAACCTTTTGCGTAATGAACTTGATATCGTTGTAGAATTTAACGATTTTGAAAAGGAGTATTTTTGAGGCTTTTGCTAGTTTTGCTAAAGAGGTCACTCCCGGTGAAGGGATCTCGGCTCTTTCCTTATCGAATAAGGTGTTGGATATTCTATAAGGAATACCGCTATGCAAAACAAGAACTAAAAAGCAATCAAAAGAAAAAACCGAGTGGGTTATAGCATCGGCTAGCTTTTGCTAAAGAGGTCACTCCCGGTGAAGGGATCTCGGCTCTTTCCTCATCGAATGAGGTGCTGGATATTCTACAAGGAATACCGCTATGCAAAGCAAAAACTAGAGCTACCCTTTTTGAAAATTTGATTCTATAACATCTTTAGTTTTTTTTTCTTTCATTAATCTCATTAATGAAGTCTCATCATTTATGCTTCCTAAACATCACAGAAGAAACGAAAATACAACGTACACTTATGCCATCCGCATTCGTCACAGTGTCCCGTTATGAACCGTTAGGTTACTTAACTAACGGCATAGCGGGGCGGGACTAGCGCGGGTGCAAAACATAAGCAACGTTTATTATATATCATATATATAATAATAAAGCATTCGTCTCAAGCATATAAACTGATCCCATCATAGAATATCAGCAGCAGAAGTCAACATATGAAATATTGGATATACTAGGAGGTCCGTGTTTTATATTAAGCCTGTAAAAAACACGGATTCCATGGTCGCGATGAATAGCCAAACCCACATCCCTAGACCCCTACAAGAGAGGCAAGCAACCCTACCAATTCTAGAGTTAGGAGGCCCGGTCTCGACTCCTCGAGTTGGTCTCCCGCTGGACTCTAGAACCCGGTTACTTGTGCTCCCCACCTTGGGTTTATCCTAATGCGGAAAAGTAAATAATATACAATAATGGCGGCATCATTCTCAACCCGGAAGTGCCCTAATAAAAGAATATTACACACAAGTCTTTTATATGAATGAAAATGAAAAACTCTCATCTCATATAAAAAAAACCCGGCTATTCAAAACATGACGATCCAATATAACATAACCCAGCAACACATAACATCACATTTCATCAACGTAAGTAAATATGCGTATCCCAATTGTCGTTGACATATAGAAATGAAACCGGCGATACACCACATATTACACTTACGGTCGCAGAAAAGAAAATGTCAAACTACAACATTTATAATCCGTAACCTTCTTAGACATCATAAACCCGAAATATCACATACTTCGGATTTCATGCCTAACCAAATGAATTCCAAATATTGTATCACATTCCTCAAATAGCTAGACGATATTAAACATTCCGATCGAATCAACAAACATCCAAAATTTCTCGAAGAGCTCAACAATTGAGCATAGTTTAAAAAATACTCAGAACATGCCACAATGCCTATGGACCAACCGTAGAAGGGCCAACCCTTGCCTCACCTATAGAGTCGCAGAACTACCGCAAACCCTAGGGTTTGGAGGTGGTTCCGGCGGTCATAGAATCGAGTTAGGGTTTCATTCTTTTAGAGGGTCCATAGAATTACTTGCATGATTTTTGAATGTTTTTTAACTTGGAAAAATCCAACTTTTGGAAAATTTCCAGCGAGGGAGAAAATGAGTTATTGATATTCGTTCGAACTTTTTAACGTCGTCTAAATAACCCGAAACGATGTTAGAATTACAACTTCAAAACACTCTGAATTGCCTTTACAGAAAGATAACATCGCATGCAATTTCAGTAAAAACAAGCAACACCTGAAACACTAAAACCCGGAGAACAAACCACCAAACCAAAACGAACCCAAAATGTTGAAGAAAAACCGGCCAGGCCGGAATTTTAGAGCATGTCGCCGGGTCAAATCCGGCGGATGGGGTTCGTATTTGTTTGGTGTTCATATAACATCTCATGCAACATTCTGCAGTTGCTTAAAAAAAATTTCGAGGACTATTAAAAATCGACAGAAACTAGGTTTTGTGTCTCGATGTTACGGAGTTGTTTCGGTTTCGTAATTCTACAAATATCGTCTAATTCTCTAGCCTTGCTCTGATACCACTGTAGGGTTTCCTAGCACGACAGCAAGGTTTCGGGAGGTATCATCCATGCCGTTTTCAAAAATTTGCCATGCTAAATAACCATAACCCTAGAATCTTAACTAGAGAATTAGACGATAGAAGAATGTAAACAACTTTACATCAAGTGAACAAGGAATACAACCTTTGTAGACCGATTCTTCACTTCACATGCTCCGTGTAGTAGTCCCGCGACTCCACTAAGCTCCACTTGAGGCTTTAGATGAGCTTCCTCCGATGACCTTTGTGCCGAAGATGATCCACGCGAATCCCTCCAACTCAAGCTACCTCTACACTAAACTCTTTAGCGTAGGAAACACGCTACACTCGATCGCTAGTCAAGTGTAGGATGGTGAAGTAGAGGATGTTAAAAGCTCACAAGTTTGTGTTCAAGCTTCATGGTTCACATCACATGTGAGGGTTAAAGCTTGAACCATGACATGAGGAGGAAGAAGAAGCTAGAAAGCAACCATGAGAGCAACTCAAGAAAAATGGCTAAGTGTTGAGAATGAAGCAAGAATGAATGACAACTCTTGACCCCTCACTCATTCAAGCATGGAATTTTGCAATATAAAATTGCAACCAAGCTTGAATAGTGAGTCAAGATGAATAAACAAGTATAAATCCCATGCTTGCAACCATGCTCTCATTTTCCTCCTCATTTCAATTTTCACAAAATAGAAATTCATATATATATTAATATATTTATAATGAAGAATAATTAGTGAGCAAATGATATTAGTTAAGATATAATTATATCACATATAATATATATCACATTATTAAATCAACACTTGATTTAATAATCCGGTTATATCATATATGACCGACTAATATCATTTATCTGTATATCACATTATAAAATCAACACTTGATTCGATAATCCGGTTATATCACATATAACCGAACCGATAACAGATAACTGCCAGATTATAATACGGTATCACATACACGTATTTAATCAGGCCCGCACATATATCACATATGTGTCCTACTTCGTTTCGCTTGAACCAGGGAACTTCTGTGTGGGACTCTAAAGACTCGTCAAAACGCCAGCAGTAGGTGATGATCACATCAGTCATTTACAAGCCGTCAGCGGTACTAGCTGGATGTAACGGCTACCCGGGTATTGAGCAATATGAATATCAACAAGAAAGCTTGTCCATAGTCTCCATAAAGCCTATTGGTAACACTACCGTACAGTCGGTCTCTTCGTCTGATATGTCGCATATCAAGTCTAGGGGTGGAAATTGTCAGACCCCAGTAACGTGATAAGTCATGCCAATGTCTGGCCTATAACGGTTCGAGAAACTATTGATAACACTTATCAGTAAATCTCAGCAGCAGCCGAGGCCAGGGCCTTCCAGTTATAGCCATATGAGCATAGCGCAACATCAACCCCCAATACCGGGAGAGACGAAACCGCTCCTATCGCTCATTGCCTCCATGTGACTCGGGACTATACCCAAAATCCACCTGTTTGCACGTCTCCTTTGAGTGTGGTAGGGAGGAAATCAAAGCACAGTGGGAGCCGCACAAGACTCTATGACGATCTCGGGTCTACAGACTAACCTGTACCAGTGTCACCAGAGGACTGCTATCTGACAATAGGTATACTACCACATAGGAGTCCTCGGCGAGTCCTGTTCAGTGCACCCAGTCTCCACTGAGCACCCGTATACCATCTTTGATGTCAAACACCAATAGATGTGGGATCATCCATTACCCATCATATGGGTCAAGAAGCGTATACTCTAGTCTACTCTGGAATATCGATGCCCTGTCTTGATACACCCATGACTAGGAACAATTAAAGGATGAACTTGTGGACTACCCTGGCCCCACTAGTATGATCTCCATCATAGTCCTGGTAGTCAAGTAGACATCCTGAGGGCTTTATCAACATGTGAGAGCAAGACAGTATCACAATACAAGTCTACATGTTAAGACAAAGAGCAATCAGATAGCATATTATCACATCGAGCAAGAAAGTCCTATCTATATCTGTCCAAGCATCCACTATAATATACATCATATGTACAATAATGGCCTCTAGGGCATACATATAACTAACAAGTGGCTGTCACCCAAATCCTGAAAAGAAGGGACGTGTCACATGACCGGTCACCACGTGGAGTCTCGATGGCTGCTAGGTGTGACGCTTCGTTTTAGCGGGAAATAGATGCGGGCCGTTGGATGCCTTCTTGCCGAGTGTATAAATAGGGGGGTCATCCCACGGTCGATACTTTGCCCTAGCCGTCTCTTATCGTTTGAAGATTGCCCGGCGCACATTCTTTTAGGTTGGAATTTCAGCTGACAAAAACTTTCCATGGCCAAACCTTTCTTGAATTAGGTTAAATGTCTTCCTCTGAAATATCTATTGACGTAGTAGGGGTTGAGTTGGGTGATGAGGCTTCAGTTTCTGGAGCCGAGCCCAGCGGGTTTTCTTCCTCCTCGGCTTCCGATAGCCGAGAGAGTTCTTCTTCTTCTTCATCTTCGTCGGGCTCCCCCCATGACGAACGACGCCCTCGTCCCTCATCGTCAGGAGGCGAAAAGGGCCCCCAAGGCGCGCATCAGGAATACCCTCGACGCGCCCTCAGTTTTGAACCGTCTGGATGAGCTTTCCGACATCCGGGCCCATTTTCATATACCCTCTGGCTATTCACTCCGTTTGGCCAGGGAAGGCGAGCGGATAGACCAGGTGCAGGGAAAAGAGATTGCTCTGTACTTGGAAGCGTTCCGGGCAGGAATGCGTCTGTCCTTCTCGCATGAGGTTTGTGCCATGCTCCATTGTTTCTGTCTAGCCCCAGGCCAGCTAGCACCGAATTCATGGAGAATCCTCCTCGGGTTTCTGGTCTGGTTGAAGATTGATCAGATCCTCTTTGATTTGAGCCTACTCCTTTCTTTACTTTTCTATAAAAATCACCCCAATACCAGCAAGGACGAACAGAGCTGTGTGTACCTTTCATTCAAAAACATAAGGGTAGGGCAGCTGGGTCAGGGATAGTGGTCGTCCCTTCTTCCATCCACGAATGGAAGGAGAAGTTTGTCTTCGTCGGGCCACCGGAGGGTGAGGATTGTCCTGTTCCCATCAAGTAGCAAAGGGCCGACTGTCCTAGGTCCTCTAGCATTGCGCCCTCCTTGCTGCAATGGAGACCGAGGAGGTGGTCCCGACGATGATTAAGGCGGGCGAATCTTCTTCGCGAGAAGAAGAGCTTCTCGCCCGGCTGCAACAGGAAGAAGAGAAGGCGGCCCTCCTCGACTCGAGGTTGGTCACGGAGGGCCTGACGGTCGCTAAATTGAAGGAGTCCCATCAGCTCTTGACTGAATCTAATCGGGCATATCTAGGCCCAGATAGGGGAGGTCAACGGGCTCTTCGATGCCATGAAAAGGCAGAGAGACTCATTCAAGCGGGATGCTCAGGCGTCTTGCGAGGCGGCGAAGCTTGCGGAGGGCAGAGCGGAAAGGGCTGTGGAGGAGTATAAGACTTCCGACCAGTTCTACCTCGACCTCGCCGACTCCTCGGCCGTCGGGTGGCACAACGCCCTCGATTCCGTTAAGGAAGCCATGACCGGGTTTGACGATCAGGTGCTTCTTGCTAGGTATCCCCTAGCCGAGGAAGCGCCACAGGGAGTTGGTGCCGAGCCGGCCAGGGAAGGCAAGGCGGCGGGCGGAAGCGCCGAGCCGGATGTTGCGATCATAGCCCCAGACGGAGGCGACGATCAAGGGAAAGTGGTGGCTGAGAAGGCAGTTTAAGCTACCCCTGCCTCGGTTACCAAATTTTGTAAGCCTCTTGGCATTTTGTAAGGCTGGGGAGCCCATAGTACTTTGTACACAATTTTGGATATAAATAAAGCACTTTTAGCTCACAAGTATTTTTATCTCGCAAGTATTTTTAGCTCGCCTTCGGAGTGCTTCTATTTTCGCAAGTACAGATAGGTCGGTGTCCAGCGGACGTCCAGCATATGCAAAGTCGAGTGTCGAGTGGTGGGCGAGCACGACGTAAGAGCTAGCGAAAGCTAAGCATAGGTAGACCGGCGTCTACCATCAAACGTGTTAGTTATATGTATGCCCTAGAGGCCATTACTGTACATAGGATGTATATTGTAGTGGATGCTGGGACATATATAGGGAGGACTTTCTTGCTCGACATGATAGTATGCTATCTGGTTACCCTTTACCTTAACGTGTATACTGATTGTCTCTCTGTTACATATTGGTAAAGCCCTTAGGATGTGTACTTGACTACCTGGACTATGATACGGATCATACCAGTGGGGACATGGTAGTCCATAAGTACATCCTTCAAAGTCCCTAGTCGTGGGTGTATCGAGATGAGGCATCGATATACCAAAGTAGACTAGCGTATACCTTCTCGACCCATACAGATGGGCGATGGATGATCCCATATCCATTGGTGTTTGACATCAGAGATGATGTACGGGTGCTCAGTAGAGACTGGGTACACTGGACGGACTCGCTGAGAACTCCCAGATGGTATTATACCTCACGTCAGATGGCAGTTCTCTGGTGACACTGGTATAGAGTAGTCTGTTGACCCGAGATTGTCATAGAGTCTTGTGTGGTTCCCACTGTGCTTTGATTTCCATCTTACCACGTCCAAGAGGGCGTGCAAAACGGTGGTTTTTGGGTACAGTCCCGAGTCACATGGAGGCAATGAGCGATAGGAGGGGATTCGTCTCTCCCGGTATAGGGAGTTGATGTTGCGCTGTGTTCGATTGGCTATAACAGGAAATCCCTGGCCAGGGTTGCTGAGATTTACTGGTAAGTGTTACCAGTAGTTTCTCGAATTGTTATAGACCTCATATCGACACGACTTATCGAGCTATTGGGGTCTGACGTTTACCACCCCTAGGTGAGATATGCGACATATCAGACGATCAGACTGGACTGTACGGTAGTGTTACTGGTTGGATTCACTGGAGTGTGAGCGGGCTTGCTCGTCGATCTTCAGATCGCTCAATACCCGGGTGGCCGTTACGTTTAGCAGACCGCTTGCGGCTTGTGGATGCTTGATATGATCATCATCTGCTGCCGGCGTATTGACGAGTCTTTAGAGTCCTACACAGAGGTTTCCTGGCTCAAGCGAAACGAAATAGGAGCGCATATGAGATATGTGCGGGACCGAGAATAATACCAGTATGTGATACTGTATTCGATTCTCGCGATGTGACATTGATCGGTTATATGCGATATAGCCGGGTTATCGGATCAAGTGTTGATTCGATAAGTTGTTACTAATGATACTAGTCGGTTATATGCGATATGACCGGATCGTTAAATCAAGTGTTGATTTAATGATTTATTGTATAATTATATATTTGATATATTACTTTGCATTAACTAGTATCGGTTCACTTTAAATGGATTTTCTCGCTCGGGTGTGCGCATTGCATATGCGATATGATTTTGTGCACTTGCTTGTATCATGTTTGATGATACATGCAATACTTGGTTAAATGTATGTTTAAACCATAGTTAGTTAATGGTTAAGGTTTTAAATGATTTATTTATTGTTTTATTTATTTTTGGCAAAAGGAAAATGGTGGCTTTATTTATTTCTTTTGTTGAAGTTTCTTGAACTTTTGAAAAGTCCACCATTTTTGTTTTATGCCAAACCCTAACCACTCACTAACTTTGGTTAACTCTCTACACTTAACTATGGTAAGTGTTATGATAAGTATTGATTTTTCTTTTGATTATTAATTAACTTATCATATCATTTCTTCTTCTTCTTCCTTGAACTCAAGAAGAAAAAGCTTTCTTCATCAATGGTGAATTGAGCAAATGAGTGAGAAATCCAAAACTAAAGTTTACCCACTTCCTATTTCTTCATCCTCTAACTCTTGCCAAGTAGTAGAGTGTGTTTCCTTCACAAGTTTTCAAGACTTGGTGAAGGTGGAGCTCGATCTAGTGATGCTTCGACGTAGATCATCTTCGGCACGTCGTCGACGACCTAGCCCGTCCAGTCTCCGATGAAGCCGACGCTAGAGCCCGGATTCGATTTGGACAGCGGAGAGGACCTCATCTCGGAGCTATGGAGGTGGAGAACCGGATCTACAAAGGTTGTATTTCCGTATTCCTTTAGTTAAGTGTTAACTAGTTTATAGTTTCGCCTAGAAATCTAGCCGACGATCCGTACATTAGGGTCTCTCGGCACCGAATTTTTGAAATTGGCATGGTAGATGCCTTTAGAGACCTCACTAGAGTGCCTAGGAACCCTACAGTGGTATCAGAGCCTAGCTAGAGCCTTAGGCGAAATCCAGACGGAATTTGAAACCGGAACGAACCCGAAACCAACTCCAAAATTGCCTCTGTCCTTTTTTCAAAAACTGGGATTTTTTCAAATTAAAAATATCCAGAAAACCCAGCAGGAAATTGTAAGAATTACTGTGCAAATACGAGATTATTTGGACTTTAAACAGGCACGGAACCGCGGCTTGAGCATGCCTCGTGCGGCGGTTCCGCCGCCACTTGGTGACGTCACAGTTCCAGTTTTGCACAGTAATTCAATATTTCCAGTGTTGAGTTCTCTGGGTACTTTTTAAATTTATTCAAGAGTTGAATAATCTGGAGTTGTTTTGGGGATTCGGTATTTCGATCGGGGTATCAAATTTTGTCTATTTGGCTTTCCGGATAAATTTTAGAATATGTTAAAAAGTTCGACCGGATATAAATACCCAATTTTTCCCCTGTCGGGAAATTTCCAAGTGTTGGATCTTTCCGTAGTTTAATGACGTTCTAAGTAGTGCAAGTAATGCAATGGACCCTCTAGAAGACAACAAACCTTAACTCGATTATGTGACCGTCTTGAACTGCCCTTTGAACCTTCGGGTTTGGGGCAGTACGGCGTGCCACATGTGAGGCGTTGGCTTGAACCTTCTACGGCTGGACCGTTGGTACTGAGGAACGAACGGAATGTTGTTATACTTGTTTCATGTGTTGATCAGTTTCGGGAAAACTTGGGTGTTCGAATGTTCGATCGGAAAGTTTAACATTTTCTGTTTATCTGGAATGTGATACAATAATTGGAATTCACAATTAGTTATGAGATAACTGAATGAATGTTATAAACATAGCAGTTTAGTCTCACTTGATCGGTTGCCACGGAATTTTGATGTGATCAAAAGTCCGTTGCAATCACGTAGTGTACACGGATACTCGCCGGGTAAACTTAATAGACAGCCTCACTCCATAGCCCCGACCAAGTGACTGTAGGAGAACCCCGTCGCCGAAAGCATCCGTCCGGGTGCTCGCGGTAGCGGTGTTCCGCCTTAGTGCACTTCGTCGACGGTATCAGGGGTGCGGCCGCCTACTGAAGTTTGCGACGAGTACTCGATCAGGATGTCGGGAATCCTGTTGAATTGCCCGACTTAATATTGAAAAGTGTTTTCGATAATGAGACTAAAATGCGGGGTTTATAATTGTTAGGCATGCGATGTCTAAGGAATTCATTTGGTCAGGCATGCGATGTCTGAGGTGGTTGCGGATTCCAACTGTTGTAGTTTTACACTTTCTTTTCTGTGACCGTAAGTGTAATATGTGATATCGCCGGTTTCGTTGCTATATGTCAACGACAATTGGGATGCGCATATTTACTTACGTTGATGATATGTGATGTTATGTGTTGCTGGATATGTTATATTGAATCGTCGTGTTTGAATAGCCGGGGGTTTTTATGTGAGATGAGTGTTTTTCATTTTCATTCATGTAAAAACTTGTATGTAATATTCTTTTATTGGGGCGCTTCCAGGTTGCGGAAGTTGTCACCTTTTGTATATTATTTACTTTTCCGCACTAGGATAGACCCAAGGAGGGGAGCACAAGTAACCGGGTTCTGGAGTCCAGTGGGAGACCAACTCGAGGAGTCGAGTCCGGGTCTCCTAACTCCAGAATTGGTAGGGTTGCTTGCCGCTCTCGTAGGGGTCTAGGGGTGTGGGTTTGGCTATTCATCACGACCGTGGAATCCGTGTTTTATACTGGCTCGTATTAAAAACACGGACGTCCTAGTATATCCAATATTTCATATGATTCTTCTGCTGCGATATCTGTGATGTGATCATGTGATGTTCTGTGATAGATACAGTATATAGTATATATGATATATTATATAGACGTTACTTATGTTTTACACCCGCGCTAGCCCTGCCCCGCTCTGCCGTTAGTTACCTAACCTAACGGTGCACGAGGGGACATCGAGGCGAATGCGGATGGCATAAGTGTACGTCGTATTTATCTGTGATGCTTAGGTACTTAAATGATGGGACTTCATTAATGAGATTAATGAAATAAAAGAAACCTAAGATGTTGTAGAATCGAATTTCAAAATAAAACAGGTAGCTACAGTTCTTGCTTTGCACAGTGATATATATGATATATCCTGCACCTTATTCGATAAGGAAAGGACCGTGATCCCTTCACCGGGAGTGACTCCTTTAGCAATAACTGGCAGATGCTACACCCTCGGTTTGTCTTTTGATTGATTTTAAGAGTTTTTGCTTTGCACAGTGATATATATGATATATCCCGCACCTCATTCGACGAGGAAAGGACCGACGATCCCTTCACCGGGAGTGACTCCTTTAGCAAAACTAGAAAAGCCTCAAAAGCACCCCATTTTCAAAATTCATTCGATCCTACAACGATATCAAGTTCATTACGCAATAGGTTTTCAGAAAAACCTGTCGTAGCCCTCCGTCATTTCAGATAAGTTGTATATAGTATTCGTGCTGCATTTGTTGGCTTTCGTCAAGGTGCAGTGTGCGGTAGCTATATGCTGCTTATCTGCTAGCATACGATGCGATTGGATTAGGGTAGTCGTGCGGCTTTGTTGGCTTTCGTCAAGGGTCGTGCGGGTGGGTTTAATTCGATCAAGAAATGTACGGGTTGAACTTGACTAGCGGGTTATGGTTTGTTGGCTTTCGTCAAGGTCATAGCACGCTAGGGGTAAAATATTATCGGGAATTTCAAGTGTTGAAATTTGCAATGAGATTGCATACCTTCTATGAGATAGTTGGATCCCGATACCCGCTGCGAGTAATTGTTACTCCTGGGAGAGTTTTATACATTACAATTAGCCGATCAAGTAGGTGTCTAGAAAGGTGTCAACCAGGTTACGCCTCTGGGAAAACGAGGTTTACATTAATTAGGTTCGTGCGAAAGCACGGGGGACCTCCCTCAAAGTACCGACACTGGCCTGGCTGAAAGATTGGCGAACTTGTAGTGTGTAATTAATCCCGGCTAGTCTTTCCTTTTAGGGTTTGAAGGAACATTTGATAAAAAGCAGTGGCAGCCATCCTGATTAGATAAAATAAAAGCCAATCTATTCTTGACAGAGCGCACGCTGAGTGTTTTCTTCTCTCTCTCTCCTGGTAGTGACCATATCACGCCTTAATCAAGATAATAATACGGATTATTGACCGAACCCGCTTGTTATACTGAGCTGGGGAACGTTGGTCCAGCTCCAACTTATAATTGTTATAAGACAGAGTAGGAAATAGGGGAATACCAAGATTCCCATGCCGCCCAAACGAAGAGAGTGCATGCTGATGCATCATCTTCGGGTGTGTTTATTGTACAGAAATGTTTCTCAGTATCCTCCGCATCCAAGGTATATGATACCGGATCAGGATCCCAGATATGTAATCTGTTACATAGGGCTACAAAAGGGTAGAAAAACTAAGAACGGGTGATAAGTTTCATGAGACAGAAAACGGGGCAAGTGTTGCAGCCAAGTCTGTTGGTCACTGTCACCCTGTATTGTAATACATTGATTCTGAACGTATGTTATTAGATACTGAACCTGCTATACAAAATTATATCTATCTCTTTATTAGTAAAGAACTGATAAAATTTTGTATTGCTGGATAATGTTTTGAACATTTCCTATATCAAATATTGATCGGTTCAGGCACGTTATCTAAAAGCATTGATGTTCTAAATCAAACTACAGTTCTAAGTATAAGGAACACACACAAGAGGAAGAGTTAATAAATGAACGAATCCTTCTTGAGGCATTGTAGACTAGGTCAGATCAATGTGACCCGACTAGCTAGAGTTACATAAAGATGCATATTTAAATTAGTTTGAATTTACATCTTGTGAAACTCGCCAGTCATGTCACAAAGATAAGATGACCATAGCTCCGTTTACTGGAAACAGAGAAAGAGTTAATGAACTCTTGGGACTGATACATGATGATGTATGTAAGGTCTCCTGTCTACACATGCCAGGACTGATTCTTTATACTTCATTATATTCTCTGATAATCTCTCAAGATTCAGTCATATGTTCCTGTTGAAACATGAGTCCGAACTTTTTGAGATATTCACAGAATATAAGTTAGAAGTAGAGAACCAAAATACGGGTATAAGTATTATGTCCTTTGATGTGATCGAGGAGGAGAATACTTGGGCACGGAAATCCTGGACTATTCAAAAGGAGAATGAGATTCTCTCTCAGCATTACTCCTCCGTATACACCATAGCACGATGGTATATCGGGGCGGAGCAATCACACCCTATATGATAAGATGTGCTCTATGATGAGTACTACTGAGTTACCTATTTCCTTTTGGGAGTTATGCACTTGAGAAGCTGCATAAAAATTGAATTAGGTTCAAATCAAATCAGTTGCCTACCACTTCATATTTGATATGATAAGGGAAGAGCCCATATCTTAAGTTAGTTAAGATTTGGGGTTGTCCGGCCAATGTCTAAAATCAAAATCCGGACAAGCTCGAGGCAACGTCTGTTGTGTACAACTGGAAATGTTCCAGCCGTACAAAATGCAGCTGATGATTTGATAGAACCAAAGGATTCAGTAGATTCCAACGAACCTCAGCCTCTCCGCCAATCTAGTAGGGTTCCTCACCCACCTGAGAGATACTTCGGTTTCTCTATGACAGTGGGAGCGAGGATTGCATCATGAGATGATGACCCAACTAGTTTCGAACTGGCCACCAGGAGTGTGACTCTGTGAGAATGGCTGGATGTTTATCGATCTGAGATGGAATCATTATACACCAACAAAGTATGGACTTTAGTTTCTATATCTGAAGGGTTAAATCCCCATCAGGAGCAAGTATATCTTGAGAAGATTACTTGGTGTACATGGAAAAGTTAAGACTTTCAAAGCTAGACTTGTTAAAGGTTTTCGTCATCGACCAGGCGTGGATAATGATGAAACCTTTTCAAGTAGTTATGCTTAAGTCCATCCAGATCCTACTTGCCACGGCTACATACCATGACTACGATATCTGGTGGTTGGGTGTCATGACAGCTCTTCTAAAATGATGTTTTGGAAGAGAGTGTCTATAAGTACACAGCCAGAGGGCCTCGTAGACAGTGGGAGCAGCGGAAACGTGTGCAAGATGCTTTATAGGATAAAGCAGGCATCGCGGAGTTGGAACATCTGTTTTGATAAAGTAGTCAAAGAAGTTGACATCATCAAAATGGTAGATGAACCTTGTATAAATAAAAAGGTAGTAGGGAGTATGGTGGTGATCCTCGTAGAGTACGTGGATGACATACTCTTGATAAGAAAGGAGTTTCTTATGCTACGCTCGATCAATCTCCGCTTATGACAATGATTCTCCACATAGGATCAAAGTGATACCTACTAAATCCTGGATTTTGGATCTATGAGAAAGATCTAAATGGATGTTAAGATACTCACTAGTTGTAGTGAGATGGTATCAATCGATCCTGGGGAGAATCACTGGAAGTGTTCCAGGGTGATAAAGACGACTGAATGTCAGTCGCAGGCATTGTCTTTACCCACAGAAAAGGGACGGTATGTTGGAAGAGTTCCAAGCTAGATACCGTGACATACTAGACGATAAAGGCAGGATACATCGCTACTTAAGATGCTACCTCAGAGGCTGTTTGGGTGTATATTGGTTAATGAGATGAACTACGTTCCTCCCATTGTGTGACAATGGAGTTGTGGCTTATGCCGAGGAACACAGGTCCCATCAGTGATCCAGACATGTTCTAAGGCAGTGTCACCTGATCATGGAGATGGTTGATCTCCAGGCTGATCGAGGTCAGGAGAGTAGACTCAGAGGACAACACGGCGGATCCACTCAGGAAGGCCTATTCCCAGAGAGAGACTTTTATGGGATGGTTGAGTATGAGATACTTCGACCACTGCTACAGATGGCCCTAGTGCAAGTGGGAGATTGTTAGTTATATGTATGCCCTAGAGGCCATTACTGTACATAGGATGTATATTGTAGTGGATGCTGGGACATATATAGGGAGGACTTTCTTGCTCGACATGATAGTATGCTGTCTGGTTACCCTTTACCTTAACGTGTATACTGATTGTCTCTCTGTTACATATTGGTAAAGCCCTTAGGATGTGTACTTGACTACCTGGACTATGATGCGGATCATACCAGTGGGGACATGGTTGTCCATAAGTATATCCTTCAAAGTCCCTAGTCGTGGGTGTATCGAGATGGGGCATCGATATACCAGAGTAGACTAGCGTATACCTTCTCGACCCATACAGATGGGCGATGGATGATCCCATATCCATTGGTGTTTGACATCAGAGATGATGTACGGGTGCTCAGTAGAGACTGGGTACACTGGACGGACTCGCCGAGAACTCCCAGATGGTATTATACCTCACGTCAGATGGCAGTTCTCTGGTGACACTGGTACAGAGTAGTCTGTTGACCCGAGATAGTCATAGAGTCTTGTGTGGTTCCTACTGTGCTTTGATTTCCATCTTACCACGTCCAAGAGGGCGTGCAAAACGGTGGTTTTTGGGTACAGTCCCGAGTCACATGGAGGCAATGAGCGATAGGAGGGGATTCGTCTCTCCCGGTATAGGGAGTTGATGTTGCGCTGTGTTCGATTGGCTATAACAGGAAATCCCTGGCCAGGGTTGCTGAGATTTACTGGTAAGTGTTACCAGTACTTTCTCGAATTGTTATAGACCTCATATCGACACGACTTATTGAGCTATTAGGGTCTGACGTTTACCACCCCTAGGTGAGATATGCGACATATCAGACGATCAGACCGGACTGTACGGTAGTGTTACTGGTTGGATTCACTGGAGTTTGAGCGGGCTTGCTCGTCGATCTTCAGATCGCTCAATACCCGGGTGGCCGTTACGTTTAGCAGACCGCTTGCGGCTTGTGGATGCTTGATATGATCATCATCTGCTGCCGGCGTATTGACGAGTCTTTAGAGTCCTACACAGAGGTTTCCTGGCTCAAGCGAAACGAAATAGGAGCGCATATGAGATATGTGCGGGACCGAGAATAATACCAGTATGTGATACTGTATTCGATTCTCGCGATGTGACATTGATCGGTTATATGCGATATAGCCGGGTTATCGGATCAAGTGTTGATTCGATAAGTTGTTACTAATGATACTAGTCGGTTATATGCGATATGACCGGATCGTTAAATCAAGTGTTGATTTAATGATTTATTGTATAATTATATATTTGATATATTACTTTGCATTAACTAGTATCGGTTCACTTTAAATGGATTTTCTCGCTCGGGTGTGCGCATTGCATATGCGATATGATTTTGTGCACTTGCTTGTATCATGTTTGATGATACATGCAATACTTGGTTAAATGTATGTTTAAACCATAGTTAGTTAACGGTTAAGGGTTTTAAATGATTTATTTATTGTTTTATTTATTTTTGGCAAAAGGAAAATGGTGGCTTTATTTATTTCTTTTGTTGAAGTTTTTTGAACTTTTGAAAAGTCCACCATTTTTGTTTTATGCCAAACCCTATCCACTCACTAACTTTAGTTAACTCTCTACACTTAACTATGGTAAGTGTTATGATAAGTATTGATTTTTCTTTTGATTATTAATTAACTTATCATATCATTTCTTCTTCTTCTTCCTTGAACTCAAGAAGAAAAAGCTTTCTTCATCAATGGTGAATTGAGCAAATGAGTGAGAAATCCAAAACTAAAGTTTACCCACTTCCTATTTCTTCATCCTCTACCTCTTGCCAAGTAGTAGAGTGTGTTTCCTTCACAAGTTTTCAAGACTTGGTGAAGGTGGAGCTCGATCTAGTGATGCTTCGACGTAGATCATCTTCGGCACGTCGTCGACGACCTAGCCCGTCCAGTCTCCGATGAAGCCGACGCTAGAGCCCGGATTCGATTTGGACAGCGGAGAGGACCTCATCTCGGAGCTATGGAGGTGGAGAACCGGATCTACAAAGGTTGTATTTCCGTATTCCTTTAGTTAAGTGTTAACTAGTTTATAGTTTCGCCTAGAAATCTAGCCGACGATCCGTACATTAGGGTCTCTCGGCACCGAATTTTTGAAATTGGCATGGTAGATGCCTTTAGAGACCTCATTAGAGTGCCTAGGAACCCTACAAAACGGAGTCGAGGTGACGATCGCACCGCGTATAAATCGAACGAACATCAAGTATAGGTAGGTCATGTAAGTCGACGTTAGACACCCCACATGATGCGGGGAGGCGGAATAGGTAAAACAATCATTTTGTTTAAACTAACATCGACTAACTTTACGGATCTTTTCCATACCCTAGCTAACAACAACATAGAAGGGATTTGCTACTATGAAAGAAGATTATACCAAATAAACCAAGTCCTTCTTGTTCTCGTTGACCACCTCCTCGTCGGCCTCCTCTTTGTGATAGAAAATCCACCCGAGAGCTACTACTCCAAGCTTGACCTCTAACTTGAGGTAACTAGGTTACTAAAAGTACTAATCAAAGCAAACTAGAGGATATAGAATAGGATTAGGGATCAATTAGTCTTGCTAACCCTTGATCTCAACACATGAGAGGTTAGGGTTAGGGTTTGAAGAGAGAGAGCTTGAGGAGAGAGAAGGTGAGAGTGAGAATGATCTTGAAATAATAAATCATTGTGAATATATGAAGCATAATATATTTATTAAATGAATAACAAATAACAATTATCATTATGCTTCATTAACTCACCTTGTGATTCATCTCATGAGTCATTTAAACAATAAATGCATCATTAACTCCTATGGATGAATCACACCATGAGTCATTAAACCAATTAATGCAAATTCCACCTAAGACTCCAACTCATCAATCATCTAGAAGGTTCTCGACAAATTACGAGAACGCCCCCCATCCGTGAAAACATGGAAATACTGAGACTGTATAAATCCAATAATCCAATACTAGAATCTAGCTTAAACTAAAGCCCGCAAGTAAAAACTGTCCGAACATCGTACGTGCGCAAAAACACGTATGTGTCTGAACCATGTCGTAAAACCATACGACCTCTATATCGTTTTGCCCGAAGCAGGGTAACTCTCTGTGTGGGACTCTAAAGACTCGACTACTACGCTGGCAGTGGGTTTAACCACAGACCGCAAGTTGCATTAGCTGTACGTAACGGTCCCCAGGTAGATGTCGATAAAAAGGCCGATGAGGAAACCCATCCGAACTCCTATTGAGCCTGATGTGACAATCTCCATACAGTCCGGTCTGTTCGTCTAGGACAATCGCATATCGAGCCTAGGGGGCGGCAAGCGTTAGTCCCCTAAAGCGGTATAAGTCGTGTCGGAGCGAAGCCCATTACACCTTAAGAAACTACTGGAAAACCTACCAGTAAATCTCGCTTGCCCTGGTCAGGGACTTTGCGTAATGGCTCTCCAGACACAGCGCGATATCAACTCCCAATACCGGGAGAGACGAATCCTGTCTAACCGCCACTGTCTCTAAGTGCTTCGGGACTGCACCCAACTACTACCTGTTTGCACGACTCCTTTGAGCCGTGGTAGGATAGCAATCTAAGAACAGTGGGAACATACCCGAGGCGAAGTAGCAGTGTCAAGTCTGTGGACTATTCTATACTCATGTCACCTGGGAACTGTTAACCGACGACGGGTATAATACCAACCAACAGTTCCCTGCGAGTCCTGTCCGGTGTACCCGTAACCCAACGGGCACCTGTATACTATCTCCAGTACGACGTACTGATGGCTGTTCATATCAGATTTTTGCATTTTCATACCGCCCAATTTTTATCACATTGCATATCCGTAGATACTCTTGAGCCGTGTTTGCTAGTCAATTGCAGGATACAGGTTCTCGGTTCTAAAACGGTGAAATTCATGGAAAAACACGAAAAAATCCGGGTTCCTGCCAATCACAGATAAAACACGGTCTCCGCTCTTCATCCGTATGTTGCCAGATACCAGTTTAGGGAGACAAAATGTCAAATCAATGCACAAGGCTCAATGGCAGCACAAGATCCAAGAAGTCTACGCGGAGCTCGAGGCAATCATGACAAAATCTTGACAAAAAGTCCACCTTTCCCTCAACAGAAATTCTGGAAAAATCGTGGAGCCAAATTGAGAAAATACATGTACCAGAATAATGTACACATCAAAGCAGGGAAGCACAAAAATTACCATGCCCTAACTCCTCAATAGTGCGGCGGATCCTCTGCCTAGGGAGGCTTAGGCCGCGGATCCGCGGCCATACTGAGGAGTCAGGGTATGGGCTTTTGGGGGTAGAATTGTCCTTTCGTATGTGTTCTAGTGGTTGCCCTAGGTTTTCATTGTTTGGCCTATAAATAGCCCAGAACTTTGTGAAGGAAAGGGTCCATTCTTGTATTTTCATTTTGCTAAGTTTAGTTGTGTTTCTTCTTCCTCTTCTCACCTCTTCTCCATTAAACTTGTAGTGAGCTTGTGAGTGAAGAGTGATGAATAAAGAAGAACCATTTATTATCATGCTTGTCTCTTTATTTTGTTAATTGTTGTAATTTTAATTCGTTAAGTAGTTGTTGTTATTTTCTTGTTGTTTCTTTCTTCTCTCTTTTTCTTTATCCTTACATACGACAATGATGCTTACGCTCGATCCTCGCCAAGGTGAGGTCGCAAATAGCTAGTCGTATTCTTCTAATCTCTTTCTTTCTATCTTCCTCTTTTGTTTTGTTTTGTTTTTCCGTATCATGAAGTGTGAGTAGTTTTATACTTGTTAGGGTAGGATAAGGGAAGTTTGAGAGAAGGAAATCTCTCTCACTCTTTCCTTGCCCAACAGCTTAAATCGACCCCCGTTAATTGAACCACAATCCGCTCCTCACGGCACCCTATCCTACATGATAGCGGTGATTCCGTAGTGAGACCGATTGTGGTTGAATTAACCGGAGGTTATGGCTAAGAGCCAAGAACGGACGGACAAGCACCAAAAGGAAGACTTATGCGTTGGAAAGCCTAGCTTATACTCGCAAAGTCCTTCCTAGTCGTGCTAATCCCCGTTGTTGCCGATTACCGTAACACCGATATTAAGAGGGGCAACGAAAGATGTGGAGACTCCTAACTCAAACTAACCTAATCCTAACCCTAACAAGCTCGCTTTAAATATCAACTCTACACTTAGATAACCACAACAAAATCTGAACTTTCGGACTTAACTCGTTAAAACACATTGAAAAAGACTCCCATCTCCCTGCGGACGACCCGTACTCAACCGGCTAGCTACAAGCGAAACCGTCTTGATTGCGGTATTTAAAACTAAAACTTGACACGCACGTACCCTAACAATCAAATGGCGCCGTTGCCGGGGTGACGGTAGTTTATTTCCTTGTTTAATTTCGGGTTAACTTGTAAATTCAACCAAAAACAAAACAAAACAAAAAAAAAATACTTTGTAAAAGAAACCATCTTGTTATTCTTGATTAGTTTTTGTGCTAGTGCGCAGGAAAATACGAAGTTCAAGATCGGCGCCAAGGACGTCGGATAAGACGGAGTTCAAGTACAGTGCCAAAGACGTGGGAAGATAGACCCATATTTCGCGGCTACACCGCGACGGACAAAACGAAGCATACGGTCTACTGCCAAGATCTGGAGCAGGTACAGTGAGCAAGTAAAAATTCAGTACATCCAGACAAGAGGAGGAGACCCAGAACAGCACCTGCACCAAAATTGATGGCCCAATCTCTCCTTACTGCCGCGGATCCGCGGCAATAGAGGGCTTAGGCCGCGGATCCGCGGCCACTTGGTGCCCTTGGGCTGCCATCTTTTCTCTGTAAGTCTCTCTCTCCCTCTCCACTCCTCTGGACTCCACTGAATTGTGTTTTCTGCAGCCTTCTTTGCGCAAATTCTTCTCCCCCTTCCAATAAACTGTTCTTGTGCAGGATTCTTTGCGCCGCAAAAATAAAAATTGTTTGCAGTTGATTTGTTACTGCTTTGCATTCTTTAATACGGACTTAAGGGGCTTGAAACCAATCCAGATTGGGTGGGGATTTCATCACCCTTCCCAGGACCCCAAAAATCACTAAAGCATATGCATTGTCCATTGTAAATTAAAAAATACTAGACTTCAGCCTTAAGGACTTCGCGCTCATTAGGAGAAGATAAACCGTGTTTAGAACCTCGCTTAACCGTATATTGTTTACGGGGTGTCTAGGAAAGTGTTAAAGGTGCAACCGCCGAAAGAGAAAGGGTTATTTAATTAAGGAACTTCGCGAAAGCATTGGACAACCTCCCCTTATCTCTGCACTTACCTGGCCTCGTGATCAGTGTATTTTTAAGCCTGTTTCTCGACACTGTTTAACTTCGACAATCAAGTTCAGGAGCAGGTCTAGTAGACCTAGGTTACCCTAGATCTAGGTGTGATTGTGCATATCTTGGTTGTGATTGCTTAAGCCGTATTTCCGTACATATTTCTGTAAATCTCTTTCTAAAAACAAAACAAAAATCAAAAACTTTTATAAAAACTTGCCCTTTGTCGCCAAATCCATTTTCACCCACCACCCATCGCCTTTCTTCATTGACGTTTTCTTACCCTCACCTTCTCCGCTTTGACTATACTAAACTCGTTTAGTGTATGTCCGCTTGGACTCGGGACACTAGCGCCCGTCTAGTCCGCGTTACGTTAGTCGCGACCGACTACGCGATCGACTCCGAAGTCGATACTCCGGCCACTCCTCTTTCACCCCTTCCTTTGCCGGCCAACTCCGACGTTGACCGGAATTCTGTTCATACATCTTCACCTTCACCTTCACCAACCTCTTCTTCCACGATGTCAGGATTTAATCCGAACATCTCTTTGACCACCGCTGGATTGGCTCCACCTCCTACGGAGACCAATCTCCCACCACCTCCGCCTGTTGTAGTGCCGCAGCGAATTGCGCTCCAGGATCGTTTCTACCCCACCCGTTTTGCACTTCCCACCTGCCTTTCTCTTCCTCCGGCCAATGGGGACAACTTTGAAATTAAGCCCCATTTCATCAACATGCTTCCACGTTTTCATGGGCTCGAATCTGAAGATGCCTATATCTTCATCAATAAATTTCAAAATGTCTGTGCCATGATGAAAACCACCCAGCTGTCGGACGATGCTATACGTCTACGGGTCATTCCGTTCACTTTATGCGATCTCGCTGAAAAATGGCTGTATAGCACCGCTTCCCACTCAATCACCAGCTGGGACGAGTTTGTTAAAGCGTTTCTGAAAATTTTTTATCTGAATCATAAAACCGCAAGGATTCGAAATGAAATCAACCAATTCTCCCAGCTTCCTTCTGAACCCTTCTGGAAGTGCTTTGACCGGTACAAAGACCTTCTTGTTCAGTGTCCTCACCACGGTATAGAGAAATGGCAGCTCTGCCAAACCTTATACGAGGGACTGAACCCAGCAACGAAGCAGTTGCTGGAAACCATCTGTCAGGGCCACTTCCTATCGAAATCTGACGAGGAAGCGTGGCAGTTCTTTGACGACCTTGCGGAGCAAACGCTACAGTGGGAGAGCACCAGACCGACGTCTTCTTCTTCTACCTCCACTTCTACCGGTCAGTCTATGGTAGGAATCCACCAGCTTGATGTCTCTATTGCGATGAAAGCTGAAATGGCTGCAATAACACGAAAGCTTGAAGCAATAGAGAGCAAATTTTCTGCTCCTGCCCCCACCCCTGTTCTCCCCCTTTGTACCATCTGCGCTTGTTGTTCCGATCCTTCTCATTTAACCGAAGAGTGTCCTTACAATCCACCCTCGCAAGGACAGGATCAGGTTATTGCTGCCTTCCAGCAAAGACCGAGGAATGATCCATACTCTTCCACCTACAATCCCGGTTGGAGGAACCACCCCAATTTCGCCTGGAATCAGAATCAGAATCAATTCCAAGGCAACAATTTCCAAAGGGCCCCTCCACCGCAACAACAAGCGCCACAACAAACTCAACATCAATATCAGCAGCCCTTCCAACCCCAACCTTTCCAAAACCAGACGAACAACTTTGCACCCAACAACTCTTTTCCACCAAACAACTTTGTTCCGTCAAACAACGATAAGGTTTCCTCGCTCGAGCGAAGTCTGGAGGCGTTTGTTAAACAATCGACTCAATCCACCACCAACATCCAGTCTTCGATTCAATCTTTAGTGCAACACACTGCCGCACATGGGCAAAGCATCAAGACCATCGAGGCCCAGATTGCACAGCTGAACGCGGCCTTAAGCGAGCGATAGAAGGGGAAGCTCCCGTCCCAGCCACTTCCAAATCCCGGTCACCCACATAATGCACATGTTGCTCTTGAACAACAAAACCATAATGTGAGTGCCGTGACTACACTGAGATCGGGGAGGATGCTGCAAAACAACATTGGCAAACGGATCAACGATGACACCCCGGCCGCTGCTTCTTCCTCTTCTTCTTCTTCTCCTTCTTCTTCTTCGTCTTCTGAGCCTGTTCTCCGTTCTTCACAAGGCTCTCCTTCCTCTTCTTCTCTGAACGGACCCACTTCTCACTCCACGAAAACACCTATTCTGGGATCCGTTCCAACTCCATAATCTCCTCCTCCAGCATTAGACTCAACCAATTTTCAAAATGTTCCATTTCCAAACCGGTTGAGATCTAATAAACTAAATCCTCAAATGGAGAAGATTCTGGAGTTATTTAAGCAAGTTAACATTAACATTCCTCTTTTAGATGCTGTCCAACAAGTCCCGTCTTACGCGAAAATCTTAAATGACTTGTGCACGAAAAAGAGGAAGTCTCAGGTACCCAAGAAAGTTTTCTTGGCTAGTGCTGTGAGTGATGCCCTTACCCAATCTTTACCACAAAAACGGAAGGACCCTGGCTGTCCTACGATTTCAATTACCATTGGGGATAAGAACATCAACCACGCACTATTAGATCTTGGTGCCAGTGTTAACTTGCTTCCGTATTCAGTATACGAGCAATTAGGCGTCGGAGAGCTGAAACCCACGCACTGCACTCTCCAAATGGCCGACCGATCGATCACCCATCCTAGGGGTGAGCTAGAGGATGTGTTGATAAGAGTCGGGGACTTCATATTCCCCGTTGACTTCATTGTATTAGATACACAGCCTGTAGCTAACCCCCGGAATCAAATTCCGGTGATACTCGGTCGCCCATTTCTCGCAACCTCAAATGCTGTGATCAATTGTCGCAATGGTTCGATGAACCTCTTTTTTGGAAATATGACGATTGAACTCAACATTTTTAGGTTAGGGAATCAGCCCGCCGAACCTAATGCTCATATACTGGACGTCTGCTCGATCCAGGAGATCACCCCCGAAGAGTGTGAATTCGAGGAGTTTCTGTTTGAACACGATAATCATGACACCACTAGTGCGTTTCTCCTCGAACCTGCTGCTGTTTCTGCGCCCGACAACGACTACGAGTGTTTCACGTTTTCGAACGATCTTAGCTGCACACAACCCGAGTTTGAATCCTTCGACTTTCCGGATGAGTTACCTAAACCATCCAACTCGGTTGCCTACACTCGTTTTGAACCTTTGTTGGAGTCCTTTGAGTTCGAGACCTTTGCACCAGTCTTGCCTTCCATCGTTTCACCTCCAACGCTCGAACTCAAGCCGTTGCCGTCTCACCTTAAGTATGCTTACTTAGGTGAGAACGAGACCCTCCCTGTCATCATCTCGGCTTCTCTAGCTCCCGAGCAAGAGAAAGCCCTTCTCGCGGTCTTGCACAGCAACAGGCAAGCTTTTGGCTGGTTGTTCATATCAGAATATTGCATTTTATACCGCCCATTCTTACGCTCGTGTGTTTATAGGTAGGTGCTTTTAATCCGTGTTTGTTACACATTTACAGAATACAGGTTCTCGGCTCCGAACAGTAAAATTCATGGAAAACACGACAAAATCCGGGTTCCTGCCAACCACTGAGAAAACACGGTCTCCGCTCGTCATCCGTATGTTGCCAGATACCAGATTGGGAAGACAAAATGTCAAATCAATGTCACCTTCATGCACAAAGCACAAGGCAACACAAAATCCAATAAATCTACGCGGTGCCCGAGAAAAGCATGGGCAAAAGATTCACTTTCAATCACCTCTTTGATCAGCAGAATTCTGGGAAAAATCATGGAGCCAAATTGAGAAAATATATGTACCAGAATAATGTACACAGCAGATCAGGCCACCACCAAAAAGCACAAACCCCAACTCCACTAAACGGCCGCGGAACCGCGGCCAAAGGGGGGTATTGGCCGCGGATCCGCGGCCATGTGGGCCCCACTCTCTGACGTTTTTTGGGGGTAGTTTGGTCTTTTCATCTCTGGTCTGCTGGTTGCCCTAGAACCCCATTTCCCTGCCTATAAATACAGGAGAACTGAGCTCAACCAAGGGCATTCTTTTAGTTCATTCTTGTAGCCTCTTTTGTAGTGTTTTGTATAGTTCTTCTTCTTCTTCTTCTTCTTCTTCTTCTTCATTCTTCTTCCATTAAATTGTAGTGAGAGCTTTTGAGTGGGAGATTAATGAAGATGAGGGCTTTGTATCATTCTCTTGTGTTTCTTCTTCCCCTTGAGATTTTTGCTTTCTCTTGCTCATTTAACCTCTTCATTGAGCTTGAATGGTTAATGGTTAGTTATTGATCTCAAGGGTCGTATTTTCTCACGGGACTAGCACTTCATTTCACATGCGTTCTCTACCCTTCCCTTGATCTTGCAACCTCTTCATTGAGCTTGCAAGTTTAAGGGTTGGCTATTGATCACATGCTTGTCTTGAGTCCTAGTTTCGTATTCTTTTTACCCGCTTTTTATTACTTGCTTTTTATTACTTGCAATTTATTTCCTTGCACTTTAATTACTTGCAATTTACATTCATGCACCTTCTTTCTTGTAATCTTTTCTTTTCTTTGTTCTTTTCTTTTTGTTCTCTTTTTGTTCATTTTGTGAATGTTGTAATTATTGTTGTTGTTAAGAATTAATACGGTATTATAAGTTAATGTTTCTTTTCCAATTCCTTTTCCCGTTATTTTCCATTTGAACTTCGCCCAAACCATACGCAAGCGCTCCGTTAGGCACCGTACCCTGACAAGGTAACGGTGATTCCTAACCGCGACCGGTTGCGTTCGGTTTGGCCGGAGGCGAAAGCAAGAGACAAGAACGGAAGGACAAGGGTAAATAAGCCGGATTCCACGAATACCGCGCTTAAATCCCCTAATCCACGTTGTTGCCAATTGCTTAGCTTCAATTGGTCAAGACTCGGCTCAAAGGTTTTGAGTACGGATTTCTTTAGCTTATAATCTCGTATCTTTTCTTAACAACTTTATACTTGCAGATAATACACATAGGTTAGTCCAAACAATCATACACAAATTCTTTATTGACTCGTCTAAGACAAGAAGGTAAGATACCACCATCTCCCTGTGGACCGACCCGTGCTCACCGGCTAGCTGCATAGCGACACCGTCCTGATCGCGGTTACACTTAAATTCTTTGAACATCCAACACGCCAAAAGCGTGCGATCAAATGGCGCCGTTGCCGGGGAGACGGTAGCGTATTTTCTTTCTTGTTATTCGGGTTAATATTCTTTTTTGTATATATTTATATAAAAAAAAAATATTCTTTTTTTTTGTTTTTATCATTTTTGTGGGCAAGAGTGCAGATTTTTGCAAGTTTGCAAACTGCGATTGTGGGGAGCAAAGTGTGCGTTCAAAGCTAAGATGATTGCAAAGTACAGTGCCAAAGATCCGGGTAGTTTGACCCGCGCAAGCGAACCTTTCAAGCTTACCGGATTTGATTCAACGGGGGTTTCCTAACCCAAAACTTAACGGTACGCACTTTACTAACACCTTCTTCTCAAATCCGACGCTTCCAATATACTATTCTTTGCAGGATTCTTTGCAAGTTCGCTAGCAAACGCCAAAATTGACTAACCCGTATTTGTTGCAGCGCCGCGCTTAAAATAAAAAAAACGATTGTTTGATTCTTTATAGAATTTTTTTTGAATTGCGCATTGCATCAATTAATACGGACTTAAGGGCAAGCGAAACCCACAACATACGGTAAAGGATTTCATCACCTTTTCCGTGGCCCACAAATCACGAACTTGAGCATAACGTCTACCCGCACAAATTTTAAAAGAAACTAGACTTTAAGCCTTAAGGACTTCGCGCTCACTAGGAGAAGTTAACTGTGTTTAGAACCTTGCTTAACGGTATATTGTTTACGGGGTGTCTAGGAAAGTGTTAACGGCGAAACCGCCAAAAGAGAAAGGGTTATTTAATTAAGGAACTTCGCGAAAGCGTTGGAAAACCTCCCCTTGTCTCTGCACTTACCTGGCCTCGTGATCAGTGTATCTTGAGCCTGTTTCTCGACACAGTTTTACTTCGACAATTAAGTTTTGGAGCAGGTCTAGTTGACCTAGGTGAACCCTAGAACGATTAGGTGTGTGGTATTTTTGTGTCGTGATTGTTTTTGTCCATAATCTTTTTGTGTATACTTCATTCTTTTGTTAATATAAAAAAAAATTTAAAAAGAAAAAAAAATCACATTCTTTTTCCCCTCCTTTTCTCTGCCTTTCTCTCTTTCTCTCTTCATATCATGGGTACTCCACCTCGCAAAACTCTTGCCGAACTTTGGTACCCACAACCAGACATTACATCCTACGGTTCTTGTTTTGGTCGAACTTCGAACGACCCCTCCATGCCCAAAGTTTCACTGAAAGATCGCATAGCAGCGTCTAGGACAAACACTTGCACCCCTCATTCCACTTCATATCAACCGTTTCAAACATTCACCCCCGCTTATGTTGATACCCCTTCTGCAAGTCTTCCTTTGTCCATCGCTGAACGTATTGAACAATCTCGTAGCCGATCTTTCACTCCTGTCACCACTTCAAATTCTTGGGATCAACAATTTCATTCACCTTCTTATCCAAATGTTGATCCTACCCCTGTCCAACCATTCAATTCCTACCAATCCTACCCTACTTTTGCACCTTCCCTAGACATTGCATCAGAACCGCAATTTGGGAGTTTTCAGTATCCAAACAACTTCGACTCTTTTAATGAAACCCCTTCACAACCAATGTCTAGTCTAGAACTGTCACGACCCGAGAATTCGACTCGTGACCGGCACTTAACCACGCAACGTCTACAGGCGCAACGCGGCTAAGTAAGCCGAACCCAGAAATCAAAACCAATAAATAGAGTGATTTAAAACGTTTTGTAAAAGCAATAGTAAATGTCTGAAAAACTTCTATTTATTTAGTAGAAATCCCTTTTTAAGTTCACAAGTTATGAGTTTTATAATTTTGGTAACATTTCCTTTTTAAAACATTAGCCCCGAAAGTCGGGTAAAAGTAAGGTGTAGCGGAAATAACAAGTGACATGAATAAAGCATCACAATATGATATACGACGCCGTAGCGAAGAATACACAGTAAAACAAGGACAATATCATAAAAGGTAAGACTGCATAAAGTAACGTCGGCTCACATGCGAGCTCGACACCAGAACATAAAATCATACATATCGTCCTCACAACTGTCTCTAAGTCAATACAGAGGGTAGATGGAGAGTACTAGATACATCAATATACAACTAAAAGATAACAGATACCGTACAAAACCCACCTAAACAGCAAAAGGGCTATCTCTGCTCAAAAGGGGTATCTGTGCCAAAAGATGAGGTAACAGCCAGCCGTGACTACTCCCAAGGGCAACCTGCAAACACTGTGGCACAACGGGGGTGAGTTGCCAACTCGTGAATAGAGATAACATATAAAGGTGATCGCAAGCATGCACATATAGCGTGGCTCTCCTAATGCCAGCAGATGATATCAATGCATGTCAACAGTGGATACAGTAGTAATGCATGTACTCTAACAGGTAAATGCCACAGGATGAGATGTATAGTAATCAATACTGAGTATGGGATAAATAATATCTACATGGACTATGTCAACATGGAAAGCAATGATCGGTGCCTCAAACTGCACCCAAATCCCACATATACTCAGGCGCCGGCACACCCATCGGCCCTCAAATCCTGTATATCTCGAAGGAATCACGAGTGCCCAACATCGGCACCCAAAACATCATAAAATACCCGTGTCCAGCATCGACACGTAAATCCTCGAACATCGGGCGCCGTCAGTCCGGACCGGCCCCACGGGGTCCGTCTGCGGTATCGGCCCTCGGCCCCGGCAGCACGGTCATCCCGCATCCATCACTCGACTCTGGTCAGTATCCTCCGGACAACTGCCAGGTCCAACCAATTACCGGTAGGTACTCGCCCGCCTCCAGGCTCAATCGGCATATCCCATCGATCATCTCGCCGAGGGGAACCATACCGGGCCCACCACGAACCCGCAAACGGAACATCCACTCCTCGAATCGGGTTTCAAGCACACGTCTCAGCACCGAGAAAACGCGTGGTGGACACACCAAAATATCATATCACGAGGTACCGGGTTTTTCAAAATAGCATATCTTTCCTTAAATAATTCCACGGTCCTCAAAACAGAAATCACATGAAAATCCAATACCAATAGTAAAATCCAATGCGAGGTACAATATACATCAATCCATGGTATAGGTATAAGGGAAAACCGCTTTTTAAAGTAGTTTCCTTTCCGGTTTTAAAAGATGTCATGCGGCTTCCAATATACATGAGGGTCATATCAAATCACATATGAGGCGAACTATAGCAATATAATCATGGCAGCTCTATAGTGAGTGTGGCATGGCAATTACTAACGGTGTGTGTGTAGCATGTAAATAGTGCCCGTGCAACATAAACCGTTAGTAATAGTGCGGTGTTCTATCAGTTCTAAGAATATATATATCAACACAGCAGAGAATGAAATATGCGATGATAGTCTATGGGGTGCATGCAACATATAGTAAATAAGTCCTATCAGCCCTGACGCATAACGCCATGCGGGCGATATCCCCGTAGATGTGAAATCTACTCACCGTGTCTCGCGCTAAGTGTATCCAACCACTTGCTTGCCCTTCTTCGCAGCGTCCGTCTCACTGGCCTGCGAACCTAGAATCACATACACATATCACACATAAGCTTAAGTCATAAAACGCGATATTATAATCCAACAAGAAACCTGTGTCGCAAACCAATCGCGCGTGTGCGCGATACGCTAAAACGTGTACTCACGCGCCACGAAACTACCCCGATGCGCCGCGATACGCAGAAACCCAAACCTACTCACGTATCGCGCGTGTCGCGAAGGTTTAGAAAACGGCAAAATAGGTAATTGGTCCCAGATTTTCCTACAGAATTGATCTTACAAAAATATATAAATCAAAGGGCCCTATACACAAAAATACACCTACAGAAGCCAAAAAACACCAAAACACCTACTGTCTGGCCGCAATTTGCGGCCAGAATGGCGTTTTTGGCGGCCGTAGTAGGGAGTTAGGGGGTCGGGTTTCACCTGGTGTATCATCTCCACTCCACTACACTACAGTCTTCCCAAAATCATTCTGCACTCACCGGGTCAATAGCAGTTCCAGAAAGCTCAGATTTTGCCCAAATACGACATTTGCATCAAATATGAAATCTGGTGGTATTTTAGTGTAATGGGGGTTGGACTAGGTTTACATGATCACAACAAACCTCAAGCATCCTACTGGAACTAATCTACACCCCATTAGCACAAAGTTCACACTAAACACCCCATATCGCACCAAAACACACAAAAATCCTTTAACCGATGCAAAACTACACTAACTAGGCAAACTAGGGAAGCAAGATAGGAAATATACCTCATACTTAACCCTAGGGAGCTTGAGAAAGCAGAAGAATTGAAGGGAAGGGGCTGCACTGGGTGATGGGGCTGCTGCAGCTCACTGCTGCTGATGCTTCTGCTCTCTGCTGCTGATGCTGCCTCTTGCTTCAGAGATTGTTGCTGTTGTTGTGTTTGCTGCTGCTGCTGCTGCTTGTTCTGGAGCTGGGGAAAGAGGTAAGTGTGTGGATGTGTGAGTGTTTGAGAGAACAAAGAAATGAGAGAGGAAAACAATCAACACTCAAGGGTCAACCCCTCTCTCTTCATTAATGGCAAGCATGGGCTAAGCCATGATGCCCTCTCTCTCTCCTTCTCACAAGTCAACACTAAATCTAATTCAAATTAAAACCACTTTTAGTTTACTAATCAACTTAATTTAAACCCAAAGGACTTAATCCTATAATTAACCCACCATGGTTAATAATTAATATATTCACTTTATTTAAAAACCCTAGTTTACATGCACATGTGTGTGCAAGCCTAGGAAAATTTTGGAAAAATGTTTATTAAATTAGGAAAAATATTTAAAACACAATTTGGTAAACTTTTTATTAAAAATCATTATTTAATTATAATTATTCACTAACCCTTATCCTAAGGTGTTACAATCTCTCCCCCTTAAAGAAATTCGTCCCCGAATTTCAAAAATCTAACTAAGGTTACCTTCAAAAAGATGGGGATACGTCTTCATCATCTCGCTTTCGGTCTCCCAAGTGACCTCCTCACGGTTCTGACCACGCCAAAGTACTTTAACTGATGGAATCTCCTTCGATCTCAATTTCTTCACTTGTCGATCCATGATCATCACCGGCTGCTCTGCATAGGAAAGATCACGCTCAAGCTGGATCGTCGGATGCTGAATCGCGTGCGAAGGATCATGTAGATATCTGCGGAGCATCGAAACATGGAATACGGGGTGCACGTCTGGAAAGCTGGGCGGAAGGGCTAACCGGTAAGCTACTGCACCGACACGCTCGAGGATCTCGAAGGGGCCCACATACCTGGGGCTAAGCTTCCCCTTCTTCCCAAACCTCATCACACCTTTCATTGGGGAGACCCTCAAGAAAACATGATCACCAACCGAAAACTCAAGTCTGCGTCGTCGACGGTCTGCATAAGCCCTCTGCCTACTCTGCGCTGCTCTCATCCTATCGCGAATCAACTGGATCTTCGCGGTCGTCTCCTCAACGATCTGTGGCCCTAAGATACTGCTCTCACTGAGCTCTGTCCAACAAGTAGGCGACCTGCATCTCCTCCCATAAAGAGCCTCAAACGGTGCCATCTGAATAGTCTCCTGGTAGCTGTTATTGTAGGAAAACTCTACCAAGGGCAAATGATGATCCCAGCTACCTCCGAAATCTAGTACACAAGCTCTGAGCATGTCCTCGAGAGTCTGGATGGTCCGCTCTGACTGTCCGTCGGTCTGCGGATGAAAAGCCGTGCTGAAACTCAAGCGAGTGCCCAAAGCCTCCTGAAGCCTCTGCCATAGTCTACTAGTAAACTGGGTGCCTCTGTCGGACACAATGCACGTCGGGACTCCGTGTAGTCGCACTATCTCGTCAATATAGATCTGGGCATACTGAGTAAATCCGAAAGTCGTCTTCACCGGTAAGAAGTGAGCCGCTTTCGTCAAACGATCCACGATCACCCAGATGGAGTCATACCCCCTACTAGTCCTGGGTAGACCCACCACGAAGTCCATCGAAATCTGTTCCCATTTCCACTCCGGAATGGGTAACGGCTGTAGCTCTCCCGCGGGCCTCTGGTGCTCAGCCTTGACTTGCTGACAAGTCAGGCATCTCGATACAAAATCTGCAATGTCCCTCTTCATTCCGTCCCACCAGTAAATATCTCTCATATCATGATACATCTTGGTGGAACCGGGATGTACGCTATACACCGATCGATGTGCCTCCTCAAGAATCTCACGCCTCAGTCCCTCAGCATCAGGTACGCACAGTCTGACTCCAAACCGTAGTATCCCCTGATCATCGATCACGAACTCGGAAAATCGTTCCTGTCCTATCTGTGCCATGATCTCTGAACAACGGTCATCACTGAGCTGTGCCTCATGTATACGATCAATCAACTGTGGGCGTGCACGGACATGCGCTATCTGTCCTCCAATCGGCGTGAACTCGAACTGTACTCGACTGTCGCATAATATCTGCCAATCTGCGGATGACTGCTCCTGTACTGCGCTCAAACAAGATAAACTACTCCCGGGCCTCCTGCTCAAGGCATCCGCCACCACATTTGCCTTGCCCGGGTGATATAAGATCTCGCAGTCGTAATCCTTCACTAACTCCATCCATCGACGCTGTCGAAGGTTCAGGTCCCGCTGCTGGAATATGTATTTCAAGCTCTTGTGATCCGTAAATATCTGGCACGACTCACCGTATAAGTAATGTCGCCAGATCTTAAGTGCGAAGACCACTGCTGCCATCTCCAAATCATGAGTGGGGTAGTTCTGCTCGTGCTTCTTCAATTGTCGCGAGGCATACGCGATCACCCTATCATGCTGCATCAGAACGCATCCCAATCCCACTCGAGAAGCATCACAAAAGACCACAAATCCGCCCGATCTGGAAGGTAAAGATAACACCGGTGCCGTCGTCAGCCGTGTCCGTAACTGCTGAAAGCTGTGCTCGCACTCCTCCGTCCAAACGAAAGGAACTCCCTTCCGGGTCAACCCGGTCAACGGTGTAGCAATACGGGAGAAGTCCTGCACAAAACGCCTGTAGTAACCGGCCAATCCCAAAAAGCTGCGAATCTCCGTCACCGATGTGGGTCTGGGCCAACGCTGAACGGCCTCGATCTTCCTCGGGTCAACACATATACCGTCTCGTGAAATCACGTGACCCAAGAAGTCCACGCTGTCTAACCAAAAAGCACACTTGGAGAATTTCGCATAGAGCTGGTGCTCCCTCAATGTCTGCAATGTAACCCGCAGGTGCTGCTCGTGCTCCTCACTACTCCGGGAATACACCAAGATATCGTCAATGAAGACTATAATGAACAGATCCAAATAAGGCCGGAAAATGCGGTTCATCAAGTCCATGAAGGCTGCTGGCGCATTGGTGAGTCCGAACGACATCACCAAAAACTCGTAATGGCCGTAGCGCGTACGGAAGGCTGTCCGGGGAATGTCCTCCTGTCGAACTCGCAGCTGATGATAGCCCGATCGCAAATCGATCCTCGAAAAGTACCCTGCCCCCTGAAGCTGGTCGAACAAATCGTCGATACGCGGCAAAGGATACCTGTTCCGCACTGTCACCCTGTTCAGCTGGCGGTAGTCGATACAAAGACGTAAGCTGCCATCCTTCTTCCTGACGAACAGGACTGGAGCACCCCAAGGAGAAACACTGGGTCGAATAAGTCCCTTGTCCAGCAAATCCTGTAACTGACCCTTCAGCTCACTAAGTTCCGCCGGGGCCATCCGATAGGACGGTATAGAAATAGGCCCTGAACCAGGAACCAAATCAATACAGAAAGAAATGTCGCGCTCGGGCGGCAACCCAGGAAGCTCGTCAGGGAACACATCAGGAAACTCGCTAACAACCGGAACCTGATCCAACGGAACCTCTGTAGCGCGAGCATCGCGAACATAAGCGAGAAATCCCTGACATCCTTTCCTCAAAAGCTGTCCAGCGCGAAAAGAAGAAATCACACTGTGAGGGGTGGCACCACGGTCCCCCAACACAATAAAAACCGACTCACCGGGGAAACAGAATCTAACTGTCTTCTCGCGGCAGTCCACAGAAGCATAGCACGTGGCTAACCAATCCATGCCCAAAAGAACATCGAAGTCCAACATCTCCAGAAGGATCAAGTCGACAGGCAACTCTCTCTCGCCAATACAGACGATACAGGATCGGAACACGTGCCAAGCCACAAACGACTCTCCCACAGGAGTAGTCACCACAAGCGGCTGATCAAGTAAGCCGGACTCTCTACCCAAACTCGGCACAAAGTGCGTGGATACGTACGAGTGTGTGGATCCGGGATCGAACAATACATGTGCATCAACTGAACATACAGGGAGGATACCTGAAACCACTGCATTGGACGCCTGCGCGTCCTGATGTGTCAAAGCAAAGACCCTCGCCTGTCCACCACCTGTAACTGACTGACCTCTGCCTCGGTCATCTCGTCCTCTCTGAGCAACTCCTCCACGCCCGCGACCTCTCTGAGCATAAGTCTGGCGCGGAGCAACGGTAGGCGCAACGGGCAACGCCCTCTGGGGTGGTGAAGGTGGTAAGGTAACATGCGGTGCTGCCGCCTCCCTCCGGTGTGTCTCTGGACAATCTCGAACGAGGTGGAGTAGGCTGCCACACCTGTAGCAACCCCGCGGCGACTGCTGACCATCCTGGGGATACGAACTAAACATCCGACCCCGTCCCGAATCTCTGCTACCCCTCGTACCGGAACGATACCTGTCGCGGCGTCTGAATGACTGCCTCCGTGCGGAAATACTGGTACGAACTCTCTTCGGCTCTGGAAATACCGAAGTCTCAACAAGGTGCTCCTCGACCACTAGGGCTGCGTCTACAGCTGCTGCATAGGTCTCGTAGTGCTGCGCGCTGATCGCGAGGAACACTGGTGAAATCAAGCCTCGAACAAATCTCCGGACTCGCAACTCCTCGGTGGCCACTAGATGTGGGGCGTAGACTGCTAGCTCTGTAAACAGTACGTCATACTCTGCCACTGTCATCCCTGGCGTCTGGCGCAAAGACTCAAACCTGCGTGCTCGGGCATCTCTAACACTCCGGGGAAGGAAACGGGCTAGAAATATAGTCACGAACTCCATCCAGGTCATAGGAGGAAGACCTGCTGCTCTGCCCTTCTCCACTGAATCACACCATTTCTGCGCAAGACCTTCCAGGCGAAAGCTCGCGAACTCAACCCATCTCGCATCTGCACATCTGAGGGAACGGCATATCCTGGCCATCCTGTCTATGAAAGACTGTGGGTCCTCGGCTGTATCGGTGCCTGTGAAAACCGGAGGCTTCAGCCTCATGAACTCTGATAGCGATACTGTAATCACCTCCGTGGCTGCAGGGGCAACTGGCTGTGCGGTAGGCACCATCGCGGTCTCTGGAACTGGTGGAGCTACCTCTGGTCGCTGCGCTCGAAGCGTCTCAACTAGCGATCCTATCATCTGGCGCATCTCCTGCATACCAGCCCCTAACGAGGCGATCTGCTCTGTCACGGCAGGAACAGCCTGCTCGGGTACCACCGGCGTACTTCCCGGATCAGTCCTCGTCTCGGACGAGTCAACACGAATCTCGGCCCTCGCGGCCGCTCTCTGTGCCCTCGTAGTCTTAGGCGGCATAATGGCTGAAAGAAAATTTGGATTCGATAAGAACACGGAAATCGAATCACAAGAATATAAGGAGGAATCAAATCAACAAGTCCTAAGGTCGCGTAAGCGGAGTACCGTGTCATGAGTATGCCGCGGAACATACGCACGCTACGCTACCCTGCCGCAGCTACCTACTCCATCATACCAGGGTCATCCTACACTCCGAAGGTAAAACCTATGCTCTGATACCAACTTTGTCACGACCCGAGAATTCGACTCGTGACCGGCACTTAACCACGCAACGTCTACAGGCGCAACGCGGCTAAGTAAGCCGAACCCAGAAATCAAAACCAATAAATAGAGTGATTTAAAACGTTTTGTAAAAGCAATAGTAAATGTCTGAAAAACTTCCATTTATTTAGTAGAAATCCCTTTTTAAGTTCACAAGTTATGAGTTTTATAATTTTGGTAACATTTCCTTTTTAAAACATTAGCCCCGAAAGTCGGGTAAAAGTAAGGTGTAGCGGAAATAACAAGTGACATGAATAAAGCATCACAATATGATATACGACGCCGTAGCGAAGAATACACAGTAAAACAAGGACAATATCATAAAAGGTAAGACTGCATAAAGTAACGTCGGCTCACATGCGAGCTCGACACCAGAACATAAAATCATACATATCGTCCTCACAACTGTCTCTAAGTCAATACAGAAGGTAGATGGAGAGTACTAGATACATCAATATACAACTAAAAGATAACAGATACCGTACAAAACCCACCTAAACAGCAAAAGGGCTATCTCTGCTCAAAAGGGGTATCTGTGCCAAAAGATGAGGTAACAGCCAGCCGTGACTACTCCCAAGGGCAACCTGCAAACACTGTGGCACAACGGGGGTGAGTTGCCAACTCGTGAATAAAGATAACATATAAAGGTGATCGCAAGCATGCACATATAGCGTGGCTCTCCTAATGCCAGTAGATGATATCAATGCATGTCAACAGTGGATACAGTAGTAATGCATGTACTCTAACAGGTAAATGCCACAGGATGAGATGTATAGTAATCAATACTGAGTATGGGATAAATAATATCTACATGGACTATGTCAACATGGAAAGCAATGATCGGTGCCTCAAACTGCACCCAAATCCCACATATACTCAGGCGCCGGCACACCCATCGGCCCTCAAATCCTGTATATCTCGAAGGAATCACGAGTGCCCAACATCGGCACCCAAAACATCATAAAATACCCGTGTCCAGCATCGACACGTAAATCCTCGAACATCGGGCGCCGTCAGTCCGGACCGGCCCCACGGGGTCCGTCTGCGGTATCGGCCCTCGGCCCCGGCAGCACGGTCATCCCGCATCCATCACTCGACTCTGGTCAGTATCCTCCGGACAACTGCCAGGTCCAACCAATCACCGGTAGGTACTCGCCCGCCTCCAGGCTCAATCGGCATATCCCATCGATCATCTCGCCGAGGGGAACCATACCGGGCCCACCACGAACCCGCAAACGGAACATCCACTCCTCGAATCGGGTTTCAAGCACACGTCTCAGCACCGAGAAAACGCGTGGTGGACACACCAAAATATCATATCACGAGGTACCGGGTTTTTCAAAATAGCATATCTTTCCTTAAATAATTCCACGGTCCTCAAAACAGAAATCACATGAAAATCCAATACCAATAGTAAAATCCAATGCGAGGTACAATATACATCAATCCATGGTATAGGTATAAGGGAAAACCGCTTTTTAAAGTAGTTTCCTTTCCGGTTTTAAAAGATGTCATGCGGCTTCCAATATACATGAGGGTCATATCAAATCACATATGAGGCGAACTATAGCAATATAATCATGGCAGCTCTATAGTGAGTGTGGCATGGCAATTACTAACGGTGTGTGTGTAGCATGTAAATAGTGCCCGTGCAACATAAACCGTTAGTAATAGTGCGGTGTTCTATCAGTTCTAAGAATATATATATCAACACAGCAGAGAATGAAATATGCGATGATAGTCTATGGGGTGCATGCAACATATAGTAAATAAGTCCTATCAGCCCTGACGCATAACGCCATGCGGGCGATATCCCCGTAGATGTGAAATCTACTCACCGTGTCTCGCGCTAAGTGTATCCAACCACTTGCTTGCCCTTCTTCGCAGCGTCCGTCTCACTGGCCTGCGAACCTAGAATCACATACACATATCACACATAAGCTTAAGTCATAAAACGCGATATTATAATCCAACAAGAAACCTGTGTCGCAAACCAATCGCGCGTGTGCGCGATACGCTAAAACGTGTACTCACGCGCCACGAAACTACCCCGACGCGCCGCGATACGCAGAAACCCAAACCTACTCACGTATCGCGCGTGTCGCGAAGGTTTAGAAAACGGCAAAATAGGTAATTGGTCCCAGATTTTCCTACAGAATTGATCTTACAAAAATATATAAATCAAAGGGCCCTATACACAAAAATACACCTACAGAAGCCAAAAAACACCAAAACACCTACTGTCTGGCCGCAATTTGCGGCCAGAATGGCGTTTTTGGCGGCCGTAGTAGGGAGTTAGGGGGTCGGGTTTCACCTGGTGTATCATCTCCACTCCACTACACTACAGTCTTCCCAAAATCATTCTGCACTCACCGGGTCAATAGCAGTTCCAGAAAGCTCAGATTTTGCCCAAATACGACATTTGCATCAAATATGAAATCTGGTGGTATTTTAGTGTAATGGGGGTTGGACTAGGTTTACATGATCACAACAAACCTCAAGCATCCTACTGGAACTAATCTACACCCCATTAGCACAAAGTTCACACTAAACACCCCATATCGCACTAAAACACACAAAAATCCTTTAACCGATGCAAAACTACACTAACTAGGCAAACTAGGGAAGCAAGATAGGAAATATACCTCATACTTAACCCTAGGGAGCTTGAGAAAGCAGAAGAATTGAAGGGAAGGGGCTGCACTGGGTGATGGGGCTGCTGCAGCTCACTGCTGCTGATGCTTCTGCTCTCTGCTGCTGATGCTGCCTCTTGCTTCAGAGATTGTTGCTGTTGTTGTGTTTGCTGCTGCTGCTGCTGCTTGTTCTGGAGCTGGGGAAAGAGGTAAGTGTGTGGATGTGTGAGTGTTTGAGAGAACAAAGAAATGAGAGAGGAAAACAATCAACACTCAAGGGTCAACCCCTCTCTCTCTCTCTTCATTAATGGCAAGCATGGGCTAAGCCATGATGCCCTCTCTCTCTCCTTCTCACAAGTCAACACTAAATCTAATTCAAATTAAAACCACTTTTAGTTTACTAATCAACTTAATTTAAACCCAAAGGACTTAATCCTATAATTAACCCACCATGGTTAATAGTTAATATATTCACTTTATTTAAAAACCCTAGTTTACATGCACATGTGTGTGCAAGCCTAGGAAAATTTTGGAAAAATGTTTATTAAATTAGGAAAAATATTTAAAACACAATTTGGTAAACTTTTTATTAAAAATCATTATTTAATTATAATTATTCACTAACCCTTATCCTAAGGTGTTACAAGAACAGTCCTTGGAAGACTTTAGGGTAGCGTCAAGCCAGCAGATGATGGATTTGAATGCGTCCATGGCCGCTCTCATGCAACCTAGTGACCCGGTAGCTAGTTTTCAACTAGCTCCAACTTTTTCAATGTATGATGAGGCGGCAGGACAGGCTATGAAATTGAGTGGAGAGAGTGAGATGTACCCCCTTCCAAATCAAACCTACCCATCTCAAATTGAATCCCACAACTCCTGTGTTGAACGTCTATCTAGTGTTCCAAACGATTCACCAGGTGAAGATAGAATGATGAATGAGTTGTGCGACTTCGTAGTGTTTGATTTGCCCGATTGTGAAGGGTCTCTTCCAAGTGAAACCGATCCTAAACCCTTTGACCTCTACACCTCCATCTTAGAACCAAAATCGATTAATATCCATGCTTTTGATGAGGTGTCTGAGAAAATAGACTTTCACTTGATTGAGGATTTTGACGCGGGGAATATTTTGGATGATGAACCCGTAGATTTGGCAGAGTTTGTCTCTTCAAATCATCATCCCGAGTCTTTAACTGTTTTTCCCGAACCCCATATGCGTCTGGACTTTGATGAAATATGCATGGAAGAGCTTAACTTTGAGGAGAATTTTAAGGATATCTTTGAGGATGAAACAGTTCTAGATGATGAGTCGGATTTTCCAATTCATCCTGTTCCTTTCACTGACTGTGTACATCCTCCAGAACCCGAAACCAATACCCCTCCTCAACCACTTCCCTCCACCCTTTCCATCGTTCCGACCTTGCAAGAACCCGTATCATTTTCACTTCATATGTCTGGTTTACCAAGTTCGGCGTACCCATGGTTTCTTACGAATCTTGAGGGATTTGACCCCATTTCTCGCCGGGTAAATATATTAGCACAATCACTTTTCACACAGCGTTCATCAAAAATTGTGCTAATCTATTTACTCCATTTGCACCCTCAAGTTTGTATTCCACTTCTTTTCCCCTTCCGCCATTCTTCTTCTCATCTACCGAGACCGCATTCCATTTCTCTCCACAGGCGGTCTCGCGTAGTCTCCATTTCTTTTCCCTACGCCTTCTTTCACCAGCCACCGCTTTACAGAGATAAGATTTTTGAATGGTTGGTGCTAACTTTTGGCCTGTGTAAGGCCTTGTATAGATGGATACTGTTCTTTCCCCCCTAATCCTGAATTTCAACGCTTAACAGTGGAAACACTGTTTTACTTAAGTTTGGGGGGGGGACATTTTTTTGTATATATTTTTGGTTTTCCTTTTTTGTTTTTAATTTGTTTTTAGGGAGCGCCGGCAATTTTGACCCTCTTGGTATAGCCTGACAGTGAGGGCACTGTCAAGTTTAAGTTTGGGGGTGTGCTCGGTAAGCTTTCTTCCTTCGCATTCATTTGTATATTTTGCATTTGCATACCTTATTTAAAAACCCATAAAAATCTGAAAATTTTCTAAAAATATAAAAACTTTTTTGTCAAGTTAGCTTGTGGAAGAACTCTGATTCAACATTCGACGGTTTTTGTTTGAAAAGATAGGAATAACTAAATCCTATGTTTGGATTTTGAAAACCTGAAAGATAACTCACCTTTGAAGTTAACTATAGCTGATATACGTCTTTACATTACACTACACGTGTTGTGAGTCTTGGAAATTAGATGACAAGTCTTTTATGTTTAAAAAAAAAAACTTTTAAATAGATAAATGATTTTCTGAGGATCAAATAGGTTTGTTATGAAATAAGTAATATATCAAGAATAGTTTATGAAGTAAGTGAATATGAAGGAATGTTATTGATGCCTTAATTGGAACTAAGTCTGAAAAATAACCCATCTGAAACTTGATTGGAATGATTACACACCGAACCCACTAAACACGTCTTTTATCCAAAAAAAAAATAATTGAACTACCGGTTATATCTCCGTTCGTATTGAATCATCATGTTTTTCACGCCAAACTGTCTTTTGTTTTTGGACCTAGGTAACTTGAGTAATTAAGTCCGCTGGGGTGTTTCTACACTTAATGCCCTAAAACCAACTGGTTTGGGTGCATTGGCCCAAAGCTCGCTAAGAAGCCTAGAGAGTCCAGATAAAATCAAAGTCAAGCAAGTGTTCTCTCCGAGTTAAAATTCCTAACGGTTCTTTGTGTGAGAATAATCTTGATAAAAGACAAGCTTTTATAAAAAATTTTAACGGAGATATGAAGGTTTTACTCTATGATAAAGACTATTGCACGTTCACAGAGGTGTGTATGAAATGAAAACAAGAAAAAGGTGGAGTGAAGAATAAGACCTAGTTTCCTGTTAGGGAAGATAGAAATACTGAAGTTGAAACTTTACTGGAAAACGAAACTTGAAAAATGCTTAACTCTTTATAAAACTTATGTGATCCTTTTAAAATTGTTATCTGGGCTTTATTGTGTGACATAATGACTTTATTCGACCTTTCGGGAACTTAACGACACAACTTTGCACTGCACGTAAAGACATATAAAATCTGTAGTTAAATAAGAAGAGAGGTGTGAAAAATAAAGGTTCGATAGTCTAAACTTAGGATTATAGAATTGTTATTTTCTGAAACAAAACTTTAGGGGCTTGAATCTTAGTTATTTTACAAAAACTAGCTTGACCGGATTTTGTGGGTAGTATCCGCTGAAAACCCTCAGGAGACAACACTCCTCCTACTAGGGACACCTAGAGGTTTAACGGCTTGTTGCACGCGCTCAGTGCAATCGCGTTCCCTGCGAAAGTGCGGTTATCATTTTATTTTTGTGAATAATTGGTTTTGCTCGGGACGAGCAAATGTTAAGTTTGGGGGTATTTGTTCATATCAGAATATTGCATTTTATACCGCCCATTCTTACGCTCGTGTGTTTATAGGTAGGTGCTTTTAATCCGTGTTTGTTACACATTTACAGAATACAGGTTCTCGGCTCCGAACAGTAAAATTCATGGAAAACACGACAAAATCCGGGTTCCTGCCAACCACTGAGAAAACACGGTCTCCGCTCGTCATCCGTATGTTGCCAGATACCAGATTGGGAAGACAAAATGTCAAATCAATGTCACCTTCATGCACAAAGCATAAGGCAACACCAAATCCAATAAATCTACGCGGTGCCCGAGAAAAGCATGGGCAAAAGATTCACTTTCAATCACCTCTTTGATCAGCAGAATTCTGGGAAAAATCGTGGAGCCAAATTGAGAAAATATATGTACCAGAATAATGTACACAGCAGATCAGGCCACCACCAAAAAGCACAAAACCCAACTCCACTAAACGGCCGCGGAACCGCGGCCAAAGGGGGGTATTGGCCGCGGATCCGCGGCCATGTGGGCCCCACTCTCTGACGTTTTTTGGGGGTAGTTTGGTCTTTTCATCTCTGGTCTGCTGGTTGCCCTAGAACCCCATTTCCCTGCCTATAAATACAGCAGAACTGAGCTCAACCAAGGGCATTCTTTTAGTTCATTCTTGTAGCCTCTTTTGTAGTGTTTTGTATAGTTCTTCTTCTTCTTCTTCTTCATTCCTCTTCCATTAAATTGTAGTGAGAGCTTTTGAGTGGGAGATTAATGAAGATGAGGGCTTTGTATCATTCTCTTGTGTTTCTTCTTCCCCTTGAGATTTTTGCTTTCTCTTGCTCATTCAACCTCTTCATTGAGCTTGAATGGTTAAGGGTTAGTTATTGATCTCAAGGGTCGTATTTTCTCACGGGACTAGCAGTTCATTTCACATGCATTCTCTACCCTTCCCTTGATCTTGCAACCTCTTCATTGAGCTTGCAAGTTTAAGGGTTGGCTATTGATCACATGCTTGTCTTGAGTCCTAGTTTCGTATTCTTTTTACCCGCTTTTTATTACTTGCTTTTTATTACTTGCAATTTATTTCCTTGCACTTTAATTACTTGCAATTTACATTCATGCACCTTCTTTCTTGTAATCTTTTCTTTTCTTTGTTCTTTTCTTTTTGTTCTCTTTTTGTTCATTTTGTGAATGTTGTAATTATTGTTGTTGTTAAGAATTAATACGGTATTATAAATTAATGTTTCTTTGCCAATTCCTTTTTCCGTTATTTTCCATTTGAACTTCGCCCAAACCATACGCAAGCGCTCCGTTAGGCACCGTACCCTGACAAGGTAACGGTGATTCCTAACCGCGACCGGTTGCGTTCGGTTTGGCCGGAGGCGAAAGCAAGAGACAAGAACGGAAGGACAAGGGTAAATAAGCCGGATTCCACGAATACCGCGCTTAAATCCCCTAATCCACGTTGTTGCCAATTGCTTAGATTCAATTGGTCAAGACTCGACTCAAAGGTTTTGAGTACGGATTTCTTTAGCTTATAATCTCGTATCTTTTCTTAACAACTTTATACTTGCAGATAATACACATAGGTTAGTCTAAACAATCATACACAAATTCTTTATTGACTCGTCTAAGACAAGAAGGTAAGATACCACCATCTCCCTGTGGACCGACCCGTGCTCACCGGCTAGCTGCATAGCGACACCGTCCTGATCGCGGTTACACTTAAATTCTTTGAACATCCGACACGCCAAAAGCGTGCGATCACTGGTCCATGGCGGACATCAACGGGATTAGTCCCCTGATCGTTGAGCATCACATTCATCTGATGGATGATGCCAAACCAGCCCGGGATCCACAAAGACGTCTTAATCCAGTCATGAAGGAGGCTGTGAAGAAGGAGATCGTCAAATGTCTAGATAGTGGTATCATTTACCCTATCTCTGATAGCCAGTGGGTTAGCCCCATCCACGTTGTCCCCAAGAAGACGGTCATCACTAACGAGGCGAATGAGTTAATCCCTACTCGCACCCAAACTGGGTGGCGAGTTTGCATTGATTACAGAAAACTCAACGCCGCAACGCGGAAAGACCACTTTCCGCTACCTTTCATTGACCAGATGCTTGAACGATTGGCCGGACACGAGTACTACTGCTTTCTTGATGGCTACTCCGGCTATAATCAGATTCCCATCGCCGAAAAAGACCAGGACAAGACCACTTTCACTTGTCCTTTCGGCACGTTTGCATATCGACGCATGCCCTTTGGGTTATGCAATGCGCCCGCTACCTTCCAGCGGTGTATGATGGGAATTTTCTCGGACATGGTGGAAAAATTTCTGGAGATTTTCATGGATGACTTCTCCATCTTCGACGACTCCTTCGACGAGTGTTTGCTGCATCTTGACGCTGTCCATACCCGATGTAAGGACAAGAATCTCACTTTGAACTGGGAGAAATGCCACTTCATGGTGCGCGAAGGTATTGTCTTAGGACATATCATCTCGCAAAATGGCATAGAGGTTGACAAAACAAAGATTGAGGTCATTTCCAATCTGCCTCCTCCCCGATGCGTCAGAGATATCCGAGCCTTCCTTGGCCATGTCGGTTTCTATAGACGGTTTATCAAGGACTTTAGCAAGATTGCTAGGCCCTTGACACTTTTGCTGGCCGAGGACACGCCTTTCGACTTCAACTCGAGCTGTGTGACTGCATTCGAGTCACTGAAATGCTCACTCACTTCTGCTCCCATTCTTTCTTCACCTGACTGGACGCACCCATTCGAGATTATGTGCGATGCATCCGACTTTGCCATCGGTGCTGTCCTTGGACAGCACATCAACAAGATGCCGCACATAATCTATTACGCGAGCCGAACCCTGAACGACGCCCAACTCAATTATACAACAACTGAGAAGGAATTCTTGGCTGTTGTATTTGCTTTAGAAAAGTTCAGGCCCTACCTCATCGGCTCTCCAGTCATTGTCTACACAGACCATTCAGCTCTGCGCCATCTTTTTGCGAAGAAAGATGCAAAATCTCGGTTAATACGTTGGATCCTCTTGCTTCAAGAGTTTGACCTTGTCATTAAGGACAAACGAGGATGTGAAAACGTAGTTGCCGACCATCTCTCACGACTTCCTTCTTCGCCTTCGCTTCCAATTCCGATCAACGACGTTTTTCCGGATGAACAACTCTTAACAGTATCGTGCGAACCCTGGTTCGCAGATATTATGAACTATTTGGCCACGGGATTACTACCGACTGAATGGTCGAGTCAGGACAGACTTCGCTTCTTATCCCAAGTAAAACACTTTTACTGGGACTAACCCTACTTGTTAAAGTACTGTCCCTACCAGATTATTCGTCGGTGTGTCCCTGATGAGGAATTCAAGAGTGTGCTGTCATTTTTCCACGATCAAGCGTGTGGCGGGCATTTTGGGCCCAGAAAGACAGCTGAGAAGATCTTGCAATGTGGTTTCTACTGGCCACAACTTTTCAAAGACGCTCATGACTATTGCAAGACTTGCTCCCGGTGCCAACACATGGGCCGGATATCCCGGAGGAACGAGATGTCGCTCCAACCGATCTTGGTTGTGGAGATTTTCGATGTTTGGGGGATAGATTTCATGGGGCCGTTTCCCAGCTCTTTCGGAAACTTGTACATCCTTCTAGCTGTTGATTACGTCTCTAAATGGGTCGAGGCTGTGCCCAGCCGGACTAACGACAACAAGGTTGTCGTTAGGTTCCTTAAAGAAAACATTTTCTCCCAGTTTGGGCACCCCCGAGCGATCATTAGCGACACTGGAAGTCATTTCTGCAATAGGACTTTCGAGGCCTTGATGCGGAAATACTCCATTAATCATAAGCTTTCTACGCCCTACCACCCCCAAACCTGCGGGCAGGCCGAAGTTTTAAATCGGCAAATCAAGCAGATACTGGAGAAGACGGTTTCCAAGAACCGTAAGGATTGGTCTCTGAAACTCACTGATGCCCTTTGGGCATTTAGAACCGCTTATAAGACCGACCTTGGCATGTCTCCCTATCCGCTTGTGTATGGAAAAGCCTTCCACCTTCCTGTCGAAATAGAGCATCGCGCATTTTGGGCGATAAAGGAGCTGAATCTGTCTCTTGAGGACGCGGGCAGCCATCGAAAGCTGCAGTTGAACGAACTGAACGAGCTTAGGGATGAGGCTTACGATAACGCGGTTGTCGTTAAGAATCGAATGAAGGTGTTTCACGATAAACACCTTTTGCGCAAAACCTTCGTACCTGGTCAGCAGGTACTGCTTTACGACACCCGACTTCACTTCCATCCAGGAAAGCTCAGATCTCGCTGGAAAGGGCCGTATTTTGTGCGGAATGTGTATCCGCAGGACGCTGTGGATTTAGAAAACCCAAAGGACGGTTCACTTTTCAAAGTAAATGGACACCGATGCAAACCGTACCTTAGCGCCGAACCAACAGAGGAGCTCCTGTTCTTACAGGAGCCGGTTTACCCTGAATGATCTTCCTCTGCCTACCTCCAAACTTCGTTATCCAGCCTAAAACAGCGGACACTGTTCCAAATAAGTTTGGGGGTATGTACAAACCATTTTGTATATATTTGTGTATATTCTTTTTCTTTTCTTTAAAAACAAAAACAAATAAAAATTTGTGTATCACTAACCGACAATTTTGACCCTTCCAACTGCTCTCTTCATGCTACAACAGTGAGGACACTGTCCAGTTTAAGTTTGGGGGTACGCTCGGTACGCATTTCTTACCTTCGCATTCATATCTATATTTTGCATCTGCATATTAATATCCATAAAATCCATAAAAATTTGAAAATTTTCTAAAAAAATATAAAAACTTTTCTGTCAAGTTAGCTTGTGGAAGAACTCTGATCCAAAATTTCGACGGTTTTTGTTTGAAAAAGTAGGAATGACTAAATCTTATGTTTAGATTTTGAAAACCTGAAAGATAACTCTCCTTTGAAGTTAACTATAGATGATATAAGTCTTTACATCACACTACACGTGTCGTGAATTTTGGGAATTAGATGACAAGTCTTTCATGTTTAAACTTTTAAACAGATAAATGATTTTCTAAGGATCAAATAGGTTTGTTCTGAAATAAGTAATGTCAAGAATAGTTTATGAAGTAAAGCGAATATGAAGGAATGTTATTGATGCCGTAATTGGAGCTAAGTCTGAAAAATAACCCATCTGAAACTTGATTGGAATGATTACACACCAAACCCACTAAACACGTCTTTTATCCAAAAAATAATTGAACTGCCGGTTATATCTCCGTTCGTATTAAATCATCAGATTTTCACGCCAAACTGTCTTTTGTTTTTGGACCTAGGTAACTTGAGTAATTAAGTCCGCTGGGGTGTTTCTACACCTAATGCCCTAAAACCAACTGGTTTGGGTGCATTGGCCCAAAGCTCGCTAAGAAGCCTAGAAAGTCCAGGTTAAAACAAAGTCAAGCAAGTGTTCTCTCCGAGTTAAAATTCCTAACGGTTCTTTGTGTGAGAATAATCTTGATAAAAGACAGGCTTTTATAAAAAATTTAGCGGAGATATGAAGGTTTTATTCTATGATAAAGACTATTGTACGTTCACAGAGGTGTGTATGAAATGAAAACAAGAAAAAGGTGGAGTGAAAAATACGACTTAGTTTCCTGTTATGGAAGATAGAAATTCTGAAGTTGAAACCTTACTGGAAAACGAAACTTGAAAAATGCTTAACTCTTTATAAAACTTATGTGATCCTTTTAAAATTGTTATCTGGGCTTTATTGTGCGACGTGATGACTTTATTCGACCTTTCGGGAACTTAACGACACTATTTGCACTGCACGTAAAGACATGTAAAATCTGTGGTTAAATAAGAAGCGAGGTGTGAAAAATAAAGGTTCGATGGTCTAGACTTAGGATTATAGAATTGTTATTTTCTAAAACAAAACTTTAGGGTTTGAATCTTAGTCATTTTACAAACCAACTTGACCGGATTTTGTGGGTAGTATCCGCTGAAAACCCTCAGGAGACAGCACTCCTCCTACTAGGGACACCTAGAGGTTTAACCGCTTGTTGCACATGCTCAGTGCAATCGCGTTCCCTGCGAAAGTGAGGTTAGGAAATTTTTTGTGAATAAATAGGCTTTGCTCGGGACGAGCAAATGATAAGTTTGGGGGTATTTGTTCATATCAGATTTTTGCATTTTCATACCGCCCAATTTTTATCACATTGCATATCCGTAGATACTCTTGAGCCGTGTTTGCTAGTCAATTGCAGGATACAGGTTCTCGGTTCTAAAACGGTGAAATTCATGGAAAAACACGAAAAAATCCGGGTTCCTGCCAACCACAGATAAAACACGGTCTCCGCTTTTCATCCGTATGTTGCCAGATACCAGTTTAGGAAGACAAAATGTCAAATCAATGCACAAGGCTCAATGGCAGCACAAGATCCAAGAAGTCTACGCGGAGCTCGAGACAATCATGACAAAATCTTGACAAAAAGTCCACCTTTCCCTCAACAGAAATTCTGGAAAAATCGTGGAGCCAAATTGAGAAAATACATGTACCAGAATAATGTACACATCAAAGCAGGGAAGCACAAAAATTACCATGCCCTAACTCCTCAATAGTGCGGCGGATCCGCGGCCTAGGGAGGCTTAGGCCGCGGATCCGCGGCCATACTGAGGAGTCAGGGTATGGGCTTTTGGGGGTAGAATTGTCCTTTCGTATGTGTTCTGGTGGTTGCCCTAGGTTTTCATTGTTTGGCCTATAAATAGCCCAGAACTTTGTGAAGGAAAGGGTCCATTCTTGTATTTTCATTTGGCTAAGTTTAGTTGTGTTTCTTCTTCCTCTTCTCACCTCTTCTCCATTAAACTTGTAGTGAGCTTGTGAGTGAAGAGTGATGAATAAAGAAGAACAATTTATTATCATGCTTGTCTCTTTATTTTGTTAATTGTTGTAATTTTAATTCGTTAAGTAGTTGTTGTTATTTTCTTGTTGTTTCTTTCTTCTCTCTTTTTCTTTATCCTTACATACGACAATGATGCTTACGCTCGATCCTCGCCAAGGTGAGGTCGCAAATAGCTAGTCGTATTCTTCTAATCTCTTTCTTTCTATCTTCCTCTTTTGTTTTGTTTTGTTTTTCCGTATCATGAAGTGTGAGTAGTTTTATACTTGTTAGGGTAGGATAAGGGAAGTTTGAGAGAAGGAAATCTCTCTCACTCTTTCCTTGCCCAACAGCTTAAATCGACTCCCGTTAATTGAACCACAATCCGCTCCTCACGGCACCCTATCCTACATGATAGCGGTGATTCCGTAGTGAGACCGGTTGTGGTTGAATTAACCGGAGGTTATGGCTAAGAGCCAAGAACGGACGGACAAGCACCAAAAGGAAGACTTATGCGTTGGAAAGCCTAGCTTATACTCGCAAAGTCCTTCCTAGTCGTGCTAATCCCCGTTGTTGCCGATTACCATAACACCGATATTAAGAGGGGCAACGAAAGTTGTGGAGACTCCTAACTCAAACTAACCTAATCCTAACCCTAACAAGCTCGCTTTAAATATCAACTCTACACTTAGATAACCACAACAACATCTGAACTTTTGGACTTAACTCGTTAAAACACATTGAAAAAGACTCCCATCTCCCTGCGGACGACCCGTACTCAACCGGCTAGCTACAAGCGAAACCGTCTTGATTGCGGTATTTAAACTAAAACTTGAACACGCAGAAACTCTAACAATCAATGGCTGTGGGACAGACCATCTCCCCAACTGGGATGAGAAGCGAACACACTAGTCTACTCCGGAGTATCGATGCCCTGTCTCGATAATCCTGCGACTAGGGACCTAAAAAAGGATGTTCTTGTAGACTACCCAGCCCCCACTAGTGTGACTGCCATCACAACGTTGGTAGTCAAGTAAGATCCTAAGAGCTCTATCAATATGTATTCTCGATATGCTAATATATACACATATAAAGATAGACATAAACCAAGTAGCATACTACCATGTTTAGCAAGACTGTTAATATAACTGTGAATATCCCAAGCTTCCATTAAGTAATATACAAGCTAGTATGATACAATAATGGCCCCTAGAGCATATACACTAACAATCTCCCACTTGTACTAGGGACATGTACTGGCGTATCGAAGACCTATCGTCTCGAGTAGCTTCTCGAACTAAATCTGAGGTAAGGCCTTAGTGAATGGATCTGCAGTGTTCTCCTCTGTAGGAACTCTCCGGACCTCGATCTCCTGGCGATCTACGATCTCCCTGATCAGGTGATACCGCCTTAATATGTGTCTGGACTTCTGATGGGACCTGGGTTCCTTGGCTAATGCTATAGTCCCGTTGTTGTCACAATACAGAGGTATTGGATCAACAATGGATGGAACCACCTGAAGTTCTGTAAGGAACATCTTCATCCAGACCGCTTCTTTTGCGGCATCGCAAGCAGCGATATACTCCGCTTCTATCGTCGAGTCAGCATCGGTGTCCTGCTTGGAACTCTTCTAGCACACCGCCCCTCCATTGAGGGTAAAGACATAACCTGACATAGACTTGGAGTCATCCTTGTCACTCTGGAAGCTGGAATCAGCAAAGGCCTCGATCTGGAGGTCTTTTCCGCCGTAAACCAAGACCATCTCCTTAGTCCTTCTCAGGTACTTGATAATGTTCTTTACTGCCATCCAGTGCTTCTCCCCTGGGTTTGACTGATACCTGCTTACTACGCTCAGTGCGTAAGCTACATCTGGTCTGGTGCACAACATCGCATACATTATAGAGCCTACCGCAGAAGCGTAGGGTATAATAGACATGCGATCCCTTTCCAAATCAGTCTTGGGAGACATCTCTTTGGAGAGGGTGATTCCGTGATAAGCCGGTAAACTACCGCGCCTGGAATCTTCCATACTGAATCTTTTCAGTATAGTGTTGATATACCTGGACTGTGAAAGTCCCAACATCCTCTTGGATCTATCACGATAGATTCAGATCCCTAGAATGTAAGAGGCATCACCCAGGTCTTTCATGGAGAACCTGTGTGACAAGAATCCTTTGACAGATTGTAGCATAGGAATGTCATTTCATATTAAAATAATGTCATCCACGTACACGATGAGGAATACTACAGTTCTTGCTACAATTTTACTATATATACATGGTTCATCTGGATTTTTGATAAAGTCATATTCTTTAACCGTTTCATCAAAACAGATGTTCCAACTCCCCAACGCCTGCTTTAGTCCATAAATGGACTTAAGCAACTTGCACACTTTCTCGCTGCTCCCACTCTGATTGAAGCCTTCTAGCTGATCCATATAGACGCACTCTTCTAAATTACCATTTAGAAAAGCCGTCTTTACGTCCATCTGCCAGATCTCATAATCATGGAAGGCGGCAATAGCAAGAAGGATCCGAATGGATTTGAGCATAGCCACTGGAGAAAAAGTTTCGTCATAGTCCAAACCAGGTCTTTGACGAAAACCCTTTGCAACAAGTCTACCCTTATAGGTTTCCACCTGTCCATCTACACCAATCTTTTTCTTGAAGATCCATTTGCATCCTATGGGTTTTACCCCACCTGGAGCAAAGTCCAAAGTCCATATTTTGTTAGTGTACATGGACTCCATCTCTGTCCGCATTGCATCCAGCCATCGTACCGAGTCATCGCTCTGGATGGCCTGCTGGAAGCTAGTAGGTTCATCATCATCAATGATGCAATCCTCTCTATCCCCATCTATGAGAAAACCGTAGTATCTCTCAGGCGGATGAGACGGCCTACTACTCCTGCGGAGGGGTGCGGGAATGTTCTGTTCTTCTTGAACTACTGGTTCTACCAAACTTTCAGTAGTAGTTTGTGGTTCTGGAATTTCTTCCAGTTCTATTACGCTCCCACTTGTTTCCTTTTCTAAAAACTGCTGTTCTAGAAAATGGGCATGACGAGAAACAAAAACCTTTTGTACCTCTGCGTTATAGAAGAAATATCCCTTGGAGTTCTTTGGATATCCCACAAACTTACACTGTACTGATCGTGTCTCGAGTTTGTCCGCATGCTGCTTTTTAATAAAAGCTGGACATCCCCATATCTTCAGATACTGAAGATAGGGTTTCTTCCCACTCCACATCCGATATGGCATGGTAGGCACAGTGTTGGTAGGAGCCCTGTTCAAAAGATATGCTGCTGATTCTATCGCATAACCCCAGAAAGATCGCGGTAACTCAGCATTACTCATCATGGAACGTACCATATCCAATAGGGTTCGATTCCATCTCTCCGATACACTGTTGTGCTGTGGAGTATATGGATGAGTAAGCTGAGAGAGAATTCTTTTCTCTTTTAGGTAACCTAGGAACTCGGCACTTAAGTATTCACCACCTCGATCAGATCTCAGTGTCTTGATACTTTTGCCGGTTTGGTTTTCTACTTCATTCTTATATTCTTGGAATTTCTCAAAGGCCTCGGATTTATGTTTCATCAAGAAAATGAATCAGTACCTAGAGTAATCATCCGTAAAAGTAATGAAATATGAAAAACCACCTCTTGCGTGTGTAGACATTGGACCACATACATCGTTGTTTATGAATCCTAAGAGCTCGCTCGCTCTTACTCCATGTCCAGTGAATGGAGTCTTTGTCATCTTTCCTTTGAGACATGATTGAAAAGTGGCATAAGATTGATATTCGAACGAATCCAAATATCCTTCTCTATGTAACTTAGTTAACCTTGTTTCATTGATGTGACCTAGTCTACAATGCCATAAGAAAGCCTTATTTAAATATGGAGACTTTCTTTTTAGTGTGTTCTGGACATTGAAAATCTGTAATTGGTTTAAGACATATATACCGTTATCTAGTGTACTGGACCCAATCAAACCATGATTAAGGTGGATGTTAACAACATCGCTTAGAAACGTGAAATCATAACCTTCTTTTGATAACAACGAAACTGATATGATATTACATGTTAAACTGGGTATACAAAAACAGTTATGCAAAACCAAAATATGTCCACTCGTCAATCCAAGGTGATAATCCCCTACAGACACAGCACCCACGCTAGTTCCGTTAGCAACTTGGAGGGTCATATCACCAACCTTCAGCACTCTACGGTTTCTCAGTGCCTGCAATGAATTGCATATATGAGATCCTGATCCGGTATCCAATACCCAGGAAGTAGAGTTGATTGACAGACAATTTTCAATTACAAACACACCTGAAGTCGAAGCCACAGCTTTCTTCGGTTCCTGGTTCTTGGCATTCCAAGCTTTGCAATCTTTCTTCCAGTGCCCTTTCCTACGACAGTGGAAGCACTCGTCCTTTGCTACTACTGGCACCGCAACCTTTGTCTTTCCCTTAACTCCCACCTTACTAACACCACCTCTTGGTTTGGTAGCGGCCTTCATCTTCCTTCCTTTGGTCCTTGCCTTGGACCCGGAAGAAGAAGCACCGCGAACAAACATAGAGGGTGTTTTCCTTGCCTTCTGCAAGGTGCCCTCTGCACTCCTCAACATGTTAAGGAGTTCCGGAAGTTCAACTTCTTTTCTTTGAATGTTGAAATTCAGAATAAACTGGGCGTAGGTGGAAGGAAGGGACTGAAGAATCAAGTCTGTATAGAGCTCGTTCTCCAAAGTCGTCCCGAGGTCCACGAGCCCTTCTATATAGCCAATCATCTTTAGGACATGTTCTCCTACAGATGATCCAGCGGCCAGCCTCGACTGAAACAAGTTCTTCGAGGTCTCATATCTTGCTATACGAGATTGCTCTCCATACAGATCTTTTGTATGGAGAAATATGGATTCAAGATCCATATCCTCGTGCCTCCTCTGATGTTCATTATTCATAGAGGCAAGCACGATGCATTTGGCCGTCGCACAATCTAACTCCCAGATCTTGTGGATTTCCTTATCTGCAATACTGGATTTTGGACCAGGGACAGCAGGTGCCTTAGCAGTAAGGACATACCCCAATTTGTCATAAGTCAAAGCCATCTTAACATTCCAGAACCAATCTTTATAGTTTGGCCCTGTCAAAATATTTTTCTCTAATAGTAACTTAAGGCCTGTCATGTTTTGGGTCGCTGCAATGAGAGAGAGAGGGAACACTTTAGCATGATGTTCTTGCAAGTTTAGAGTGGTTTTTAGTTTATCTAAACAGGATGGCTCCCACTGTTTCTCGAATCCCTCCTCAAACCAAAAAGGAAGAACTAGCCAGGACTATTCTCACCGTACAATACTTGCTTAACCGTTCAGCCAGGCCGGTGTCGGTACTTCGAGGGTGGTTTTACGATGCTTTCGCGAAGTTCCTTAATTAAATAACCTCTTTTCTCTGGGGGCGTAACCCCGCTGACACCTTTCTCGGCACCTACTTGGTTTATAACATTGATCGTTAAGTGACGAATCTCCGGATGAGTAGCGGATACTCACAGTAGGATCGAGATCCAAATATCATCGTGTGATAAAGCTGAAGGAATCCTACCAAAATTATCACACTCCAAATGGTATGCATCTCTTTGCAAATTTCAGTTTCTTTAGAAATTCCCGATATAAATTTCTGCCCCATGCTCTTATGACCTTGGTGTTGGTCAAAATGTCATAAGTCACATGTCAAGTTCTACCCATCATTATCTTGTTAATTTGAACCCATCCGTACATACCCCTGACGTTGGCCAAATGATAATACGACTGTCCCAAACTAACCCATCTATCTATGCAATAAATGAATACCCAGCAGCTACTAAACACTATGCCTTGGCGTTGGTCAAAATACATAGCTTGAATACTACAGAATACCAAATTGAAATGACGGAGGGCTACGAATGATTTTGGCGAAATCGTGAACGTAGTGAACTTGATATGATCGAAGGAACCTGATAGCTTTTAAAAGGAGTGGTTAAGCTCCGCAATTAAAAATATCTTCTGTTTTAAATATAACTGAGTGGTTTCTTTTAAACTGTTCCAACAATTCAACTTTTGTTTATTTTCTTTGCATTAATATAACGCGTCCCATCAATTAACCTATCATTGCAGAAAACAACGAAAATACAATGTCCTCTTATGCCATCCGCATTCGCCACTGGGTCCCATCATTCACCCGTTAGGTTACTTAACTAACGACAGAGCGGGGGATGGGCTAGCGCGGGTGCAAAACTTAAGTGACGTCTAATAGCTATCATATATAGATATTGTACTTCGTCAGACGCAATAATAGGTCCAGATCACAGATGAACATATTGGATTTTCTACGAATCCGCATTCCTTTTGAGCCTGCAAAGAAAGACGAATAACACAGTCGCGATGAATAGCCAAAACCCCACCCTAGATCCCTACGGGTACGGCAAACTACCCGCCTAGTACCCGAAGTGAAGCGGTCTCCCTCAACAATGTGAGTAGGCCACTAAACACTTCAACGTACCCGGTAGTTTGTGCACCCCATCTTGGATCTATCCTAGGAGCAGAAAACAGTAAATGAAATAATACAACGGTGGCTACAACCTCAGCCCGGATGTGCCCCGCAAAAGAATATTACAACAATTTACAAATTACATTTGAATGAAAGAAACACTCGTCTCATATCCTCGGCTATCCATTCACGACAATCCAACAAGTCCACAAACACAAACCATTACAGAAATGTGCAACCCCCTGCTAACCGACATACTAGCAGTTAGGGAAGGTTTACGAACACATTAAACAAATCACAGATATAATAAAGTTAGCCAAACATCTTAGAATTTCGATCAAGCAAACATAAATGATTCTACTCCAAATAATTCTCTGTGCACCTGAAACCGGAGCAGAAACAAAACATCCCAGAAAAAACAAAATCAACACAGAAGAGTTACTGGGGAATTTTGGGCCGACTCGGCTCCAACTCGGCCGCGGATCCACGGCGGATCGCTTGGATCGGCCATGGATCCGCGGCGGTTTGGCCGAGTTAGGATCCCAATTTTCTCCAGCAACCTTATAATTCCCTGCTTGTATTTTTAAGGGTCTGTGAAAAATTTTTAGACCCCGTTTTAAAAATGACAGAAACTATGTGAAAATTAAGTTTTTTCCAGTTCGTTTTGCGATCGAATTTCTAACGACTTTTCTAACAAGTTAGTTATGGTTTAGCGAAGCTCTGATACCACTGTAAGTCGACGTTAGACACCCCACATGATGCGGGGAGGCGGAATAGGTAAACCAATCATTTTGTTGAAACTAACATCGACTAACTTTACGGATCTTTGCCAAACCCTAACTAACAACAACATAGAAGGGATTAGATACTATGAAAGAAGATTATACCTAATGAAACAAGTCCTTCTTGTTCTCGTTGACCACCTCCTCTTTGTGATAGAAGATCCACCCGAGAGCTACTACTCCAAGCTTGACCTCTAACTTGAGGTAACTAGGTTACTAAAAGTGCTAATCAAAGCAACCTAGAGGATATAGAATAGGATTATGGATCAATTAGTCTTGCTAACCCTTGATCTCAACACATAAGAGGTTAGGGTTAGGGTTTGAAGAGAGAGAGAGAGCTTGAGGAGAGAGAAGGTGAGAGTGAGAATGATCTTGGAATAAAAAATCATTGTGAATATATGAAGCATAAGATATTTATTAAATGAATAACAAATAACAATTATCATCATGCTTCATTAACTCACCTTAAGATTCATTTCATGAGTCATTTAAACAATAAATGCATCATTAACTCCTATGGATGAATCACACCATGAGTCATTAAACCAATTAATGCAAATTCCACCTAAGCCTCCAACTCATCAATCTTTTAGAAGGTTCTCGACAAATTACGAGAACGCCCCTCCCATCCATGAAAACACGGAAATACTGAGACTGTATAAATTTAATAATCCAATACTATAATCTGGCTTAAACTAAAGCCCGCTAGTAAAAACTGTCCGAACATCGTACGTGCGCAAAAACACGTATGTGTCCGAACCCTGTCGTAAAACCATACGACCTCTATATCGTTTTGCCCGAAGTAGGGAAACTCTCTGTGTGGGACTCTAAAGACTCGACTACTACGCTGGCAGTGGGTTTAACCACAGACTGCAAGAGGCACTAGCTGTACGTAACGGTCCCCAGGTAGATGTCGATAAGAAGGCCGATGAGGAAACCCATCCGAACTCCTACTGAGCCTGATGTGACAATCTCCATACAGTCAGGTCTGTTCGTCTAGGACTATCGCATATCGGGCCTAGGGGGAGGCAAGCGTCATTCCCCTAAAAGCGGTATAAGTCGTGTCGGAGCGAAGCCCATTACACCTTGAGAAACTACTGGAAAACCTACCAGTAAATCTCGCTTGCCCTGGCCAGGGACTTTGCGTAAGGGCTCTCCAGACACAGCGCGATATCAACTCCCAATACCGGGAGAGACGAATCCTGTTTAACCGCCACTGCCTCCAAGTGCTTCGGGACTGCACCCAACTGCTACCTGTTTGCACGACTCCTTTGAGCCGTGGTAGGGTAGCAATCTAAGAACAGTGGGAACACACCCGAGGCGAAGCAGCAGTGTCAAGTCTGCGGACTATGCTGTACTCATGTCACCTGGGAACTGTTAACTGATGACGGGTATAATACCAACCAACAGTTCCCTGCGAGTCATGTCCGGTGTACCCGTAACCCAACGGGCACCTGTATACTATCTCTAGTACGACGTACTGATGGATGTGGGACAGACCATCTTCTCAACTGGGATGAGAAGCGTATACACTAGTCTACTCCGGAGTATCGATGCCCTGTCTCGATAATCCTGCGACCAGGGACCTGAAAAAGGATGTGCTTGTCGACTAACCAGCCCCTACTAGTGTGACTGCCATCACAACGCTGGTAGTCAAGCAAGATCCTAAGGGCTCTATCAATATGTATTCTCGATATGCTAACATATACACATATTAAGATAGACATAAACCAAGTAGCATACTACTATGTTTAGAAAGACTGTTAATATAACTGTGAATATCCCAAGCTTCCATTAAGTAATATACAAGCTAGTATGATACAATAATAGCCCCTAGGGCATATACACTAATAGGTCGGCGTCCCCTCACCCCGGAGTCGAGGTGACGATATTTTGTCGCGTCTGAATTAGACATTGAAAGAGCCGAAAAGGAAGGTGCTCGGTCGCCTCTAGACGAAGGCTTATGATTCGTAGAGTGGCCAGACAGGAAGTTGCCTTCAGCGGATGAGCCGAACAGGAAATTACTTGGCGGCCTCTTGGCGAGGGCTTGGGATCCGCAGAGTGGCTGGGCAAGAAGCTGCCTTTAGCGGATGAGCCGAGCAGGAAACTACCCGGCCGCCTCTTGGTGTAACATTTCAGAAATATAAAATATTATTTTTTTGGAATTTAAATATTGAAATAATATATTTCGCGAAAACTATTCGATTTACGAATAAGGGTTTTTCGTAAAATGGTATAATCATATACCAATATTTGGAATATAAGTGGAGATTAAAATGATTTTTTTATTATAAAGATATTTATCGGATTTTGACATTTTTATAATTAATTATATGCAAGTTTAATTAAACTTGATTAGTGCACTACTAATCATTACTTGGCCTAATCCGTATTTTTACATTTTCTATGGCTAGTGCACCATGTCATGTTACATTTTGGTTGCATGTTGTTTTCATTGTGTTTGGTTTTAATGAGTGAGAGTGAAAAAGAGAAAAGAAAAAGAATAAGTCTTTGTGACATGGCATAGAGACAAAAGAGATATTTTGAGAGAGAGTGACGATAAAAGAGAGAGAGAGAGACCCTTGACTTCTACTCCATTCTCATTCGTTCTTTTTCAACCCCTCCTTCTTCACTTTCTCCACCTCCTCTACCTCCATGAATCATCTTCAAACCATCACCAAAACCCCATGCCACCTTCAATAAAAAGATGCACAACCTTTTCCTAAACCCTTTGGACCAATCAAGTTTGGATTTTGAAGACTTTAGGAAACCCAAGAATTTTCTTGAGTTGCCAAATGAGGTATATTTCCTTTCCTTTAGTTAAGTTGTTTATGTTAGTGTATCCTAGTTTAGTTTAGAATTCGTATTAGTTAGATTGTGATCTTGGAAATTTCCAAGTTGATGTTTAGTCTCATATCCTTTAATCATATCCGTAGGTTCATACTTAGGTTTCTTCACACTATACTTATATATATCGGTCCTTTCATCATTAGTTGCCGGGGTGCTATACGCCATCCACCCGACTTCCCCCATAGATATAAATCTACTCACCTGCTAAACTCCTTGTTGAGCCGAAGTCGATGTGCTTCGTCGTCTCGAAAATCCACATGAAGGTACCTACATATCAACACATCATACAGTTATTAAAACCAACTCCGGAAAACCGATACGACACACGAAGTACTCGTAGGTTAGAACCTATAGCTTACGCATGCAAGATCAACCAAATAACCCTCGTCGGCTAATGTACAAACGTCCAACGACTAAATCAAATCAAGAATTTCATAAAACCAAGTTTCAAATATAGGAAAACATAACCACAACCAACTCAAGATGCTCCCAGATTTTGTCACAGGAGGTCTAGGACTAAACTAACAATACAGAGGCTAGGTTATACGGAGTGTGTGCTACAGACCAAACTCCAACACCAGTGCAAAAAGGGGGCCCGGCGAGATGCATTAAAAATATGGCGCCTCCGGTTTATATGGGGACTTTTAGGCTCGTGTTCTGGTGGTGTTCTTCTAGTGGTTTATCTAATTCAATGGACTTGTTTGATTTTTATAAAAACATTCTAGATAGCTCCAGATTCCCTATAGTCCAACCAGACTCCACAAAACCGACATAGAACAAATTCTAAACTCATGTATTAGGTTCTATTCTCTGGTCTTGGTCAGAGGAGGAGGCCTCACTCTAGAATTGGCGAGCTATTTGCCGCACTCATAGGGGGTACAGGTTGACCCAAGGAGGGGTGATCAAGTTACCGGATTCCGTAAAGTGCTGGGTGGCCCATTCACTTTGATGAATGGGGCTACCTCGCTTTTGGTTTTACCTGGTAACTTTCCGCGCTCGTAGGCGTCTAGGTTTTCATTGCAAAAGCTATCCACATGACCAAGGGAACGTCGGTTTTCACTTACGGCTCAAAGGAAACCCGGGGCTCCCTGATTATCTGTATTGATCTGTGATGCTTATTACTTATCTATAATATTGCATTTATCATGCCTGGAGCGATTATTATATATATATACTAGTAGATGTTGTATATGTTTTTCACCCGCGCTAGTCCAGTCCCCGCTCTGTCGTTAGTTAAGTAACCTAACGGGTGATGACGGGACCCAGTGGAGAATGCGGATGGCATATACGTACATCATATTTTCTTTCTTTTGTGGTGTGATTAATTGATGGGACTGCATTGATTCAGATCAATGCAAGGAAAATAGACCTAATCGATGTTATTGGAACATTTTAAAAAAGCTGTTATTACAAGGGCGTTTTCTTTTGTTTTGCACAGCGGTATTCGGTTATGAATATCCAGCACCTCATTTTATAAGGCATGAGCCGAGAACCCCTCACCGGGAGTGACCTCTTGGGCAGAAGTTTGCGTCAGGGTAATAACTTCACTATAGTCGATTACTTTTTTGCTCTGCGTTGTGGTATTCAGTTGGAATATCCTGCACCTCATTCCACGAGGAAAGAGCCGAGATCCCTTCACCAAGAATGACCTCTTTAGCAATGGTTTTCGCCACTATATATTTGTAAAAATCTATCCGATTGCTTCAACGATATCAAGTTCATTACGTTAAAGGTTTCTCTCCAAAAACCATTCGTATCCCTCCATCATTTCAGACGGGTAGCACTTAGTTTTCATGCTATGTTTGGTGGCCTTCATCATGGCATAGTGTATGGTAGCTATTTGTTACTTTTCTGTTGCATAGATAGATGCGTTGGTTTGGGACAGCCGTACTACTATTTTGGCCTTCGTCAAGGGTATGTACGGGTGGGTTCAAATTAACTTGGACAATGACGGGTAGAAGTTGACATGTGACTTATGATATGTTGGCCTTCGTCAAGGTCATAAGTGCATGGGGTAGAAATCATATCGGGAGTTTCAAACATACAGGAAACTTGCCAGGCATGCGCATACCTTCTGTAGTGTGATAACATGAGTGGATTCCATCAGGTTATCATGCGATGATAGTTGGATCCCGATACCCACTGATGAGTTAGTTTACTCCTTGGGTGATTTTAGATGATCCCGACTAATTCTTCTTTCAGGTTTGGAGGAGAATTTGAGGATACAGTGGGAGACATCCTGATTAGATAAAGTGATTGACCATTCCGATCTAGATTAGAATGCACGCTGAGTGTTTCTTTTCTCTGTCTCTTTGGCAGCGACCATGGCCCGACCCTAGACTATAACTCAGTAACCAAGATAACCGGACCTTCTTAAAACATATTGACTTTTGGATTGTCTGAGTTGCATACATCATTGCCACTCCTACTTTTACCCTTTTCTTTTTCTCCGGATTATTCCGTATCACTACGGAGATCCACATTTATTGGATATGACCATCATATAGTTACATACGAACTCGAAGAAACTTGTTTCAGATTCGAGGATGGTTTCCGGTTCTGGAGAAATTGAATAGGACTATTCAGTTGTCTTTTCCTTTATCTTCTCTCAAATTGTGAGGGGTCCTAGGATTAGGAAAGAGTACACCTATTGTGCTTATTGGATAGTCTTCTTCCAAACCATAGGCAGGTGCCGAAAGCTGGGGAAGGAAGAAAAATAATTAGCCTAAGTGTGGTGTACAAAAGGTAATAAGTAAAGACAAATAAAGGGATTAGAATGAGGGAAAAGTAAATTGTGACTGCTATCATTCACGACCAAACAACGTATTTCATCGCCACTCCTATTTCACCTTTAGATTTCTTCAGAACACCCCATATCATTACGAATATCCACAGTTATTAGATAATCCGTCGTATAGTTATATACAAACTCGAAGGAATTTGTTCTAGTTCGAGGATTGATTCTGGTTCAGGAGAAATAGAATAAGGTTTATTTAGTTGTCTTTTATCTTTACCTTCTCTCAGGTTGCGAGTGCTCCTAAGATTAGGAAAGTGCACCTATTACTCTTATTGGATAGTCTTCCTCCAAACCATAGGATGGTGCCGAACGGTAGGGAAGGAAGAAAACCATTTAGTATAAGGATGGTGTACAGAACGTAATGAGTAAAGAAAAATAAAGGGATTTGGAGAGATGGCAAAGAAATATACTGTTACAGTCATGAATATAGATAATGGAAGAGGCATTACTAGGAATACCCGGCTACCCCTTCGAAACATTTTCATGTTTCAGTTTCACTGTGCGTTGTTAATTGAAAACTGATTTCCCAATTAGATCCTTACTCCAGGGTATGTATTTACCAGGTTTGATTCTCACATCTGTATGGTTTTACAGATGATGAGTGGGAGTAAGATATTGGGAATTAGGTGATTAAATCCTCATTATATCGGAATTCGTTGTAATAGGTGATATTTGAAGAAATCGCCTGGGGTTTTTCCCGACGACAAATATATGGTTTTGAATATCCGTTGTTATGAACCAATTTCAAATTGATATATCTGTACGTTTATTTTATAAAGTGAGATATAACTTTTTGAAATTGTGTCCATGACATTTACCTATATCAGTTGATGATTGGGTAAGGAGCATTAAACAACGGTGTAATTCTTCTTAACCATAGTACAGTTTTCAACCTACGACGCACATGGTTTGAGTTATTCAACTCAGGGGTCTTATACAAAGTATTGTATGTTTTCCAGTGTCCATTAGGACAGAAGGGTTGGTGCTCATGCTATATTCTGTTTACTTGTGATTTCTCAAGTTTTAGACAAGTATTTCGTAGAAATGCAAGGTCTAAATTTTGATAAGTTATAGGTACAAGAATAAAGTAGAGAACCAGGTGTTTCAAGTATCAGGATTCTTCAAGGTGATCGAAGATGTAGATACTTGTGTTTGGTATTCAGTTTATAGTAATGGTTTTGAGAAACTTGTTTCTCTTTCAGGTTACTCATATCTGGATGCAATCCTAGTTGAGTAATGCTGATCGACCTTCTTCCATTTAGTTGACATGCACTAGAGACAGCTGCATGAGTTGAATTTGGTTCCAATTAAATCAGTGCCTCTGTTTCTATATTGTATATAGAATGGTTCATATCTTAACTATGTTAAGGTATATGGAGTTGTCCAGCTTATGCTTAAAACCAGACTCTGGATAACTCAAGGCACGTTTCTGTAATGGCAGTTTGTGGGTTATCCCGGGCTATGACGAGGGTTAACTTTATACCATCTAGAAGATCAATAGTGATATTGTTCTTGACTCGCTACAGTTTTAGTAAAATGGACTTTTTCAGAAAACAGTTGTGGGAGTATGGTAGAACTGGAAGTGATTCCAGAACCATAAACGATTACTGAAAATTTAATAGAACCTAAAGATTCAATCGGGTTTGACATTCCATTAACCACTCCGCAGATATGGTGGGTAGCCTAAGCCACTCAAGAGGTACTTCGGTATCCTCAAAGACGGTGACAGGGAGGTTCTTGTTTACCCAGACTTGCCATTACTGCTCTTCTAGACTATGAGAGCCGGCATGAGGATGAGTATAGCGTCATTCTAAACTGGCTTTAGAAGTGCATGCGTATATGACTCTGCTAGAGGATTGTTGTAGTCGGTGGGAGCAGTGGAAGCATAGTGGACAAGTTGCTTATGTCTATTTATAGACTAAAGCATGTATAGAGGAGATAGATCATCTATTTTTGATGTGGTAGTCATAGGATTTGCCTTCATTAGAATAGGAGATGGATCTGTTAAGAAGGTAGTAGGGTGTGATGTCCTGGTACTTAGATGACATGCACTTTGTAGGAAGTGAAATTCCTACACTACGATCGGTTATACTGTGGTTGTCACACAGTGGTTTCTCCACATAGGATATGGATATTATATCAGGTATTCTGGTAACTAGATCTATGGTTTTAGATCAAGATTTGGATAGTTTCCCAATCTGGGTACTTAGACAGTATTCTAAAGGTGTTTTAGAATGGACGACTCCTGGCATGGTGGTGTACCTGCAGGTGATGGAGTCACCCTCTCTAAAGGTGTCTTACAGACTAAAAGGGAGAGGGATGTGCATGATTGGCATATCACTTTCTTAGGCAATTGAGTCAATCATGAGATGTCAAGTACCACACCAGATGTTGTTTTTGCACTAGATGCAATAAGTTGATATATTAATCCAATCCTGGGGAAATGTTCGGAAGCAGTTTATGAACATAAGTAAATATTCTAAGGATTTGGTAACGACTACCTCTTTCGGGAGACGGTTATCACTCTAGGCTTCCAAGGTGACCTGAATGACAGAGTGACTGTCAGAGTTATAGTTTTTCCTCTTTTGAGGGACAGTAGTTTGGACAGGTGGTCCAAGCGGATACTGAGGGAGGCAAGGCACAAGATACTGATTAAATTCAGTGGACGATACAGTTTAAGAAGTTTACTGGATTTGGAGTTCATTTATGAACTGGGTCCCATAAGATATCCAGGCATATTCTAAGACAGGTATTGCTCATTTCGGGGGATGGCTTTCTTCGCGAACTTGAGATAAGGAGAGACATAGAAAGAAACATTGGAGCGGATCCACTAACTGAGGCTATTTCTCGAACGCAATAGTTTTACAAACGAGCTTTGTGAAACTGATTAGTAGAGAAGTTGGGTATTCGGTATCACACGGGCTGTGAGTATGCGACACCGCAATAATTAGCCTTAAGTGCAAGTGGGAGATTGTTGGCTATAGTGCCCTCAAGTCAATTATTGGATCGCAGGCACGTGATTGCAATGATTGAGGGATGACCTATACCGGTAGAACAGTCTTACTAGAGATGATAGTATGCTATCTGGTTTGTCTTTATCGTCGTGTACATACTTCAGGTGATATTACGGATCACTATTACATGTTGATAGAGCCCTTAGGATTCATGCTTGACTACCAGCTGTTAGTTATATGTATGCTCTAGAGGCCATTACTGTACATAAGATGTATATTGTAGTGGATGCTGGGACATATATAGGGAGGACTTTCTTGCTCGACATGATAGTATGCTATCTGGTTACTCTTTACCTTAACGTGTATACTGATTGTCTCTCTGTTACATGTTGGTAAAGCCCTTAGGATGTGTACTTGACTACCTGGACTATGATGCGGATCATACTAGTGAGGACATGGTAGTCCACAAGTACATCCTTCAAGGTCCTTAGTCGTGGGTGTATCGAGACGGGGCATCGATATACCAGAGTAGACTAGCGTATACCTTCTCGACCCATACAGATGCGTGATGGATGATCCCATATCCATTGGTGTTTGACATCAGAGATGATATACGGGTGCTCAGTGGAGACTGGGTACACTGGACAGACTCGCTGAGAACTCCCAGATGGTATTATACCGTACGTCAGATGGCAGTTCTCTGGTGACACTGGTATAGAGTAGTCTGTTGACCCGAGATCGTCATAGAGTCTTGTGTGATTCCTACTGTGCTTTGATTTCCACCTAACCATGTCCAAGAGGGCGTGCAAAACGGTGGTTTTTGGGTACAGTCCCGAATCACATGGAGGCAATGAGCGATAGGAGGGGATTCGTCTCTCCCGTTATAGGGAGTTGATGTTGCACTGTGTTCGATTGGCTATAACCGGAAATCCCTGGCCAGGGTTGTGGAGATTTACTGGTAAGTGTTACCAGTAGTTTCTCGAACTGTTATAGACCTCATATCGACACGACTTATCGAGCTATTGGGGTCTGACGTTTACCACCCCTACGCGAGATATGCGACATATCAGACGACGAGACCGGACTGTACGGTAAGTGTTACTGGTTGGATTCACAGGAGTGTGAGCGGGCTTGCTCGTCGATCTTCTGATCGCTTAATACCCGGGTGGCCGTTACGTTTAGCAGACCGCTTGCGGCTTGTGGGTGCTTGATATGATCATCATCTGCTGCCGGCGTATTGACGAGTCTTTAGAGTCCTACACAGAGGTTTCCTGGCTCAAGCGAAATGAAATAGGAGCGCATATGAGATATGTGCGGGACCGAGAATAATGCGTGTATGTGATACCGTATTCTATTCTCGCGATGAATGTATTGATTGGTTGTATGCGATATAACCTAGTTATCGAATCGAGGATTGATTCGATAAGTCGATACATTGGATACTGGTCGGTCATATGCGATATAACCGGATCGTTAAATCAAGTGTTGATTTAATGATTTAATGTATAATTATATATTTGATATATTACGTTGCATTAACTAGTATTGGTTCACTTAAAATGGATTTTCTCACTTGATGTGCACATTGTATATGTGATATATTTTTGTGCATTTGATTGTATCAAGTTTGATGATACATGCAAACTTGGGTGTATGTTTGATTTAAACCTTGGTTAAGTAAATGCTTAGGTTTTTTTATTTATTTATTCATTTATTTATTTATTTCTTTTGGATAAAATAAAATGGTGGCATTCTTTGTTTTTTCCTTGAAGCTTCATGAAGCTTTGAAATGCTTTGACCATTTTGTTTCTTTCCTTAACCCTAACCATTTCCCTTAACCCTAGTTTATTCTCTACATGAGTTAGCCTCACCCATGGTTGCATTATGATAACCATCACTTCATTTTTCTTTTTAGAATTAATTCATTATTCTTTTTCTTCTTCTTCCTCTTGAGAAAGAAAAGAAAAGCTTGCTTCAAAAATGTCAAGTGATGATTCCAAGTGAGAAATCCAAATCCAAAGTGAACCCACTTCCTATTTCTTTATCCTCTACCACTTGCCAAGTAGTATAGGGTGTTTTCTTCACAAGTTTCATGGCTTGGTGAAGTTGGAGCTTGATCTTGTGTTGCCTCGACGTAGATCATCTTCGGCATCGAAGTCGACGACCTAGCCCGATCATTTCTCCGATGAAATCAACACTAGAGTACGAGATCCGATGATCGCAGTGAGGGGACATCGTTACGGAGCTAAGGAAGTGGAGGACCGGATCTACAAAGATTGTAGTCTCTTTCACTTTGCAGTAAAGTTGTTTACTACTTGCATGTTTCGCCTATTCTCTAGTTAACTATCGCATTAGGGTTTCTCGGCACCGGAAAATTTTGAAATTGGCATGGTTGATGCCTTGTGAGACCTCATTAGTGTACCTAGGAACCCTACACCAGCAGTATGATGGTGATCATATACGTGAGAGTTGGGTGGTCTATACGCACATCCTTAAAGTGTCCCTAATCGTAGGAGTTTCGAGACTAGGCATGGATACTCCAAGAGTAGACTAGTGTTTACGGATCAAGACCCTGACGAGGGGCGGTGGCCGGTCTCACAAGCCATTGGTGTTAGTTGGTTCACCTAAGATGTATACATGTGCTCATTGGGTTATGAGTACACCGGATGGACTCGCCGGGAACATGCTAGTTGGTATTATACCTATTGTTAGATAGCAGTTCCCAGGTGACATGTGCACAGGTTAGTCTATCGACTTGAGATCGTTATTTTTTTCGTGTGAGTTCCCACTGTGTTTTGATTACTACCCTACCACAGCTCAGAGGAGTCGTGCAAACAGGTTTTAGTTGGGTACAGTCTCGAGCCACATGGAGGCAGTGAACGGATCGTCAGGGGATTCGTCTCTCCCGGTATTGGAAGTTGATGTCGCGGTGTGCATGGGTGGCCATCACTAGAAATCCTGGGCCCGGGTAGACGAGAATTACTAATTCGGATCAGTAGTTTCTTAGTTGGTGATAGGCTTCATACCGACAATAAATGTCAAGTTATTAGGGGTCTGACTTTATCTACCACCTTAGACTCGATATGCGATACTCATAGACGAACGGACCGGACTGTACGGATATTGTCACTGTCAGGCTCAGTAGGGTTTCAGGATGAGTTTGCTCGTCGGCCCCCCTTTCACTCAATACCCGGGAAGCCGTTACGTACAGCTAGTGCCACTGACGTGCTTGTAGTTAAACCCACTGCCAGCGTATTGAGAGTCTTTAGAGTCCCACACAGAGGGTTTCCCTAGTTCGGGAGAAACGTTGTAGAGGCAGTATGGTTTTATGGCAGGGTTCGATCATATACGTGTACTTGTGCACGGATCATGATTGGACGGATAATACTAGTTGGCTTTGGATTAAGCCGGATCCTGGTATTATATTGTTGGATTATTTTCGTCTCGTTGTATTCGTATTCATTCGGAATACGGATGCGGGTATGTATATACAGATGAGGGGTATTCTTGTAATTCGTTACAAGTTTACTTTAAAGTTGCTATTCCTTTTTAGATTTAAGCATTTAGTTTAATGTTTATTTATGATGGAGAATGTGAGTGCAAGTTTTGGCCTAGAGCATTCATGGTGCATGTGCTCACTTGGTGACTCATGGTGTTGGGTTTTGTGTGCATTGATGGTGGCACATTGCACATGGTGAGTCATGGTGTTGTTGTGGGATATTTGTGTTTGGGAGCAGATCTTTTTGTGTGAAAGACATTCTTTAGTTGCCACAACACAAATACTTCACACCAACTCAAAAAAAAAACTACAGAACTTTTCTTTAGTTGTTTTTCACAAGCCATTTCTTGTGCTCACAACTTCTTCATCACTTGGCTTCTTCTTCATCTCCATCCATACCCTCTCATGAGTTGAGAATCCATGGATGTATTGAGACAATATGATCACACACTCTCTTTACTTCATCTTGTGCATCTAGGCTAGCAAACTGGATGCCCGAGTTGCTTCGGTTTTTGAAGCGGGAGCCCGTATTACTAATCCTCGACATGGATCCTCTTTGACGAGGGAGACCAGAGAGCGAACTTGTTCGAGGCAGCCGTGACGAGCTAAGGACAGAGATTGAAGATCGAAGGACACGGATCGATCGGTATAATCTCTTAAACTCCTTTATATAGAACTAGTATAGGTTTAATGGTACGATCCGTCGATTAGGGTTCCGTTAACGCCAGATTTTAAAGTTTTTGTTCCGCGTTTGGCCACGGATTGCTGGCCGGGGCGCTGGCGTAACCTTACACATGTTACCATAGTCCACGGGGTAAGATGGACTGCTCTTGTATACACGAATACCTTCTGTATCAAGCTACAAACAACCACGTTAGAATAACAATCTTATACCTGTGCAAATTACCAGTTCATTCCTAATTACTTGTTATATTCCATTTCTTCTTTTGGGACTTACCGAGCGCTAGTTCGCCGCCGACATTCCTTTCTATTTCTTTCTTTGGAATGTTCATCAGGAGGACAGGACTCTCAGGGGATCAAGCCTAGCCAGGAGGACTTGGATCAGCTCAAGGCACATCTCTGTTCTCCTAGTACTATGGTTTTGGGGGTGCTATACGCCGTGCACCCGACTTCCCCCGTAGATATATATCTACTGACCTACTATTCTCGCTCTAGCTAAAATCGATGAACGCTTTCCTCTCCTTCGTCGTCTCGGAAGTCTACGCAAAGGTATTGTCATGACGTGGAATTGGCACGTGACCAGCACGTGAATCACGTGAATTCTATAAGACCCCACCGTAATCCAAGTAAGCCGAAAGCCCAGAAATCTAAACCTTTTTAGGAAAATAATAGAGGTGAAGTTTTGAAATGAAGGTATAATGAATTCAAGTTCTTCTTTAAAAAGTATAGGTCATACATGAAATTACAATTGAGTAGTATACTATAGTTGAAAACATTTTCGTCATTTGAAATTTGGGTAGCACATCCATTGTTAATTTTTATCTAAAACCGATACATAACAACAATAATATAGGCATCCTCAAGCGGGGGCTAGCTCTTCGCCAAATGGCGGAAACAACCACACAAATAAGGATATACGACACCCAAGGAGAAGATCAAACACAGAAAAGATGGTAAAGAAACCAAAACAATATCAAACCCAGAATAAAGAATAATACACACATCTCGCTCGAAGTCTGAAAGAATATACAAGTATGTGGTTTCTAAGTCTATCAAATATACATAATCTGGTTGATGGAGATTTTAACTAGATTACAACTGAAAATAATATGTAAAAAAGGTGGTCACGATCCAAAGTGTACCACACCTACTGTTTCCCCTAATCAGAGCAAAGCTCTATTCAAAATTCAAATTTTAAAATGAAGCAACGCTTTAGATCCAGCGCCCAGTGCGCTGCACCCTAGGCAGCGCACCACATGCAAAGCACGTGTGCGCTAGCACCAAGTGCGCTGCGCTCTGAGCAGCGCACCACGTGCAAAGCACGGGTGCGCTAGCGCAAATTGCGCTGCGCTCTGAGCAGCGCACCACGTGCAAAGCACGGGTGCGATAGCGCTAAGTGCGCTGCACTCAGAGCAGAGCACCACGTGCAAAGCACGGGTGCGCTAGCGTTGGAACTAAAAGCTCCCCACCGTCAGATCAAAGATCTAATAATAATGATAAATCATTAATTAATCAGAATTAAATTCTGTTAAGGAAAGATTTCTCAAAATCATTCCAATAACAAAATTGTGCTCTGTAAATCAGAGCACCATTGGATCAATGATCCAATGGTGATTAGAAAATCACCAAAATACAGAATAAATTCTGTTTGGAAAGATTTCCTAATCTTATTAATAACAAGAAGATTACCTTCTGTAAATCAGAAGCCCTCGGATCAAAGATCCAACGATAGGAAATTCCCCAAATCAATTGGAGGAAAGATCTCCTTAACTGATTGAACCGATCAGTTTGCCCTATATAAAGGCCCATAGACTTCAAGTCTCAAAAAAAAAAGAATAGAGAGAAGGATACAGAGGAACTCCCCCATAAGCTTTGAGATATCAGAAAGAAAATCCAAGCTCTCAAGAAAGAAGATTTTTCTTCAAGGTAAAAAGAATGATGATGAACAGAGAGATGCAATTATCTCATAATTAAAAAGAAGAACTCTCTTCTTTAAAAAAAAAGATCATAGATATAAAAGACCAAGGTCTTTCAAAAAGAGATCAAAAGGTCTCATCTCAAAAATTAAAAAAAGAAGAAGAACATAATTCTTCCCACAGATCATAGATCTATAAGACAAATTGTCTTTACAAAAAGAGATCATGAACATCTCATTATAAAATAAAGGGGGAGAGAATAACTCAATTCTCTTAAGGATCATAGATCCATAAAGGCAAAGCCTTTCATCAATACAAGAGATTGAAGCATCTCCTATAAAGTAAGAACTTTTGTTCTTTTGATCTTGAGACAAGTCTCTTCTAAGGGAGAATTCATTTCCCAGATCATAAAATTGATTAAATGCGCTTCTGCGCTCTTGGACTGGCGCTCAGCGCCAAGCGCGCCACGTGTCACTCACGTGAGCGCCACTGAACAGTTAGCGCTTTGCGCTCTTGAACTAGTGCACTGCGTTCATGGACTGGCGCTCAGCGCCAAGCGCACCACGTGTCACTCACATGTGCGCCACTGAACTAATAGCGGAATGCGCTCATCATCTGGCGCTCAGTGCCAAGCGCGCCACGTGTCATTCATATGTGCGCTACTCAGCAAAAGCGCATTGCGCTCTTTGACTGGCGCAAAGCGCCAAGCGCACTACGTGTCCTTCATGTGGGCGCTGACAGAACATAAATTGTTCTTTTATAAGCCCTAGAGCTATGATGAATGCTCAGCATTCAATAAGAGACAGAAACACTGTCAAGATTCTTAATCAATGCTCAGCATTGTTAAAAGGGCCAAGCCCAAACAAATGCTCAGCAGCCCAAAATAAATGTTAAACATTTTAACTTGAATGGACTTAGCCCAAGATTGGCCATAAGTTCCCAACTCAGATTAATTAAGCCCATATGCTAATAAATCTTTTAACAGATCTTATTTCCAAATTGGACTACAAATCTACCAACCAAAACTGGTTCAAGGGTACATCTCTGGACCCTTCTGATATTTGTCGTTGTAATCCTTCAACGTCTTCAGAGAGGTGACGGGTCCCGACAACCATACATTCCACGGACTACGATGTCCTTAATCTCGGACTGTGGGGTCCCCTTAAACCCACGGACTACGATGTCCTTAACCTCGGACTGTGGGGTCCCTTTAAACCCACGGACTATGATGTCCTTAACCTCGGACTGTGGGGTCCTTTTAAACCCATGGACCATGATGTCCTTAACCTTGGACCACCATGTCCTTAAACTGGTAACTGACCGCAATGTCCTTAAACTAAACAATAGAGTCCAAATGCTCTTTTGTTGGATCTAAACGATCGCGTTAAGTTGATCTTAGTCTAAAATTAGACTAACGTATCCTTAACAAATGTTTAAGTTGATCTTAGTCTAAAATTAGACTAACGTATCCTTAACAAACGTTTAAGTTGATCTTAGTCTCAAATGATACTAATGTATCCTTAAAACCAACCCCCAAACCCAAATCTAAGAAAATACGGAATTGGACTAATCCACGTCCTACGAGCGACAACATAAATTAGTCTCCGTATACAATCCACGGGCAACCAAAAACAAAACAAACACACACGATACGAAGTAACCATCTGGAGAAGGAGAAAGTGGTTACCGTGATGCGGTAGCGTAATTAACTGCAGGGGCTTGCGCCTGCAGGGAAGAGCGTCCCCACAATCAAAAACCCCTCAACGAGGGGGAATCTGATGAAGTCTGCTACATCGGCCGCATCCGTTTAAACCTTCGATACATGGTGTCATAAATCGACTTGGAATCTTCGGGGAGGTGGACGGATAGAACCAAGTAGCATCTGCCCCGAATTCAGGCAAGACGGACCTGCGCGGTCGCGTCTCCGTGTTTCGGCGGAGAACAGATTCTGGGATGCCCGTTGGGACCTTTTCCTCTTTCCACTCCACACTTCGTGTGTCGTGTTTCGCGAATGAATTGCGGTTTGATATGGTTGCCCTTGGGTTCGAGGTGCTAAGATTTGGTGTCTTGCTCCGTGCAGAAAACAGAAGATCAATGGCTTCAACCTGCACCAGCTGCAATTGCAACTCCCGTTCCGCCCCATCTGGGGGTGTAACCTACGTGTCCCAAGCGGCCTCCCTGTTTATGATGCCGGTGGAGCAAGTAACTCAAGCCACCACAGGGCTATTCTTCGGGACCATGATCACGCCGATGAGCTTCAACGCCCATTTATTGTCGGAAGCTCCTAAGAAGTCGGTCTTTGACCGGCTCACTACTACTGCGGCCCCTCTCAACGGGTCGCCCAACTCCACTGCTTCAATTTTTAACAGTCTGGGCTAGAACTCCAACGGGTCCATGAAGAAGCCCGTAATACCAGAAAGGGTTATTCCAAAAAGGATAGTCATCCCTGTTCCCGAAGTCGTCAATGCGGCTTCTCCTACCAAGGAGTTGGTCTTCGCTAGACTAACTGTTCCAGCTTTCACCCCAAACGAATTCATCAAAACTTCTCCTCCTGCGCGAAAGTCTGCTTTTGATAGGTTGGCTGTCCCCACTCAACGGACGTTGGTCTTCAAGAGGCTGATACCAGCAGCACCTGACCAGAACAGGGGGCATGACGAAGCCATCCCCATAGCTGAACCAACACCATCTGCGCGACATGCTCGCCGTCGTCACTGGCGCCGAGTAAGGAAGGCTGGGGTTAGCTCTCCATCTGGACTTACTCCACCAGCTCCAAAGGTGGAAATCGATGCTGCTGTTCCAACCGGGAACAGCTTTGAACTGCTTAACAAAGTGCGCAGGAACTCTCCGACTGCCATGCTGAAAAGATCTCCTCTACCTGTGGAAAATGCCCCAAAGGCGAAGCTGGAACAGCCCCCTCAATGGCTGTCCTCTAAAGTTTACAAGGTCTGGCGACAGGTTCAAGAATCAGTGATTGACCAGGACTACTCTCGCCGACTAAAGAAGATTAAAGCTCGGCAAGAAAAGGACCATCCCATGATACCACAGAAGATGTCACCTCTCTGGGTGCCCGCTGCAACGGCTCCCTCAACTTCAACCGCTCATATGCGAAGGAGGCTGGAGAAAGCCCTCGTGTCCGCGACAAACCGCAAGGACACTGGACCTAAACGCCCCAAGTCTGGAGGCATAATAACACATACCGTTTACATGGCTTTCGGAAAAGAGGAAAGCCGTGCTTCTACGGGTCATCGACCGCTTACCCGATCGATAACAAAGGCCCAGGAATAACAGCAGCAGAAACTTTAGGAGATGCTGACTGCAATGGACGCGCTCACTGGGCCGAAAGAAAGTCCAGAAACCTCAGAGCAGCGTCAGGAACAAGAAACTGATGCTGAATTCCTCCGAAGAATGCTTGAGAGGAAAAAAAAAGAGGCCGCGGAATAGGCGGCCAACATAAAACGAATGGCTCTTTTGTTCCAAGACATGGGTGGGATGATGTTACGGCCGGAGTCTCCTGCTGAAGACCCACCGATTATAATTGAAGATGACAGAGGAGAGACATCAAACCCTCCTCCGGCTTTTTCAGCAGCCAAGGAGGAGACCATCTCCAAAGCCGCCCTGGATGCTTACATTGCTCAGCAAATACAAGCTCACCAGGAGAATGAAGTGGCTGGGCAGATCGTTAAGACTGGACGACCCTATCCGGGCTAGTATGACTAAATAAGATACCTGCCGGGATATACGATCCCTAAATTCCATGTATATAAAGGGACGGTAAATCCGCATCAGCACGTCACTCAATTTAGAGCCTTTTGCGGCAACACTGGAGGTGATGATAAACTTCTGCTCCACCAGTTTGTTGGCAGCCTGTCGGAGACGGCGTTCGAGTGGTATTCTGAACTTCCAAATGACTCTATCAAGACATTTGCGGAGATGGAGCTGTTGTTTACACAGAGATTCGCAAGCGCTAGTGAGAATACTCCGATTACCGCACTGATTAACGCCAGGGTAAAGCCAGGCGAAACATGGGTCCAATATACAATACGATGGTGGAATCTATGGTCTAAGTGTGAGCAGCACATCGAAGAAGCACCAGCATTGGGCATATTCGTGGGTACTCTTGATACGCAGGCGACCATGTCCCAGTTCATGAAGTTTTTCAAGCCCACCACCTTCCAGGCCTTGATAGACAAGCTGGCCCAAATGGACCAGATGGGCCACAGGCCTTCCTCTTTGAAGCCGGAGCCGCGGAATGAAAAAAGGAAAGGGAAAGCGACTTTCGTCGCTAACACTCAACAGCAGCTTAGTACTCAAGGACCAGTTGAACGACAAAATGATAGACAACGATCCCTTGGAGAAAAAGTGAGATGCCCTTATTCGTTCCCTCGGGATAAAACGAAGAGGTTATTCGAGCTAGCACTACGCAACAGGCTCATCACTTTGCTGGAGCCAAGACGCCCAACGCATCTAGGCGACATTAACAACCCCAATTACTGCCCTTATCACCGAATGTTGGGTCATCCGATCGAAGATTGTTACATCTTCAAAAGCTGGATCGAAGATCAGTACCAACAGGGCAAGTTCGTATTATCCGAAAATTGGAAGGTGAACCCGCCCCAGCCGCACGCTCTCAAGAAGGCGGACACTCCGGGGGCATCGTGTTCTTTTATCGAAGAAGCTCTATAGGAAGTCGCTCTTTCAGCCAAGACAAAAAGAATGCTGAAGGATCTCCAAACATGCCAGTCAGTCAAGTGGAAAAATCCACTGGAACCTGAGGTCATCGAAGGAATGCTGAAGCCGCACCCGACGCCAAAGATTGGTAGCGATAATCAAAATGCTCACATCCAGCCGTCAAAGTCTTCAAAGAAGAAGAAGAAGGCCAAAAAGCCCATGAAGCATGATGACAAGTGCACGGACTTGCAAAAACATATCACGCGCTGGAAGAATACAACCAGAAGGCGCGGACCCCAGTCACACTCCAAGAATTTCTCAGCCACGTCCTTGAGGATGGAGATGATGACAATGGAGAAGACTCGTCGGATGAGCCTGAAGATTATGGGGCAAGCTGCCATATGATCTCTCACTCGTCGATAAACGATGAAGAAGCTCCTTACGCAGAGAAACTGGGGGCAGATACTGAGGCGGAACTTCTAGGACCATCAGACGAAATGATTGATGCATTGCTGAACGAAGCCCTTCTTAAAAGCAAAGCTGATCGAGAGCGCGAGATGGCCATATTTGAAAAGGCCAAACGCCGGCAACTGGACGAAAGGGTCGAAACACTCCCACTAGATCAAAGTACATCCGCCGCAAATAAAAGCAGGTTCAAGACGAGGAAAAGGTTCACCAAAGCCATATCGATGGGAATGAAGCTGCCACCCTCTGAAGGAAACGCTCCTGATGAAGCGGATATACATCCTAGCTACTGCTTATATCATCGAAAGATTGTGCACCCCACCGAAGAGTGCCACGTTTTTAAAAATTGGTAGCAAGGATATGTTGCCCACCGACAACACATCCAGCGAATGAAGCGCAAGACTCGTCGGGAACGAAGGAGCACGACTAATGAGCATAAAAGAACGACCGACAATTGTCATATGGTCGACGCTGGGGGATCGTAAGTTCTCACCCTTGGGAGAGATTCTGAAGAAGAAATAGCTCTTAACCCTCTCTTTAAAGAATCCACCCCGGGAAAAGAGGAAGAACCAAAGAGCTGCGAGAACATTCAGCTGCGCAATCACACATTACCTGAAAAGAATCTCGGACCCACGAATAGTGGGTCGAATAGAAAAGATAAGACGAAAGAAAAAGTCCATGAGGACATCGCCCTAGATGATCAAGTTGTCAAAGAGCTGACAGCCAAGGACCCGCCAAAGAAAAACAAGGTGGATTACAACGTGCTGGCACACTTGAGGAAACTACCTTCGCAGTTAAGCATTCTCGACGCCCTTCTGCTATCCAAAGAGGTGAAAGATTCTCTGATCAAGGCGTTACAAGAGCCCGAACAATTCCAAGCTTTCCTTGCAGAAGAAAAGATGAAGGACAAGCTGGAAGAAGTACACATAGCCGATATCACCTTCGGCGATGAAGACCTCGTCCTCGGGACATGGGAGCATAACCGTCCCCTTTATGTCTCCGGATACTGTCATGATATCAAGATAGGAAAAATCCTGGTTGACAATGGGTCCTCCGTTAACCTCCTCAATGTAAGAGTGTTGAAGGAAATCTGCATGAGCGTTCAACACCTCGCTCGGGATAAGATCACTATCTCCGGGTTTGACTCCCAGTCATCATGGATGCTCGGGTCTGTGATACTGACGTTGCGCTTTGGGCTGCTAGTCACTGACATCAAGTTTCACGTCATTGACGCTAAGACCTGCTATAACACTTTGCTCGGTCGGCCTTGGTTACACGAGTACAACATTATCCATTCTACACAACATCAGTGTATGAAGTACTTCAAAGATGGTCTCGAGTACACTATGACGGGAGAACTAAACCCATTCTCCGTGAATGAAGTCCGCAAATATGAGGATGCCAAGTACTTCCTGCCATATTTCGAAGACACAGAAAGATGTCGCAAACCAGAGGACAAAACCGAAGCTATCACTACTATTCCGGTCTTCGGGAGTGATACCGAGGAGGAAGAAGAAATAGTTTAATCAGGGCCGCCCTAATGCAACAAGCCGGGACCGTCCATCCCTATTCTGGTCTTTGGCAGTGACTCGGAAGATGAGGTCAATGCTGTATTCTTTGCTCAGCCATCGATACAAGCCTTCGCTGATGAAAATCAAAGTTTGCAAATCGCCATGGTTCCACGAGAACATTACAAAGAGCTCGATGCACTTGAAACTTATAGTGTACAAGAACTGCAGACATTCTATGTCCCCTCCAGGGGAAAAGGTGAAAAGGCTATCCTATTCTACCGATCCAGGAAAGCCAAAGTGGACAAAGAAATTCGGCATGGTGCGAATTCTACATTTGACAGACTCCAGCCCATCCGTTTGCCCAGATACTATACAGACGGATTAAAAAGACTGTTAAGGCGCCAAGGCGTACCCCTTAAGCAGACTGCTCGACAAGCTCAGTTCTACAACATGATCTGGGATGTCCTCAGAACTCAGCGAAAATTGCCCAACGGGAGAATGGAAACGATCGGGCTTGGATATGTTTAATCCAAGGGACGGGAGTAAGTCCACGGCGGCTACGTCATACATGACTTCGATGAAGAAGGAGAAGCTCTATGGGAAGATGCTAACCCTGAACCAAAATGAGTTCCCGTCGTGAAAATGCCAAGCCCGTTGTTTGAAGAACAGATGGACAAGCTGATAAGAGAAGCGGGTCAAAAGGTCCGAGACGATCATAACCGCGAAATGGCCATCTACGAGAGAACCAGGATGCAACGCCTCCTTCACCAAGCTACAGAGAACGATGATGCCCTTTTTCGCCAGCCCGTCACAAAAAAGACCCGGTGCAGAGGCAAAAATAAAACAAAGAACGGAAAAAACGTTCGACAGCAGCGTAGCGGGTCCAAAAAGACACGCGAAGCAGAATCAAGAAACCAGGATTCGTCTCTTATAAAGAAGATAGGTCGAGCATATTCTTTTCCTCAAGACAAGACAAAGAAGATATTCGACCTCGTCGTGAAACATCGGATGATGACGCTCTCGGAGTCCAAGCACCCCGAGCAAGCAGGCGAGGTCTCTCACCCAGATTATTGCTCCTACCACCGAGTGATAGGACATCCTCTCGAAGACTGCTTCACATTCAAAAACTGGGTAGAAGACCAGTATCAGCAAGGCAAGTTCGCTTTATCCAGCAGTTGGAGGGTAACCCCGCCGCAGAAGCATGAACTAAAAGCCACGAGAGTAGAGCTGGATCAACATCGGTCTTGGAAGCAATCTCGCACCTGTCATGTGATAACTTTGTCAGAAGAAGAATCCGAGAATGTGGATGATCTCCCCTGGTGCTTCGAAAATGATGATGACGAGGTAATCTCAGAGTTTCCACCAGCGCCAAAAGAGCTGGAAGATGGAATACATACTACTGTAGATGACCTCAGAAAAATCAACTTGGGAACGGCAAACGACCCCCGGCCTACGTTCATCAGTGAGCTGTTGTCTGAAGAAAAAGTGGCTACGCTCAAAGACGTGATCATGCAGTATAAAGATTGCTTTGCGTGGAACTATTCCAAGATGCCCGGATTGGATCCAGAAATAGCCGTCCACAAATTGGTGATATCTCCGGACATCAAGCCAGTCAAACAAGCGCCGAGACGAATGCGGCTCGAGCTTGAGATGAGTATCAACATGGAGGTCAAGAAGCTAATCGACTCGGGCTTTATCCAAGAGGTTCAGTACCCTGACTGGATTGCCAACATTGTCCCAGTGATGAAGAAAAATGAGACGGTGCGCATCTGCGTGGACTTTCAGGATCTCAACAAAGCTTGCCCGAATGACGACTTTCCAGTGCCGGTCACTGATTTGATGATAGATAATACGTCCACTCACTAAGTTTTCTCCTTCATGGATGGCTCATCAGGATACAATCAGATAAAGATGCATCCTGAGGACCAGAAGCATATCGCTTTCCGGACCCCTTTGGGCATATTCTGCTACAAAGTGATGCCCTTCAGTCTAAAGAACGCCAGTGCCACCTATCAGAGGGCCATGACGAAGATTTTTGATGACCTCATACATGAAATCGTCGAATGCTATATTGACGAGCTCGTAGTTAAAAGCAAATCATACGAGGAACATTTAGAGTATCTGAAGATCGTGTTTCAGTGCCTTCGGAAATACAACTTGAAGATGAACCCTCTTAAATGCGCATTCGGAGTTTCCTCGGGCAAGTTTCTAGGATTCGTCGTCCGACACTGAGGTAGACCCGTCAAAGATTAAGGCGATCATGGAAATGCCTTCACCAAGGACTCTCTAGCAACTGCGGTCTCTCCAAGGAAAGCTCGCATATATCCGACGATTTATAGCCAATCTCTCCAGAAAGTGTCGTCCTTACAGTCACCTAATGAAGAAGGGAACCTCGTTCGTCTGGGATCGCAAATGCCAAGGCGCACTGGACGAAATCAAGCAATACCCACAGAATCCTCCGGTGCTAACCACTCCAGTCAAGAGAAAACCCCTTATTCTGTATACAACTGCCCTCGAAGGTTCTTTAGGCGCGCTATGGGCACAAGAAAACGACCAAGGGAAAGAGAGAGCCCTCTATTACTTAAGTCGAGTTCTTCTGGAGGTAGAAAGCAACTACTCCCCCATCGAAAAACATTGCCTGGCATTAATCTTCGCGATAACGAAGCTCAGACACTATGTGTTGGCACATGAGGTCCATCTCATATCAAAGGTGGATCTTCTCAAATATTTGATGTCAAAAGATATATTAACAGAACGGATCGCTAAATGGGCCCTACTCTTAATGGAGTTCTCAATAACTTATCGTCCCCTCAAGGCAGTGAAAGGCCAAGCCATCGCTGACTTCCTCGCTGAGCATCCGATACTTGCCGATTCTCCTTTAAACTGCGAATTGCCCGACGAGCACGCGTTTGACACGATTGACGGGGAGAGAAGAGAGAATGATACCCAATGGGAACTCTATTTCGATGGAGCATCTTCTATGAAGAAGCGCAAACAAAACACCCCCATAATAAAATCAGGGGTAGGCCTCATTTTCGTGACTCTGCAAGGAGGGATAATGCGCTTTGCCTTCTCCTTGACAGAGCCGAGGATAAACAATGAAGCCGAGTATGAAGCTTTGATAGCAGGTCTTGAGATCGCTGTCGACATGAGAATTGAAAAGCTCCTCATATACGGAGACTCCCAACTGGTCGTTAGCCAAGTAAATGGCGATTATCAGACATGAAAACCAGAGTTGGTGAAATACGGTGAGAGAGTACAACAACTGCTGACTCAAATTCCCTCCTACACCCGAGAAAGCATACCGCGTGCGGAAAATAGCAAAGCGAATGCATTAGCCAAGGTCGCTAAAGAATTGGCTGGCGAGAATATCGATGACGTGAAGATCGTTGTACGAAGCCGTCGGGTTCTTGCGCCAGCAGAAATATCTCCAGAGTCGTCCGAAGAAAAGGAAGCGACTGAGCAAACGGCCCTACAAATAAAAGACCAGGGAAAGGCTAAGGATTGGAGAGAAGTCTTTATAGACAACTTCAGATCCCGCCGAACACCTGAAGATGCGTCCTCAAGAGATCAGCTCATGAAACGAGCTCTGTCTTTCACCTTCGTCAATGATACGCTGTATAAGAGATCATTTGATTCTTTATGGTTAAGATGCCTGGGACCTGAAGAGGCAAGGAGAGTCATCCAAGAAACTCACGACGGACTCTGCGGATCTCATCAAGCTGGGCCAAAGTTGAAACTAAAGATCAAAAGGATGGGCTATTATTAGCCCACGATGATCCAAGACTATCTCAAATACGTGAAGCAGTGCCACTCGTGCCAGATTCATGGAGACTTTATCCACCAGCATCCAAATCCGCTACACCCAACGGTGGCTAGCTGGCCATTCGAAATGTGGGGAACTGACATAATCGGACCCATTGAGCCAGCATCGTCCAGAGGACATCGGTTCATACTAGCAACAACCGATTACTTCTCCAAGTGGGAAGAAGCAGTACTACTAAGAGAAGTGAAGACGAAGAATATCCTCCATTTCTTCAAGACACACGTTATTTACCGGTTCGGCACTCTGCGACGGATTATCTCCGATAACGGGCCAGCCAATAGATGCCACAAGATCAGCCGCTTCGCACAACAGCATAACATACACTGGAGATACTCTTCAGTCTATAATCCCTGAGCTAATGGTCTAGCTGAGGCTTTCAACAAGACCTTGACGAAGATCGTGAGAAAGACGGTGTCTCGAAATAAGAAGGACTGGCACGAGAGACTGCATGAAGCTCTCTGGGCGTATCAAACTACGTTCAAAACAGCCACTAACACAACGCCGTATGCGTTGGTATTCGGCACAGAAGCAGTACTCCCCCTCGAGATAGAGTTACCCTCTCTACGAGTGGTAGTTCATTACGAGCTAACGGACGAAGAAAATGCTCACCTTCGGCTTGAGGAGCTCGATGCCCTTGATGAAACCCGGCTCATGGCGCAACAAAATCTTGAAGCTTATACAGCGAAGATAACACGCTGTAACATTTAAAAAAAATAAAATATTATTTTTGGGAATTTTCATAATTTAATATTATTTTTTAATGAACATTTTAATAGTCGGTATAATTAAATACCGATAAAAGGTGAAAATTCCAGAGAAAATTTTGGAAAAGTCTAAAATAGGGTATTTCGTGGAAATATGTTATTTTTCAGCTTTATGGTTACGTAAATGCTAATTTGGTGTTAATCGCGATTAAAAATCGCTAATTGGTCATTTTGGCTTTTTGTACAAATTGTGCACCATAACGTTTCTACACTTGTTACACTTGTTTCTTATTTTGGTCATGGTAGCCTAGGGTTGAACCATATTTAGATGAGCATGGTGGGTGAACCATGTTTAGCCAACCATGATGGGTTAACCAATTGGTTAAGTTAATTGGGGTTAATTAAGGGTTTAGTTTTTAAAGGTGATTAGGGTGGGGTAGACCTTGTGTAGAGAGAGAGCCATGATAGTTGTTCTTTTTAAGAGAGAGAGGGAGGTGACTCCTAGGTAGTGTCACAATCACCATCCACTTCTAAACTTTTACCTCTCACATCTCTCCCTCTCACTCACTCACATCTTTTACTCACCCCACACCATCATACACCACAACCTCAGCCCAAAACAAAACAACAGCCCCAAACAAAACAACAACCCCAGCAACCCCCTTTTAACCAACAGCAGCAGCTATAGCCCCCAAACAACAGCAATCAACAACAGCTCCATAACCTCACACCCCACCATATTATGTACAACACAGCAGCCCTACACCAGCCCTAACACCATAGCCCACACTTACACACTCCCATCAACACTTTACAGCCTCAATTTCATCACATCAGCCCCCTACACCTGCAGCTACATCAGCTGCTGAAACTGCATCAGCTCAGCACATTTCAGCCATTGTATCAGCATCAGCAGGAACTCCACTCAAACTACAACCCACATCCTCATATAATACAACACCACCACACCACCACAACCATTCCCACAACACCAAAACCACAACAACACAACACCAATGCATCAGCAACAAAATAACTACTCTAGCAGTTTCAGCCCCAAAACAGTTTCAGCTTCAGCACAGCTGCATCAGCAACACCAGCAGCTGCTACAGGAGCACTTCAGCAGCAACCACCCCTCCTCCTTCCTTCATCCTTCCCTTCTCCTACATCCTAGGACACTCTTGAGGTATAATCTTGCAACCCAAATCCTTTTTATCAAGTTATGGTTAGTTAGCTGAAGTTTACTGTTATATCTGTGATTTAGTGCTGGTTTAGGCAAACTTGAGCGAGACTTGACCAAGTGTTGGTTTTGATTGTTAGGGTAACCTTATTAGGTGTGTTTGAGACCAGTTTAACCAAGAAACCCCAGATTTCTAGTTAATTACCAAGAGTTATTCGACTTGGCGTATTTAGCGATTTTGTCGACTTATTGACCTTCCTGGAAACTGCTATCAACCCGGACCTCCTAAAATAAAATTGACTTGGCAGTAGGATGTGCAGGCAGATAGAAACCAACACCCAAAACCCTAGCCCAAACCACCATACCCCGGCCGCATTTAATCCCTCTGGCCGCAATTTGCACAGCCCTATTTCATGTACAGCCCTATTTCATGTAAACTTGACCCCCTGTATGTCTAGTTTTGACTGTTTCCAGTTAGGGAAGAATCTGGGATGATTTTCCTATGTGGGCGTATGATTTACGACTTGTTTTTGTATGGATTTTTGGTATTTGGTGATTCGTTTCCGTCGGGTGGCGTTTGAACGCCAACGACCAGTGAGCATTGGCTGTGTTTGCACACGAGGCCACAGGTTTTTACCTATGAGCGTAGCGTGCACAATTTTGGATTCCGACATGGTTTTTATGAGTTTTAGCGTGTGATATCCTTGTAGGTACCCCACGTGGCGTCGGAGCGTTGGAGTTGCAAATGGAGACATCGGCACCGGCACACTTAAAGAAAGGTGAGTAGATTTATATCTACGGGGAGAAGTCGGGTGGATGGCGTATAGCACCCCCGCAGTTCGTAGTGATGTATACGAATGCGTATACACACTAATAATTAATATATTTTGTTTGGGATTAACGATAATGTTAAGGTGAATATTGTTGAAAGGTAACGAAACCCTAAGGTATTGGGTGCACTACATATACATATACACACATACATACTTGCATACATCCTTATTTCATTTGTGGTTATGGGATTCTTTATTGATATGTGTTCACATGGGTTGGGACCACGTGTTCATATATGGATTTGAGGATGATACATGGGATTGAGATGAGTCGACGAGTTTGATCAGAGGTTATGATATCGGTGATATGATAAAATTCATAATTGAGGTACGTTTTGATGTTTTAGAGGATTTTGGGAATAATGATGCCATAGGAATTGTGACCTATATATATAATGATAGACATGTGATTAAGTTACGAGATATGACATGATATGATATAACCAGATATTTATGATAGGCCACCTTGGGCGTTGTTTACTCCTTGAGATGTTATGTGCTGATGATATCGTTCTTGCTAGAGGCTGTCAATCGGAAGCCGGATTATGATTATATTGATGATATGTGATGATAATATCGATTTATACTAGACAGTCGATCAGTAGTCAGATCTTGATTATAGTGATGATGTTAGCATTGTACTAGACATAGGTCAGTACCCAGATTATGATATTTGATAAAGAGAATACCAGATGAATGATAGGACGAATGTGATATTGACCCGTACCCAGATTTGGGGATGCCGTACGACGGATTTACGTACGAGCTATAAATTGATGTTTGATCCGCACTCTTGATTTGGGAATTGCTGATTATGGAGATATGTTATCGGATGTGATATTATCGAGGCGAGATCACCGACTATATATGTATATATATATGTATGTATGTATATATATATATATATATATATATATATATATGTATCGACTCAGAGGTTAGGCGGTTTCCCTTACCTGCTGTTAGCTTTAGCTCAGCCTTATAGTGGTGTAGCTATATGACTCTTATGACATTAGATGCAGTTTAGCGATCATGGTGTTCAGTATTTCAGCTGCCGCATATTATTATTGTTGCTCTGCATCGCATACTGTTGTGATTTATATTCCATTATTGATATCCTGCTGTTAGGACACCAGCACCATTACCGATGATGCGTATGTACCACGTGCACTTATTTGCCGGCGCACACACATCTTCATCGGTAATTGCCATGTCACGTACACTTAGAGAATATTATTGCCAGATTTAGCTTGTTAGCTAGTAGTGACATGATATTAGTGCACTTGCCTGATATGCCATGTCACGACCCGCAGGGTACGGAACGTGACTGGCACTTAAGTTTACGAAACGTCTAAAGACGTCCGTAAAATAAGTAAGCCAAAGCCCAGAAAACAAAACCAATTAAGCAAAAGAGTGAAGAAAACCCAATCAATTGAAAGCGAGTTATCAATAAGTCATGTAAAACCTTTTTTTTTTTTTAAAACAATACTAATTTTTCCGAAAATTTCGGCAGAGTCTCCTTTGTAAATACTGGCCCCCAAAAATGGGTACAACAAGAATATATGTAAAACCAACAAATAAGGCATCCCCAAGCGGGAGCTAGCTCTTCGCCATAAGGCGGTCACAAATCCCACGCAATATAAATGACAACAAGTATAATAATCATAAGGAAGCATGAAAAAAGTAGCATGTCGGCTCAAGTGAGCTCGACCCCAAAATACAGCATAAAATCCACAAACCTCACAGTCTCATCTCTAGGTCAATATACAATAATCTGGTGGAAACAGTAGATGGAGTACACTAGATACAAGAATATACAAGGTGGTACAAAATAATAACATAACCCACCTATGAGCAAATCTCGAGCCCAAGCAAAAGAGGCAAAAGAACAAGTGCGCCCGCCGCTACTGAACTGACGGAGCGGACCTGCAAAAGACTGTGGCACAACGGGGGTGAGTTTCCAACTCGTGAGTAATAAATAACATCTACAAAGGCTATCGTATGCATGCACACAAGCATCCTAGCATCTATAATACAGGTATGACTGGATGCACTAGCAGGTGTGTATACGACATCAGTGTACGAATATGTATGCAACATGAATATCTGAGGTCTCAATATGTACATATAAGAAATATTTTATCTCTTTTTGTTTTTGAAACTCTTTTAGAATGCCAGCATAATGTCAATGAATCGACGAAAATCGGTGTCCAGCAACGACACCCAAAAGCTGTCTCAAATCTCATAAATCTATGTCATAGTGTCTTTGGCCTCAGCCATCCGGCTGACCCATCTCAATATCAATATCTCATCCTCTCGCGGCCCCGGTCGGTATCCTCTGGATATCCGCCGTGCCCAATGAAGTCACCGGTAGGTAATCCGTCCCCTGCCAGGCTCATCGTCAACACCACGAGCTTCTTGCCCCGGGGTACCCTACCGGGCCCACCATGTACCCGAAACGGTTCATCCAACTCCTCGAAACGGGTCTCCAACACCACAGCAAACTCATGGTGGACGACACTTACATCACTAGAAAACCGCAATTCATATGTTTTAAAAATATCATAAGTTTGGAAATTTTGCGGCTTTCCCCCGAAATCCAGCAATATCATAAAATCTCAAGAATCCTCATAAGTGCATATATCAGTGATAATGAATGCATATGGTATCAATAATCAAGTTGCGATGTGTGATTAATGGATTAAGCATGAACAATTAATATGATGAAGTACATGCACATGAATAGCAATTCTACGGTTTCATTTTAAGGAATTAAAGGCAATAGCATCAGTTTAAGTATCAATTAATAAAAGATTTAAATTTAAATGTTATCTAGTGTGGTGGCATGGCAATTACCAGGGTGTGTGTAAGCATGAATAGTGCTCGTGCTGCATATAAAAACCTGGTAATGGTGCATGTGTCCTACAATTGAGTTTGCGTATATGGGTCTAACATATTGATCTAATTGCAGCAATTATCATGCCAGTAATATTATTCTAATGTCACAAGTGGTTATCATGTTTACTATTTTTCAGTTTACTAAATCTATCGGGCGACTTGCGCCATCCAAACGATCGTCCCCCGTAGATGTTAAATCTACTCACCGGGATCCCTGGCTAGCTGTGTCCAATCACCGCCTTTCCCTTTCGGGCCGCGTCTGACGTTTCCGCGACCGAACCTGGAATTTACATCAATACCAAATATAAGGTTACACATTCAAGAACGACGCAAAACCCCAACGAAACTACTAAAGTTCCCTAGCTAGGTACAACATGCACAAAGTGCGTGGAACACACGCGAAAATCGCAAAAACTGCCAAAAAAACGCCGATTTGGGTTGCCCGGCAAAACTAAAACCCGACTACCCAAAAACCCGCACTCACGCATCCTAAAAGTCGTAGGACATGCCATTACAATCATCAAGATATCAAAAATAATTCATCTCATAATTTTTATACAAAACTAGTAAGCATTGCATCCCAAAATCAGCGCAAAAATCGCCGATATTGCGACAAAACGACTACAATATAGCATAAATACCCAAGCACACTACAAGCAATCTACAAACACTAATTACAACACAATAGCAAGGATTCCAATCCTATTTTCCATAAACAACCATTTCTAGGATTCATAACCTAGCAAATTCCAAATCAATTTCCACACTTGAAAGCTTAATTTAACACAACACAAGCCCACTTAAGAAAATTAACCTCTTAGGTTAGGTTAGCAAAATACTCGATAACAATTTAGGTTCAATAAACTAAATAATATTTTCTAAAACTTATTCAACTCACTAATCATGTTTCACAATCCAATTCCATACAAAAACCCTCTCTTGAAAATCCTAAAAAAGCAATTTCACACTTCTAAATTTAACCAAATTAGCATAATTGAAAACTACATCAACAAGATAACTATATGGATTAGTTAATTAACCACTAGATTAACTATAAAACAATCTAATTAAGTATTATGGCTTCAAAATCCTAGCTAAATTTTCCAAGCATAACCTAAGAAAACTAGATTAAACTACACTAAATTTAACACTAAACCATGCATTTAAAGGAATTTAGCAACACAAGAAAGTAACTTGATGAAATTATACCTCACTTGAGATCTATAAAGAATGGATTTTGCTCCAAGTGATGGCCTCAAACACCAAGATCCAAGCAAGAATGGCTAAGGAAAGGATAGCATAAGGATTTGCTTTGGTTTTGTGAAGAAATTTGTGGATTTGTAAGGATTTTGAGTTGGAATTTGATGAGTTTAGAAGGAAATGAGAGGGGGAAATTTGGGGGCTGTTTTCCTGCAGGGATTTTCGGCTGAGAGGAGGAGTGGGGATGGTGTGGGCAAGTGGGGAAGGTCATGGGTCAAGTCCACAAAGTCAGTGCACCATACTTTATCCATTTTAATTAAAAAAAAAACCATTAAATCAACTCAAGAAGCAACTAAAGAATTGAGGCCAGAAATTTCTGGTCTCACACAAGGTGGGGCTGTACTAGGGCTGAGGAAAAAGAGAGAGGGGTTTTACAAAAGAAATTTTATGCAAAAAGGCCCCCTACAACTCAAAAATTGCAAGTTTTAGCCCAAAATTCAATAAATTCGTTTCATAACATAAAAATTTGTTAAAAATCAAAATAAATTACTAAAAATTCATGTTATCACTAGATTATAATTATCATAATTTTAGAGATTAAAATTAGCCCGGAAAAATTTGTATTTGTCGCTTATTTAATGTATTTTCTTACCGGCTTAAAATAATATTAAAATATTGAAAAAAATTAGGGAAAAATTTTAAACGACCAGAATTTCATAATTAACTTATTAGCTACTAAAAACAAGCAATTACCTATCCATTTTAGGTATAATTAGCCCTAAACTGCAAAATATCGAGAAAGACGGTTTTCGGAAAAATACCGAATTTTCACCGAATTTCAGGAAAACACCAAAACGACTTTTCAAGACGCTACAATCTTCCCCCCTTAAAGAAATTCGGTCCCCGAATTTAAAAAAAATATAGCTACGCGTACCTTCGAAGAGATGGGGATATTTCTTCCTCATCTCGCCCTCGGTCTCCCAGGTAACCTCCTCGCTGCTCGGGCTACGCCAAAGGATCTTGACGGTTGGTATAATCTTCGACCTCAACTTCTTCACCTGCCGATCCAGGATGGCCACCGGCTGCTCTGCAAAAGAAAGGTCGCGCTCTAGCTGGACTGTCGGGTGCTGAATCGCATGCGAAGGGTTGTGAAGGTACTTGCGGAGCATCGAAACATGGAAGACGGGGTGAACATCGGGAAAGCTGGGAGGAAGAGCCAAACGATATGCAACTGCGCCGACACGCTCGAGGATCTCGAAGGGACCTACGAATCTAGGGCTAAGCTTTCCCTTTCGCCCAAAACGCATCACGCCCTTCATCGGAGAGACTTTCAGAAAAACATGGTCGCCAACTGCGAACTCTAATCTACGACGGCGCCTGTCTGCATAGGATTTCTGCCTGCTCTGAGCCGCTCTCATCCGGTCTCGGATCAACTGTATCTTCGCTGTCGTCTCCTCAACAAGCTGCGGCCCCAAAATGCTGCTCTCGCTGAGCTCTGTCCAACAAACGGGCGATCTGCATCTCCTCCCATACAATGCCTCGAAAGGTGCCATCTGAATAGTATCCTGGAAGCTGTTGTTGTAGGAGAACTCCACTAGAGGTAAATGACGATCCCAGCTACCACCAAAGTCTAAAACGCACGCTCTGAGCATGTCCTCGAGAGTCTGAATGGTCCGCTCTGACTGTCCGTCTGTCTGCGGATGAAACGCTGTGCTGAAGCTCAAACGAGTGCCCAAAGCCTCCTGAAGTCTCTGCCAAAGTCGGCTGGTGAACTGAGTGCCTCGATCTGACACAATACAAGTCGGTACGCCGTGTAGTCGTACGATCTCGTCAATATAGAGCTGAGCATACTGAGCGAAGCTGAAAGTCGTCTTCACTGGCAGGAAGTGAGCCGCTTTCGTCAATCTATCCACGATCACCCAGATGGAGTCGTACCCTCGACTGGTCCTGGGTAGACCCACAACGAAATCCATCGAAATCTGTTCCCATTTCCACTCTGGAATGGGTAACGGCTGTAGCTCTCCTGTGGGCCTCTGGTACTCGGCCTTGACTTGCTGACAAGTCAGGCATCTCGAAACGAACTCCGCAATGTCCCTCTTCATCCCGTCCTACCAGTAGGTCTCTCTCATATCATGGTACATCTTGGTGGAACCGGGGTGGACACTATACACTGATCGGTGTGCCTTCTCAAGAATGTCGCGTCGCAATCCATCAGCATCTGGTACGCACAGTCTAGATCCATATCGTAAAATCCCTTGATCGTCAACCACGAACTCGGAAAATCTGCTCTGTCCCATCTGTGCCATGATCTCTGAGCAACGGTCGTCACTGCGCTGTGCCTCATATATACGGTCAAGCAACTGTGGGCGTGCACGAACATGCGCGAGCTGTCCCCCTGTCTGAGTGAACTCGAACTAAACTCGGCTGTCGCATAACATCTTCCAATCTGCTGACGACTGCCTCTGCACTGCGCACAAAAAGGATAGACTACCCTCGGGCCTCCTACTCAACGCATCTGCCACCACATTCGCCTTGCCGGGGTGATATAAGATCTCGCAGTCGTAGTCTTTCACCAACTCCATCCAACGACGCTGTCTGAGGTTCAGGTCTCGCTGCTGAAATATGTACTTTAAGCTCTTGTGATCGGTGAATATCTGACACGACTCGCCGTACAGGTAATGTCGCCAAATCTTCAGTGCAAAGACCACTGCAGCCATCTCCAAATCATGAGTGGGGTAGTTCTGTTCATGCTTCTTCAACTGCCGAGAAGCATAAGCGATCACCCGGCCATGCTGCATCAAAACGCATCCTAATCCCACTCGCGAAGCATCACAGTAGACAACAAATCCGCCTGATCCCGAAGGCAAAGATAATACCGGCGCCGTAGTCAAACATGTCCGCAGCTGCTGAAAACTGCGCTCGCACTCCTCCGTCCAGACGAAAGGAACTCCCTTCCGGGTCAAACCGGTCAACGGTGCAGCTATACGGGAGAAGTCCTGAACAAAACGCCTGTAGTAGCCCGCCAAGCCTAGAAAACTACGGATCTCAGTAACCGATGTAGGTCGGGGCCACTGCTGAACAGCCTCAATCTTCTTCGGGTCCACACAAATGCCGTCTTTCGTAACCACGTGACCCAAGAATCCGACGCTGTCCAGCCAGAATGCACACTTGGAGAACTTCGCGAACAGCTGGTGCTCCCTCAGAGTCTGTAACGTAATCCGCAAGTGCTGCTCGTGCTCCTCTCTGCTCCGGGAGTACACCAAGATATCGTCGATAAACACGATGATGAACAAGTCAAGATACGGCCTGAATGTACGGTTCATCAAATCCATAAATGCTGCTGGGGCGTTGGTGAGTCCGAACGACATCACCAAAAACTCGTAGTGGCCGTAGCGCGTGCGGAAAGCTGTCCTCGGTATATCCTCCTGTCGAACTCGCAGCTGATGGTATCCTGATCGCAAGTCGATCCTCGAAAAATACCCCGCACCCTGAAGCTGGTCGAACAAATCATCAATGCGCGGCAACGGATATCTGTTCCGAATGGTAACTTTGTTCAGCTGGCGGTAGTCGATACATAAGCGCAAACTTCCATCCTTCTTCTTGACAAACAGGACTGGAGCACCACACGGAGAAACACTAGGTCGAATAAGCCCCTTATCTAACAAATCCTGCAACTGATCCTTCAGCTCTCGAAGCTCTGCCGGGGCCATCCGATAAGGCGGTATAGAAATAGGCCCCGAGCCGGGAATCAAATCAATGCAGAACTCAACATCGCGCTCAGGCGGTAGCCCAGGCAGCTCATCAGGGAAAACATCAGGGAACTCACAAACTACCGGGACCCGGTCTAACGGAACCTCTGCAGCTCGAGTATCACAAACAAACGCTAAGAATCCCTGGCATCCCTTCCGCAAGAGCTGACCAGCGCGAAGAGACAAAATTAAGCTGGGAAGGGTGACACTGCTGTCTCCCTGAATAACAAGGACTGGCTCTCCCGCAAAGCTGAATCTGACTGCCTTCTCACGGCAGTCCACCGAAGCATAACAAGTGGCTAGCCAATCCATGCCCAGAAGCACATCAAAGTCCAACATATCGAGGAGTATCAAATCAACTGATGAATCCCTTTCCCCGATATGAACGGAACACAAACGAAAAACATACCGAGCGACAAACGACTCGCCTACCGGAGTAACAACAACAAGCGGCTGATCTAACGACGACGACTCACGGCCCAACATCGGTGCAAAGTGTGTAGAGACGTACGAATGTGTGGAACCTGGGTCGAATAATACCCGTGCGTCGAAAGAACAAACTGGCAAAGTACCTGTCACAACGGCATTGGATGCCTGCGCATCCTGCGGTGTCAAAGCAAAAACTCGGGCCTGTCCTCCACCGATAGCGGGCTGACCTCGACCTCGGCCTCTGCCTCCTCGTCCTCTCTGAACAGGACCGCCGCGTCCACGGCCTCTCGGTGCACCTAACTGGCGTGGAGCATCGCCGGGGGTAGGAAGTAGGGCTCTCTGAGGAGGGGGTGGTGATGGTGGTAGGGTCACGTGCGGAACTGTCGCTGCTCCCTGTCGTCTCACCGGACAGTCTCTGACAAGATGGTGCAAACTCCCACACCCAAAACACCCTGGAGACGGCTGCTGCCCCTGGGGATAAGAACCATATAACTGTCCCCGCCCAAATCCTCTGCCAGGCCTATCTCTCGGAAAGAATCTGGCGCGCTGCCTCTGAGGCGGTACATCAGTGCGCATCCTCTTCGGCCCAGAAACGGCCGAAGTCTGTGATATGCGTGCCTCCATCCGCAATGCCGTATCCATAGCAGTTGAATAGGTGTCGTAGTGCTGGGCGCCAATGGCAAGATATAGCTGGGCATCAAGTCCCTGTACGAACCTCTTCACCATCTTCTCCTCGGTATCCACCAAATACTGAGCATATCGGGATAACTGTGTAAACTGGATGTCATACTCAGACACCGTCATCCCAGGTGTCTTGACTAAGGCCTCGAAGCTACGAGCTTTGGCGTCACGAACGCTCTCTGGAAGGAAACGGGCCAGAAAGACCGCTGTAAACTCGGCCCATGTCATAGGCGGTAGACCTGCAGCTCGACCTCTCAAGACTGACTCCCACCATGTCTGCGCGAGACCCTCTAGTCGGAAACTCGCAAGCTCTACCCATCGATCATCCGAACATCTCAGCGAACGGCAGATCCTGGCTAAACTGTCAAGGAACGTCTGTGGGTCCTCCGCTGCCTCGGTGCCGGTGAATACTGGAGGTCTCAGCCTCATGAAATCCTGTAGTGAAACCGGGATGGCCACGGTGGTAGTAGTAGAAGCAGGTATCATGGTCGTCTGTGATGTAGTAGGTACGTCATCCGGCCTCGGTGTACGACTGGCTGCAACTAGGGATCCTACCATCTGACGTAGCTCCTGCATGCCTCCCATCATCTGTCGCAACTCCTCCATACCGGTCTCGAGCCTATCCATACGGCCTGGGGAAGGTGGATCGGTCTGTCCCTGCGGCGTAGGCATACCACCCTGCTCAGTCCTAGTCTCGGACGAGCCAGCTCGAATCTCGTCTCTGGCGGCAGCCCTCTGTGCCCTCGTACCCTTCGGCGGCATAGTGGCTGTTACAGGAAAACGGATAGTAAGGACAGTGCAATAGGATCATAGGATACACGGAATTGAAGAAGGAATTTCCAAGCAAGTATATCCTAAAGTCACTTAGGCGGAGTACCGTATCGTAAGTATGCCGCGGACATACGCACGCTACGCTACCCTGCTTAAGTCACTTACTCCATCTACCAAGGGTCATCCTACACTCACAAAGGTAAAACATATCGCTCTGATACCAACTTTGTCACGACCCGCAGGGTACGGAACGTGACTGGCACTTAAGTTTACGAAACGTCTAAAGACGTCCGTAAAATAAGTAAGCCAAAGCCCAGAAAACAAAACCAATTAAGCAAAAGAGTGAAGAAAACCCAATCAATTGAAAGCGAGTTATCAATAAGTCATGTAAAACCTTTTTTTTTTAAAACAATACTAATTTTTCCGAAAATTTCGGCAGAGTCTCCTTTGTAAATACTGGCCCCCAAAAATGGGTACAACAAGAATATATGTAAAACCAACAAATAAGGCATCCCCAAGCGGGAGCTAACTCTTCGCCATAAGGCGGTCACAAATCCCACGCAATATAAATGACAACAAGCATAATAATCATAAGGAAGCATGAAAAAAGTAGCATGTCGGCTCAAGTGAGCTCGACCCCAAAATACAGCATAAAATCCACAAACCTCACAGTCTCATCTCTAGGTCAATATACAATAATCTGGTGGAAACAGTAGATGGAGTACACTAGATACAAGAATATACAAGGTGGTACAAAATAATAACATAACCCACCTATGAGCAAATCTCGAGCCCAAGCAAAAGAGGCAAAAGAACAAGTGCGCCCGCCGCTACTGAACTGACGGAGCGGACCTGCAAAAGACTGTGGCACAACGGGGGTGAGTTGCCAACTCATGAGTAATAAATAACATCTACAAAGGCTATCGTATGCATGCACACAAGCATCCTAGCATCTATAATACAGGTATGACTGGATGCACTAGCAGGTGTGTATACGACATCAGTGTACGAATATGTATGCAACATGAATATCTGAGGTCTCAATATGTACATATAAGAAATATTTTATCTCTTTTTGTTTTTGAAACTCTTTTAGAATGCCAGCATAATGTCAATGAATCGACGAAAATCGGTGTCCAGCAACGACACCCAAAAGCTGTCTCAAATCTCATAAATCTATGTCATAGTGTCTTTGGCCTCAGCCATCCGGCTGACCCATCTCAATATCAATATCTCATCCTCTCGCGGCCCCGGTCGGTATCCTCTGGATATCCGCCGTGCCCAATGAAGTCACCGGTAGGTAATCCGTCCCCTGCCAGGCTCATCGTCAACACCACGAGCTTCTTGCCCCGGGGTACCCTACCGGGCCCACCATGTACCCGAAACGGTTCATCCAACTCCTCGAAACGGGTCTCCAAAACCACAGCAAACTCATGGTGGACGACACTTACATCACTAGAAAACCGCAATTCACATGTTTTAAAAATATCATAAGTTTGGAAATTTTGCGGCTTTCCCCCGAAATCCAGCAATATCATAAAATCTCAAGAATCCTCATAAGTGCATATATCAGTGATAATGAATGCATATGGTATCAATAATCAAGTTGCGATGTGTGATTAATGGATTAAGCATGAACAATTAATATGATGAAGTACATGCACATGAATAGCAATTCTACGGTTTCATTTTAAGGAATTAAAGGCAATAACATCAGTTTAAGTATCAATTAGTAAAAGATTTAAATTTAAATGTTATCTAGTGTGGTGGCATGGCAATTACCAGGGTGTGTGTAAGCATGAATAGTGCTCGTGCTGCATATAAAAACCTGGTAATGGTGCATGTGCCCTACAATTGAGTTTGCGTATATGGGTCTAACATATTGATCTAATTGCAGCAATTATCATGCCAGTAATATTATTCTAATGTCACAAGTGGTTATCCAGTTTACTATTTTTCAGTTTACTAAATCTATCGGGCGACTTGCGCCATCCAAACGATCGTCCCCCGTAGATGTTAAATCTACTCACCGGGATCCCTGGCTAGCTGTGTCCAATCACCGCCTTTCCCTTTCGCGCCGCGTCTGACGTTTCCGCGACCGAACCTGGAATTTACATCAATACCAAATATAAGGTTACACATTCAAGAACGACGCAAAACCCCAACGAAACTACTAAAGTTCCCTAGCTAGGTACAACATGCACAAAGTGCGTGGAACACACGCGAAAATCGCAAAAACTGCCAAAAAACGCCGATTTGGGTTGCCCGGCAAAACTAAAACCCGACTACCCAAAAACCCGCACTCACGCATCCTAAAAGTCATAGGACATGCCATTACAATCATCAAGATATCAAAAATAATTCATCACATAATTTTTATACAAAACTAGTAAGCATTGCATCCCAAAATCGGCGCAAAAATCGCCGATATTGCGACAAAACGACTACAATATAGCATAAATACCCAAGCACACTACAAGCAATCTACAAACACTAATTACAACACAATAGCAAGGATTCCAATCCTATTTTCCATAAACAACCATTTCTAGGATTCATAACCTAGCAAATTCCAAATCAATTTCCACACTTGAAAGCTTAATTTAACACAACACAAGCCCACTTAAGAAAATTAACCTCTTAGGTTAGGTTAGCAAAATACTAGATAAAAATTTAGGTTCAATCAACTAAATAATGTTTTCTAAAACTTAATCAACTCACTAATCATGTTTCACAATCCAATTCCATACAAAAACCCTCTCTTGAAAATCCTAAAAAAAGCAATTTCACACTTCTAAATTTAACCAAATTAGCATAATTGAAAACTACATCAACAAGATAACTATATGGATTAGTTAATTAACCACTAGATTAACTATAAAACAATCTAATTAAGTATTATGGCTTCAAAACCCTAGCTAAATTTTCCAAGCATAACCTAAGAAAACTAGATTAAACTTCACTAAATTTAACACTAAACCATGCATTTAAAGGAATTTAGCAACACAAGAAAGTAACTTGATGAAATTATACCTCACTTGAGATCTAGAAAGAATGGATTTTGCTCCAAGTGATGGCCTCAAACACCAAGAATCCAAGCAAGAATGGCTAAGGAAAGGATAGCATAAGGATTTGCTTTGGTTTTGTGAAGAAATTTGTGGATTTGTAAGGATTTTGAGTTGGAATTTGATGAGTTTAGAAGGAAATGAGAGGGGGAAATTTGGGGGCTGTTTTCCTGCAGGGATTTTCGGCTGAGAGGAGGAGTGGGGATGGTGTGGGCAAGTGGGGAAGGTCATGGGTCAAGTCCACAAAGTCAATGCACCATACTTTATCCATTTTAATTAAAATAAAACCATTAAATCAACTCAAGAAGCAACTAAAGAATTGAGGCCAGAAATTTCTGGTCTCACACAAGGTGGGGGTGTCCTAGGGCTGAGGAAAAAGAGAGAGGGGTTTTACAAAAGAAATTTTATGCAAAAAGGCCCCCTACAACTCAAAAATTGCAAGTTTTAGCCCAAAATTCAATAAATTCGTTTCATAACATAAAAATTTGTTAAAAATCAAAATAAATTACTAAAAATTCATGTTATCACTAGATTATAATTATCATAATTTTAGAGATTAAAATTAGCCCGGAAAAATTTGTATTTAACGCTTATTTAATGTATTTTCTTACCGGCTTAAAATAATATTAAAATATTGAAAAAAATTAGGGAAAAATTTTAAACGACCAGAATTTCATAATTAACTTATTAGCTTCTAAAAACAAGCAATTACCTATCCATTTTAGGTATAATTAGCCCTAAACTGCAAAATATCGAAAAAGACGGTTTTCGTAAAAATACCGAATTTTCACCGAATTTCAGGAAAACACCAAAACAACTTTTCAAGACGCTACATGCCAGCTTGACATTGTAGTTATTACCTGTCACTTCATGCATACTGTTATTCGTTATATGCTGCATTCATGGATTCTCATGCTTATATTCATGGTTTACATGCTATTGATGATTCAGATTTCCATGATATTTCCTGGATTTTGGAGGAAAATCGCAAACCATATATAAACTGCTTTCACTCTTTTTAAATAAAAAAATGCGGTTTTCCCATGATGTATGAGTCGTCCACCATGAGTTTTGCTGATGGATTTCGAGATCCGATTCGAGGAGGCGGATGAACCGTTTCGGGTACATGGTGGGCCCGGTGCGGTACCCCGGGGCAAGAAGATCGCAGGAGATGGCGTTGAGCCTGGCAGGGGAGCACGACCGACCGGTGATTTTACCCGACACGTCGGATATCCGGAGGATACCGTCGTAGTCATGAGATGGATGGTAGGGGCCGATCTGGACTGACGGCGCCCTGGATTTTGTGATTGAGATATTGAGATTTGAGATATTGAGGTACAGAGATTATGATATAGAGATATCGAGATATTGAGATTATGTTTTGTGCCGATGCTAGGCACTGTTTTATACTGATTTCATTATGATACCTCATTTTAAAATACAGAAATCTCATAAATTTATGAAAGCAGCTTTCTTCAGTACTTGCATTCTGTTCATGCATTCATACATCATCCATACATATTGCTACCTGATGCACTGACACAGGCACATGGGATTATACTTGGGTTAGATATTTACCCTAGCCGTTGTTATAGGTTGCTGGTTATATATATTTGAGGATTATATATATTGATCGTATGACCTAGGATTGCGTCATACATGCGATTTCTGTTCGTAGATCTTTTTCTACTCACGAGTTGGCAACTCACCCCCGTTATGCCCCAGTTTGGTGCAGGTGTTGCCGTACGGATTTCATTACGGCTTTGCGGGCACAGTTTCTTTCAGGTGATTTGCTAGTAGGTGGGTCATTTGTATCATACCCATCATTATATATTGTATATTATATTTCATTTGTATCCAGAAGTTCCATCAACCAAACGTGTACTTATTTGAGATAGAGACCAGTGATGTTTATTCTTTCGACCTTAGAGTCGCACGTTATATTTCTCTGAGTTTCTTGCTGGTTGGAGTTCCTTTTCTATTGTGATCCTCGCCTTTAGGCGTTGTATATTATGTTGCATACTGGTGGATTTGATATGGTTCTTCCTATACTCTACTACTTTCTTGGTTTGGATTTCTGGGCTCGGCTTACTTAGAGCACGTACGCCTTGAGACGTTCGTCGCCTAAGTGCCGGTCATGTTCCGTACTTCCGGGACGTGACAAAGTTGGTATCAGAGCGTTAGGTTTTTCCTTCGGAGCGTAGGATGACCCTTGGTTGATGGAATAGGTGACTAAAGTAGAGTGACGTACCGTGGGTATGTCCGCGGCATATTTACGATACGCCACTCCACTTAAGAAGCCTTAGGATGTACATTTCTTTGTTCAGTATCATATTCCTTCCTGATCTAGCCTCATCGATACCAGTTTTGGTTTTGCTGCCATGATTACGGGCAGGGAGAGCTACGGCTATAGTTGCGGTCAGCACGAGCTCGTAACGAACGAGGACTGACCAGGGCGTGATCCCGGTGACACACGATTGCCGAGATGTGTCTTTTTTTGATGTTTTCGCGCCACGAGCGTTGGATGGATCACTGTATGAGATTACTCGGAAGTGCAGATTAGCACCAGAGGATTGAGCCACTGATAGAGGCCAGCCAGATTTTGATGATCGTTGGTGTATTGCTTACTCCTGATGATTAAGGCACAGTTCAACGTGCAGACGAGTGAGCCAGTTATTGCTGCGAACGATGAGATATCGCCCAGATATTGGAGCTATTGCAGTACAAGTTGTACTAAGAGATGATAGAAGGTCGCTAGTCACCGAGGGTGAATTATTAGGACATGTGGATCGTTCGCTACCCCGATGCGAGGTCATCAGATAGATTGATTCCAGCTGAGACGACTTCACGCGGAGACGTTGAAAGTCGACAGAGATGATCGAATGTCAGAAACGTATTATTCCAAGTTTAAAGTACTCGGAAAGACATGCAGGAAATTCTATGGTCCTTTTAGAAGAATGAAACCCTAACTCGACTTAATGACCGTGTGAAAGCCTTTGAACCTTAGGGTTTGCGGCAGTTCTGCGGCGCCATTAGTGAGGCTTGGGTTTGCCCTTCTACGGCTGGACCACCGATGCTGTGGTATGTACTCGATACTATTATACTGTACCCAAGATATTGAGCTCTTGGGGGATTATGAGGTTTTGACAAATTGATCGGATGGCTCGACTTAATTCGGATGCTGGATGGTGAGATGCCTTTCTTGGGAGACTCCAGGTACGAGGATAGCCATTGGAGCTCAGTCCATACAGCCACGACGAGACGAGTCCAAAGCAGTCGACATTAGAGGGAAGCGGAGTAAGAGCTTCGTACCAGATCTGGATATGATGACGTTCCACTCCGCCGACATCAGAGATGCGATACGCAAGCCGAGGCATAGTACTGGATATACCTTCCAGAAGGAGTCGCGATGAGTATGCAGCCGTTTCGGATCAAGAAGCAGATATAGTAAAGGATGATGACTCCCGGACAATTGGCAGAGATGAGACTTGGAAGAGTCCTTGAGCAGGATTCCTTCCAGGACACTGCTGCAATGATATTTGCACCCAGGATCTGATGTGTCACGTGCGTTCAGAGGACCAGAGGCCAACGCCAGTGATATGCTGCCTTACGAGTGGTCACGATGATTGACCGAGAGATGACCAGAGAAGTGCCAGAACGGAATCGTCCCCATTAGCACACTTGACAGGGCCGATGAGCCGATGGATCGAGAGATTGGTAATCCACAGAGAAGGCCTGGACCCAGGAGTGGTCATGTTACACACACCAGCAGGCCAGAGTTCAGAATCGTCGACGAGACATGCTATGAGTGACCACGACAGTTGGCCAGAGATTCTTGGAGGATGCGCTTGAGCGGAACTATTCCGCCATACTTGATTTCGATGTTTTGGGCGATTTATTCACATGATTTGATTTTGATGATTGAGGGTTTACGATTTTTGCACAGCTGTTGCACTTGATATTGTTTTCGTGCCTTGGTTTCACATGTTTATGATTTTATGGATTTTAGACAGTGGAGTTGATTTCGTGCGTATGTACGCATACGATTTGGTTTTTTCACTCGGTATAGTTCACATATGCTTGCAGTGCAGTGACATGTATTTTGTGCACTTGGTTGCACTGGACTTCGACTTCGAGGGTGATGCTCGATATTTGTTTTGTGCATTTTTATGCACCTGATTGGATTTTGCGCGTGTTCGACGCTTGTTATTGGATTTCATGATTTCGTGCATGATGGATGCACCGGATTGGGATTTTTAGCGCATGTTGGGCGCCTGTTATGAGATGCGATTTGGTGCACACCAGATGCACTAAATCGGGATTTTCGTGCATGTCAGATACACTTGATTTTGCGGTCAGGCACGCACATTGCCTATGACCGATGTTGTGTGCACACACTTTCCACCCTGATGTTGTTTTTGTGCACCTGCTTGGCACATCTATGGATTTTGTTTTCCGTGCGCACCAGATGCACAGGGTTTTCATATGCGCTTTTTGGGACTGATTTCTTATGGGGCAGTACATTTTTGTGTTGATGTGATTTGTTTTCGTACCGAGCAGGACTGGTCAGAGGACAGTACCTGAGTGTATTTTGCATGCACTGATAGATTTCAAGGGGATTTCCAAAAGCGAGCTATAGTCTCATTATTTACATACGTGTCCGATATGACGAGAAACGTTTAAAATAGGAAACCCTTCAAAATTGTTTTCAAATGGCGGATCGTGCATATTAAATAAAAGATATAAACGTATATGGCTATTTTCTTATAGAGACGTCCGCCACTGTGCAGTGCTATGCGCATTGCACATCGACTTTAAGGAATTTGGCATACATTTCCTTCAGATATTTACATGCATGGATTTGGTATTTACATGTTTAGTTCCGATTTATAGCATATCGGTTTTGCCTTGGATTTGGCATTCGTGTTTTCACCTTGACTCCGATAATTGCGAGATGCTTGATGGAGTTTGGTTTTCGAGTTATCTGCTCGTTACTCGTGCGCATGTATTGCGCTACGATGCATTTTATGTATGGATGGTTTCGGAGCTCCGTTGACTTGGACATTTTATTCAAATGTTGTAGAAATTGAGGGTTTAAATTTAAATTCGGGGACCGAATTTCTTTAAGGGGGGAAGACTATAACATTTCAAAAATAATAAAAAATTATTTTTGGGATTTTTCATAATTTAATATTAATTTTTAATGAATATTTTAATAGTCGGTATAATTAAATACCGATAAAAGGTGAAAATTCCGGAGAAAATTTTGGAAAAGTCTAAAATAGGGTATTTCATGGAAATATGTTATTTTTAAGCTTTTATGGTTACGTAAATGCTAATTTGGTGTTAATCGCGATTAAAAATCGCTAATTGGCCTTTTTGGCTTTTTGTGCAAATTGTGCACCATAACGTTTCTACACTTCTTACACTTGTTTCTTATTTTGGTCATGGTAGCCTAGGGTTGAACCATATTTAGATGAGCATGGTGGGTGAACCATGTTTAGCCAACCATGATGGGTTAACCAATTGGTTAAGTTAATTGGGGTTAATTAAGGGTTTAGTTTTTAAAGGTGATTAGAGTGGGCTTGACCTTGTGTAGAGAGAGAGAGAGCCATGATGGTTGTTCTTTTTAAGAGAGAGAGGGAGGTGACTCCTAGGTAGTGTCACAATCACCATCCACTTCTAAATTTTTACCTCTCACATCTCTCCCTCTCACTCACTCACATCTCTTACTCACCCCACACCATCATACACCACAACCTCAACCCAAAACAAAACAACAGCCCCAGCAACCCCCTTTTAAGCAACAGCAGCAGCTGTAGCCCCCAAACAACAGCAATCAACAACAGCTCCATAACCTCACACCCCACCATATTATACACAACACAGCAGCCCTACTCCAGCCCTAACACCATAGCCCACACTTACACACTCCCATCAACACTTTACAGCCTCAATTTCATCACATCAGCCCCCTACACCTGCAGCTACATCAGCTGCTGAAACTGCATCAGCTCAGCACATTTCAGCCATTGTATCAGCATCAGCAGGAACTCCACTCAAACTACAACCCACATCCTCATATACTACAACACCACCACACCACCACAACCATTCCCACTACACCAAAACCACAAAAACCCAACACTAATGCATCAGCAACAAAATAACTACTCTAGCAGTTTCAGCCCCAAAACAGTTTCAGCTTCAGCCAGCTGCATCAGCAACACCAGCAGCTGCTACAGGAGCACTTCAGCAGCAACCACCCCTCCTCCTTCCTTCATCCTTCCCTTCTCCTACATCCTAGGACACTCTTGAGGTATAATCTTGCAACCCATCTCCTTTTTGTCAAGTTATGGTTAGTTAGATGAAGTTTACTGTTATATCTATGATTTAGTGCTGGTTTAGGAAAACTTGAGCGAGACTTGACCAAGTGTTGGTTTTGATTGTTAGGGTAACCTTATTAGGTGTGTTTGAGACCAATTTAACCAAGAAACCCCAGATTTCTAGTTAGTTACCAAGAGTTATTCGACTTGGCGTATTTAGCGATTTTTTCGACTTATTGACCTTCCTGAAAACTGCTATCAACCCGGACCTCCTAAAATAAAATTGACTTGGTAGTAGGATGTGCAGGCAGATAGAAACCAACACCCAAAACCCTAGCCCAAACCACCATACCCCCACCGCAGATTTAATCCCTCTGGCCGCAATTTGCGGCTAGAGCAGTAGGGAACCCCCTCGTTTTCCGTGCACAACCATATTTCATGTAAACTTGACCCCCTGTATGTCTAGTTTTGACTGTTTCCAGTTAGGGTAGAATCTGGGATGATTTTCCTATGTGGGCGTATGATTTACGACTTGTTTTCGTATGGATTTTTGGTATTTGGTGATTCGTTTCCGTCGGGTGGCGTTTGAACGCCAACGACTAGTGAGCATTGGCAGTGTTTGCACGCGAGGCCACAGGTTTTTAGCTATGGGCGTAGCGTGCACCATTTTGGCTTCCGACATTGTTTTTATGAGTTTTAGCGTGTGATATCCTTGTAGGTACCACACGTGGCGTCGGAGCATTGGAGATGTAAATGGAGATATCGGCACCGGCACACTTAAAGAAAGGTGAGTAGATTTATATCTACGGGGAGAAGTCGGGTGGATGGCGTATAGCACCCCCGCAGTTCGTAGTGATGTATACGGATGCGTATACACACTAATAATTAATATATGTTGTTTGGGATTAATGATAATGTTAAGGTGAATATTGGTGAAAGGTTACGAAACCCTAGGGTAGTGGGTGCACTATGTTGGAGATAGTGCCCTCAGAGTCAATTATTGGATCATAGGCACGTGATTGCAATGATTGATGGAGGACCTATCCCGGTAGGACAGTCTTACTCAAGATGATAGTATGCTGTCTGGTTTACCTTTATCATCGTGTACTGCTTAAGGTGACCTGACAAGTCGCTATTACACGTTGATAGAGCCCCTAGGATTCTTGCTTGACCACCAGCAGTATGAGGGCGATCATATAAGTGGGAGCTGGGGTCTATAAGCACATCCTCAAATGGTCCCTAGTCATGGGAGTTTCGAGACAGGGCATCGATTCTCCAGAGTAGACTAGTGTATACAGTCGAGACCCCGACGAGGGGCGGTGGCCGGTCTCACAAGCCACTGGTGTCAGTTGGTTCACCTAAGATGTATACAGGTGCTCATTGGGTTATGAGTACACCGGACAGGACTCGTCGGGAACATGCTAGTTGGTCTTATACCAGACGTCAGATAGCAGTTCCCTGGTGACATGTGTACAGGTTAGTTCATCAACCTGGGGATCGTCATTTATCTCGTGTGAGTTCCCACTGTACTTTGATTACTACCCTACCACGGCTCAAAGGAGTCGTGCAAACAGGTTTATTGGGTACAGTCCCGAGCCACATGGAGGCAGTGAGCGTATCTTCAGGGGTTCGTCTCTCCCGGTATTGGGGGTGAGGTCGCGCTGTGTCTAGGAGAGCCATTACACGAAGTCCTTGGCCAAGGCAGGAGATTTACTGGTAGGTATTCCAGTAGTATCTCAGGGTGTTCTGGGCTACACTCCGACACGACTTGTACCGCTTTTGGGGGTCTGACTTTTACCAACCCCCTAGGCCCGCCATGCGTTGCTCATAGACGAACGGCCCGGACTGTACGGATATTGTCACTGACAGGATCAGTAGGGTTGTCAGGCTGAGTTCGCTCACAGACGTCCCTTTTAGTCAATACCTGGTAGCCCGTTACGTATTAGCTTATACCTCTGACGTGCTAGTGGTTAAATCCACAACCAAGGTGTTGACGAGTCTTTAGAGTCCCCCACATTCAGTTACTCAGCTTTCGGGCGAAAAGCTGTAGAGGCCGTATGGAGATATGGCAAGGTCCGATCAGATACATGCGGTATTGCACGGATCAGGATCGGATAGTTTGTACTACAGGCCGTATGGATATATGGCATGGTTCGATCAGATACGTGCGGTATTTCATGGATCAGGATCGAACGGATATTACTAGCCGGCTTTGGTTTAAGCCGGATCCTAGTATAGTACAGTGTAGGTTTTGTCTCATTGCATTTGTATTTCGGTCGGAATACAAATGCGGGTGTGTATGCACAGTAGCGGGGTTTTCCTTTAATTTATTACGGGACCAGTTTTTTGGAGTTGCCAGTTTGCTTTCCGTTTCGGCCAATTTCCTTTGTATCGTTCATTGGCCGAAGATTGGTGGAGGAGGGCTTATTTGCATTTGTGCAAATAAGCATTTGTGGAGGGTGTTCTTTGCATTATTCTTATGTCATGATGAACCATCCCTTGACTTCTTGACTTCTTCATGATAACTTGACTTTTTGAAGTCATCATACTTGATGATGGTTGCTTGACTTTGGATATCATGATGGATGTGGTGGAGTGTTGGTTTTAGCTTGTTATCATGCTTGAGCATGATAGTCTTTTTTCCCTCTCTCTCTTGCATTATGAGGTTGATTATCTTTTGATACACATACACTCCCTCATTGACTTACTCTCACTCTCCCCTCATTCACCATGGCCGGCCAAAGTCTTTTGGGGCTGTCCCAATTTGGGAGTGAGGAATTGTTGCTCATTTGGCTAGGCAAAAGTCTTTTTAGCTCCTCCTCCAAAAGCTTATCTTATATCCTCCACCAATGGCAACTCCCTAAACCCCTAGAGACATAAATAGCTCACTACACATTCTACAGCAAACCTTGGGCACGTCGACTAGCCAGCTTCATGCCCGAGTTGCCTCGGCATAGAGGTGGGAGCCCGTAAAAGATGTAGGCGATATGGTGCACTTCCGGCGATGAGGTGGAGACATGACATTCCGCGGGAGATCAGGACGACGACGAGAAGACCGGAGCACTTGGATCAGTCGGTATATCTCTCTTCCCCATCTTGTAGTTAGCTAGGACTAGTTAATGGTTCGATCCGGGTTATAGTGCGTGGTGGTGCCAGTTCATGAAAAATTTATGCTAACCATCGCTTCCGCATTTGGCCTCAGGATGGAGGCCGGGGCGCCGCCGTGCACTTACAGTGGTATCAGAGCCTCGCCATTAACATAGTCTAGCTTTGTCTAATGTGTTTACATTTCCGATCGACCAAAATTCCAAAATCCGCGTTCTCTTCACATCAGTTTTCTGTTGAATTTTTTCTGGCTCGAAATTTTTTTCAGGTTGTAGAAAAGTGTTGTACTGGAAATTATAAGCATTCTGTAGAAATTCGATACAGTGATTCATCTATGGGAGCGCGGAACCGCGGCCAAACCCCCCTTTGGGCCGCGGTTCCGCCGCACTATGATGAGATGGCTGTATCAATTTTCTTCAGTTGCTTTCTGGGTTGAAAATAGGGGTTTTGGAATATTAATTTTGGGCCCAGAATTTCTTGATGTGCTACAGTAGTACTTGGGGGCCCACTTGATAAATTTTGATCGATCGGATATTTAAAACACATTAGTTCACAGTATTTACATTATATCTGCGACCGTGAATGCCACTTGATCGGTAAATCCAGTCAAACTGCTATAGCCCGGTTAGACGGATTTGCGAACGTGACTTTCACGTTGATGTTTTGTGTTTTGCTGTGATGTTGCGGATCGGTCGTGGGGGATAGCCTGGATGTAATGCTAGTACAGTTGTGGTTGTATTATGTACATTTGATATTGCGGGGCGAGCGTCCGACATGTGGACTGCCGTCACTGTCTGTTTGTATTATTATTTTGGGGCACGACCAGGTTGCAGTCGATGTACCCGTTGTATGTATATTTTACTTTCTGTACTAGGATTACCCCGCGGAGGGGTGCACGGATAGCCGGGTTCTGGAGGGCAACAAGCCCGCATCTCATGGCATTGAGACGGAGGGGGCTTCACTCTAGAATTGGCGGGCTATTCGCCGCACTCGTAGGGGGTGCAGGTTGACCCAGGAGGGGTGCCCAAGTTACCGGATTCCGTGAAGTGTTGGGTGGTCCATTCACGTTGCTGAAGGGGGCTGCCTCGCTTCAGGTTTTGGCGGGTGACTTGCCGCGCCCGTAGGGGTCTAGGATTTCATTGCACAGGCTATCCACACGACCAGGGGAACGTCGGGTTTCAGTAGTGGCTCTGTGAAACCCGGGGATCCCAGATATCTGTATTATTCTGTGATGCTGTACATTTCTGTGATGTTGCATTTTATCACGCCTTGAGCGAATATAATATATTGGTATATATATTAGTAGATGTTGTATATGTTTTGCATCCGCGCTAGTCCAGTCCCCGCTCTGTCGTTAGTTAGCTAACTTAACGGGTAATGACGGGACCCAGTGGCGAATGCGGATGGCATATACGTACGTCATATTATTTTCGTTCTTTATGGTGTGATCAATTGATGGGACTGCGTTGATTCGGATCAATGCAAGTTAAAAACAAACCTAATCTGATGTTGTTGGAACACTTTTCAAAAATCTGTTATTGCAAGGACGTTCACTTTTGTTTTGCATCGTGGTATTCGGTTGGAATATCCTGCTCCTCAGTCGATGAGGCAAGGGTCGAGATCCCTTCACCGGGAGTGACCCCTTGGACAGAAGTTTGCGTCAGGGCAATAACTTCACTATAGCCGATTACTTTTGATTTGCACCGTGGTATTTAGTTGGAATATCCTGCACCTCATTCTACGGGGAAAGAGCCGAGATCCCTTCACCGGGAGTGACCTCTTTAGCAACGGTTTTCGTCACTATATTTTTAAAAAGCTATCAGTTCCTTCAACGATATCAAGTTCATTACGTTAGAGGTTTTCGCCAGAAACCATTCGTAGCCCTCCGTCGTTTCATATGGATGGTCAATAGTATTCAAGCTGTGTATGTTGGCCAAAGTCAAGGCATAGTGATTGGTAGCTATTGGGGTATTCATATGCAGCATAGATAGATGCGTTGGTTTGGGACAGTCGTACTGCTATTTTGGCCAAAGCCAAGGGTAGGTACGGGTGGGTTCAAATTAACATGGAGAATGACGGGTAGAACTTGATATGTGACTTATGATATGTTGGCCAAAGTCAAGGTCATAAGAGAATGGGGCAGAAATCACATCGGGAGTTTCAAAAGAACTGAAACTTGCCAGATATGCGCATACCTTCTGGAGTGTGACACCGTGAGCGGATTCCGTCACGTTATCATGCGATGATAGTTGGATCCCAATTCCCACTGATGAGTTAGTTTACTCCTCGGGTGACCCCGACTAATTCTTCTTTCAGGTTTGGAGGAGAATTTGACGGTACAGTGGGAGGTTACCAGATTAGATAAATTGGTAACCATTCTGATCTAGGTTAGAGTGCATGCTGAGTGTTTCTTTTCTCTCTCTCTTTGGCAGCAACCATTGACCCGACCCTAGACTATGACTCAGTGACCAAGTTAACCAAACCTTCTTAACACTAGCTTTTGGATTGTCAGAGTTGCAAACCTCATTGCCACTCCTGCTTTTACCCTTTTCTCCAGGACATCCCGTATTACTACGAACGTCCACTTCCATTGGACAAAACCATCGTATGGTTAGATACGAACTCAAAGGAATTCGAGGATGGTTTCCGGTTCTGGAGAAAACGGATAGGACTATTCAGTTGTCTTTTCCTTTTACCTTCTCTCAGGTTGCGAGTACTCCTTGGTTTAGGAGATAGTACACCTATTACGCAAATTGGATAGTCTTCTTCCAAACCATAGGCAGGTGCCGATCAGTAGGGAATGAAGAAAACCAATTAGCCTAACGATGGTGTACAGAAGGCATTATGTAAAGACAAAGAAAGGGATTAGAAGGAGGGCAAAGTAAATTGCGATTGAAATTCATGACCAAACCAAATATTTCGTTACCACTCCCAAATAACCTTTGTATTTCTCCAGGACACTCCGTATCACTACGAAGATCCACAGTTTATTGGATACTCCATCGTATGGTTATATACGAACTCGAAAGGAACTTGTTCCAGTTCGGGGATGGATTCTGGTCCAGGAGAAATAGGAATAAGGTTTATTCGGTTGTCTTTTATCTTCACCTTCTCTCGCATTGCGAGTGCTCCTAGGATTAGGACAGTACACCCATTATGCTTATTGGATAGTCTTCTTCCAAACCATAGGCTGATGCCGAACGGTAGGAAAGGAAGAAAACCATTTGGCCTAAAGGGGTGTGCAGAAGGTAATGACTAAAGACATATAAAGGGATTTGGAGAGGTGGCAAAGAATTACAAGGTTACAGACGTGAATCTGGAAGAGGCATTACTAGGAATACCAGGATACCCCAACGAAACATTTCAATGTTTCAGTTTCACTGTGTAATGTTAAAAGAAAAACTGATTTCCCGATTAGATACTTACTCCAGGGTATGTATTTACCAGGTTTGATTCTCACATCTGTATGGTTTTACAGATGATGAGTGCGAGTAAGTTATTGGGAATCGGGTGATCATCCTCATTATATCGGGATTCATTGTAATCAGTGATATTTGAGGAAGTCACCTGGGTTGTTTGCCGGACAGCAAATATTTGGTTTTGAATATCCGCTGTTATGCACCAATTTCAAATTGATATATCTGTATGCCTATTTTCATAGAGTGAGATATACCTTTTTGAAATTATGTCTGTGACATTTACCTATATCAGTGGATGGTTAGGTAAGGAGCATTAAACAGCGGTGTAATTCTTCTTAACCATAAGTACAGTTTCCAACCTACGACACACAGTGAATGAGTTATCAGACTCAAGGGACTTATACAGAGTATTGTATGTTGTCCAGGGTCCATCAGGACAGAGGGGTTGGTCCTCGTACTATATTCGGTTTACTTATGACTTCTCTAGTTTTTAGACAGGTGTTTCGTGCAAACACAGGGTCCGAATTTTGAGAAGTTATTGGTATTTGAATAGAGTAGAGAACCAGGTGTTGGAAGTATCGGGATTCTTCAAAGTGATCGAAGATGTAGATACTTGTCTATGGTATTCAGTTGATAGTAGTGATTAAGAGAACTTGCTTCTCTTTCAGGTTACTCATAATTGGAAGTGCTCCTAAGTTGAGTAACGCTGATCGGCCTCCTTCCATTTAGTTGACATGCACTGGGGACAACTGCATGATTTGAATCTGGTTCAATTAAATCAGTGCCTCTGTTTCTATATTGGATATAGAACAGTTCATATCTTAACAATGTTAAGGTACGGGGAGTTATCCGGTTTATGCTTAAAACCAGACACTGGACAACTCAAGGCACGTTTCTGTAATGGCTGTTTATGGGTTGACCCAGGCTATGACGCGGGTTGATTTTCTACCATCTGGAAGATCAATAGCGATATTGTTCTTGACTCGCCACAGTTTTAAATTAAAAATGGATTTTTTCAAAAAAAACAGTAGCGGGAGTATGGTAGAACTGGAAGTGATTCCAGAACCACAAACGATTACTGAAGATTTGATAGGAACCTAAAGATTCAATCTGGTTTGACATTCCATTGGCCACTCCACAGATACGGTGGGTAACTTCAGGCACCCGAGAGGTACTCCGGTAGCCTCAAGGACGGTGATAGGGAAGTTCTTGTTTACCCACAATTGCCATTGCTGTTGTTCCAGGTTACGAGACCCCGTGGGAGGATGAGTATAGCGTCGTTCTAAACTTGTTTTAGAAGTGTACGTTTATATGACTCTGCCAGAGGGTTGTCGTAGTCAGTGGGAGCAGCGGAAGCATTGGTGGACAGGTAGCTTATGTCTATTTATAGAGTAAAGCAGATGTAGCGGAGAAAGATCATCTATTTCTGATGTGACAGTCATAGGTTTGACTTCATCAAAATAGGGGATGGATCTGTTGAGAAGGTAGTAAGGTGTGATGTCATGGTTTCTTGGATGACATACACAGAATAGGAAAAGAAACTCCTATACTACGATCGGTTATACTTTGGTCGTCACACAGTGGTTTCTCCACATGGGACTTGGACATTATATCAAACATACTGGTTACTAGATCTATGGTTTTAGATCTAGATTCGGGTGGTTTCCCAATCAGGGTACTTAGACATCATTCTAAGAGTATTTAGAATGGACGACTCCTGGCACGGTAGTGTACCTGCAGATGATGGAGTCACCCTCTCTAAAGGTGTCTTACAGACTAAAGGGGAGAGGGATGTGCATGATTGGCAGATCACTTGCTCAGGCAATTGAGTCAATCATGAGATGTCAAGTACCACACCAGATGTTGTTCTTGCACTAGATACAATAAGTTGATATTGATCCTATCCTAGAGAAACAGTCGGAAGCAGTTTTAGAACATAAGTGGATGTTCTAAGGGATATGATAACGACAGCCTCATTCGGGAGACAGTTATCATTCCAGGCTTCCGAGGTGACATGGACGACAAGGAGGTTGTCAGAGTTATAGTTTTCCTTCTGACGAGGGGAAGTATTTTGGACAGGTGGTCCAAGGCAATACTGAGGGTGGCATGGCGCAGGATACTGATTAAGTTCAGTTGACGATACAGTCTAAGAAGTTTGGATTTGGAGTTCATTTATGAGCTAGGTCCCATCAGACATCCAGACACATTCTAAGACAGGTATTGCTCATTTCGGGAGATGGGTTTCTTCGCGAACTTGAGATATAGAGAGACATAGAAAGAAACAACAAAGCAGATCCACTCACTAAGGCTATTCCTCGAACGCAATAATTCCGCAAGCGAGCCTTGTGGGACTGATTAGTAGAAGAGTTGGGTGTTCGGTATCACACGGGCTGTGGGTATGCGACATCGCAATAATTAGCCTTGACTGCAAGTGGGAGATTGTTGGAGATAGTGCCCTCAGAGTCAATTATTGGATCATAGGCACGTGATTGCAATGATTGATGGAGGACCTATCCCGGTAGGACAGTCTTACTCAAGATGATAGTATGCTGTCTGGTTTACCTTTATCATCGTGTACTGCTTAAGGTGACCTGACAAGTCGCTATTACACGTTGATAGAGCCCCTAGGATTCTTGCTTGACCACCAGCAGTATGAGGGCGATCATATAAGTGGGAGCTGGGGTCTATAAGTGCATCCTCAAATGGTCCCTAGTCGTGGGAGTTTCGAGACAGGGCATCGATTCTCCAGAGTAGACTAGTGTATACAGTCGAGACCCCGATGAGGGGCGGTGGCCGGTCTCACAAGCCACTGGTGTCAGTTGGTTCACCTAAGATGTATACAGGTGCTCATTGGGTTATGAGTACACCGGACAGGACTCGCCGGGAACATGCTAGTTGGTCTTATACCAGACGTCAGATAGCAGTTCCCTGGTGACATGTGTACAGGTTAGTTCATCGACCTGGGGATCGTCATTTATCTCGTGTGAGTTCCCACTGTACTTTGATTACTACCCTACCACGGCTCAAAGGAGTCATGCAAACAGGTTTATTGGGTACAGTCCCGAGCCACATGGAGGAAGTGAGCGTATCTTCAGGGGTTCGTCTCTCCCGGTATTGGGGGTGAGGTCGCGCTGTGTCTAGGAGAGCCATTACACGAAGTCCTTGGCCAAGGCAGGAGATTTACTGGTAGGTATTCCAGTAGTATCTCAGGGTGTTCTGGGCTACACTCCGACACGACTTGTACCGCTTTTGGGGGTCTGACTTTTACCAACCCCCTAGGCCCGCCATGCGATGCTCATAGACGAACGGACCGGACTGTACGGGTATTGTCACTGACAGGATCAGTAGGGTTGTCAGGCTGAGTTTGCTCACAGACGTCCCTTTTAGTCAATAACTGGTAGCCCGTTACGTATTGGCTTATACCTCTGACGTGCTAGTGGTTAAATCCACAACCAAGGTATTGACGAGTCTTTAGAGTCCCCCACATTCAGTTACTCAGCTTTCGGGCGAAAAGCTGTAGAGGCCGTATGGAGATATGGCAAGGTCTGATCAGATACGTGCGGTATTGCACGGATCAGGATCGGATAGTTTGTACTACAGGCCGTATGGATATATGGCAGGGTTCGATCATATACGTGCGGTATTGCACGGATCAGGATCGAACGGATATTACTATCCGGCTTTGGTTTAAGCCGGATCCTAGTATAGTACAGTGTAGGTTTTGTCTCATTGCATTTGTATTTCGGTCGGAATACAAATGCGGGTGTGTATGCACAGCAGCGGGGTTTTCCTGTAATTTATTACGGGACCAGTTTTTTGGAGTTGCCAGTTTGCTTTCCGTTTCGGCCAATTTCCTTTGTATCGTTCATTGGCCGAAGATTGGTGGAGGAGGGCTTATTTGCATTTGTGCAAATAAGCATTTGTGGAGGGTGTTCTTTGCATTATTCTTATGTCATGATGAACCATCCCTTGACTTCTTGACTTCTTCATGATGACTTGACCTTTTGAAGTCATCATACTTGATGATGGTTGCTTGACTTTGGATATCATGATGGATGTGGTGGAGTGTTGGTTTTAGCTTGTTATCATGCTTGAGCATGATAGTCTTTTTTCCCTCTCTCTCTTGCATTATGAGGTTGATTATCTTTTGATACACATACACTCCCTCATTGACTTACTCTCACTCTCCCCTCATTCACCATGGCCGGCCAAAGTCTTTTGGGGCTGTCCCAATTTGGGAGTAAGGAATTGTTGCTCATTTAGCTAGGCAAAAATCTTTTTAGCTCCTCCTCCAAAAGCTTATCTCATATCCTCCACCAATGGCAACTCCCTAAACTCTTAGAGACATAAATAGCTCACTACACAGTCTACAACAAACCTTGGGCACGTCGACTAGCCAGCTTCATGCCCGAGTTGCCTCGGCATAGAGGTGGGAGCCCGTAAAAGATGTAGGCGATGTGGTGCACTTTCGGCGATGAGGTGGAGACAGGACATTCCGCGGGAGATCGGGACGACGACGAGAAGACCGGAGGACTTGGATCAGTCGGTATATCTCTTTTCCCCATCTTGTAGTTAGCTAGGACTAGTTAATGGTTCGATCCGGGTTATAGTGCGCGGTGGTGCCAGTTCATGAAAAATTTAAGTTAACCATCGCTTCCGCATTTGGCCTCGGGATGGAGGCCGGGGCGCCGCCGTGCACTTACACACTACACATACATATACACACATACATACTTGCATACATCCTTATTTCATTTGTGGTTATGAGATTCTTTATTGATATGTGTTCACATGGGTATGGGACCACATGTTCATATACGGATTTGAGGATGATACATGGGATTGAGATGAGTCGATGAGTTTGATCTGAGGTAATGATATCGATGATATGATAAAATTCATAATTGAGGTACGTTTTGATGTTTTAGAGGATTTTGGTAATAATGATGCCATAAGAATTGTGACCTATATATATAATGATCGACATGTGATTAAGTTACGAGATATGACATGATATGATATAACCAGATATTTATGATAGGCCACCTTGGGCGTTGTTTACTCCTTGAGATGTTGTGTGCTGATGATATCGTTCTTGCTAGAGGCTGTCAATCGGAAGCCGGATTATGATTATATTGACGATATGTGATGATAATATCGATTTATACGAGACTGTCGATGAGTAGTCAGATCTTGATTATAGTGATGATGTTAGCATTGTACTAGATATAGGTCAGTACCCAGATTATGATATTTGATAAAGAGAATACCAGATGAATGATAGGACGAATGTGATATTGACCCTTACCCAGATTTGGGGATGCCATACGACGGATTTACGTACGAGCTATAAATTGATGTTTGATCCGCACTTTTGATTTTGGAATAACTGATTATAGAGATATGTTATCGGATGTGATATTATTGAGGCGAGAGCACCGACTATATATATATGTATATATATATATATTTATATATATGTATCGACTCAGAGGTTAGGCGGTTTCCCTTACCTACTGTTAGCTTTAGCTCAGCCTTATAGTTGTGTAGCTATATGACTCTTATGACATTAGATGCAGTTTAGCGATCATGGTGTGCAGTATTTCAGCTCCCGCATATTATTATTGTTGCTCTGCATCGCATACTGTTGTGATTTATATTCCATTATTGATATCCTGCTGTTAGGACACCAACACCATTACCGATGATGCATATGTACCACGTACACTTATTTGCCGGCGCACACACATCTTCATCGGTAATTGCCATGTCACGTACACTTAGAGAATGTTATTTCCTGGTTTAGCTTATTACCTAGTAGTGGCATGATATTTGTGCACTTTCTTGATATTCCAGCTTGACATTGTAGTTATTACCTGTCATTTCATGCATACTGTTATTCGTTATATGCTGCATTCATGGATTCTCATGCTTATATTCATGGTTTACATGCTATTGATGATTCAGATTTCCATGATATTTCCTGGATTTTGGAGGAAAATCGCAAACCATATATAAACTGCTTTCATTCTTTTTAAATAAAAAAATGTGGTTTTCCCATGATGTATGAGTCGTCCACCATGAGTTTTGCTGATGGATTTCGAGACCCGATTCGAGGAGGCGGATGAACCGTTTCGGGTACATGGTGGGCCCGGTGCGGTACCCCGGGGAAAGAAGATCGCAGGAGATGGCGTTGAGCCTGGCAGGGGAGCACGACCGACCGGTGATTTTACCCGACACGTCGGATATCCGGAGGATACCTTCGTAGTCATGAGATGGATGGTAGGGGACGATCTGGACTGACGGCGCCCTGGATTTTGTGATTGAGATATTAAGATTTGAGATATTGAGGTACAGAGATTGAGATATTGAGATTATGTTTTATGCCGATGCTAGGCACTGTTTTATGCTGATTTCATTACGATACTTCATTTTAAAATACAGAAATCTCACAAATTTATGAGAGCAGCTTTCTTCAGTACTTGCATTCTGTTCATGCATTCATACATCATCTATACATATTGCTACCTGATGCACTGACACAGGCACATGGGATTATACTTGGGTTAGATATTTACCCTAGCCGTTGTTATAGGTTGCTGGTTATATATATTTGAGGATTATATATATTGATCGTATGACCTAGGATTGCGTCATACATGCGATTTCTGTTCGTAGATCTTTTTCTACTCACGAGTTGGTAACTCACCCCCGTTGTGCTCCAGTTTCTTGCAGGTGTTGCCGTACGGATTTCATTACGGCTTTGCGGGCACAGTTTCTTTCAGGTGACTTGCTAGTAGGTGGGTCATTTGTATTATACCCATCATTATACATTGTATATTATATTTCAGTTGTATCTAGAAGTTCCATCAACCAAACTTGTACTTATTTGAGATAGAGACCAGTGATGTTTATTCTTTCGACCTTAGAGTCGCACGTTATATTTCTCTAAGTTTCTTTCTGGTTAGTGTTCCTTTTCTATTGTGATCCTCACCTTTAAGCGTTGTATATTATGTTCCATATTGGTGGATTTGATATGGTTCTTCCTATACTCTACTACTTTCTTGGTTTGGATTTCTGGGCTAAGCTTATTTAGAGCATGTACGCCTTGAGACGTTCGTTGCCTAAGTGTCGGTCATGTTCCGTACTTTAGGGACGTGACACACGCTCATATGAAAGATTGACTAGGCCTAGAACATTCCGCCAAGGCGAACTCGTGCTAGTGGTCAAGAGACCTATAATCCCCAATCCCGCCAAGCGGGGGAAATTCGAGCCGAACTATGAAGGCCCGTATATCATAGACAAGGTCTACCAGGGTGGAGCCTATCTACTCATGGACATGCATGGAGAAAGACACTTCAGGCCAATAAATGGTTGCTTCCTGAAAAAGTACTACGCCTGACGAGTCACGGCCTAAGTTAACGATAGATGACGCCGCCTATGTCCGTTCTCTATCTTCTTAAGTCCAAACTCTATAAATAGTAGCCGGCTTTCGGACCGAAACGTCCTTAAACTAACGATGGACCACTATGTCCTAAAACTGGCTGCGGACCGAAACGGCCTTAAACTAACAATGGACCACTATGTCCTAAAACTAGCTATTGACCGAGACGTCAATAAACTACTACGGATCGCAACATCCTAAGGCTGACACAAAAAAATAATAAAAATGGAAGAAAACGGTATGTTCATAAGCAAAATGGGCACGGATGAAAACCCGAAAGGGCTCCGTGAGTAAAAACAACAGGGTTACCGGCGAGTTTTGTGAAAACCCGAAAGGGCGTAGGCTCGTTAAAAGACACTTGCAAGGTCCTCTCAACCCAGTAAGGAGAAACAACCTGCTTGAGATCCTTACGACTCACAAGGGAGAAACACACTTAGGGATCCCCATGATTCTTGAGGAGAAATTACACTTGCGAGATCCTCACGACTCATAAGGAGAACCCTTCTTTGAGACCCTTACGGCTCATAGGATTCAAAAGCCTTAAGCTACAGGGATCTGAACCCGTTCTTAAGCCATCACAACCTCCAATGCTGCCCTATAAGTAGGTTCAGTACCCTTGTATACAATCCACGGGCTCGAATAAACATTTCCCTAACAAAGTCCCACCAGAAACTGGGGATATGTTCATATGGCAAAAGACACTTATAAGTCCTCTAGACTTATAAGGAGAAAATACTCTTGTAAGATACTTACGACTTATAAGAGAACACACACTTAGGAATCCTCAAGATTCCTAAGGAGAAAACGCATCTACAAGATCCTCATGACTCGTAGGAAGAAATACCTTTATGAGACCCTTACGGCTCAAGAAGTCAAAAGCCTTAGTCGACAGGATCTTAACCCTGTTTACTAAGCCACCTTTGTTCAACATCGACAGAGGCAAATGATGATTCACTCCTGGCAATATCCCAGTTGTAGCGATGTTGATGCCTAAATCGGTATCAAATCCCAAGCTTGAAGCAAAGCAAATACACACAAAAATAGCCGAAAAGATGGGGCAACTTGCAACAAAATCAGCAAGTAAAAATGTATGCATACAAAATAGTCGAAATAGTTGGGCAACTCGCAATAAAAAGCAGCGAGTAAATAAAATAATTAGCCGAAATGATTGGGCACCGCGAAAAATACCCGAAATGATTGGGCAATCGCGACTTTCGCGATATAGAAGCTGAAATGATAGAGCATCGCGGAAAGAAAAAATATATGAAATAAAACTTTTTGCCCTACATGTGAGATCGCATCGATCCCTGTATACAATCTAGGGGCGCAAACAAAGAGGGAACCATAACTTCCCACCAGGTTTCATCAAAATGAAGCCAAATCTCGACGGTTCACAGACAGCCTAGAGATCATCAACAGCGTTCGTCCTCATTCCAACAGGATTCAGACGCGACAATCGACCTTAGAGCCATGGCAAAGTCCCCACTCCGAATCTCGACGGTTCACAGACAACTTAGAGGCAATATCGACATTCGTTTCATTACAACATACGCAAAGTCATCCACATGAACCTGTCTCGGAAATACGTCATCCACAAGACCCCGTCACGAAAATACGTCATCTACATGACCTCGTCGCGGAAATACGTCAGCCAATGACCCCGTCACGGAAATTCGTCATCCAATGACCCCGTCTCGGAAATACGTCATCCAATGACCCTGATCAGTCAAAAATATTGCATTCTTAACACGGCAATTTCCCTATCATTTGCACTCATCTAGAAGTGTTCGGCATTCATATTTCACATATTTGCAAATCAGTCGTTAAATATCAGATTGCATGTGTTAGACTCTAAAACCAGCACTATAAAGGAAATTGACCGCATTTCATGGCATCGCATCATCCCTATATTGCGCAACACTTGTTTCGAAGTCTGTGCAGGAAAATCCAGAAGAAAAGCTAAAATTGTCATTTTGCTGATCAAACATTACACCAACTCTAAGTTTTGAGATCTGGTAGCAATCCAAAGGGATAAATACAATTCAACATATCAGAAAATAGCCCAAGTGTTAGGCCCAACAATCACCAGAAGAACCAAGCCCTGAAGCTTCAAAAGAGCCGCGGAACCGCGGCGGGAGCCGACTTGCACCACGGTTTCGCGGCGGTTTGGACACATCAACATATATTTTTCAGTGCAAAATTCATTTCTCGAGGCCCACATTCATTTCACATGCTTCAAATTCCAGAATTATCTCGAAGCTTCTACCATATCAGCAAAGAAGATCATTAAGCTAATCCTAATTAAGCTCCTAACTAATCACATCTAGAAGCTTCTCCTCAACAAACTTTTGGAGGGAAATTCAAATCTCCTCTAACTAACTTTTGGAGGGAAATTCAAATTCTAATCCTAGATCTAGGGTTTGGGGAGGTCTATAAATAGGAGCCTAGATCTAAGGGTTGAGGCTAATCTTTAATCAATCATTAGTGGTTGAATCTTTACCTCTTTCTTCATCTTCTTCCACAAGTCTAGTGACAAGACTTGTGCGAAACCTTAACCCTAATTCCACTCCAAATTCAAGATCTTGAGTACCAATCAAGCAAGAAGCCCTTCAACCTTTTAGGAGCGGAGCCGATCTCCAACCGAGCAAGCGATCCAAGACGATCCGCGACTCACGGGGACGAGCGAAGCCAAATCGACGATCGAGTTCTTCCTCTTGTAGTTCTTGAGCGAATGTAATGAAATTATTGATATAAATAAAATGTGAAATTCTTTAATCTTGTTTTCTTTAAATTCTTGCATCATGATTCGATCTCAATTTGTAATTGTAGTTCTTGTTGTGATGTTTGAGTAAAACTCCGCTCGTCGAGGAGTCGAGACGATCAATAGAATGATGATGTAACAAATCTTAAAACGATTCTTGAGTCCTACGAGTTTTGTAAACCCTAGAAAGTTCAAGAATCGATGACCTAGTTTCGTTCCGATGCTTTCTTGATTATCGCTCAAAATTAGGGATCTACGATCGTTTCTTGAATTTATTAGAGGCTAGAATGTGAATGATATCGATGAAAGAACAAGGGATAAGATGAAACCCTAGTTTCACAAGAAATCTCTAATTCTCGTCGATCATCATCGATCATCATCGATCTAGTATCAATTCATCGAAGGATAAGAATACGTCATTGTAAGATTACATCACATCTATAGATCCGATCGATTCCTACGAGCCTCATTTAGATTCTTGATATTTGATTGGAAAAATCAACAAACTCTCAATTCTTGATTCTATCTTTTTCTTGTTATTAGATCTATATTTTCTAATTCTTGAACTTCAACTATAAATCATGAATTGCTTTCTTTTCTTTCTTTTAAAGTTTCAATTCATCTAATTCAAAAGACGAACTATTACACTGTCCCTGTGGACGATCCGCACTCACTTACAATCTACATCCGACACCGTAGTTGATTGCGGTCAAACAATTCTTTGATTGTGAATTTTATTCATTTTCTTAACACACACAAAGAAACATTCAATCAAATGGCGCCGTTGCCGGGGACTATTTGATTTGATTTACACAAACAAGAATTCGTTACAATCAAATGGCGTCGTTGCCGGGGATAGTGCGCTAATTGTTCGTATTTTGAAATTTCAGTTGAAAAGTTTATTCCATCTATATTTTTAGATCTAAATTCGCCCAAACCCTAAACGTGTTGTTATGATTTGTTGCGAGGAAATCTGGAATCATTGGAGCCGTGGAATTTTTTTTTGATCATTCCAGAGAGCTTAGAAGGTGATCAGAAACAGAGCCTCAAAATTTCGTGCAGTGATCTGATATTTCCACCACGGAACCGCGGCATTAGGCGACTCCCGCGGCGGAACCGCGGTGCTACAGTGGAATCACTGTTCAAAAAATTTTTGGTAACTCTCTTGACTTTCTTATCTACTTCCTCATCTACTCCAATTAACATTTTGTGCAGGTTTCTTTGCAAATAAATCGCAGCGCCGCAAAAAGCAAAATAAATTATGCGTGTTTTTGATTTTTTTGGTTGTTTGCATAATTAATACGGACATTAAGGGGCAACGACCAAATCCAGATTAGGTGGGGAGTTCATTACCCTTCCTAATCCCCGAAAATCGCAAAACTTGCATCCGCATTTACCCTAATTAACTAAAAAATATCTAGAAATGACTCTAAGGACCGTCGAGCTCACTTAGGACAGAAGAAGGCCGTGGGTAATTCATTGCTTATCCGCGTTTTCTTGTGGTGTCTAAGGCAAGTATGTCTAAGGCCAGTGGTTATTAATTAGGCCCACTACTTACGTAGTGGAGTACCTTCCCACTTACCTGCTACTTACCTGGCCACAGGGGGACAAAGAGGCAGTGGAGGATTTATCTTGCGACTTGTCTTTTGGCAGTTAGGAGCGGTCTAGAGTTTGACCTAGGCGACCACTAGATTCTAAGGTTTTGTGTGTTGTATTTGTTGTGTTGCATCATTTTTTTTCAAAAATCCGTATCTTTTCAAAACAAACACCGCATTCATTCATTCCCCTAATTATAATTTCACGCTGCCACTTGTACTAACCCTTTTTAGTGCAAGATAGGCTGGACAACGGGATTCTAGTGCCTGTTTAGTCCGCGTCCCTTATCGACCCAAAAGTCGGTGTTTCTACATTTACCCTCTCTTTTACCCACCACACCCACATCGATGGATCCACCTCCATCGAACTTCTTTTCCACTAATCTTCCACCGTCCGTTGGTGCGCAGAATCCACCTCGCATCTCTTTCCAAGAGAGGTGCTACCCTACACGAGGCCCCCTTTCCACCTGTCTTTCCACTCCACCAGCCAACGGGGAAAATTTTCAAATAAAACCCCAATACATCAACCTTCTACCAAAATTTCACGGTCTCGAGTTTGAAGACGCATACGTGTTTGTCACGAAATTTGAAAATGTATGCGCAATGATGGGTACCTCACAGCTTTCTGTGGATGCTTTCCGTCTTCGTCTTCTCCCATTTACCTTGTGCGATTTAGCCGAGAAGTGGCTTTATAACACTACGGCACATTCCATTTCAAATTGGGAAGAATTCGTCAGAGTATTCCTTAAGAAATTCTACCCACATCAAAAGACAGCTCGAGTCCGTAGCGAAATCTATCAATTCACCCAGCTTCCAAATGAAACATTTTCAAAATGTCATGAACGTTTCAAGGATCTGTTAGTCCAATGTCCACATCATGGCATCCCGAGATGGGAACTGTGCCGTATCATTTATGAGGGCATTAATCCTAACACAAGACAGACCCTTGAATCCATGTGTCAAGGCAACTTTATGACAAAAGATGATAGGGAAGTCTGGAATTTTCTAGAAGATTTCGCTGAAAGATCTTTACAGTGGGAGGGTGTGAGTCAATCGTATAGGGATGGCAATGATATTTCCATAGGAATTAGAGCTGAAATTTCAGCTTTACACAAGAAATTTGACGCTATGGAAAACAAACTTTTAGTCGCCGCCCTAAACCAAATGTCACTCTCCAAAACTATATGTGGCTGCTGTTCTGATCCTACTCACTTGACAGAAGAATGTCCGTTTCAAGGTCATGAGCATATCAATTCTGCCTACCAACAAAGACTTAGAAACGACCCATTTTCTTCCACATATAATCAGGGTTGGAGGAATCACCCAAATTTTGCTTGGAACCAATCACAATTTCAAAACACGGTTCCAATCCAAAACAATTTCCAAGGGGCCCCTCCACCACAACAGCAACCACCACTTCAATTGAGTCAGCACCCCTTCCAATCACAAAACTTCCATAATCCGGCCAACACTTTTGCACCACATGAAAACTCTTTGCAATTGACCGGTACAGATAATACCTCTGCACTAGCACAAACCTTGGATACTTTCATGAAACAATCCATCCAAGGGACGGCAAGTTTGCAATCTTTCGTCGAGAATGTGATGAAGATCATTATCTCTCAAAATTAGAACATCAAATCGATGGAAGAAGAAATTGCACAACTAAAAGCCGAAATGAGTGCATGAGAGAAAGGGAAACTTCCAGCTCAACTTTTGCCCAATCCTGGCTATTCACATAATGTGGATGCACTTACGTTGAGATCTGGAAGAGTGCTTGACCATCACGTTGGGGAAGAGTTTGATGACACTGATAAATCAATCAATAACACCCTGGCTGAGACCTTTCCTCACACACACACTTCTAGTTCTGATCCTTGTTCTTCTACCCCACCACCTTCTTCCGAGCCTATTCTTCGTTTCCCAAAAGGCTCGCCACTTCAGCCCACCTCTTTTACTCCTCCACGGACGATCCCCACTTCTATTTTGGGATCGGTTCCACACACACTTCCTTCTCCTATGATGGACCCAGCGCTTATTGCTAAAGCACCTTATCTTAATCGGTTAAGGGCTAACACACCGAGTCCACATATGGAGAAGATTATGAACAATTTTAAGCAAGTTAACATCAACATCCCTCTCCTAGATGCCATCCAACAAGTTCCTATGCGAAAACTCTTAAGAACTTGTGCACTAGGAAGAGGAAGACTCAAGTGCCCAAGAAGATTTTCATGGCAAAAACAGTAGACACGACTTTCCCTCAACAATTACCGAGGAAACGTAAGGATCCTGGATATCCTACTATTTCTATTTCTATTGGGGAGAAACACATCAACCGTGCTCTACTATACCTTGGCGCTAGTGTTAACTTGCTTCCATACTCAGTCTATGAGCAACTAGGTATCGGAGAGTTGAAGCCTTCGAGCATAACTCTCCAGATGGCTGACCGATCAATCACCAAACCTAAGGGTGAACTGGAGGATGTGTTAATAAAAATCGGGGAATTTATTTTCCCTGTGGACTTTATTGTAATTGATACACAGCCTGTAGCGAACCCACGGAATCAAATTCCGGTGATTTTAGGTCGCTCCTTTTTGGCCACTTCCAATGCAATAATCAACTGTCGAAACGGTTCTATGACCCTATCTTTCGGGACTAGGTCAATTGAGCTAAACATTTACAAGTTGGGAAGTGTACCCTCCGAACCTACTGCTCAGGTTTGTTCTGTAGACTTAATGGATGTCGACAGCAGCGAATTTGATGATCCTCCTGATATTGATCTGAACTTTTTTTATACGTTATTGTTTGACCCAACTATGTATCATACACATACGGACTCTTCCACTGAGTTGTCCGGGTCAACAACTAACACTGATTATGAACCGCTTTTAGAGTCTGAAGATCACCCCGCACTTTGTGATGGCATTATTCATCGGGGTATAGATGGAACTTTTGAGGAGATCTTCGCTGATGAACTCGCATTTCTGAATAACACGGGTGTTGAGATGAATCATCTTCCAACCAATGAAATTGAACCTCCACCCCTTCAAATGAACTGTAAAAAGAATGCGAGTAATCCATCACATTCACTGCATCGTCTCTCCAAAATGAGACGCACACACATTCTATTCCACCACTTAATCTTTCCCCACTTCTTCTTCCACCAACCAGAGCACTGCATTGATAAATTTTTTGAATGGTTGGTGTTAACTTTTGGTTTTTGCAAAGCTTGGCATCGACCAATGATTTTTGACCCCCTCTTGTGATTTTCAAAGCTTAACATTGCATAACTCAAGTTTGGGAGGGCAATTTTTCTGGCTCTTGAAAAGAAAATTTTTACAAAGTGATGAGCCAAAAATAAGTTTAGGGGAGGATCTTCACTTAAATATTTTGCCCCTACTAATAAATTCCTCTCAAGCTTACAGGTTTTTCGAGATTTAGCAGAAGGCAACAGTGAGGACACTGTTGAAAACAAGTTTGGGGGAGGTTTGTGCTTATTTTCGCATCATTTGCATATCATTTGCATAAGCACAAAACATTTTTGAAAACCTATAAAAATTTAAAAATTTTCAAAATATAAAAATATTTTGTACATAAATAAGATAATAAAAGTTTAGATAGTGAAAAATTACATCCATGAGATTAGAAAAATTTAAGAAAACTAAGAAAATTAGAAGTTTTCTTCTACGAACTAGTAATAAGTAGTTATGAGCCGTTGTCTCAAGGGTTAGTAAGATGAAGGACGTCACTAATCTGAGGATAAAAATAAGTCTGAAAAATAGTTTCTAATCTAGATAGCCAAACATTTTGAACGTTGATACCCTGCTATTCGCACTTACACAAGTCTTAAAGCCTGGGATAGTAAAGGATACATTGAAATACTCTTGTCTTAAAGCCGATGTATAAAAAAATGAATAAAATATAAAGTGGTGAGAAAAATGGACACTAGTTTTGTTATCGTCGATGGCAATAAAAAATATATAGCGAGGGTGCCTCTTCACCTAGTGCCCTAAGGCCAACCGGTCTGGGAGTCACTGCTATGCCTGAAGTGGTGCAAGACGAGGAAAATACACCAAGTAAGCAAGCACAGGAGTAATCGGTCGGTTAGTACCTCAAGAAGTATTAATGGTCGCATGAAAGTGTGTGAGCACATCTAAATATTCATTAATTAAAAAGTACTGAGGCTGATGGGCAGGAGTATGATAGCTTGAATTGAATTCTCCGGGTGTAGGGATGTCCTTTACACACACGCAGTGTTATATGATCGATGTTTCGAAGAAATATAGAAATGAAAAATAAGACGATGTTTTATTGAGTGAGGACGTGATTTCTAACATCTTTTCATGACCATTAAGATAGGGTTCATGACAACCGAAAAGCTAGCTTAGTTGGAAACCCTAATTTTCAAAGTCTTTCTTTTACAATTCTTTTCTTTAAATGTAAATTTCATGATCTTCCTTTTATTATTGGATTTTGTGGGTGCAATCCGCTGAAAACCCTCAGGAGACAACACTCCTACTAGGGACACCTAGAGGTTTAAAGGCTTGTTGCACGTGCTCAGTGCAATCGTGTTGCCTACGAAAGTGTGCTAGTTAGTTTTTCTCTTTCTTTATTTTCTCCTTCTCTTTTTAATAAATCAGTTCGCTCTAGATGATCGAAAATAAGTTTGGGGGAATTTGATCAGTCGAAAATATTGCATTCTTAACATGGCAATTTCCCTATCATTTGCACTCATCTAGAAGTGTTCGGCATTCATATTTCACATATTAGCAAATCAGTCGTTAAATATCAGATTGCATGTGTTAGACTCTAAGACCAACACTATAAAGGAAATTGAACGCATTTCATGACATCGCATCATCCCTATATTGTGCAACACTTGTTTCGAAGTCTGTGCAGGAAAATCCAGAAGAAAAGCCAAAATTGTCATTTTGCTGATCAAACATTACACCAACTCCAAGTTTTGAGATCTGGTAGCAATCCAAAGGGATAAATACAATTCAACATATCAGAAAATAGCACAAGTGTTAGGCCCAACAATCACCAGAAGAACCAAGCCCTGAAGCTTCAAAAGAGCCGCGGAACCGCGGCGGGAGCCGGCTTGCGCCGCGTTTCCGCGACGGTTTGGACACATCAACATATATTTTTCAGTGCAAAATTCATCTCTCGAGGCCCACATTCATTTCACAAGCTTCAAATTCCAGAATTATCTTGAAGCTTCTACCAGATCAACAAAGAAGATCATTAAGCTAATCCTAATTAAGCTCCTAACTAATCACATATAGAAGCTTCTCCTCAACAAACTTTTGGAGGGAAATTCAAATCTCCTCTAACTAACTTTTGGAGGGAAATTCAAATTCTAATCCTAGATCTAGGGTTTGGGGAAGTCTATAAATAGGAGCCTAGATCTAAGGGTTGAGGCTTATCTTTAATCAATCATTAGTGGTTGAATCTTTACCTCTTTCTTCATCTTCTTCCACAAGTTTAGTGACAAGACTTGTGCGAAACCCTAACCCTAATTCCACTCCAAATTCAAGATCTTGAGTACCAATCAAGCAAGAAGCCCTTCAACCTTTTAGGAGCAGAGCCGATCTCCAACCGAGCAAGTGATCCAAGACGATCCGCGACTCACGGGGACGAGTGAAGCCAAATCGACGATCGAGTTCTTCCTCTTGTAGTTCTTGAGCGAATGTAATGAAATTGTTGATATAAATAAAAGGTGAAATTCTTTAATCTTGTTTTCTTTAAATTCTTGCATCATGATTCGATCTCAATTTGTAATTGTAGTTCTTGTTGTGATGTTTGAGTAAAACTCCGCTCGTCGAGGAGTCGAGACGATCAATAGAATGATGATGTAACAAATCTTAAAACGATTTTTGAGTCCTACGAGTTTTGTAAACCCTAGCAAGTTCAAGAATCGATGACCTAGTTTTGTTGCGATGCTTTCTTGATTATTGCTCGAAATTAGGGATCTACGATCATTTCTTGAATTTATTAGAGGCTAGAATGTGAATGATATCGATGAAAGAACAAGGATAAGATGAAACCCTAGTTTCACAAGAAATCTGTAATTCTCGTCGATCATCATCGATCTAGTATCAATTCATCGAAGGATAAGAATACGTCATTGTAAGATTACATCACATTTATAGATCCGATCGATTCCTACGAGCCTCATTTCGATTCTTGATATTTGGTTGGAAAAATCAACAAACTCTCAATTCTTGATTCTATCTTTTTCTTGTTATTAGATCTATATTTTCTAATTCTTGAACTTCAACTATAAATCATGAATTGCTTTCTTTTCTTTCTTTTAAAGTTTTAATTCATCTAATTCAAAAGACGAATTATTACACTGTCCCTGTGGACGATCCGCACTCACTTACAATCTACATCCGACACCGGAGTTGATTGCGGTCAAACAATTCTTTGATTGTGAATTTTATTCATTTTCTTAACACACACAAAGAAACATTCAATCAAATGGCGCCGTTGCCGGGGACTATTTGATTTGATTTACACAAACAAGAATTCGTTACAATCAGACCCCGTCACGGAAATACGTCATCCAATGACCCCGTCTCGGAAATACATCATCCAATGACCCCATCACGGAAATACGTCATCTACATGGCACTGTCATGGAAATACGTCATCCACATGACCCCGTCGCGGAAATACGTCATCCAATGACCCCGTCACGGAAATACGTCATGCACATGACCCCATCTCGGACATACGTCATCCACATGACCCCGTCACGGAAATACGTTATCTACATGACCCCGTCGCGGAAATACGTCAGCCAATGACCCCGTCACGGAAATACGTCATCCTATGACCCCGTCTTGGAAATACGTCATCCAATGACCCCGTCACGGAAATACGTCATCTACATGACCCCGTCGCGGAAATACATTATCCACATGACCCTGTCTCGGAAATACGTCATCTACATGACCTTGTCATGGAAATACGTCATCCAATGACCCCGTCACGGAAAGACGTCATCCACATGACCATGTCTTGAAAATACGTCATCCATATGACCCCGTCGCGGAAATACGTCATCCACATCACCCCGTCTCGGAAATACGTCATCTATATGACCCCGTCTCGAAAATACGTCATCCAATGACCCCGTCGCGGAAACACGTCAGCAAACGACCTTCGTCGTGGAAATACGCCACCAGTGGCCCCGCCTCGAAAATAAGTCAACCCCTTCTGGTCTCGTGGAACATGGAAATACGTCAACCTTGACCCTGTAGGAAGCGTCCAGAGCAACCCTTGACTCCGTGAAATGCGGATAATGTCAACTTCATCAATCACTTACATATCCACTCAACTCGTAAGGGAGAAAACTCTCTTATGGGATCCTTACGACTCTTAAGAGAAAACACACTTAAGAATCCTCATGATTCCTAAGGAGAAAATGCACCTACGAGATTCTCTCGACTCGTAGGGAGAAAAGTCTTTATGAGACCTTCACGGCTCATAAAGTTGAAAAGCCTTAGGCAGCAGATCTGAACCTGCTTCCTAAGCCATCACTACTTCTCGAAGTGTTCAAGACGGAATGCTCTCTATCATCTACAGGCTATGCTTACTAAGGTAACATGCCGGTAACACAGAAAAGACAAGAAAGCAATAAATAACACAAGACGGTACGAAATAAATGTATCTTTTATTTATAAGTTCAATTGAGTATAAGTTACATCATTTGAAAGGCTAGAGAGAAATGGATACATTTTATTCAAAAATTACAAATGATATAAAAGCAACTATTTGGAGGGAAGCGTTTTCAACAGGCCAATCAATTTCTCTCGCACTCCCCTTAGTCCTTCTTTACAGTCAGCCGCCATGGCCAACTCCATTTCAACCTGAGCCTGTTACTGCAAGTAAGATGAAAGTTGCTCATCTATGACCCACTGAGCTGCCTCACGACTCTGCGCATCCTGCTCGATGAGGTCGAGCTTCTGCCTCAGCATTAGTCCATCGGAAATACATTGTAGAAGGCCCTCAAAGATAGATTTCAACTGCACAGCATTGGCATCAGCCTCAGCATGCAGTCGAGCAGATTCTCTAGAAGTCTCTTCACATTCCTTATGCTTCAAGGCCGCTTCTTGTTCAAGATGGCGGAAGTAGGGAGTGCTCTGCTCGACCCATGCAGCCCGTTGAGAGTTCACAGCCAGGACTTCAGGACCAGGACGTCCGAACTCGAGCTCATGCAGACAGGCCTCAATTTTCCTGCAGTGACTAACCCAAGACTCAACGACGCCCTCGGTATGAAAGTTCGCGAGTGTCGGATTAACCTCGGCAGCAAAATCTGCAGCGAATGTAGGATCCTCCGCGTCAAGCTCCTCGATGTAATCGCTCAACATGCGCAGACAATTTACAGCACCTTTCGAGGATGAACGTCGAGAAAAGGGGCCTGCTGGCATTATGACTCGAGATTCGAGCGGAGCTGAGATCGGTATCATCGCTACAGAAAAAATCACAGTCAAATGACGGTTCAAGAAATAGAGAATGTTCATGAACAATGAAGTTTATTATACCGGCTGCAGCAGGAAGCAAGGCCGGGAGTACCGGTGGTGCAACTGTTCTTTCATTTCCACCTTCAAGCTGTAGTGCTGCAATCAGAACAAAGAAGAATTAGAAACGATTTGGCTGCTCGTAAAAGTAAGAAAAGACAATATCTAAAGGCTGTACTCACCAGCGCCATTAGATGAGGCAATCTCTGACTGGAAGGAGAAATGTTGGTGCAGCACCTGATGCAGGTGATCAAAAAGGACTCCTGCAAGGATGTAATAATGCAATGTCAATACATAAAATATACTGCCTACAATGAAACTGATAGGTCACAAATCCATACCTTCCAGCATTTGTGAGGATACGAGAGAAGGCAAAGAGGCGGCCACTATCAAAGCAGCAACTGGTGATGCTTCCTCGGGTGGCACAACCTCAACGCTCACCACATCTGCATCAGAAACAAGAGAAGTACCGTCAGAAGATATTGAAAGGGATTGCAAAATAACAAGAAAAGCAATGACCCAAAATTTACCTGGTGGGTCGCCGGTCGGAACCGTGATAAGGGCGTCACTTGATGCAGCGACTGCTTCACCCTCCTCCATCGGAACGGTTTCACTACCCGTAGCTTCATCCCCCGACTCCATGAGAATCGTTGTGACACTCGCAGCACCCGGCAACGACAATGAACCGCAAGGTGAGAGAGTGGCAATTGGGGCAGTTCCAGACTCTTGAGAAAGGGTGTCAACCTCAGGCTCGATGGTTGCCGCCATCTCACCTACCACTTCCTCATCAAGACTCGGCCCTGCAGGATAGGATATATGAGAATTTGAAAATTAAAACGTTGAAAAAAAAGAACTCAATGTTACGTTACGTTGGGTCGGTCTTTCAACTGCTTCCCAAGCCGCATGTGCTACCTGTCTGTGAGCGGTAGACAGCATGGCCGGAGCATCCTCTGAAGGAGTAGGGGTGGGGGTAGCAGCACTCGAACCTGCACCCATGGCTAAGGTAGCGTTACGATCCCTTGCTGTGCACATTCTACGCTTCCTTTCGACCCGGGCCGTAAGAGCGGATCTTCTCAAGACCTCCGTCAACGGTACGTTATCGTCCATGCCGATAGTTATCTCTGGAGCCGTTATGGCATCCTTCATCGGTCGTTTAAGTAAAGCCTCTTTCGGCAATGCCGAGGAGGCCGAGACTTTGATAGTTAACCCCGGAAGCATCTCCATGTCACCCCGCGGGATCGGCACTGTACTGGGCATGACCTGAGTCGAGGTAGTCCCTGTGATAAAAAAAAGGGGTCAGATATCCATAAGAAAGGCGAATGAAGACGCAATGAGCCGAAATATACCAACGCCCAGCGAAGCGTGAATCCTCTCCTCCTCCTCAAAAGTTTTGAGGGAAGCAACGAGAGTCTCTTCAGTGGAAAGACCTGTTAAAGAAGGAAAAGCGTCAGCTACAACATGATGATAAAAATATAATGAAATGACGAAAGGTACGATCGATATTTACTTGATTGCACGAGGATGGCTATTCCCGCTTTGTGGCTTGCTTATCGCTCGGAAGCTGCAATAGCAGCCTTGAGATCGGTATCGTCTGGCGCTATGAATAGACCCTCATTGGTCCCATATTCGCCTAAACCCTTACTGTAAGGAGCATGAGGCTCCTGACCAAATACAACGTCGGCAGCAAGAATCGACTTCTTCTTCTTCTTCTTCTTCTTCTTCTGCGAGCGAGTACCAGTCGCCGCTAACACAAGCTTATGCTTGACGGGCACCTTAGGACGACGAGTCCCAATATCTGAACCCACGCCAGACTCGGGAGATGCCACAGTCACCGTTTCCATGGGAGCACGGGGTACCGGAAGCTCAGGCCTGTCATGCGGGACCTCGACCGCAGCAAATTCTTATAATGGAGGACGAACAATGGTCCGTTGCTTCAGAGGAATGCTTGGATTACCAGCCGGAGCGGTACCCTTGCGATCAAGCAGCAATCGTTTCTCCTCCCTGATGACGGCGCCCATCGAGTGTTGATACCACACCACATGCACATTCAGGGCCTTAGGAACACAACTCGGTTCACTAATGAAAAAGTGGGACCCTGTGTTTAGGCGCATAAAATGATGCAGCGTGCTTCGCATTCCCTTTTCGGTAGTGGCAGGTTCTGCCAAGAAAGCCTCAAGTGGGACGCCCTGATTATAGCTCAGCTGCTGGGCGAAACGATGCGGATTGTATCTCATGAATAACGCCGCATCATTTTGTCGAAATACCAGAAATCCCGGCCTAATGGATTACAGATGAAGAATCTCCCAAGCTTTCAGCACAGAGGCCCTGTCTTTAAAGATGTCCTGTAATGGCAGCGCCGTCTTCGCAGATTCCTGGCCGACGGTTAAAATTTTTTCGGTAAAGGACATGCCGTCTCCAACCGTGCGTGGACGAAGGAGCAGACCCCTAGCTTCCCGCGGCGACGGATTTACGATGGATGCGTCGACCGGCCGCATTATCCGAGGAAACTTACATCTGTCATAAAAGGAAGGTCTTCTGTGGATGCCGAAGACCTCGAGCGCGTGCAACTCAAAGAATGAGGTGAAATAATGCATTGGAAAGTTGGCAGGCTGCACCCCCGGCTCAGTAGTGTCTGCTGCCAAGCTGAGGCCGTGATACAGGTGGGCTAGCCCAGCAATTCCAACGGCCACTTGTATCCCGGCAACCATTCGATGCGCGGGGTAGAAGACAGAAGGCCTCATGTAGCGAGGGTGCATAGGAAGCGCAAACTAGCTTAACCATAAACCGAGGAACCCTAGAAAGAACGATTCCTTATCAATGCCCGGAGCGGAAATTTCTGAAAAGGGAACGATCGCGGCGTTGGGAAGAAAGAAATCCTTTTGATCGGCTTCTAATATTGGCCGGTGATCCAGGCCAAAGCCGAAAGGATCATCAAGTTTACCAAACTTTTCACCTTGTCGCGACAAAATTTCTGGGCGAAGAAAACAGGCAATGAAGTCCGCAAAGCTGACCCCCCGGCCTCCGGATTCGAGAAAGAGGCTCTCATACATATTCAACACCCTTATCAAACTTGGGAACTGGTGTTGAATGGAGTTCTCTGGGGTAAGACCCATTACCCCTGATTTGGTAGCAAAAACATACTCATCCGGAGGAAGCAACTCCTCGTAGTGCTCTCCCCTAACGGGTAAACCGGAGACCTCGGCAAATTCCTCTAAGGAAATGGAGACTTCTCGATCCAAGAAGAGGAAAGTGTGGGTCGGAATGTTCCATTGCTCTAAAAACGCCTTGATCCACCATGTGGGAGGTGCAGCATACTAGAACAAGGAAGCATAGATCGCAGGATACAATCCGAGCTTCAATAGCTATGACCTCTTCGCCGATAAAATATATCGGGCCCATTGTAAGTATCCGGTCGAGTGGCGGGGAGTTAGTCCTATGTGTAAGTCTACGGTAGCGCCCCGGCCTTCATTCTGACGCCAAGCGTGGAACAAAAACTTTTATAACTGGCGCTATCGCATACTATAACTCGGATCTTGCCATTAACGCTAAACTAACACCCTAGGGTTCTCATCACATGAGAGGGTTAGGGCGGAGGTTGAAGAAGATGCTAAGGATTGGAAATTGTGAACTCAAGAAACTATCTTAAGAGAGCAAAAACCAAGCACACAAAATAACCCTTGGCTGCCCAAAACTTTTGGGTGTGATATATATAGGGTTTTGTTTTGGAGAAACATAGAAAATATCTTACAAAAATATCTCCAACTCAACCCTAAAATATCTCACCTAAAACAAACTCAATTAATTCTTTTATGACTCACTAGATGACTCATTACATGAGTCATTACTGAACATTCTAGAATCAATGAGTCACACAAATGAGTCACACTTTCCAAAATCCATTTAATCATTTAAACTAAAATGATTAACCAAAAAGAAATGCATTTTCTAAAGTATTCTCGTAACGGATTACGAGAATACCCCTCACTTTTATATACATACCTGTATCCGTATTCCGACCGAATACGAATATGAGAGACTAAAATATTCCGACTCAATATAATACTTGGATCCGGCTTAAACCAAAGCCCACCAGTATTATCTGTCTGAAATATGACACGCGCACAAGTGCACATGCATTTTCGAACCCTGCCATAAAACCATACGGCCTCTACAACGTTTCGCCCGAATTTAAGAAACTATATGTGGGGGACTCTAAAGACTCGTCAATACCCTGGCAGTGGGTTTAACCATAAGCACGTCAGCGGCATTAGCTGTGCGTAACGGCTGCCCATGTATTGACCGAAAGGGAAGCTGATGAGCGAACTCATCCTGGAACCCTACTGAGCCTATCAGTGACAATATACGTACAGTCCAGTCCGTTCGTCTATGAGCATCGCATATTCGGCCTAGTGGGCTGGTAACTTCAGACCCCCAATAGCGGTATAAGTCGTGTTGGAGAGTAGCCCTAAACACCCTGAGAAACTACTGGAATACTTACCAGTAATTCTCATCTGCCTTGGCCAAGGACTTGGTGTAATGGCTCTCCTAGACACAACACGATCTCACCCCCAATACCGGGAGAGACGAATCCCCTGCCGATCCGCTCACTTGCCTCCATGTGGCTCGGGACTGTACCCAACTAAAACCTGTTTGCACGACTCCTTTGAGCCATGGTAGGGTAGTAATCAAAGCACAGTGGGAACTCACACGAGACAAATGATGACCTCAGGTCGATGAACTAACCTGTACACATGTCACCAGGGAACTGCTATCTGACGCTAGGTATAAATACCAACTAGCAGGTTCCCGACGAGTCCTTTCCTGTGTACTCATAATCCAATGAGCACCTGTATACATCTTAGGTGATCCAACTGACACCAGTGGCTTGTGAGACCGGCCACCGCCCTTCGTCGGGGTCTCGACTGTATACACTAGTCTACTCCGGAGTATCGATGAACTGTCTCGAAACTCCCACGACTAGGGACCACTTTTAAGGATGTGCTTATAGACTACCCAACTCTCACGTATATGATCACCATCATACTGTTGGTAGTCAAGCAGGATTCTAAGGGCTCTATCAACGTGTAATAGTGATAATGTCACCTGAAGCTGTACACGACTGATAAAGGCAAACCAGATAGCATACTATCATCTCGAGTAAGACTGTCTTACCGGTATAGGTCCTCCCTCAATAATTGACTTTGAGGGCACTATATCCAACAATCTCCCACTTGCCCTTAAGGCTAATTATTGCATTGTCGCATACTCACAGCCCATGTGATACCGAACACCCAACTGCTCTACTAATCAGTTTCACAAAACTCGTTTGTAAAAATCTTGTATTTGAGAAATAGCCTTAGTGAATGGATCCGCCCTAATGTTCCTTTCTATGTCTCTCTTAATCTCAAGTTCGCGGAGAAAGACATCTCCCGAATTGAGTAATACCTGTCTTAGAATATGTCTGGATATCTGATGGGACCTAGTTCATAAATGAACTCCAAATCTAAACTTCTTAAACTGTATCGACAACTGAAACTAATCAGTATCCAGCACCATGCCTCCTACAGTATCCTCTTGGACCACCTATCCATAATACTGCCCCTCGTGTGAGAGGGAAAACTATAACTCTGACAATCACTCTGTCATCCATGTCACCTTTGGAAGCCTGGAATTATAACCGTCTCCGAAGGAGGCCGCCGTTATCAAATCCCTAGAACATCCACTTATGTTCTAAAACTGCTTCCGAATGTTTCTCCAGGATTTGATTAATATAAACTTATTGCATCTAGTGCAAAAACAAAATCTGGTGTGGTACTTGACATCTCATGATCAACTCAATTGCCTAAGCAAGTGATATGTTAATCATGCACATTCCTCTCTCCTTTAGTCTGTAAGAAACCTTTAGATTTAGAGAGTAAGACTCTATCACCTGCAGGTACACCACCATGTCAGGAGTCGTCCATTCTAAAACATCTTTAGAATACTGTCTAAGTACCCAGATTGGGAAACTACCCAATTCTAGATCTAAAACAATAGATCTAGTAACCAGAATGTCTGATATTATATCCATATCCTGTATGGAGAAACAACTGTGTGACAACCAAACTATAACCGATCGTAGTATATGAATTTTACTTCCTACTCTGTGTATGTCACCAAATTTCAAGATATCACACCCTACTACCTTCTTAACAATCCATCCCCTATTCTGATGAAGTCAAACCCATGACTGTCACATCAAAAGTAGATGATCTATCTCCGCTATATCTGCTCGAGTCTATAAATAAACATAAGCAACTTGTCCACTATGCTTCCGCTGCTCCTACTGACCACAACAACCCTCTGGCAGAATAATATATACGTGTACTTCTAAAGCTAGTTTAGAACGACGCTATGCTTAACCTCCTGCCAGGTCTCATAGCCTGGAATAACAGTAGTGTCAAGTCTGGGTAAACAAGAACCTCCCTGTCACCGTCCTGGAGGCTACCGGAGTACCTCTCGGGTGTCTGAGGTTACCCACCATATCTGCGGAGTGGCTAATAGAATGTCAAACCTGATTGAATCTTTAGGTTCTATTAAATTTTCCGTAATCGTTTGCGGTTCTGGAACCACTCCCAGTTCTACCATACTCCCACTACTGTTTTCTGAAAAAATCCATTTTACTAAAACTGTGGCGAGTCAAGAACAATATCACTATTGATCTTCCAGATGGTAGAAAGTCAACCCTTGACATAGCCTGGGTCAACCCACAAACTGCCCTTACAGAAACGTGCCTTAAGTTATCCAGAGTCTGGTTCTAATCATAAGCCGGACAACTCCCCGTACCTTAACATCGTTAAGATATGAACCATTCTATATCCAATATAGAAACTTTGGCACTTATTTAATTGGAACCAGATTCAAATCATGCAACTGTCTCTAGTGCATATCAACTTAATGGAAAGAGGCTAATCTGTTAGTGTATATGCCCTAGAGGCCATTACTATATCATACTAGTTTGTATATTACTTAATGGAAGCTTGGGATATTCACAGTTGTATAGACAATCTTGCTCAAAATGGTTGTATGCTACTTGGTTTGTTTCTACTTTAATGTGTGCATGTGTTTCTTTTAGCATATCGCCTTTACACATTAGTGGAGCCCTTAGGATCTTTGCTTGATTAACAGCGTTGTGATGGAAGTCACACTAGTGGGGGCTGGATAATCTACAAGCACATCCTTTTACAGGTCCCTAGTCGTAGGATTATCGAGACGGGGTATCGATACTCCAGAGCAGACTAGTATATACGCTTCTCATCCCAGTAGGGGAGATGGTCTGTCCCACAGCCATCAGTATGTCGTACTGGAGATAGTATGCAGGTGCCCGTTAGGTTACGAGTACACTGGAAAGGACTCGCTAGGAACTGTTGGTTGGTACTATGCCTATCGTCAGTTATCAGTTCCCGGGTGACATGAGTACAGCTTAGTCCGCTGACTTGATACTGTCACTTCGCGTCAAGTGTGTTCCCACTGTTCTTAGATTGCTACCCTACCACGGCTCAAATGAGTCATGCAAACAGGTAGCAGTTGGGTGCAATCCCGAAACACTTGGAGGCAGTGACGGTTAGACAGGATTCGTCTCTCCCGGTATTGGGGGTTGATATCGCGCTGTGTCTAGGAGAGCCATTACAGAAAGTCCCTGGCCAGGGCAAGCGAGATATACTGGTAGGTTTTCCAGTGTTATCTCAGGGTGTTCTGGGCTACACTCCGACATGACTTGTACCGCTATTAGGGGACTGACGTTTACCGTCCCCTAGGCCCTCCATGCGATATTCTCAGACGAACAGACCGGACTGTATATAGATTGTCACATTCAGGCTCAGTAGGAGTTCGGATGGGTTCACCTCATCAGTCTTCTTATCGGCATCTACCTGGGGACCGTTATGTACAGCTAGTACCGCTTGCGGCCTGTGGTTAAACCCACTGCCAGTGTAGTGTCGAGTCTTTAGAGTCCCACACAGAGGGCTATTCGCCTTTGGGCAAAACAGAGTAGAGGTCGCATGGTTTTGCGACGGGGTTCGTTCACATCCACGCACTTATGCACGTTTGGTGTCCGGGCAGTTATTACTAGTGGGCTTTGGTTTAAGCCAGATCCTAGTGTAACGTTTTGAAAATCGTTTCGGTGAAATTTCAAAAAAAAAACGGTAAAATAAGGGGGTTTTCTGTAATAAGTCAAAATACAAATATCTTTTTATAAAAATTAAATATACATATTCTAGCTATGTAATTGCTAGTATTTGGTGTTTATTGAGCCACTGGTGAAATTTCAAATTTTCTGAAAAAAAATATTATTTTAAGCCGTCACTAATACATTTAATTAGGGAAAATTACAAATTGGAATGAGTTGAAACAAATTTTGTGCATCATAAAACTTTAAATAAAATTTTAAGTGTGGTTTTTGAAACGAAATCGTTTGCCAAAACGGTTTAGAAAATATCGAAGAAAAAAAGGCTTTTTTTTTTAGTATAAATGGATGTTGGGGGTATTGTATTTGTCATTTTGCTTCAACCCACACTCACACACCCCTACTTTCCATCATTGGCCGAACCCATGGCAGCCCCACACCCACACATCTCACACTTCTAGTTTAGTTTGAAATGAAACAATATGTATGGAAAAGAAAATGAAAGAATGCATATATTAGGTATGGGCTTGTTTGACTTGGTCAATTCTTGACTTCTTAACCTCACCAATTTCTCTCTCCCCTCACCCCCCCTCATCAGGCTGAGCCCCCCTTCTCCCAACAGCAGCAGCCCCCCCCCCCCAAATCCCACTCATTTTTGCATCAAAAGAATCCACAAAACCACTTCAAAATCCATACAAATTCAATTCTAAATCCAAATCTAACTCCTACCCATTATTCTTTATCCCATCAAGCATGGATCTAGGAGCTTGGAGGCCATTTTGGGAGGCTAGATTTCAAGCTTGGTCTCTTGATTTTGTGAGGTATAAATCCAAAGCCAAATTTAAATTGTTGGATAGTTTCTTTGATCAAAGTCAATTAAGTTTAAATGTGATTCTAATTGGGATTTAGTTTGTAATGGAAAGAGTTTGAGATCAAGTTAGGTTGTGATCATGTGTTCATGGTTGTGTAATGTTTTTTTAGCATCTTAAGCTATGCAACTTAAATTTGTTACTTATTGCCAATTGTAACATGTAAAGTGTCCAAATGAAAATATTTTGGAGACTAGGTTTTAGGATAAATGTAATTAGATGAAAAAATTTTGGTTATGGTTAGTGTGGCTTAGTTAAGATATTTTATGAGCATTTTGACCACTAGATTTGTTAAAATATCGTGTTTTGAAGTAAAACGGGTATTTGTCGCTTACTAGGTTTTTGGGTTAAATCGATTTTATTTTAGTTTGGGGTTTTTGTGAATTTTAGCCTATTTTATATTATAATTAGTGTTTGTGAATGTGCAAATGAATGTGCTTGGGGTTTTTCTCGATAGTTTGGCGTTTGAACGCCGACGTCGAGGGTTTTTGGGTTGATTTGTGAAAGCAACCATAGGTTTTGACCTATGTGGGATTCGTGAGTCATTTTGGTCATGAGTCGGATTTTAATGCGATACGGTGCGTTATGATATGTAGGTACCCCATGTGGACTTCAAGATGACAAGCAAGCGAGTGGCGACGTCGGCACCGGCGAGCGAGGACCAGATGAGTAGATTTATATCTACGGGGAGAAGTCGGGTGGATGGCGTATAGCACCCCCGCAGTCCGTGGTGGTGTATACGGATGCGTATACACACCAACAATTATTGTATGTTTTTGGGATTAATAACGATGTTTAGGATGGATATTGATGTGTTGGGTCATTTCAGTGTTGCGAACCCTAGGGTAGTGTTGCACTACACATACACACATACATACTCGCATACATTCCTATTTATATGTGCTCATAGGATCCTTTATAGTTATGTGTTCACATGGGTATGGGACTATGTGTTCATATACGGATTTGAGGATAGTGTTTGGGATTTGAGACGAGTCGATGGGATTTGATTCGAGGCCGTGAGATCGGTGATTTGGCAGGGTTCGTATTTGAGATACGACATGACGTTGTAGCGGGTCCTTTGATGTAGTGTTTCATACACGTGCATGCATACGTAGGTGGTATCAGCATTGTACTACATAGATCAGTACCCGGATTACGATCTTTGATAAGAGGATACCAGATGAATAGTGTGTTGAATGTGATATTGACCCGTACCCAGATTTAGGATGCCGTACGACGGATTTACGTACGAGCTATATATTGATGATTGATCCGCACTCTTGACTTGGGATGTCTGATTATAGATATAGTATCGGATATGATATTATTGAGGCGGGATCACCGACTAATATATATACAGGTACGTATATGTATCGACTCAGATGTTAGGCGGTTTCCTTACCTGTAGTCCAGCTTGTTAGCTTAGCCCTTTAGTTTAGTTTAGTTATTAGATTAGATTCGATTCTTACCTATTTCAAAAACTAACGAATCGTGGGTATTTTAAAAGACAGCTCAAGGGATCCTACGGATATTTTCAAAAGACGTATCTTTTTATAAAAACCACCGTAGCCCTATTTTCAAAACCCCGCGATTCGTGTTATTCCAAATGGCACCATTATTTAATTTTTAGCTCCCGCTCATTTTGGTTGCTCGCTCCGCATCGCATATTTACATTGTTATTTCATATTGCATTGTTGACATTATGCTGTTAGGACACCAGAACCATTACCGATGATGCGTATGTACCACATACACTTACTTGCCGGCTCACACACATCTTCATCGGTAATTGCCATGTCACGTACACCTTAGAAAATATTGTTGCTGAACTTAGCTTGATAACCAGTAGTTTGACATAATATTAGTGTACATACCTTATATGCCAGCTTAGATATTGTAGTTATTACTTGTCGCTTCATGCATACTGTTATTCATTCTCATGCTTATATTCATGGTTTTACATGCTATTGATGATTCGGATTCCCATGATATTTCCTGGATTTAGAGGAAAACCGCAAAACATATATAAACTGATTTCTATCTTTTTTTAATAAAAGTACGGTTTTTCCCATGATGTATGAGTCATCCACCATGAGTTTGCTGATGGATTTCGAGACCCAATTCGAGGAGACGGATGAACCGTTTCGGGTACATGGTGGACCCGGTAAGGTACCCCGGGGCAAGAAGCACGTGATGATGACGATGTGAGCCTGGCAGGGGAGCACTACCTACCGGTGATTTTACCCGACGCGTCGGATATCCGGAGGATACCGTCGTGGTCTTGAGATGGATGGTAGGGGCCGGTCTGGACTGACGGCGCCCTAGATATTGTGATCGAGACATTGAGATTTCGAGATATTGAGGTACAGAGACCGTGATACACAGATATCGAGATTTGGGATTACGTTTTGTGCCGATGCTAGGCACTGTTTTATGCTGATTTCATTATGATACCTTATTTTAAAAATACAAGGAAATCTCACTAAATTATGAAAACAGTTCTTCATTTACATGTATTCTGTTTCTATGCATTCATACCTCATTCATATGATATATTGCTACCTGAGGCACTGACACGGGCACATGAGATTATACTCGGGTTAGATTTTACCCTAGCCTTGTTATAGGTTGCATGTTATATATATATATGAGGATATACATTATGATCATTGACCTAGGTTGCGTTATTTATGCGATTTCTGTGCGTAGATTTTTTTCTATTCACGAGTTGGCAACTCACCCCCGTTGTGCCCCAGTTTCTTGCAGGTTTGCCGTACAGGTTTCTTTACGGCTTGCGGGCATAGTTTCCTTCGGGTGATTTGCTAGTAGGTGGGTTTACTGGTATCGTACCCCCCATTATATAACTTGTATATTATTACTCTGTTGTATCTAGAAGTTCCATCAACCAAATATGTATTTATTTTGAGATAGAGACCAGTGATGTTATTACTTCGACCTCAGAGTCGCGCGTTATATTTTTGCGGTTTTCTTGTGGTTTTGAGTTTCCTTTTGGATTTTGATCCTCGCCGTTGGCGTTGTATATTATGTTTCTTGTGTGGTTGTTACCGTCGATTGACGAAGAGCTAGCTCCCGCTTGGGGTCGCCTTTTTATTGATTTCGTATACTATTCATGTTGTATCCCGTTTGGGGGCCAGTATTTACAAAGGAGACTGCCGAAATTTTCAGTAAATTTTGATGTTCTTAAAAACCGCATAATTCGGCATATGCTATTAAAACTACTTGTTTTAAATTGGTTTTCCTTCACTCTACTACCTTTTTTGGTTTGGATTTCTGGGTTTTTGGTTTACTTAGATTACGTACGCCTCGAGACGTTTCGTAGTTTAAGTGCCGGTCATGTTCCATCTTTCGGGATGTGACACCTAGTATTTGTTTTGGGATTGGTTTTGTCTCAGTGTATTCGTGTTCCTCGGAACACGGATGCGGGTGTCTATGCACAGTTGACAGAGGCAGAGGCAGAGGCAGAGGATTCTCATTAAGGTTGTTGACCATTGACTTTTTCCAAACCCTAATGAGAATGAGAAATATGATTAATAGTATTAATTAAGGATAATTGTGCCATGGTTAGGGTTGTTGACCATTTGACTTTGGTTGACTTGTGGACCTATGTTGACATATTGACCATCATCATTTCACATGAAAGATGCTCCTTGATTCTTGCAAAATTCATTTAATGTGAAATGATAATGGTCATTCTAAATGAACCATCACAATTTCCTTGATTATTATTATTTTTCATTATTCACTATTATGAGAGCATGGTTGCTAAAATATCCTCATTCTTTTCTTGCTCTTTCTCTCTCATATGTTTAGCTCATCCTCTTCCTCTCTATCAAAACTCTCATCTCTCATCTGTTGAGAACCATGAGCTCTTGAGATAAAACCACCAAAACTCCTATCTACTCATTCTAGGGTTCTAGGTTTATCAAGCCAAGCACTTTAGTTCCTCTAGGTTGAGGTAAGAGCTCAAGGTAGAGGCCTTTGGACGGATCCTTCTTCGGCAAAGAGAAGACTACGAGGAGGAGCCGTTCAAACCACTCCAAGGAGCAAGAAGAGAAGGAGTCCATGACCTATGTATAACCTTCTAACCGAGTAGCTAAAGTTGTAGTTAGTTTGCTAGGTTTTTTTTTAGCAAAGATCCTCTTTTTCTAGTCCATGTTACCTTGTGTCAAAAAATTGTTTTTACCTATTCCGCCTCCCCGTAAGAACCGGGGTGGGTAACGTGGACTTACAGTGGTATAAAAGCCTAGCTAAACAACAACTAGCTTGTTAGCAAAGTATTTGGAACTTCGATCCGAAAAAAAATCGCGTAACATGTCAAAAATTCATACTTTCTGCCAATTTTTAAAACTGCTCTAAAAATAATTCCACATACCTTAAAAATCGGTGCAGGGTTTTTTTAGGAACATGCAGCAAAAACGAGCCCAAGACTCGGTCAACGCGCCGCGGAACCGTGGCGAAACCACGCGTGTCACCGCGGATCCGTGGCCAAGTTGACTCGGCCGCGACTCGGGTTTGCTGCAGTTTGTTCAGTCTGGTGTTCTGTGATTTTTAAAATATTTTGTTTCTGCCCAGAATTTCCAGAGAACAATGTTGTGTTTGGGGTAGTTACAAATTAGTATTTTGATCGAATTTCTACAAACTTTTGCTAAATGGTTATATTTGTAATGTGATATATGCACTGAACGTCGACTAATCGCTATACGCCGATTAGTGGGGGTTGTGCATATCTGTGATCTGTAATGTTGTTGGATTGTGTATATGAACTCATTGGATTATTGCGGATGAATAGCTGGGGGTTGTGAGATGAGAGTTTTCTTTATGTTTCATTTGATGCAATATGTAAATTGATGTAATATTATTTTATGGCCGGACATCCGAGATGAGGTTGTAGCCGCCATTGTATATTATTTCTTTTACTGTTTTTGCTCCTAGGATAGACCCAAGGTGGGGTGCACAAACTACCGGGTACTTAGAAGTGCCGAGTGGCCAACTCACGTTGTCGAGGGAGGTTGCTTCACTTCGGGTACTTGGCGGGTAGTTTGCCGCACCCGTAGGGGTCTAGGGTGGGGTTTGGCTATTCATCGCGACCGTGTAATCTGTCTTTCATTACAGGATCGAACGAAACGTGGATTCCTAGTATATCCAATGTGTTCATTTGTGATTTGGAATGGCTATCATTGCATCTGACGAATGTATATATCTATATATGATATCTAGTAGGCGTTGCTTATATTTTGCATCCGCGCTAGTCTAGCCCCCGCTCTGTCGTTAGTTAAGTAACCTAATGGGTGATGACGGGGCCCTGTGGTGAATGCGGATGGCATAAACGTACGTCATATTTTCGTTGTTTTCTGCAATGGTAGTATTAATTGATAGGACGCATTAAATTAATGTAAGAAAATAAACCAAAGTGAAGTCATTGGATCAATTTCAAAACCACTCGGTTTCTTTTCAAAACAGAAAACTTTTAAAACGCGGAGTTTGAACCACTCCTTTTAAAAGCTATCATGTTCCTTCGATTATATCAAGTTCACTACGTTCATGGTTTCGCCAAAACCATTTGTAGCCCTCCGTCATTTCATATGGATAGTCAATAGTATTCAAGTTGTGTTTTTTGGCCAAAGTCAAGGCATAGTGATTGGTAGCTATTGGATATTCATATGTAGCATAGATAGATGTGTTGGTTTGGGACAGTCGTACTGCCTTGTTGGCCAAAGTCAAGGGTAGGTACGGGTGGGTTCAAATTAACCTGGAAAATGATGGGTAGAACTTGACATGTGACTTATGATTTGTTGGCCAAAGTCAAGGTCATAAGAGCATGGGGCAAAAATCCACATCGGGAGTTTCTAAAGAAACTGAAACTTGCTAGTGCTGCATACCATTTGGAGTGTGATGATTTTGGTAGGATTCCTTCAGTTTTATCACACAATGATATTTGGATCCCGATCCTACTGTGAGTATATGCTACTCCTCGGGAAACTTTCTCACTTAACGATCAATGCTATAATCCAATTAGGTGTCTAGAAAGGTGTTAGCGGGGCTACGCCCACAGGGAAAAGTGGTTATTTAATTAAGGAACTTTGCGAAAGCGTCGTAAAACCTCCCTCGAAGTACCAACACTGGCCTGGCTGAACGGTTAAGCAAGTATTGTACGGTGAGATTGATCCCGACTAATTCTTCTTTTTTGGTTTGAGGAAGGATTCGAGAAATAGTAGGAGCCATCCTGTTTAAATAAACTAAAAACCAATCTAAACTTGCAAGAGCATCATGCTAAGTGTTTTCTTCTCTCTCTCTTAATTGCAACGACCTTGTGACCAGACATAGGTTACATCTAGATAATAAAATGACTGAATCTGACTGGTATGACTGGCAAAGGTTTGTCCAGATGTCCATTACCCATGACAAGCTGGGACACCTCCTAACTAATCAAACCCCTGCCGTCTCAGGACCAGTTTCCTCTGTCACGGATATTGATATCCATAAGACATCGGAAAAAGACTGTGCGAATGCCAAGTGTCTCGTGTTGGCCTCAGTTGATAGTGCATACCAGAGGCACCACGAGAAGATGGACTAGTTTCCATCTTCCTCCATAACAAAGATTTATATGGAGAGCAATCTCGTATCGCAAGATATGAGACCTCGAACGAATTGCTTCAAGCAAGGTTGGCTATCGGGTCATCTGTAGGGGAAAACGTCTTTACAGAGACTAGCTATTTTGATGAGCTCACGGACCTGAAGACCACGTTGAAGAACGGGTCAAATACTGACTTGATTCTACAGTCTCTGCCCTCTAATTATACCCTGAAGGAAACCAGGGAAGAAAGGGGAAAGGGAAGGGCAAAAGTTTTAGGACTAGATGTAGTGAAGGAGGGACGTTCCTATTGTTACGGGAAAGGACATTGGTAGAAGGATTGCAGGGCTTTGAAAGCCAGTAGCCAGGATTCGAAGTATGTTGTGGTTTCGGCTTCGGGTGTGTTTGTAATAGAAAACTGTCTATCGGTAAACTCTACTTCCTAGGTATTGGATACCGGATCGGGATCTCATATCTGTAATTTTTTGCAGGCACTGAGAAAGCATAGGGTTTTCAAGGCAGGTGATATGACCCTCAGAGTTGCAAACGGAGCTGGCATGGATGCTGAGTCCATGGGGGACTATCACTTGGGATTGTCAGATGGACATGTTTTGGTTTTGCGTGACTGTTATTTTGTACCCAGTACGACTTGTAATATCATATCTGTATCTTTAATGTCTAAAGAAAGTTATGATTTTGCATTTGTAAGCGATGTTGTAAATATTCACCTTAATCATGTTCTGATTGGGTCGGGTACATTAAGCAACGGTATATACGTTTTGAACCAACCACAGATTTCAATGTCCAAAATACACACAAAAGAAAGTCTCTAGAAATAAATCATGCTTTCTTATGGCATTGTAGACTGGTCACATCAATGAGACAAGGTTAACTAAGTTGCATGAAGAAGGATATTTGGATCCGTTCGAATATCAATCATATGAAACTTGTCAATCATGTCTCAAAAGAAAGATGACAAAGACTTCATTCACTGGACACGGAGTAAGAGCGAGCGAGCTCTTGGGACTCGTACACAGCGATGTATACGGTCTAATGTCTACACATGCGCGAAGTGGTTATTCTAACTTCATTACTTTTACGGATTATTTTTCAAGGTACGGATATGTCTTCTTAATGAAACATAAATCTGAGGCCTTTGAAAAATTCCAGGAATACAAGAATGAAGTAGAAAAACAAACAGGCAAAAGTATCAAGATACTGAGATCTGATCGAGGTGGTGAATACTTGAGTGCCGAGTTCCTGAGTTACTTAAAAGAGAATGGAATTCTCTCTCAACTTACTCCTCCATACACCCCACAACATAATGGTGTATCAGAGAGAAGGAACCGAACCTTATTAGATATGGTACGTTCTATGATGAGTAACACTGAGTTGCCGTGATCATTCTGGGGATATGCACTAGAATCAGCTGCATATCTTTTGAACCGAGTTCCAACTAAGTCAGTGCCTACCACACCATATCAGATGTGGAGTGGGAAAAAACCCTATCTTAAGCACATTAAGACATGGGGATGTCCAACTTTTGTAAAAAAGCAGCATGCGGACAAACTGAGGCACGCTCAGTACAGTGCAAGTTTGTGGGATATCCAAAGAACTTTAAGGGATATTTCTTCTATTACGCAGAAGAACAAAAGGTTTTTGTTTCTCGTCATGCCTGCTTCTTGGAAACTGAATTTTTGGAAAATCAGATAAGTCGGAGCGCAATAGAACTGGAAGAAAGTCCAGAACCATAAGCTATTACTAAACGCTTAGTAGAACCAGAAGGTTCGAAAGAACAGGACATTCCTGCGCCGCTCCGCAGGAGTAGTAGGCAGTCTCATTCGCCCGAGAGATACTACGATTTTCTCGTAGATGGGGATAGAGAGGATTGCATCATTGATAATGATGAGTCGACTAGCTTCCAGCAGGACATTTAGAGCACCGACTCGGTAAAATGGCTGGATGCAATGCGGACCGAAATGAAGTTCATGTACACCAACAAATTATGGACTTTGGACATTGCTCCAGAAGGGGTAAAACCCGTAGGCTGCAAATGGATCTTCAAAAGGAAGATTGGTGTAGATGGACAGGTTGAAACCTATAAGGCTAGACTTGTTGCAAAGGGTTTTCGTCAAAGACCTGGTTTGGACTATGAAGAAACTTTTTCTCCAGTGGCTATGCTCAAATCCATTCGGATCATTCTTGCCATTGCTGCCTTCCACGATTATGAGATTTGGCAGATAGACGTAAAGACCGCTTTTCTAAATGGAAATTTAGAGGAGTGTGTCTATATGGACCGGCCAGAGGGTTTCATTCAGAGTGGGAGCAGCGGGAAGGTGTGCAAGTTTCTTAAGTCTATTTATGGACTGAAGCAGGCATCGCGGAGTTGGAACATCTGTTTTGATGAGACGGTCAAAGAATTTGGCTTTATCAAGAATCCATATGAACCATGCATTTACAGTAAGATTGTAGGGAGAACTGTGGTATTCCTCGTCTTGTACGTGGATGACATTCTCCTAATAGGAAATGATATTCCTATGCTATACAGTCAGTCAAAGGATTCTTGTCACAGAGGTTCTCCATGAAGGACCTGGGTGATGCCAACTACATTCTGGGGATCCAGATCAATCGTAATAGATCTAAAAGGATGTTGGGACTTTCGCAGTCCAGGTACATCGACACCATACTGAAACGATTCAGTATGGAAGATTCAAAGCGCGGTAATCTACCGGCTTGTCACGGAATCACCCTCTATAAAGAGATGTCTCCCAAGACTGATTTGGAAAGGGATCGCATGTCTATTATACCGTACGCCTCTTCGGTAGCCTCTATAATGTATGCGATGTTGTGTACCAGACCAGATGTAGCTTATGCACTGAGTGTGGTAAGCCGGTATCAGTCAAACCCTGGGGAGAAGCACTGGATAGCGTTGAAGAACATTCTGAAGTACCTGAGAAGGACTAAGTATATGTTATTGGTTTACGGCGGAAAAGACCTCCAGATGGAGGCCTTTGCTGACTCCAGATTCCAGAGTGACAAGGATGACTCCAAATCCATGCCAGGTTATGTCTTTACCCTCAATGGAGGGGCGGTGTGTTGGAAGAGTTCCAAACAGGAAACCATTGCTGACTCGACGATGGAAGCGGAATATATCGCTGCATCTGATGCCGCAAAAGAAGCCGTCTGGACGAGGAAGTTCTTGACAGAACTTCAAGTGGTTCCATCCATTGTTGATCCAATACCTCTGTATTGTGACAACAACGGGGCTATATCTTTAGCGAAGGAACCCAGGTCCCATCAAAAGTCCAGACACATCTTGAGGCGGTATCACCTGATCAGGGAGATCTTGGATCGACGGGAGATCGAGGTTCGGAGGGTTGCTACAGAAGATAACACTGCAGATCCATTCACGAAGGCCATACCCCAGACTCAGTTCGAGCAGCTGATCGAGATGATAGGTCTTCGATACGCCAGAACATAGCCTTAGTGCAAGTGGGAGATTGTTAGTGTATATGCCCTAGAGGCCATTACTGTATGATACTAGTTTGTATATTACTTAATGGAAGCTTAGTATATTCACAGTTGTATAGACAATCTTGCTCAAAATGGTAGTATGCTACTTGGTTTGTTTCTAATTTAATGTGTGCATGTGTTTCATTTAGCATATCGCCTTTACACATTAGTGGAGGCCTTAGGATCTTTGCTTGATTACCAGCGTTGTGATGGCAGTCACACTAGTGGGGGCTGGATAATCTACAAGCACATCCTTATACAGGTCTCTAGTCGTAGGATTATCGAGACGGGGCATCGATACTCTAGAGTAGACTAGTGTATACGCTTCTCATCCCAAGAGGGGAGATGGTCTGTCACACAGCCATCAGTACGTCGTACTGGAGATAGTATGCAGGTGCTCGTTAGGTTACGAGTACACTGGACATGACTCGCTGGGAACTGTTGGTTGGTACTATGCCTATCGTCAGTTATCAGTTCCCAGGTGACATGAGTACAGCTTAGTCCGCTGACTTGACACTATCACTTCGCCTCGAGTGTGTTCCCACTGTTCTTAGATTGCTACCCTACCACGGCTCAAATAAGTCGTGCAAACAGGTAGCAGTTGGGTGCAATCCCGAAGCACTTGGAGGCAGTGACGGATAGACATGATTCGTCTCTCCCGGTATTGGGGGTTGATATCGCGGTGTCTAAGAGAGCCATTACACAAAGTCCTTGGTGTTCATAACATAATATTGCATTTTGTATTCCCCATTCTTATGCATTTTACAATGAAAACAGGTGCTTTTGACCCATGTCTGCTACATGTTATAGGTTACAGGTTCTTGGAGCAAAAACAGTGAAAAACACAAAAGATGACACAAAAGAAGGACTTTTGACCAACAATTTGGAGGATCTTAGTAAAGCCAGCAGAAGAACGGTTCACCATCAACAAGGCAACGCAGGATCCAAATTTGCAAGAAAGACGGTTAAAAGATCCCTTGCAAAGTGTTCACTGAAGATCTGGAATTAGTACAGAATCCCAATTGATAAAAGGAATAAAGAACCAGGAAGCCCAAAAGACACTAAGACAGCCCAAGAAAAACAATGAAGTGAACACACCATTGGGCCGCGGAACCGCGGCCCAAGCGCGCCCATGCCGCGGTTCCGCGGCCGTTTGAAGGCTTCATGGAAATAAATTTTTACCAAATTGTCCTGGCGGCTATGGAAAGATTTTCGGAGGGTATATTTGTAATTGTAGACATGCGGTGCAATTGTAAACCTAGGGTTTCTATGTCCTATAAATAGAACCCAAAAGCTTTGTATTTTCTGATGCCTCTACTCATGAATAAAATTCTGTTTTCTTGAAGTTAGAGCACATCAAAAGTAAGTAGGTTATTTTCCTTGCAGTAGTTGTAATTTTTTCATATCTGCTCTAGGTAAATTATTTTCTCGCCTTAGTTTAATTTAGTTTTGCTTTTATTAACGTGCAATCGATGTTTTCTCTCTTTAATAAAATCATTTCTTTTTTCATCCCTTCAATGAGCGAGTAGTTTCCTCGCTTGTTAGGGTAGGAATAGGGAAGGATTTGAGAGATGAAGATCTCTCATCTCTTTTCGTTGCCAAACTTTTAAGAACATTAGAACTCCATGCATACCTTCTTATTCCGCTCCCTACGGCACTTTTACCCTCGAGGTAACGGTGAATTCTGTAGTCTAAAGGCCCAGATTTTATGGTTTTCCATGGAGGTTAGGGTAAAGATTAATAAAGGAAGGACAAGGATCTAGAGGAAGAATCAACATCCCAATCATCCTAATCCCCTTTATAAATATTTACCATAACACTAATATGATAGATTTAATTAATGGCAATGGAAAGAGATGTAGATCTTTGTTTACCAAATTTTCCCTAGACCTAATCCTAGCAAGTTTCTAATCCCAGTCTCATACAACTTCAATTTTTAGGTTTATTTATAGATCCAAACACCTTTTGGAATTAACTCGTAAGAACTTAAAGGAGATTTACACATCCCTGTGGACCGACCCGTATTCACCGGCTAGCTTCATGCGACGCCGTTCTTGATTGCGGTTATAGATAGTTTTTGAGATCAAATCAAATGGCGCCGTTGCCGGGGATGGCGTAAAATTTTCTTTTTATAATTTCGGGTTGATATAAAATATCAAAATCATAAAAATCTGAAAAATTCCAAAAATAAAAATTTTTATCATCTTTTATTGTTTGAAAGGTTTTCTTTGTGAATCTTTGCAGGTTTGACGGATCTGAAACAACACAGAAGGCAAAACAGAAAAAGACATATCAGAACAGGAGGAGATTGAAAGTACAGAACAGCTGAAGAAATCCAGAGACTTGATCCCTCAATACGACCGCGATTACGCGGCTAATACCCTGTCAAAACTGCGGAACCACGGCATTCTGGAGCCCTCTCTGTAAAGGAATTGCACTGTTTGTTCCCTCTTCCTCTCCTCTGCAAACCCCCATATATCTTCTGTCAAATCTTCTGCAGGATTCTTTGCGCTAAAAATCTTCTTCCCCCTTCCAATAATTGATTTTCTGCAGGATTCTTTGCGCCGCGCTAAAAAGCAAATTGATTGCAAGTGATTTACTGCTTTACATACTTTAATCTGACTTTAAGGGGCTATTAACCAATTCAGATTGGGTGGGGATTTCATCACCCTTCCCAGGACCCCAGAAATCACTTAAAGCATTTGCATTGACCACTTTTAATTTAAATAATATTAGACTCAGCCCTAAGGAGTTCGAGCTCAATAGGAAAAGGACTAGTATAGGCATCGACCGTTTATCCTAACTGATTTTGCGGTGTCTAGGCTAGTGGTTTTTAATTAGGCCCACTGTCATGGTGGTTCCTTCCCACTTACCTGGCCGTACTTGTCGGTGAATAGACGGTTTGAGGTCCTATTTCTAGCCCTAGTAGGAGTTGTCTAGCAGACCTAGGTGACCCTAGATCTAGGCCTGATTGTGCATGTATGGTTAATTGCATTTGTGTCACAAGTCTCTTTTCAAAAATCTTTTTGCAAAAGTACACATAAAAAAAAAGAAGAAAAAGGGAAAATCTTTTCAAAACTTGCAACTTGTCGCTAAAGAATCTTTGCACTCACTTACACCACTTCTTCTCATTGACGTTTTCTTACCTTCACATTCTGTCTTTCATCTTTCGACTACACTAACCCTTTTAGTGTATGTCCGGTTGGAATAGGGACCCTAGCGCCCGATTAGTCCATGTTTCGTTGGTACCGACCGACGAACCTTTCGACTCCGAAGTCGAAATCTTGTCCGCTTCTTCACTTCCACCATCACATTCTTTCGAAGGTATGTGGGATACGATCCTAACAACACCTTACCGACGGGAAGGATTCCACCTCCGTTAGGTGCGAATAACCCGAATCTTCCGCCTGTTGAAGCGCCCGCACGAGTCGCGCTCTAGGATCTTTTCTACCTCGTCCGCACCGCCCTTCCTACTTGTCTTTTCCTCCCACCGGCTATTGGGGACAGTTTTGAGATCAAACCCCACTTCATCAATATGCTGCCTAAGTTTCATGGTTTGGAATCCGAAGATGCATATATCTTTATCAACAAATTCCAAAACGTTTGCGCCATGATGAAAACTACCCAATTAAGTGATGACGCTATAAGACTAAGGGTCATTCCTTTCACCTTATGTGACCTAGCCGAGAAGTGGCTATACAGCACCGCATCATACTCAATTATAAATTTGGACGAGTTTGTGAAAGCTTTTCTTAAAAAGTTCTATCCTCATCACAAAACTGCAAAAATCCGTAATGAGATTATACAATTTTCACAGCTTCCTGCCGAACCATTTTGGAAATGTTTTGAAAGATTCAAAGATCTACTCGTTCAATGCCCTCACCATGGAATCGAAAGATGGAAACTTTGCCAAACATTATACGAGGGATTGAACCCAGCAACGAAGCAGTTCCTAGAAACCATTAGTCAAGGTCACTTTCTGTCCAAGTCTAGTGAGGAAGCGTGGCAGTTTCTTGAGAATCTTAGTGAGCAAACAATTCAGTGGGAGAGCACCAAGACCACATCATCATCTTCTATTGGTCAACCTAGGGCAGGCATATATCAAGTAGAGATGTCAATTGCTATGAAGGCCGAGATGGCCGCCCTTACGAAAAAGCTAGAAGCGCTTGAGACCAAAATCTCAGCACCTTCTCCTGCCCCTAGTGTGCCTCCACGAACTGTTTGTGCTTGTTGTTCGGATCCATCACATCTCACTGAAGAGTGTCCTTACACTACATCTACTCAAGGACAAGATCATGTCAATGCTGCCTTTCAGCAACGACAAAGAAATGATCCATACTCTTCGACATACAATCCGGGTTGGAAGAGCCACCCTAATTTCGCTTGGAACCAAAATCAACAAGTCCAATGAAACAACAATTTTCGAAGGGCTCCTCCTCCACAACACCAAGCATCTCCACAAACTCAATTTCAGCAACCTCTCCAACAGCAACCTTACCCTAATCAGATGAACAATTTTGTGCCCAACAATTTTGTCCCCCCTCAAAATGCTGTTAGCTCGCTCGAAAGAAGTCTAGAAGCATTCCTAAAGCAATCTGCACAGTCCATAGCTAGGATAGAGACTTCTGTTCAATCTTTGGTGAAAAACAGTGCCTCACACGATCAAAGCATCAAAGCTATTGAGGCACAAATTGCACAACTCAACGCAGCATTGAAAGAGCGAGAGAAAGGCAAGCTTCCGTCTCAACCACTCCCAAATCCTGGTCACGCACATGTTGCACATGAGCAGCAGAATCATAACGTGAATGCTGTGACTACGTTAAGATCCGGAAAAGTGCTTCAAAACAATGTGGGTATTCACCATGACACCTCTGCCGGTGGTTCTTCATCTTCCTCTTCGTTAGAGCCTATTCTCCATCCTTCACATGGCTCTACTTCTTCTAGCTCGAACGGACCCTCTTCTCACAACACGAACACATCTACATGGGGTTCCGTTCCAACTCAACAATCTGATCCGCAAAAATTGGACTCAACAACTTTTCAAAATGTTCCCTTTCCAAATCGGTTGAGATCCAATAAACCAACTCCACAGATGGAGAAGATTGTAGAGTTGTTCAAACAGGTTAGCATAAATATCCCTCTTTTGGATGCAATCCAACAAGTTCCTTCATATGCAAAAATCTTAAAGGACTTATGCACCAAAAAGAGGAAGTCACAAGTACCAAAGAAAGTTTTCGTGGCTAGTGCTGTTAGTGATGCTCTTGTCAATTCTTTACCCCCAAAGCACAAGGACCCCGATTGTCCTACTATTTCGATCACAATTGGGAACAAGACCATCAATAGAGCACTATTAGATCTTAGTGCTAGTGTCAATTTGCTACCTTATTCGGTTTACGAACAATTAGGCGTTGGAGAGCTTAAGCCCACTCAGTGTACTCTCCAAATGGCCGACCGATCAATCACCCATCCTAGGGGAGAATTGGAGGATGTGTTAATTAGAGTAGGGGATTTCATTTTCCCCGTGGACTTTATTGTTATGGATACACAGCCTGTCGCTAACCCCCGTAATCAAATTCCGGTGATACATGGTCGACCATTCCTCGCGACTTCTAACACGGTAATCAACTGTCGTAATGGTTCAATGAATCTATCTTTTGGCAAGATGACAGTTGAACTTAACATTTTCAAGTTAGGAAGTCAGCCTTGTAAGCCTAATTCTAGAGTACTTGATGTGTGCTCGATCGATGAGATCGCGGAGGAGGACTGTGAGTTCAAGAATTTCATGTTTGATCACAGTAATATTGACGCCACTAGTGCGTTCCTCCTAGAATCCGACACAGCTTTCACGACGGACAAGGATTATGAGTGCTTCACCTTTGTTGATGATCTTGAAGACTCTCCCCTCGAGTTTGAGTCTTTTGCTTTTTCGGATGAGTTAGTTGAACCATCCGACTCGGTAGCGTATACTCAATTTGAACCTTTGATGGAATCCTTCGAGTTTGAAACAATTACTCCATTGTTACCATCTATTGTTTCACCACCTAAACTCGAACTAAAGCTTTTGCCGTCGCACCTAAAATATGCTTATCTAGATGAAAATGAGACCTTACCCGTTATCATCTCGGCCTCTCTAGCTCTTGAGCAAGAGAAGGCTCTTTTAACGGTCTTATCCGATAATCGGCAAGCTTTCGGTGGACATCAAGGGGATTAGTCCCCTCATAGTTGAACATCATATACACTTGATGGATGATGCCAAGACGGCAAGGGATCCACAAAGACGCCTCAACCCCATCATGAAAGAGGCGGTCAAGAAGGATATTGTTAAGTGTCTTGATAGCGGTATTATTTACCCTATCTCGGATAGCCAATGGGTTAGCCCCATTCATGTCGTGCCAAAGAAATCGGGCATCACGGTCATCACCAATGAGGCAAATGAGTTAATTCCCACTCGCACCCAAACTAGGTGGCGAGTTTGCATCGACTACCGAAAACTCAATGCCGCGACAAGGAAGGACCACTTTCCTTTACCATTCATTGACCAAATGCTAGAACGATTGGCGGGGCACGAATTCTACTGCTTTTTAGATGGCTATTCCGGTTATAATCAAGTCCCCATAGCCAAAGAGGATCAAGACAAGACTATATTTACTTGTCCCTTTGGCACTTTTGCTTATCATCGCATGCCCTTTGGGTTATGCAATGCACCCGCTACATTTCAGCGGTGTATGATGGGGATCTTTTCGGACATGGTGGATAAGTTTTTGGAAATCTTTATGGATGATTTCTCCATTTTTGGTGACTCCTTCGATGAGTGTTTACGACATCTTGACGCAGTTCTCACCCGCTGTAGGGAAAAGAACCTGACTTTGAATTGGGAGAAGTGCCACTTTATGGTACGAGAAGGCATTGTCTTAGGACATGTCATCTCACAAAACGGCATAGAGGTTGATAAAGCTAAAATCGAAGTCATTTCTAATCTTCCTCCTCCTAAATGCGTCAAAGATATCCGAGCTTTCCTTAGCCATACCGGTTTTTATAGACGGTTCATCAAGGACTTTAGCAAGATTGCTAGACCCTTGACTCTCTTGTTGGCCAAGGACACTACTTTTGTTTTCGACTCAACTTGCATGGAAGCGTTCGAGTCTTTGAAACACTCACTCATTTCTGCGCCCATCCTTTCATCTCCAGACTGGACGCATCCCTTCGAAATTATGTGCGACGCATCAGATTTTGCCATTGGTGCTGTTCTTGGACAACACATTAACAAGATGCTGCATGTAATTTACTACGCTAGCCGAACATTAAATGAGGCCTAATTAAACTACACAACAACAGAAAAAGGGTTTTTAGCGGTTGTGTTTGCCCTTGAAAAATTTCGGCCTTATTTAATCGGCTCTCCAGTTATAGTGTACACGGATCACTCAGCTCTTCGCCACCTTTTTGCGAAGAAGGATGCTAAGTCTAGGCTAATACGTTGGATCCTTTTGCTGCAAGAATTTGACCTTTTTATAAGGGACAAAAAGGGATGTGAAAACGTAGTGGCCGATCACCTTTCACGACTTCCTTCTTCGCCTACACTTGAACTGCCTATCACTGATGCTTTCCCTGATGAGCAACTCTTGACCGTTTCTTGCGAACCATGGTTCGCCGATATTGTAAACTACTTAGCCACCGGCTTGATACCTAAAGATTGGTTGAAACAAGACAAACTACGATTTTTGTCCTAAGTAAAGCATTTTTACTGGGATGAACCTTATCTTTTTAAATATTGTTCCGACCAAATCATTCGTCGGTATGTGCCAGAAAATGAGGTCAAGAGTGTGCTGTCTTTTTGCCACGATCAAGCATGTGGCGAGCACTTTGGCCCAAAGAAGACAGCCGAGAAAGTTTTGCAATGTGGCTTCTATTGGCCACGACTCTTCAAAGATGCATTCGAATACTGCAAAACTTGCTCCCGGTGCCAATACTTGGGCCGGATATCGCGGAGAAACGAAATGCCACTCCAACCGATTTTGGTTGTAGACATTTTTGATGTTTGGGGTATAGACTTCATGGGACCATTTCCTAACTCTTTTGGAAATGTGTATATTCTTTTGGCTGTTGACTATGTTTCAAAATGGGTCGAGGCTGTGCCTAGTCGAACGAATGATAACAAGGTTGTCGTTCGATTTCTAAAAGAACACATCTTTTCTCGATTTGGGCACCCTCGCGCAATAATAAGTGATAATGGTTCTCACTTTTGCAATAGGACTTTTGAGTCCCTAATGCGCAAATACTCTATCACCCATAAGCTGTCAACGCCATACCATCCCCAAACATGTGGGCAAGCCGAGATCTCGAATAGACAAATTAAGCAAATCTTGGAGAAAACGGTTTCTAAAAACCGTAAAGATTGGTCACTAAAATTGATCGATGCACTATGGGCTTTCCGTACTGCATATAAGACCGATCATGGCATGTCCCCATACCGGCTTGTCTACGAGAAGGCATGCCACCTCCCAGCAGAAATTGAGCATAAAGCATTTTGGGCCATTAAAGAGCTGAATCTATCTTTAGGAGATGTGGGCAGCAATTGAAAGCTGCAATTGAATGAATTGGAGGAGCTGCGGGATGAGGCATATGATAATGCCGTGATTGCTAAGAACCGAGTTAAGGTATTTCATGATAAAAACCTTTTGGGAAAGACATTTAAACCAGGTCAACAGGTTTTATTATATGATACTCGGTTACATTTTCATCCCGGCAAGCTCCTTTCTAAATGGAGAGGACCTTTTGTAGTCCGCACCGTTTATCCGCACGGTGCGGTTGATCTTGAGAATCCAGAAGACGGTTCTTTATTCAAAGTAAATGGACATCGATTGAAACCGTTCTTCTCAGCGGACCATTCGGAAGAGCTCCTGCTTTTACAGGAGCCGATTTACACCGATTGATTTTCCTCCACCTTCACCCTCGAATTTCCATTTTTCCAAAACTTTATTTCAAATAAGTTTGGGGGTGTATATAATATGTAAATATAATAATAAGCAGGAACTCGCCGATATTATCAACCCACTTGGTGCAGCATAACAGTGAGGACACTATCCATTGTAAGTTTGGGGGTATGTTCGGTAAATTTTTCCTTTTGCATTCATATGTATATTTCTGCCCTGCATCTTTATATAAAAAATCATAAAAATTTGAAAATTTGAAAAAAAAAAAAATTAGAAAACAGAAAAACCCATAAAAATTGAAAAAAAATTCAAAAATTATAAAAATTAATGTATTCAATTCTGGTTAATTGACTTGAGTTTGATAAATAGGTTAACTGGCTAGGAAAAACTAAATCTTAGACTTAGCAAATTAAAAACCCTAAAAATAACCTTCCTTAGAGTTTAACGGTGGAAAGTATATGTCTTTGTAGGTTATTTAGAAATAGGCAAATTTTGGGTTCACTTCTTGGGCTAAGTCAAAATGAGAGAAGAGTATTGATGTTCTTATTAGAGAATAAGTTTGAAAAATAGTTCCTAGCTTAAGTTTAGATTCTGAAAACATATACCCTACAAAATGCACAAACACGCACCTTGAAACTTGGATTAGTAGAAGAGACCTTGAAATACTCTTGTCTAAAGTCCTTAGCACAATAAAAAGAAAAAAAAAGTGAATAAATAAAAAAAATAGACACTGGTTTTTGTGATTACTTAAGGCTGTAAAAATAGAAAAATATTTAGCGAGGGTGCTTCATCACCTAGTGCCTTAGACCAACTTGTTTGGGAGCCACTGCTAAAAGCCTTGGGTGTTACAAAACTAGGAAGTACGCTTTAAAATGCTAACGCATCTGGTAATCGGTTGTTGGTACCTCAAGAAGTATTAACAGTCGCATGAAGGATGTGAAAGTGAAAATTCACCAATTAATAGGTGCTTTGGACAACGGACGGGAGTACGATTGCTTGATTTGAATTTCCAAGTGTAGGGGTGATATTTACACACACGTGGGGATATGTGATTGGAGTTTAGATAAGAGAAAGGAATGAAGAATAGAACTTGTATCTTTGATAGAGTTGAGAGAAATTCCTAAGTGGAGATGAAACTCTAGAAGGAAAACTTAAGAAATGCCGAAAGCTAGGTAATTCTACAGGATATATATAATCTTAAGTTAAATAATGAGGAAGTGTGAAGAATATGGGTGGATAATTTGCGGGTCGACGATAATAGAATTCCTTGTTAGAAAACCTAATTGGAGAACAAAAGTCGAAAAACCAAATTGATAGGATTTTGTGGGTGTAATCCGCTGAAAACCCTCAGGAGACAACACTCCTCCTACCAGGGACAACTAGAGGTTTAACGGCTTGTTGCACGTGCTCAGTGCAATCGCGTTTCCCTGCGAAAGTGCGGCTAGGTTAGATTTTTGTTTAAATAATAAGTTTGCTCGAGGGCGAGCAAATAATAAGTTTGGGGGTATTTGTTCATAACATAATATTGCATTTTGTATTCCCCATTCTTATGCATTTTACAATGATAACAGGTGCTTTTGACCCATGTCTGCTACATGTTACAGGTTACAGGTTCTTGGAGCAAAAACAGTGAAAAACACAAAAGACGACACAAAAGAAGGACTTTTGACTAACAATTTAGAGGATCTTAGTAAAGCCAGCAGAAGAACGGTTCACCATCAACAAGGCAACGCAGGATCCAAATTTGCAAGAAAGACGGTTAAAAGATCCCTTGCAAAGTGTTCACTGAAGATCTGGAATTAATACAGAAGCCCAATTGATAAAAGGAATAAAGAACCAGGAAGCCCAAAAGACACTGAGACAGCCCAAGAAAAACCATGAAGTGAACTCACCATTGGGCCGCGGAACCGCGGCCCAAGCGCGCCCTTGCCGCAGTTCCGCGGTCATTTGAAGGCTTCATGGAAATAAATTTTTACCAAATTGTCCTGGCGGCTATGGAAAGATTTTCGGAGGGTATATTTGTAATTGTAGACATGCGGTGCAATTGTAAACCTAGGGTTTCTATGTCCTATCAATAGAACCCAAAATCTTTGTATTTTCTGATGCCTCTACTCATGAATAAAATTCTGTTTTCTTGAAGTTAGAGCGCATCAAAAGTAAGTAGGTTATTTTCCTTGCAGTAGTTGTAATTTTTTCATATCTGCTCTAGGTAAATTATTTTCTCTCCTTAGTTTAATTTAGTTTAGCTTTTATTAACATGCAATCGATGTTTTCTCTTTTTAATAAAATCATGTCTTTTTTCATCCCCTCAATGAGCGAGTAGTTTCCTCGCTTGTTAGGGTAGGAATAGGGAAGGATTTGAGAGATGAAGATCTCTCATCTCTTTTCGTTGCCAAACTTTTAAGAACATTAGAAATCCATGCATACCTTCTTATTCCGATCCCTACGGCACTTTTACCATCTAGGTAACTGTGAATTCTGTAGTCTAAAGGCCCGGATTTTAAGGTTTTCCATGGAGGTTAGGGTAAAGATTAATAAAGGAAGGACAAGGATCTAGAGGAAGAATCAATCATCCTAATCATCCTAATCCCCTTTATAAATATTTACCATAACACTAATATGATAGATTTAATTAATGGTAATGAAAAGAGATGTAGATCTTTGTTTACCAAATTTTCCCTAGACCTAATCCTAGCAAGTTTCTAATCCTAGTCTCATACAACTTCAATTTTTAGGTTTATTTATAGATCCAAACACCTTTTGGAATTAACTCGTAAGAACTTAAAGGAGATTTACACATCCCTGTGGACCGACCCGTATTCACCGGCTAGCTTCATGCGACGCCGTTCTTGATTGCGGTTATAGATAGTTTTTGAGATCAAATCACCTGGCCAGGGCAAGCGAGATATACTGGTAGGTTTTCCAGTGTTATCTCAGGGTGTTCTAGGCTACACTCCGACACGAATTGTACCGCTATTAGGGGACTGACATTTACCGCCCCCTAGGCCCGCCATGCGATATTCTTAGACGAACAGACCAGGCTGTACAGAGATTTTCACATTTAGGCTCAGTAGGAGTTCGGATGGGTTCGCCTCATCAGTCTTCTTATCGGCATCCACCAGAGGACCGTTACGTACAGCTAGTACAGCTTGCGGCCTGTGGTTAAACCTACTGCCAGCGTAGTGTCGAGTCTTTAGAGTCCCACACAGAGGGCTATTCGCCTTTGGGCAAAACAGAGTAGAGGTCGCATGGTTTTGCGACGGGGTTCTTTCAAATCCGCGCACTTGTGCACGTTTGGTGTCCGGACAGTTATTAGTAGCGGGCTTTGGTTTAAGCCAGATCCTAGTAATTGTTTTAGGATTAGTTTTTTCTCAGTGTATTCGTGTTCCTCGGAACACAGATGCGGGTGTGTATGCACAGTTGAAAGAGGAAAAGGCAGAGGATTCTCATTAGGGTTGTTGACCGTTGACTTTTTCCAAACCCTAATGAGAATGAGAAATATGATTAATGGTATTAATTAAGGATAATTGTGTCATGGTTAGGGTTGTTTACCATTTGACTTTGGTTGACTTGTTGACCTATGTTGACATATTGACCATCATCATTTCACATGAAAGATTCTCCTTGATTCTTGCAAAATTCATTTAATGTGAAATGATAATAGTCATTCTGAATGAACCATCACAATTTCCTTGATCATTATAATTTTTCTTAATTCACTAATATGAGAGTATGGTTGCTAAAATATCATCATTCTTTTCTTGCTCTTTCTCTCTCATATGTTTAGCTCATCCTCTTCCTCTCTCTCAAAGCTCTCATCTCTCATGTGTTGAGAACTATGAGCTCTTGAGATAAAACCACCAAAACTCCTCTCTACTCAATCTAGGGTTCTAGGTTTAGCAAGCCAAGCACTTTTGTTACCTTTAGGTTGAGGTAGGAGCTCAAGGTAGAGGCCTTCGGGTGGATCCTTCTTCGGCAAAGAGAAGACTATGAGAAGGAGCCGTTCAAATCACTCCAAGGAGCAAGAAGAGAAGGAGTTCAAGACCTAGGTATAACCTTCTAACCGAGTAGCTAAACTTGTAGTTAGTTTTCTAGGTTTTTGTTTAGCAAATATCCTCTTTTTCTAGTCCATGTTACCTTGTGTCAAAAAATTGTTTTTACGTATTCCGCCTCCCCGTAAGAACCGAGGTGGGTAACGTGGACTTACATAATCAGCATTACTCAACTTAGGATTGCATCCAATTATGAGTAACGTGAAAAAGAAACAAGTTTCTCAAAACCATTATTATCAACTGAATACCAATCACAAGTATCTACATCTTCGATCGCCTTGAAGAATCCCGATACTTGCGACACCTGGTTCTCTACTTTATTCCTATACCTATAACTTCTCAAAACTTAGACATTGTATTTGTACGAAACACTTGTCTAAAAACTAGAGAAGTCACAAGTAAACAGAACATAGTACGAGGACCAACCCCTTTGTCCCGATGGACACTGGACAGCATACAATCCTCTGTATGAGTCCCCTGAGTTGAATAACTCAGAACCTGTGCATCGTAGGTTGAAAACTGTACTTATGGTTAAGAACTACTCCGTTGTTCAATGCTCCTTACCCAATCGTCAACTGATATAGGTAAATGTCACGGACATAATTTCAAAAATTTATATCTCACTTTATAAAAATAAACGTACAGATATATCAGTTTGAAATTGGTGCACAACAACGGATACTCAAAACCAAATATTTGCTGTACGGCAAAAACCCAGGTGATTTCCTCAAATATCACCAATTACAACGAATTCCGATATAATGAGGATGATCACCTTGTTCCCAATAACTTACTCCCACTCACCATCTGTAAAACCATACAGATGTGAGAATCATACCTGGTAAATACATACCCTGGAGTAAGTATCTAATCGGGAAATCAGTTTTCCTTTAACAATGCACAGTGAAACTGAAACATGAAAATGTTTCGTATGGTTATCCTAGTATTCCTAGTAATGCCTCTTCCATAATCCTATTCATGACTGTAACCGTATATTTCTTTTCCATCTCTCCAAATCCCTTTATTCGTCTTTATTCATTACCTTCTATACACCCCTTTAGGCTAAGTGGTTTTCTTCCTTCCCTACCGTTCGGCACCAGCCTATGGTTTGGAAGAAGACTATCCAGTAAGCATAATAGGTGTACTCTCCTAATCCTAGGAGTACTCGCAACCTGAGAGAAGTTGATGATAAAAGACAACTGAATAATACCTTATTTTATATCTCCCGAACTGGGGAAAAAAGCAAAGGTGAAGTAGGAGTGGCGATGAAGTACGCGGTTTGGTCGTGAATGATAACAGTCGCAATTTACTTTGCCCTCTTTCTAATCCTTTTATTTTGTCTTTACTTATTACCTTCTGTACACCCTACTTAGGCTAATTGGTTTTCTTCATTCCCTACCTTTCAGCACCTCCCTATGGTTTGGAAGAAGACTATCCAATAAGCGTAATAGGTGTACTCTACTAAACTAAGGAGCCCTCGCAACCTGAGAGAAGGTGATGATAAAAGACAACTGAATAAACCAATTCAATTTCTCCTGAACCTGGATCCATCCTCGAAGAAGTCCCTTCGAGTTCCTATATAACCATACGATGGATTTATCCAATGGAAGTGGATGCTCGTAGTAATACGAGGTATTCTGGAGAAATGCAAAGGGTAAAAGAAGGAGCGGCAATGACTTATGCAACTCAGACAATCCAAAAGCCAGTAGTTTAAGAAGGTTCGGTCAACTTGGTCACTGAGTCATAGTCTAGGGTCGGTCAAAGGTCACTGCCAAAGAGAGAGAGAGAGAAAAGAAACACTCTGCGTACACTCTAACCTAGATCAGAATGCTTATCACTTTATCTAATCAGGAAACCTCCCACTGTACTATCAAATTCTCCTCCAAACCTGAAAGAAGAATCAATCGGGATCACCCGAAGAGTAAACTAACTCATCAGTGGGAATCGGGATCCAACTCTCATCCCATGATAACGTGAAGGAATCCACTCATGTTATCATACTCCAGAAGGTATGCACATACTTGGCAAGTTTCAGTTTCTTTAGAAACTGCCGATGTTAATTTTTGCCCCATGTTCTTATGACCCTGACGTTGGCCAAATGCCATAAGCCACATGCCAAGTTCTACCCATCATTATTTTTTCAATTTGAACCCACCCGTATATGCCCCCGACGTTGGCCAAATGGCAGAACGACTGGCCCAAACCAACTCATCTATCTATGCAACAGATGAATACCCAGCTGTAACATTTCAGAAAATATAAAATATTATTTTTGGGAATTTAATATTAAAATAATATTTTTCCCGAAAACTGCCGATTTGCGAAATTGGGGTTTTCGAAAAAGGGTATAAATATATACCAAAAATTATGAAATAAATGGAAATTAAAATGATTTATTCATTTAAATATATAATTAAAGGATTGGAATTTTTAAAATTTATTTTATGCAGTTTTGACAAAAACCCGATTAGTGCACTGCTAATAGCGATTAAGCCAAATCCGCATTTCTACAATTTTTCATGGCTAGTGCACCATGACATGTTTCATTTTGTTACATCTTTCATTTTTTTTGTGTTATGGTTTATTAGTGGAGAGAAAAGAAAAAGAAAGAGGAAAAGTCAAAAGGGACATAATGATGGGGTAGGTATACTAGTGATGAGAGAGAGAGAGAGAGCATGTGTGAATTATAATGAGAGAGAGGGGGAGTGGGGATGCTACCCAAATCATAATCCCTCACCATTTCCATCATCCTCTTCATCTCCTCAAGCTCCCAACCCTCCTCAAATAATCCCTAGATCCATCTCCTAACAATCCCCAAAACCCTACACACCCTTCACAAATATTAATCCCCTCTTCAAGCTCTATACATGGGACCAAGAAAAAATCAATTTTGATGATCTTGGGGGATTCATGGGTGCTTTATGAGGTAATTACTTCACTAATTGGGTAGTTTCCATTTACTTAAGTATTTATATGTGTTTAGATGTGATATTGTGGAGATAGTGAACATTGGGAAACCCTAGTGAAGATTTAAGTGTTGGTTTGAATTGGGTGATGCCTAGTGGTTGTTAACTAGACTTGGGTGCTGTTTAAAGACCTGGAACAGACCCTAGAAACCCCAAAACACGGATTTAGAAACCCGACATCGGATAAATGTGTGATTTTAGAGGGTATTTTGGAATCTGCTATGACCCCGAGACCCCAAAAATAAAATTGAGCTGACAGTGAGTCGTGCAGACACCTAGGAAGCTACCACCAAGACCCGAGCCCCTAATTCTATTCCCCGGCCGCAGATTTAATCATTCTGGCCGCAATTTGCGGCCAGAGTAGAAGGGAATGGGTTCATTTTTGTTCCAGGTCTCATTTTGCACTAAATTAGACCCCTCCTATATGCAGTTTTGGCTAATTGTCATCTGGGGAAAATCTGGGAGCATTTTGGTGTGTTTTAGGTGATGTTTTCCGTATTTTTAAATGCACTTTCTTGATATTTGGATTTGTATTTGGTTTTCCGGTGTTCGTACATCGACAACAGGGGTTGTTTGATTAATTTGCACGTTTAGGCCATAGGTTCTAACCAGTGAGCACACTGTGCGCCGTATCGGTTTTCTGCCTCGATTTTTAATACGTATTGCGATTGTTATTATGGTAGGTACCCTCGCATGGATTCCGAGGCGAAGAAGCGTGGCATCATCGATTTGGGCGAGCGAAGACAGGTGAGTAGATCTATATCTACCGGGGAAGTCGGGTGGATGGCGTATAGCACCCCCACAAACTTCTGATGGAAAACCGATTTATAGAATATGGTTAGGAAACCTAGATTAGGAAACTAGGGTTAGAATATAGATAGCTATGTAGTCATATTAGAAACTAGAGGATAGTTAAGTGTGATATGCTACTATTACCCTAGGATGACGTTTAGCGATATTACCGCTTAGGGTTCTGTAGGACTAGATAGTCGATGTAGATGCGTCATCTGAACCATACCTTTTTCTAAACCAAAGAATCATATGTATCTTTTAAATGTATATCTTGTGGGAAGTTACGGATTTTCAATTGATATCTTTTTCTTAAAAACGCCGTAACCCCTGTTTTCAAAACTACGATTCACTTCTTTAAAATCTGATTGTATGGTTCGGGTGTGTTTGTTAGATTAGATACTTATATTTAGTAGAGATTAGCATGTTTATGTAAATTCAACATGATATGAGACGTAAATACGATGAAAGAATACAAGACGAATTTGATGATATGATATGATGGTATACGGATGCGAGTCGATCGAGATGATTTATACCCTGCCAGTCCCCTGATATGAGATTATTGCAGATGCGACCAGGGACATAGGTATATAGGGTTATATATATCGAATGTTGTGAATCATGGATGATAGGCCGTATGTGATATTAGGCCGTACCCTCATTTGTCGTATAGGATGTTAGGATCCATTTTATTATAATGCCGCCGCACAATGATATTCCGTGCGTGATGAGTTTGACTTGATGACTGATCCTTACCCTTGACTAGAGGTTTCCGTACGATGGATCATACCATACGCGGTGTTATTGGGCTAGATGCCGATTGATAGATTCACCGACTCGGACAAATTATAGTTATGCATACCTTATAGCTGTTAGTTGATGATTTACTTGCTGCATTCATGATATTATTATTGTATCACATATAACATTGATAGTACACCTGCACCATTATCGATGATGCGTATGTTACACGTACACATATTTGCCGTCTCACACACTTCATCATCGATAATTGCCATGTCACTATACTGTTGCTGCATCATGATATATATATATTGACACATTCATACTTGCGCATATACATATTTTACCTAGATAGATAGCTGGTTTAATTGTAAATTTGGGAACCGCATGCTATATTTTAAAAACTGGAATCATTTTAATAGAGCGGTTTTCCTCTTAATATGTCATATCACTATTCCATATTGTATGATACACGGATATGCTCGCATTTCTTTTTACATGTCGCATACATCATGCTCTATTATTTTACGCATTGAGATATATTGTTTTCATGAGATTTCTGGATTTGAGAACCGTGGATACTTCAAAAGTGATTATGTGTTGTTTTAAAAACCCGGTTTCTTTTGATATGATATTTCAGTGCGTCCACCATGGGTTTTCTCGGTTCTGAGACGTGTGACATGTGGAACCCGATTTGAGGAGTGGACGAGGCCGGTTGCGGGTACATGGTGGACCCGGTATGGTACCCCGGGGCGAGAACAGATCTGCTGTGTAGCTAGACGGTGAGCCTGGCAGAGGGACCACTACCTACCGGTGATTGGTTGGACTTAGCGGTTATCCGGAGGATACTGACCAGAGTCGATAGATGGATACGGGATGACTCGTACTGCCGGGGCCGAGGGCCGATTCCGTAGACGGAGACCGTGGGCCGATCCGGACGGACGGAGCCCGATATATGAGGATTTACGTGCCGATGCTGGGCACGGTTTTCATGATGTTTTCGAGTGTCGATGCTAGGCACTCAGGTTCCATGATTTTGATGTGTCGGGAGGGACACCGTTGATTTATATATCCTCATACTTTCATGCACACTTCTTTATGATATTTACGTGCATACAGACATTGATTATGGTTGGACGAGATCTATATGCATGCATTGATTATTACTGTTGGATGTTATCCACATGCACATAGGTAGAGACTACCTTGTTGGCATATATACGAACCGGTCACCCTAGATATCATAGTTTTACCTTTTGATATAGTTGACATAGGAGTCGTTGTTTATTCGATTTCTACTTGTAGATATATTTCTATTCACGAGTTGGCAACTCACCCCCGTTGTGCCGCAGTTCTTGCAGGCTGACCGCTTGGATCAGTAGCGGATTCGCTGGCACACAGCTTTATTTGGGTGTTTGCATTGGTAGGTGGGACATTGTATCGTACCCACTCTTGTATTATATTTCATATTGTATCTAGTTAACTCCATCAATCAATCAAAAGTTGTAATTGTATAAGTGATGAGACTTAGTGAGACTTGTAGTTGCGAGATTTGAGTAATGGGTTTTATTTTCCCTTTGGGGTTATATTTTGCTCATTTCTTTATCTTTTTGTGGTGAACTTCGTCGTTGGGTATCGTATATCTATTTATGCTGTATTGCGTGGTTGTGATCCGCCGTTTGGCGAAGAGCTAGCTCCTGCTTGGGGATGCCATTATTCTTGCTATGTATTTGTGGTTTTGGTTCAAAAAAATACAAAGGAGGTGCTGCCAAAATTTTAAAAGACGAAATATGTTTTCAAATTAGCAAATTTCACTTGCATCATTCATGTTCCTTTTCTACGCATTATGAAAACTCGATTTCATATACCTTTATTTCAAAAACCCACCTCCTTTATTTTTTCTAAAAGGTTTAGATAAGTCGTGTCGATGTGAGGCTAATAACGGGTCGAGAAACTACTGATAACACTTACTAGTAGGTCTCCATATAATCCCTGGCCAGGGACTTCCAGTTATAGCCAATCGAACACAGCGCAACATCAACCCCCAATATCGTGAGAGACGAAACCCCGCCTATCGCTCATTTCCTCCATGTGATTCGGGACTGTACCCAAAAACCACCATTTTGCACGTTCTATTGAACGTGTTATGGTGGAAATCAAAGCACAGTGGGAATCACACAAGACTCTATGATGATCTCGGGTCTACAGACTAACCTGTACCAGTGTCACCAGAGAACTGCTACCTAACGATAGGTATAATACCATCTAGGAGTTCTCGGCAAGTCCGTTCAGTGTGCATAGTCTCCACTGAGCCCCCATACAACCTCTTTGATGTCAAACACCAATGGATGTGGGATCATCCATCGCCCATCATATGGGTGAAGATGCGTATACACTAGTCTACTCTGGTTTATCGATGCCCTGTCTCGATACACCCTCGACTAGGAACAATTATAGGATGTGCTCGTTGACTATCCTGGCCCCACTAGTATGATCTGCATCATAGTCCTAGTAGTCAAGTACATATCCCGAGGGCTTTATCAACATGTGAGAGTAAGACAGTAAACCAATACAAGTCAACATGTTAAGACAAAGTGAAACCCGATAGCATACTATCATGTCGAGCAAGAAAGTCCTCTCTATATATATTCAAGCATCCACTATAATATACATCATATGTACAACAATGGCCTCTAAGGCATATACATAACTAACAATCTCCTACTTGCACTACGGCCAGCTATTGTAGTATCTCATACCCGACATCCCGAAGAGTCTCTCAAAGTGTATCTGAGGTATGGCCTTCGTGAGTGGATCCGCAGTGTTGTCCTTCATGTCAACTCTCCTATCCTCGGTCTCTCGGCGATTAACTATCTCCCGGATTAGGTGATACCTCCTCAGAATATGTCTGGATTTCTGATGGGCTCTGGGTTCCTTGGCCAAAGCTAAAGCTCCATTGTTATCACTATACAAAGGTATTGGATGCTCAATGGACGGACCCATTCCAAGTTCAGTTATGAACTTCTTCATCCAGACAGCCTCTTTGGCAGAATCGTTAGCAGCTATGTATTCAGCCTCCATCGTCGAGTCTTCCACGGTTTCCTGTTTGGAACTCTTCCAACAAACCGCCCCTTCATTTAGGGTAAAGAAAAATCCCGAGTGCGACTTAGAGTCGTACTTATCACTTTGGAAGCTCGAATCGGTAAAGGACTCCACCTGGAGTTCTCCGTTACCATACATCAAGAACATCTCCTTTGTCCTTCTTAAGTACTTGAGAATGTTCTTCACAGCTGTCCAGTGATTCTCTCCAGGATCTACTTGATACCTACTCACTACACTTAGTGAGTATGCTACATCGGGTCTGGTACATAGCATCGCGTACATGATAGAGCCTATTGCCGAAGCATAGGGTATCCCTTGCATGCGAGCTCTCTCCAAATCAGTCTTAGGAGACATCTCTTTGGAGAGAGTGAGTCCAGAGATCGTGGGTAAATACCTACGCTTGGATTCATCCATACTAAACCTCTTTAGTATGGTGTTAATGTACCTGGATTGGGACAATCCCAGTATCCGCTTAGATATATCTCTATAGATCTTAATTCCCAAAATGCAGGAGGCATCACCTAGATCATTTATTGAGAATCTATGTGATAAAAAGAGCTTGACCGAGTGCAGCATAGGAACATCATTTCCTATCAAGAGTATGTCATCCACGTACAATGCGAGGAAGTCAACCTTACTCTCTGCAACCTTCTTGTAAATACAAGATTCATCTACGTTCTTGATGAAGTCAAACTCTTTGACTACAACATCAAAATAGATGTTCCAACTCCGTGATGCCTGCTTTAACCCGTAGATGGATTTAAGCACCTTGCACACCTTTCCGCTGCTCCCACTGTCTACGAAGCCCTCTGGTGAGTCATGTACACGCGCTCCTCTAAATCACCATCTAGAAAGGCGGTTGTAACATTTCAGAAAAATAAAATATTATTTTTGGGAATTTTTATAATTAAATAAATATTATGAATATTTTAATGATGCGGTATAATTAAATACCGATAAATTGGGAAATATTTGGAAATTATGTCAATTATTGAATTTGAAAGAGAATTTAAGATTTGAGCATTCAAAGATTGTTATATAATTAATTATATTCCATTTTAATGCTAATCGCGATTAAATATCGCTAATCGTGCATTAAGCTTATTTTGTGCACATGACATGCACAATGTCATTTTTCACATTATTACATTTTTTCTAACATGTCTTTTTCTTTTCCTTCATGCATGATTGGTTTTAAATAAAAGAAAAGAAAAGAGAAGAGAAAAGAAAAGAATAAAGAATTGGAGTATGGGCATGAGAGAGAGAGAGAGGGTGAGGGGTCAACCTTGGTCTTGGTCTCATTCCTCTCTTATTTTCTCTTCATCATTCTCTCTCTCTCTCAACCCCATGGCAGCCCTCTTCATTCCCCTACTACACCCCTCACTTCATCATCAAAACTCCATTTCCATTTCAATAAAATTGTGCAAGCTCACTACAAACAGTTTGGACCAAGAAAAATTGGATTTTGAAGACTTGGAGCAACTCAAGAAAATTCTTGAGTTGCCAAATGAGGTAATTTCATAACCATTAGAGTATTATTACATTCTATTAGCTTCTATTGTTAGTTTGGAATCGATATATCGAGGTTTAGCGAACTTTGAAAATTCCAAGTTAGGGTTTTGATGTAATCTTGAGTTGTGAAGTGTAATTGAGGCTACTGGAAAACATACAACCCCTGTAGTGATGATTTATTGGATTAAACCAGAGAATTAAACCCCAAGACACGAACTTAGAAATCCCCGATATCGGAAAATTATGGAAATTGTGATGAAGTTTGGTGATCTGCTATAACCCGGGTGACCTGAAAATTATTTAGCGATCACAGTGAGTCATGCAGGCAACCTAGGACCCACCAATGAAACCCTAGCCCCTATGACCTTACCCAGGCCGCAGATTTATCCTTTATGGCCTCAATTTGTGGCCAGAGCAGGGGGTATAGTGTCCTGTTTGGTCCATGTCTCCATTTGCTATAAATTAGATCCTTTACATATGCAAAATTGACTAATTTCACCAAGGGTAAAATCTGGGACCATTTTCTTGGGTTGCTACCTTGTTTTGTAATTCGTTTTGACTTGAATTTTGGTATTAGATATGTTGTTCCGTCGTGTGGTGTTTGAACATCAACAACTAGGATTATTTGGTCATGTTTTGCATGCGAGGATATAAGTTCTAACCGAAAAGCGATTCGCGTGCCGTTTTGGTTTTCGTGCGTGATTTCTGTTTACAATGCTATATGTGATATTTAGGTACCCCCACGTGGACTTTGAGACGACGAGGATGAGCATGGCGTCATCGACTCCAGCAAGCGAGGATAAATATGAGTAGATATATATCTACGGGGGAAGTCGGGTGGATGGTGTATAGCACCCCCGCGGTTCGTAGTGTAGTATACGATATATATGTTATATATATGATTAAGTGTTGCGAAACCTGGATAATAGTAAGTAAGATTTTAGATGTTTGATTAGTCGAAAATAGTTCATTCTCAACACGTTAATTTCCCTACTATTATCATTCATATATAGGTGTTTATTGTAATTATAACACAGATTACGAATTCATATGGAAAATACCGAATAACCTGTGTTATAGTTATAATCAACATTCTAAAGGGAAATTAAGTGTTTATTACTACTTGCATTGATCTGTATATATCAATCCTTGTCTCGAGATTGTGTGCAGGAAATTCTCCAGGTTAAAAAGCCGGAACTGCTTAAAATTGCTGATAAAATACACCAAGTCCAAGACTTGTGATCTGGCAGTAAACAAGAAAGTATAAAAAAATTCCAAACATCAGGAAATTACCATGAAGCCAACACAAATCAGTACAGAAATTTCCATGCACTAAACCCATCAAACGACCACGGATCCGCGGCCGAGTCAACTCGTCGGTGACATAAACCTTTTTCACAAACCCCCTTTCAATGGCCAAACTTCTTCAAGACGCTTCAAATCTCCAGAAGCTTCCCTCCAACAGCAAGGCTTCTCATGCAAGCTAGCTAACTACCTTCATCTAGAAACTTCTCATAACAACCAAGCTTCCAAGAGAAGCTATACCTAGCTTCTAGGGGAAGCCAAAGGAAAAGAATACAAAAAGGCACCTAGGGCTTCATTGAAAAGGTTGTTGAGTAGTTCATTAGTTCATTAGTTGTTCGGTTATAAAAATCCAAATCATTCCAAACAAATTGAGTGACACAATTTGATCCAAATCAAGATTCATCGAGTACCAAATCAAGCAAGTATCCAACGAGCCTTTTGAAGCAACGTCGATCTTCATCCGAGCAAAAGATCCAAGATGATCCGCGACTCAAGAAGATGATGTGAAGCTAGTTCGACGATTTAGTACATCCTCAATTCTTGTAGTCTTTGAGTGTATTGTAACGTAACGTCGAATAATAAAAGGAGAAAATCTTTATTCTTTCTTTCTATTCATTCTCGCATTATGATATTCTTAGTTCTTGATTGTTTTAGAATGATGCGTGAGTAAAACTCCGCTTGTATCGGAATTGAGAGAATAGGTAGATGATATTGATGAAATTCTTGAACAATTCTTAAGTCTTATGAGTTTTTTAAACTCTAGGAAATTGAATCAACGATGACCTTGTTTTGAGAGAGATGATTTCTTGAATGTTTTCTCTCCAAATTAGAGATCAACAATCGATGAATGAATTTCCTAGAGGCTAGAATTTGAATGCTAATCAATGAAAGGTCAAAGGATGATGATGGAGAAACCCTAGTTTCTTCAATAGATCCCTAAATCTCGTTGATTGTCATGGATCTAGCAACAAATCTTCAATAGATAAGAATTTGTAATCATAAGCATTCATCATCATTATCGATTTGATTGATTCCGACAAGCCTCTCTACAAATCTTGATAACTCAAACAATTTGGATATTTTCTTGATTTCTACCATTTCTTGATTTTATACCTAATTCGTGAAGATTCATAAAACTAAACATCACAATATTGAATAAATTTTCTTTTATATTTTAATTTCCAACGCAACTAAAACAAGATCGATCAAATCACACTTTCCCTGTGGACGATCCGTATTCATTAACGCGCTACATCGACACCGTTAATTGATTGTGGTTTTTATAAATATTTTTGATTGTGATTACTTTTCATTCCATGCAAATTCATGATACAAAAAGATTATCAATCAAATGGCGCCGTTGCCGGAGATAATGTGCTAATTTGTTCGTTTTTGTAATTTGAGTTGGAAAATTTATTATTCCATCAGTTTTTTTAGATCAAAATTTCTAACAAACGCTTAACGATTTGTTGCGATTTATTGCAAGGAGATCTGGAATCTGTGGAGCGAGAGGAAAAATGTTCAGAGCATCTCAGAGAGTTTAGAGAGCCAATTGGAACAGTTCCTGAAATTTTTGTGCAGGGATCTCATCAGATGACCGCGCATCCATGGCCATATAGTGCATATCGCGGCTGTTCCGCGGCAATCTTAGGGTTTTACTGCACCAAATTTTCTAGGTGAATTTCTGACTTTCTTATCTCCTCCCTGCTCTGTCCATTAACAAATTTCTGCAGGTTTCTTTTCAAAAATTCGCAGAGCCGCAAAAAGAAAAATTGTCGCGTGTTTGATCTTGGTTGGTTGCATTTTTAACACAGAAATTAAGGGGCACGACAAAAATTCAGATTAGGTCGGGATTTCATTACCTGTCCTAAGCCCCAAAAATCACAAACTTGCATCCGCATCACCCTCATTAACTAAAAGAAATCTAGACAAGACTCTAAGGACTGTCGCGCTCACTTAGGACAGAAGGAGGTCGTGGGTAATCTATTGCTTATCCGCGTTTCTTTAGTGGTGTCTAAGGCAAGTGGTTATTTAATTAGTTCCACTACTTACGTAGTGGAGAACCTCCCACTTACCTGGCACTTATCTGGCAATAGAAGGGGCAAAGAGGCAGTAGAAGATCTATCTTGCGACCTGTCTTCTGGAAGTCTAGGAGCGGTCTAGAGCCTTGACCTAGGTGACCACTAGATTTAGGGTTGCTTGTGCATTGTTTGTATGAATTTTTCAAAAATCCGTATTTTTCAAACTAAACACTAACTCTTCTTTTCCTTAATTATCACTTAACTCTGCCACTTGTGCTAAACCATTTAGTGCATGCTCGGCTGGACACGGGATTCTAGTGCCCGTCTTGTCCGCGTTCTTCCTATCGACTCCGAAGTCGGTAATTCTATGTCTTCTTTTTCTACACCCCCTACCACACCCACTTCGATGGACGGTTCTCCATCAAACTTCTTTAACACTACTCTGCCACCGTCCGCAGGTGCGCAGAATCCGCCCCGCATCTCTCTCCAAGAGAGATGCTACCCTATGCGAGGTCCTCTTTCAACCTGTCTCACCATTCCACCAGCCAATGGAGACAACTTTGAAATCAAACCCCAGTACATCAATATTTTACCCAAATATCACGGTCTCGAGTCTAAAGACGCATATGTCTTTATTTCCAAATTTAAAAATGTATGCGCAATGATGGATACATCACAGCTTTCTGTGGATACTATGAGATTACGTCTTCTCTCATTTACCTTATGCGATATAGCCGAGAAGTGGCTTTATAACACAGCCGCACATTCTATTTCGAACTGGGGAGAATTCGTAACTGTAACATTTCAAAAAATATATATATTATTTTTGGGAATTTTTATAATTTAATATTATTTTAATGAATATTTTAATATTTCGGTATAATTAAATACAAATAAATGGGAAAAATTTTGGAAAATTATGGAAAATTCTAAAATATGCTATTTTATGGAATTATGCCATTTTGAAGTTTTTATGATTAGTTTGACACTAATTTAGTGCTAATCGCGATAAAAAATCGCTAATCGAATTTTTGACATTTTTTTGCAAAACATGCACATATCATTTTTGTGCTCTACACTTGTGCATTTCTACCATATCATTTTGGGTTTACTATTTGAGTGAGAAGGATTTTGGAGAAAAGAAAATAAAAGAAAAGGGTTTGGATTATAATATTGAGGTATGGGTGAGAGAGAGAAAGGGTTACTTTGACCAAGCCTTAGCCATTTTCCCCCTCACTTCACTCATTCTTCTCTCTCCCCATTTCCTTTAGCTGCTGCTGCCCTCCTTCATCACAACTTCACCTCCTCAAATCACCATGAAAACAACTCCAAAACCTCACTCCCATTTCACAAAAAGTGTGCACAAGCTCAAGACAAGCCCATTGGACCAAGAAAGCAAGGATTTTGGCCACTAGGGGCAACTCAAGAAAATTCTTGAGTTGCCAAATGAGGTATTTTCTGGACCATTAGCTTAGTTATTGCATTACCTTTACTCCCATGTTAAGATTGAATCGATATCGGGTGATTTTGTGAACATAAGAAAAACCTAGTTAGTGTTTGAAGGAATTGTAAGTTGTGGTGAGTAATTGAGCTCAGTAGAGACCACATGAACACCCTAGTGCTAGAATTAAGAGCTAAACCAGAGAGTTGAAATCCGGAATACAGATTTAGAAATCGATATCGTAAAAACTGTGAATCAGTGAAGGGTAAATTGGAATCTGCTATCACCCAGAGACACTGAAAATTATTTTGGGTTGACAGTGAGATGTGCAGGCACCTAGGAACCATCACCCAAAACCCTAGCCCCTATCCCCTCTTACAGGCCGCCAATTTATTCCCTCTGGCTGCAAATTGCGGCCAGACCTGGGGCATTTTGCCTCGTTTTGGTTATGTGGTCCCCTTGCCTATAAATTAGACCCCTGGCACATACAAAATTATCCAATTTGACATAGGGTGAAATCTGGGACACTTTTCTATAGTTTTTGTTTTGGATTCGTATTTCCGTATTGCGTATTTTGAATTCTGGAATTGTGTATCAGTGTTTTACCACGAATACTTAGCGTTTATACGATGATATCGAGGATTGTTGATGTTTTTGAAAGCGTGTCCATAGGTTCTAACGCATAGTCCTTTTAGCGTATCGAGTTGGTTTTCGTGTGTCGTTTTAGTTTCAATTTGGTTTTAATGCGATGCGATACGTATGATATGTAGGTACCCCCACGGTGATCCGAGGCGACGAAGATGATGGTGGCAATATCAATACCGACACGCAAGATACAAGGTGAGTAGATTGTATCTACGGAGAAGTCGGGTGGATGGCGTATAGCACCCCCGCAGTTCGATGTCTAGTATACTATATATTCTATATATATATGATAGCTTATTGTGTGACATGGAGGTCATAGATGTGTTAAGTGTATTATGGATATTTAGGGTTAGAAGTGAACTAGTGTATTTTCCTAGTTGCGAACCCTAGCATAGGTTTACACCCACACGCAAACACATGCTTATTGCTATACTTATATCATGATGATGTGGATAGTGTATGATACTGGAGATGAGTCGATGAGTTTAGGCATGGTGCCGTGAGGTCGGCGATATGATATGATGTGATTCATATTTGTGATATGATACGAGATTTTAGCGGGCCTTTGGACGTGTGTTTTACACACGCGCTTATATTTGTTTAGATGGTATCGATTGTACTAGACATAGATCAGTACCCCAGATCATGAGAGATGATAATAAGAATACCAGATAATTGATGAGCTGACCGTGATATTGACCCATACCCAGATTTGGGATGCCGTACGACGAATTTATGTACGAGCTATTTATTGGTGATAGATCCGCACTCATGACTCGAGGATATTATATGATGTATATTGTATCTTATGTGATACTATTGAGGCGGGATCACCGACTATTATATATATATATATATATATATATATATATATATATATATATATCGACTCAGATGTAGGTGGTTTCCATACCCCTCCCGATTGACTTGATAGTTGGATGCAGATTACTTATTAGACATTAGACTATACCCAAGTCATACCTATTTCAAAACTAACGAATCGGGGATATTTTAAAGATAGGCAAAAGGGACTCTACGGATATTTTCAAACGACGCATCTTTTCTTAAAACACCGTAGCCCTTATTTTACCAAAAATCCTGATTCGTCTTATTTCAAATGGCAAAGCTGCATGATGTATTTATTGAGGTAGATTCTTCACTGTTGCGTTGATTATTCGATTCCGCATATTCATGCTATTTGCATTGCATTGCGTGTGTTTATTGCTATCTTACAACCATACTGTTAGGACACCAGCATCATTATCGAGGATGCGTATGTTCCACGTACACTGTTTGCCGGCTCACACACTTCATCATCGATAATTGCCATGCCACTACATTGTAGTACTGTTGCATTCAGGATATGACCCTTGCATGGCATACTTGTTTTCCTATATACTATGTATTCCTATTGTACACCCATACGTGCATGCATACGTATTTTCATATACATTGATGATTCTGTCTTGATTAGAGATTTGGGAACCGCAAGATACATTTTAAAGCTGATTCATTTTAAAGAAGCGGTATGCCCTAAATATGTGCATATTACTATTCCGTGTTGCATGACATACTGATATGCTTACATTTCTTTTACACGTCGCATACATCATGCTTTCTGATTATATGCATTGAGATATGTTGTTTCCATGATATTTCTGGATTTGGGAAGCGTGGGTATTTCAAAAGAGAATATGTAATTGTTTTAAAAACCCGGTTACCCTTGATATGATATTTCAATGCGTCCACCATGTATTTTCTCGGTGCTGAGAGCGACATGTGAAACCCGATTCGAGGAGGCGGATGAGGCCGATTGCTGGTACATGGTGGACCCGGTATGGTTCCCCGGGGCAAGAAATGTTTTTCGTAGAGCAGACGATGAGCCTGGCAGGGTGGCGAGTACCTACCGGTGATTGGTTGGACCTGACGGTTATCCGGAGGATACTGACCAAAGTCGATAGATGGATATGGGCATACTGCCGAGGCCGAGGGCCGATTCCGCAAACGGAGCCCGTGGGCTGATACGGACTGACGGAGTCCGATATATGAGGATTTACGTGCCGATGCGGGGCACAGCTTTCATGATGTTTTCGAGTGTCGATGCTGGACACTCCGGTTTCATGATTTTGACGTGTCGTAAGGGACATAGATGGTTTATATCCTCATATTTTCATGCATATGCTTTACGATATTTACATGCATGATGGTTATTATCATTGGGAGACGAGTGGACAGTATCCACATACATACAGATTTGATTACATTGACCATACCTCATATTTATGATATGTTATTACCTGAGGCACTGGCACGAGCACTTGGCACCACACTCACGTATAGAGGTTACATTTCCACTTTAGCATGCTTCAGACTTATTCATATTGAGGTTTATATATATCTGATCGTATTGACCTAGGTTGAGTCATATATACGATTACTGCTCTGTGATATTTTCTATTCACGAGTTTGCAACTCACCACCGTTGTACCACAGTTGTTGCAGGTTTTGCCGCACAGGTTTCATTACGGCTTTTCTGGCACATTGCTTCCTTTACGGGTGACTTCCTTTGGTAGGTAGGTTCTTTTGCATCAGAACCACCATTGTACATGTATTATTCATTGTATCTAGAAATTCCATCAACCAAAACTTGTATATTGTTTCAGACTTAGAAAATCGGTTATGTTTTATTTCAACCTTAGTGTCGCGCGTTGTAGTATTACGGTTTTCATGCTGTTTGAGTTTCTTTTTCTGAGTTTTTGATCCTCCCCTTTGGCGTTGCATATTATATTGTTTGCATGGTTGTGATCGTCGATTGACGAAGAGCTAGCTCCCGCTTGGGGATGCCTTTTATCATTGCATATATATATTATTCATGTTGTACCCCGTTCGGGGCCAGTATTTATAAAGGGAACTCTGCCGAAATTTTCAGAAAAGACTATACTTTTTAAAAATGCACATTCGACTTACTTATTTAAAAACCTTGCTTTTAAAACATGTTTTCTTCATTTCTTAAACTATTTTTCCTTCATTTATTATTTAAAATGGTTTTAGATTTCTGGGCTTTTGGCTTACTTGGATTAGATGGGGTCCTATAGACTTCATATGATTCAAGTGCCAGTCACGGGCTATTTTGGGTCATGACAAAGTTGGTATCAGAGCGTTAGGTTAACCTTGGTTCGAGTCTAAGTTTGACTATACGGAGCCTAGAGCATTTATATATATACGGAACTTAGGCTTGACCTTACGGAACTTAGACTTAGTCGAGGGGGTATTATTCCCAAACTTTCATCGCGTAGGATGACCCTTGGTTGATGGAGTAGGTAGCTTGAGTAGAGTGACGTATCGTACGTATGTTCCGTGGTATATTTACGATACGCTACTCCGCTTATGAAACCTTAGGATGTACATTTCCTTGCACAGTATTATATTCATTCCTATGATCTATCCTCATCGATACTGGTTATGATTTTGCTGCCACGATTGCACGGGTAGAGTGAGCTACGGCTAGAGTTGCGTCAGCATGAGCTCGTCACGGACGAGGACTGACCAGGGCGTGATTCCAGAGGCGTACGATTGCATATAGAGGCTTCGTTTTACTGTGTTTTCGCGTCATGAGCGTTTGACTGATCGCTTTTACGAGATTTCTCGGATGTGCCAATCGGTACCAGAGGATCAGGCTATGGCTAAGAGCCAGCAAGAATGTGATGACCATTGGTGTATCTCTTATTCATGATGATTGAGGCGTTGTTCAGCATACGAACGAATGAGCCAGTTGCTGCTGCGAATGAAGAGATATCGCCCAGATGATTGGAGCTACTTGTAGGGTTGCTAAGCATGCTCACAAGGTTCTACGAGGCATCAACCATGTCCGATTAAAATATTAGCCGTGCCGAACAACCCGAATACGGATTTTTAAACTAGAGATTAGGCGAAAACAAATATGTTAAACACATTAACACTAAGTGAGAAGGATTACAACCTTTGTAGATCCGGTCCTTCACTTCTAAAGCTCCGTGTTGAAGTCCCTTCACTGCGATCATCTTGTTCCGGACTCTCGAGAGGTTCCACGAAGAGAAAGATGCAGTCTTGCTTCCGATCTTCGATACAAAGATGATTTACCTTGAAGTTTCGTTAACACAAGCTAACACTCATAATATGAAGTGAACACCCACATCTAAATGGAAAGGATAGATGAGGATGATGAAGTAGGATTTTTGCTCTCATTTGTTTTCATATTCTCACTCATTTTCATCACAAAGCAAAAAGCTAGAAAGCTTTTGCACAAAGGAAGAAGAAGGAAGAAGATGAACAATATGATAAGAATCCTTTTGTGATGAATAATGCAAAGGAGATAATGATGAATAATGCAACCATGGTTGACTAAACCTTTATAGAGAATTAACAAAGGCTAGGGTTTGGATTAGGTTAAGAATGAGTCACTTGAAAATATCTTTTCCAAAACAAAAAAGAAAACCTTCTAGAATCTACTAGAAGTCATAACCCTAATCCAAACCCTAACCATGTTTAAACTCTACTAATCATGTTGCATTAATAATCATATCATGTTACAATATTATATATCACATATATAATATTTATTGTAACAAAATAAAATAATACATTTAACATATATCGCATATATATCAATGTATTACCCGAGTGAGAAAAAGAATCTTTTAGCGAGCTAATATTAGTTAATGTATTTTAATATATCATATATATTATTATACATTAAATTATCGAATCAACATTTTATCCGACAATCCGGCTATATCGCATATAACCGACTAATATCTCATTTACCGATTCATCGAATCAACACTTGATCCGATGACCCGGCTGATATCAAATATCGCGAGAATAGATTACGGTATCACATATCGCATTATCCTCGGTCCCGCACATATCACATATGTGCCCCTACTCCGTTTTGCCTAAGCCAAGAAACCTCTTTGTAGGACTCTAAAGAATCGTCAATACGCCGGCAGTAGGTGATGATCATATCAAACACCCACAAGCTGCAAGCAGTCAGCTAAACGTAACAGCTACCCAGGTATTGAGCGCTCAGAAGATCAACAAGCAAGCCTGTACATTCTCCTGTGAATCCAAACAGTTACACTCACGTACAGTCCGGTCTCGTCGTCTGATATGTCGCATATCTCGCCTAGGGGTGGTAAACGTCAGACCCCAGTAGCTCGATATGAGGTCCATAACAGTTTGAGAAACTACCGATAACACTTACCAGTAAATCTCAGCAATCCTGTCCAGGGATTTCTGGTTATAGCCAATCGAACACAACACAACATCAACTCCCTATACCGGGAGAGACGAATTCCCTCCTATCGCTAATTGCCTCCATGTGATTCGGGACTGTACCCAAAAGCCACATTTTTACACGCCCTCTTAGACGTGGTATGATGGAAATCAAAGCACAGTGGGAATCACACAAGAATCTATGACGATCTCGGGTCAACAGACTACTCTGTACCAGTGTCACCAGAGAACTGCCATCTGACGTGAGGTATAATACCATCTGGGAGTTCTCGGGGAGTCCGTCCAGTGTACCCAGTCTCCACTGAGCACCCGTACACCATCCTTGATGTCAAACACCGATGGATATGGGATCATCCATCGCCCATCATATGGGTCAAGATGCGTATACGCTAGTCTACTCTGGTGTATCGATGCCCTGTCTCGATACACCCTCGACTAGGAAAAGTTATAGGATGTACTTGTCAGCTACCGTGGCCCCACTAGTATGATCTCATCATAGTCCCAGTAGTCGAGTACACATCCTAAGGGCTTTATCAACATGTAACATAGAGACAATCAGAGTACATGTTAAGATAAAGTACAACCAGATAGCATACTATCATGTCGAGCAAGAAAGTCCTCCCTATATATGTCCTAGCATCCACTACAATATACATCGTATGTACAGTAATGGCCTCTAGGGCATACATATAACTAACAATCTCCCACTTGCACTAGGGCATCTGTTATGGTATCGCATACCCAACAATTAGCTGCGGTTGTAGTATCTCATACTCAACCATCCCATAAAAAGTCTCTACTGGGAAAAAGGCCTTTGTGAGTGGATCCGCGCTGTCGTCCTCTGTGTCTGCTCTCCTAACCTTGATCTCCCTGAAGATCAACCATCTCCATGATCAGGTGATACTGCCTAAGAATTATATCTGGATTTCTGATGGGACGGGCTTTCCTTGGCTTAAGCCACAACTCCATTGTCACACAATGGTAGGAATGAAGTTCATCTCATGAACTTATATATCCAGACCGCCTCTTTGGTAGCATCCTTGGTAACGATGTATCTTGCCATTAATCGTCTAGTATGTCACGGTATCTAGCTTGGAACTCTTCCAACATACCGTCCCTCCACTGAGGGTAAATACAAAGCCCGCGACTGACATTCAGTCGTTCTTATCACCCTGGAACCTTTCCAGGGATTCTTCCCAGGATTGATTGATACCATCTCACTACAACTAGTGAGTATCCTAACATCCAATTAGATCTATCTCATAGATCCAAAATCCCAGGATTTAGGAGGTATCATTTTGATCCTATATGGAGAATCCTTGTGATAAGCGGAGATTGACCGAGCGTAGCATAGGAAACTCCTTCTCTATCAAGAGTATGTCATCCACGTACTCTACGAGGATCACCACCATACTCTCTGCTACCTTTTTGTATATACAAGGTTCATCTACCATTTTGATGAAGTCAAACTCTTTGACTACCACATCAAAACAGACGTTCCAACTCCGCGATGCCTATTTTATCAGATATAACATCTTGCACACGTTTCAGCTGCTCCCACTGTCTACGAAGCCCTCTGGCTGTATACTTATAGACGCTCTCTTCTAAAACATCATTTAGAAAAGCAGTCGTGAAACCCAACCGCCAGATATAGTAGTCATGGTATGTAGCCGTGGCAAGTAGGATCTGGATGGACTTAAGCATAGCTTTGAAAGTCTCAACTTTTCCATGTACACCAAGTAATCTTCTCAAGATATACTTGCTCCTGATGGGGATTTAACCCTTCATATAAAGCAACCAAAGTCTATACTTTGTTGGTTTATAAGGATTCCATCTCAGATCGATAAGCATCCAGCCATTCTTACAGAGTCTCACTCCTGATGGCCAGCTCGAAACTAGTTGGGTCATCATCTTATGATGTAATCCTCGCTCCCACTGTCATAGAGAAACCGAAGTATCTCTCAGGTGGGTGAGGAACCCTACTAGATCGGCGGAGAGGCTGAGGTTCGTTGGAAACTATTGAATCCTTTGGTTCTACCAGATCATCAGCTGCAGTTTGTATAGCTGGAACATTTCCAGTTCTACATAACAGACCTTGCCTCGAGCTTGTCCGGATTTTTCTTTTAGACATAGGCCGGACAACCCCAAATCTTAACAAACTTAAGATATGGGCTCTTCCCTTTCCATATCACATATGAAGTGGTAGGCAACTAATTTGATTTGAACCCTATTCAATAGGTATGCAACTTCTCAAGTGCATAACTCCTAAAAGGAAATAGGAAACTCAGTAGTACTCATCATAGAGCACACCATATCACATAGGGTGTTATTGCTCCGCCCCGATATACCATCGTGCTATGGTGTATACTGAGTAATGCTGAGAGAGAATCTCATTCTCCTTTAGAATAGTCCAGGAATTCCGTGCTCAAGCATTCTCCTCCTTGATCACATCAAAGGACATAATACTTTTACCCGTATTTTGGTTCTCTACTTTTAACTTATATTATGTGAATATCTCAAAAGCTTCGGACTTATGTTTTAACAGGAACACATGTCTGAATCTTGAGAGATTATCAGATAACGTAATGAAGTAAAAGGAACCGGTCTTGGCATTTGTAGACAGGGGACTTTCATACATCTGCATGTATCAATCCCAAGAGTTACTAACTCTTTCTCTGTTTCCAATAAACTGAGCTGTGCTCATCTTATCTTTGTGACATGACCGACAAGTTTCACAAGATGTAAATTCAAACTAATTTAAATATGCATCTATATGTAACTTAGCTAGTCGGGTCTCATTGATATGACCTAGTCTAAAATACCTCAAGAAGGATTCGTTCATTTCTGAACTCTTCCTCTTGTGTGTGTTCTGTATACTAAGAACTGTAGTTTGATTTAGAACGTCAATACTTTTAGATAACGTGCCTGAACCGATCAACTCTTGATATAAGAAATGTTCAAAACATTATCCAACAATACAAAATTATATCACTTCTTTACTAAAAAAGAAACTGATATGATGTTGTATATGAGGTTCGGTATCTAATAACATTCGTTCAGAATCAATGTATTCAGGTAATACACGGTGATAGTGACCAACAGACTTGGCTACAACACTTGCACCGTTTTTTGTCTCATGAAACTTATCACCCGTTCTCAGTTCTCTACCTATCTGTAGCCCATGTAACAGATTACATATGCGGGATCCTGATCCGGTATCACATACCTAGGACGTAAAGGATACTGAGAAACAGTTCTCTGTAATAAACACACCCGAAGATGATGTGTCAACATGCACTTTCTTCGTTTGGGCGGCACGGGAAATCTGGTATTCCCCATTTTCCTGCTCTGTCTTATAACAATTATAAGTTGGAGCGGGACCAACGTTCCCCAGCTCAGTATAACAAGCGGGTTCGGTCAATATATCCGTATTATTATCTTGATTAAGGCATGATATGGTCGCTACCTGGAGAGAGAGAGAAAAAAACACTCAGCGTATGCTCTTGCAAGATTGGATTGGTTATCTAATATATCTAATCAGGATGTCTCCCACTGTTTTAATCAAATCTTCCTTCAAACCCTAAAAGGAAAGACTAGCCGGGATTAATTACACGCTACAAGTCTCCAATCTTTCAGCCAGGCCAGTGTCGGTACTTTGAGGGAGGTCCCCCATGCTTTCGCACGAACCTAATTAATGTAAACCTCATTTTCCCAGGGACGTAACCCCGTTAACACCTTTCTAGACACCTACTTGATTGGCTAATTGTAATGTGTAAAATTCTCCCAGGAGTAACTCTTACTCTCAGCGGGTATCGGGATCCAACTATCTCATAGAAGGTATGCAATCTCATTGCAAATTTCAACACTTGAAATTCCCAATAATATTTTGCCCCAAGCGATCTATGACATTGACAAGGTCAATAAACCATAGACCGCTAGTCAAGTTCAACCCGTCATTTCCTGATTGAATTAAACCCACCCGCACGACCCTTGACAAGGTCAACAAAGTCGCACGACTATCCTAATCCAATCGCATCATATGCTTATTGTTCACACCAGAATATTGCGTTATTATATTCCCCATTCTTATTCTTTTTATAAATAAATAGGTACTTTTGACGCATGTCTGCTACATGTTACAGGTTACAGGTTCTTGGACAGGAAACAGTGAAAACGATGTAAAGACGATGAAAATATGGACTTTTGACCAACAAATGGGAGGATCTTAGTCAAGCCTACATCGAAAGACAGTTCACAATTAACAAGGCAACTCAAGGTCCAAAAATACAAAGCGGACGGTTAAAAATCACACAATCAAACGACGATGTTGATGACTCACCGCCCGAGTTTGAGTCCTTCACATTTTCAGATGAGCCATCAGACTCGGTTGATTATAGTAGTTTCGAACCATTAATGGAATCTTTCAAGTTCGAAACAGTTAACTACGGTGAGAATGATGCTATCCCTAATTCACTCCCTTTCGTCTTTCCCATTGTTCCGACCGAACAAATGGCCGTTACGCTTTCATCTCCTATACCAAGTTCGGCGTACCCATGTTTTCTTGCGAATCTTGAGGGATTTGATCCCATTTCCCGACGGGTTGATAGGTTAGCACAATCGTTTATAACATATCGGTCATTACATATTGCACTAATTTATTCACTCAATTTACACCCTCAAGATCGTACTCCACTTCCTTGTTCTTTTCGCCATTCTTCTCCCCTATCGAGACCATATTCTACCATTCTTCTTTCCACACGGTCTCGCGTGCTTCTCATTTTCTTGCACCAACTATACCATTTCCACGATAAGATTTTTGAATGGTTGGTGCTAACTTTTGGCTTGTGCAAGGCCAAGCTTAAGTTTGGGGGAATCTTTGTATATATGTATATATTTTTTGTTTTCTTTTTCTATAAAAAAATAAAATAAAAATTTCAAAACATTAAAAATATAAAAAAATTATAAATAAATAAACAGGGGAGTATCGGTATTTTGACCCTCTTGGTTTAGCATGACAGTGAGGACACTGTCAACTTCAAGTTTGGGGGCATGCTCGGTACGTCTTCTTCCTTCGCATTCATTTGTACATATTTTTGCATTTGCATATTTATTTGAAAAACCCATAAAAATTGAGAAAATTTCTAAAAGTATAAAAATTATTGTATTCAATTTTGGTTAATTGACTTTAGTTGATAAAAAGGTTAACTAGCTAGGAAAAGACTTAGTAAATTAAAAACCCTAAAAATAACCCTGCTTAAAGTTTAACGGTAGAAAGTTTATGTCTTTGTAGGTTATTTAGGAATAGGCAAATTTTGGGTTCACTTCGTGGGTTAAGCCAAAACGAGGGAAGAGTATTAATGTTCTTATTAAAGTATAAGTTCGAAAGATAGTTCCTAACTTAAGTTTAGATTCTGAAAATATGTACCCTACAAAATGCACAATCACGCACCTTGAAACTTGGATTAGTAGAAGAGACCTTGAATTACTCTTGTCTAAAGTCCTTAGCACAATGAAAATAAAAAAAATAAAGAAAAAAAAAAGTGAATAAAGAATAAAAAAAAATGGACACTGGTTTTTGTGATTACTTAAGGCTGCAAAAATAGAAAAAATATTTAGCGAGGGTGCTTCATCACCTAGTGCCTTAGACCAACTGGTTTGGGAGTCACTGCTAAAGCCTTGGGTGTTGCAAGACTAGGAAGTACGCTTTAAAGTGCAAATGCATTTTGTAATCGGTCGTTGGTACCTCAAGAAGTATTAACGGTCGCATGAAGGATGTGTAAGCAAATTCATTTAAAAATTCACCTACTAATAAGTACTTTGGACAACGGACGAGAGCATGATTGCTTGATTTGAATTTCCAAGTGTAGGGGTGATATTTACACACACGTGGGGATATGTGATTAGAGTTTAGAGGAGAGAAAGGAATGAAGGATAGAGCTTATATCTTTAGTAGAGTTGATAGAAATTCCTAAGTGGAGATGGAAACCTAGAAGGAAAACTTAGGAAATGCCGAAAGCTAAGTAGATCTGCAAGATATATATAATCTTTAGTTAAATGATGAGGAAATGTGAAGAATAATGGTGGATAATTTTCAAGTCAAAAGATAATAGAATTCCTTGTTGGAAAACCGAAATGAAGAACAAAAGTCAATTGGCCGAGTTGATAGGATTTTGTGGGTGTAATCCGCTGAAAACCCTCAGGAGACAACACTCCTCCTACTAGGGACACCTAGAGGTTTAACGGCTTGTTGCACGTGCTCAGTGCAATCACGTTTCCCTGCGAAAGTGCGGTTAGGATTTTAGTGAATAAAAATAAGTTTGCTCGAGGACGAGCAAAAGATAAGTTTGGGGGTATTTGTTCACACCAGAATATTGCGTTATTATATTCCCTATTCTTATTCTTTTTATAAATAAATAGGTACTTTTGACGCATGTCTGCTATATGTTACAGGTTACAGGTTCTTGGACAGGAAACAGTGAAAACGATGTAAAGACGATGAAAAAATGGACTTTTGACCAACAAATGGGAGGATCTTAGTCAAGCCTACATCGAAAGATAGTTCACAATTAACAAGGCAACTCAAGGTCCAAAAATACAAAGCGGACGGTTAAAAATCCATTGCAAATGGTTCACTGAAGATCTGGAGCTAATGTAGAAGCCCAATTGACAAAAGAACAAAAGAACCAGAAGCCCAAAAAGATCCAGAACATAACCCAAAAATTTCAGCAGCTAAGCTCATCAAAGGGGCGCGGAACCGCGGCCCAAGCCCACCATTGCCGCGGTTCCGCGGCCAGAAGAAGAGAAAAGAAAAATAATTTTTTACCAAAAGTTTTGTGCGACGCTGAAAAGATTTCCTGAGGGTATATTTGTAATTGTAGACATGCGGTTCAAGATGTAACCTAGGGTTTTTATTTCCTTTAAATAGAACACTAAAGATTGTAATTTCTTTATGCCTCCCTTTAAAGAATAAAATTTAGAAATCTTTTGGAGAGCATCGGTGCCTCTCTTCAATTCAGAAATCCAGATCTGACAACCCTACTTTGATGTTTGGAGAGAGCCATCTGTAAGTAATTTATTTTCTTGCCTTAGTGTAGATTTAAATTCCTTGCCCTAGGTAAATTTATTTTCCTGCCCTAGTTATAACTTTTAAATAATTGCCCTAGGATAATTTAGATTTTTTAGATTTAATAATATGTCCGAACACCTTTCGGAATTAACTCATAAGAACGAATCGGAAATTCACAACATCCCTGTGGACCGACCCGTACTCACCGGCTAGCTTCATGTGACGCCGTTCTTGATTGCGGTTATAAATATTTTTGATCTATCTTTTAGAAAGCGCAAACACGCTAAATCACACAATCAAATGGCGCCGTTGCCGGGGATGGCGTAGAACTTTTCTTTTCGCAATTTCGGGTTAATCATAAAATTAAAAAAAAATCATAAAAATCTAAAAAATCCAAAAAAAGTATATAATCTGTTATTTTTGGAAGGGATACTTTGTTGTTTGAATTTTGCAGGATTTGCACACATTCGGATCTGAAAATTTACAGAAGGCGAATCAGAAAAGGATACATCAAAACAGAGAGGGATTGCAAGTATAGAGCTACAGAATTTTTTCAGGGGCCTGATCTCTCCATCCCACCGCTAAACCGCGGCCTAAGCGCGCTCCCGGCGCCCTTCCGCGGCCCTTTTGTGACATCAGCGCGTGAAATTTTGTCGGTTTGTTCCACTTTCTCCCCTATGCAAATCCCCATATATCTTTTTGTCAAATTTTCTGCAGGATTCTTCACGCTAAAAATCTTTTCCCTTCCAACTAACAAGTCTTGTGCAGGATTTTTGCGCCTCGCTTAACATAGAAATTGATTGCAAGTAATCTTTTTTGTTGCATATCTTTTCTCGAATATCTTTTTGCAACAAATTTTTCCAACTAAAGATTCTAGTTATATGCTTAAAATAAAAACTGATTGCAGGTAATATTTTTCTGTTGCATAGCTTTTATCAAAAATCTTTTTGCAACAATTTTCAAATAAAGAAAAAGAATAAGGAAAATTTTTATTACAAGAACTTGCAAACTTTTGCCGCAAATAAATCCTTGCACCAACAAACTGTTAGTTATATGTATGCCCTAGAGGCCATTACTGTACATAGGATGTATATTGTAGTGGATGCTGGGACATATATAGGGAGGACTTTCTTGCTCGACATGATAGTATGCTATCTGGTTGCTCTTTACCTTAACGTGTATACTGATTGTCTCTCTGTTACATGTTGGTAAAGCCCTTAGGATGTGTACTTGACTACCTGGACTGTGATGCGGATCATACTAGTGGGGACATGGTAGTCCATAAGTACATCCTTCAAAGTCCCTAGTCGTGGGTGTATCGAGACGGGGCATCGATATACCAGAGTAGACTAGCGTATACCTTCTCGACCCATACAGATGGGCGATGGATGATCCCATATCCATTGGTGTTTGACATCGGAGATGATATACGGGTGCTCAGTGGAGACTGGGTACACTGGACGGACTCGCCGAGAACTCCCAGATGGTATTATACCTTACGTCAGATGGCAGTTCTCTGGTGACACTGGTACAGAATAGTCTGTTGACCCGAGATCGTCATAGAGTCTTGTGTGGTTCCCACTGTGCTTTGATTTCCATCTTACCACGTCCAAGAGGGCGTGCAAAACGGTGGTTTTTGGGTACAGTCCCGAGTCACATGGAGGCAATGAGCGATAGGAGGGGATTCGTCCCGGTATAGGGAGTTGATGTTGCACAGTGTTTGATTGGCTATAACAGGAAGTCCCTGGCCAGGGCTGATCAGAGAATTTCTGGTAAGTGTTACCAGTAGTTTCTCGACCCGTTATGAGCCTCATATCGACACGACTTATCGAGCTATTGGGGTCTGACGTTAACAACCCTAGGCAAGATATGCGACATATCAGACGATCAGACCGGACTGTACGGTAGTGTTACTGGTCGGATTCACTGGAGTGTGAGCGGGGTTGCTCGTCGATCTTCAGATGGCTCAATACCCGGGTGGCCGTTACGTTTAGCAGACCGCTTGCGGCTTGTGGGTGTTTGATATGATCATCACCTGCTGCCGGCGTATTGACGAGTCTTTAGAGTCCTACACAGAGGTTTCCTGGCTCAAGCAAAACGAAATAGGAGCGCATATGAGATATGTGCGGGACCGAGAATAATACCAGTATGTGATACTGTATTCGATTCTCGCGATGTGACATTGATCGGTTATATGCGATATAGCCGAGTTATCGGATCAAGTGTTGATTCGATAAGTTGTTACTGATGATACCAGTCGGTTATGTGCGACATGACCGGATCATTGAATCAAGTGTTGATTTAATGATTTAATGCATAATTATATATTTGATATATTACTTTGCATTAACTAGTATTGGTTTACTTTAAATGGATTTTCTCGCTCGGATATGCGCATTGCATATGCGATATGATTTTGTGCACTTGTTTGTATCATATTTGATGATGCATGCAAATTAGGGTTTGTGTAAAGAATTGAACCTTGGTTAAAGAAATGGTTAGGGTTTTTATTTGATTATTCATTTATTCATTTGTTTTTATTTTTGGAAAATAAATTGCATAAAATAGAATGGTGGCTTCTTTTGTTTTCTTTCATGAAGCTTCATGAACTTTTGACTTAGTCACCATTTTGTCTCATGCTTAACCCTAACCAATTCTATTAACTCAAGTTAATTCTCTACACCTAACCATGGTGAGAATTATGATAAGAATGGATTTTTATTTATTCTTTAATTCATATCATAATACTTATCATATTCTACTTCATCTTCTTCTTCACTTCAACAAGTGAAGAAAGTAAGGTCCATCAATGGTGATTGATGGAAATGAGTGAGAAATCCAAATCTAAAGTCTACCCATTTCCTATTTCTTCATCCTCTACCTCTTGCCAAGTAGTAAAGTGTGTTTACTTCACAAGTTTCTTGACTTGATGAAGTCGGAGCTTGATTTAGCGATGCCTCGACGTAGATCATCTTCGGCATGGACATCGACGACCTAGCTCGCCATTTCTCCGACGAAGCGACAATAGAGCCCGGATTTTGATTTGGACAGCGGAGACGACTTCGTTGCGGAGCCGTGGAGGTGGGGCACCGGATCTACAAAGGTTGTATTTCCGTATTCCCTTAGTTAAATGTTAACTAGTTCTTGTTTTCGCCTAGATTTCTAGCAAACGATCCGTACACTAGGGTTTCTCGGCACCGATTTTTGAAAATGGCATGTTCGATGCCTTGTGAGACCTCACTAGTGTGCCTAGGAACCCTACAGTGGTATCAGAGCCTAGCTAGAGCCTTAGGCGAAGTCCAGACGGAATTTGAAGTCCGAACGAACCCGAATCCCGATCACAATCATGCTCTCTGGACATTTTGTAAAATCGTGGATTTTTCCAAATTAAAAGGTGCTAAAAAATTCAGCAGGGAGTTTTATGAATTACTGTGAAAAACGGAGCGCTAACTCCGTCATAACGGCGCGGAACCGCGGCCTAAGCCCACGTGGCGCGGCGGTTCCGCGGCGCTACTGTTGAGTCTTTGACTCCTTTTTGCACAGTAATTCCATTATTAATATGCTGAGTTTTCTGGGATTTTTTAATAATTTTTCAAGAGTTGAATTTTCAGAGGTGGTTTTGGGGTTTCGGAGTTTCGATCGGAATATCAAATTTTGTCTGTGTGGCTTTCCGGATAATTTTACAATATGTTAAAAAGTTCGACCGGATATAAATACCCAATTTTTCCCCTGTCGGGAAATTTCCAAGTGTTGGATTTTTCCGTAGTTTAACGACGTTCTAAATAGTGCAAGTAACGCGATGGACCCTCTAGAAGACAACAAACCTTAACTCGATTATGTGACCGTCTTGAACTGCCCTTTGAACCTTCGGGTTTGGGGCAGTACGGCGTGCCACATGTGAGGCGTTGGCTTGACCCTTCTACGGCTGGACCGTTGGTACTGAGGCACGAACTGAATGTTGTTAGACTTATTTCATGTGTTGAGCTGTATCGGGAAAACTTGGGTGTTCGATTGTTCGATCGAAAAGTTTAACATTTTCTATTTATCCGGAATGTGATACAATAATTGGAATTCACAATAAGTTATGAGATAACTGAATGAATGTTATAAACACAGCACTTTAGTCTCACTTGATCGGTTGCCACGGAATTTTGATGTGATCAAAAGTCCGTCGCAATCATGTAGCGTACGCGGATATTCGCCGGGTAAACTTAATAGACAGACTCACTCCATAGCCCCGACCAAGTGACTGTAGGAGAACCCCGTCGCCGAAAGCATCCGTTCGGGTGCTCGCGGCAGCGGTGTTCCGCCTTGGTGCACTTCGTCGACGGTATCGGGGGTGCGGCCGCCTACTGAAGTTTGCGACGAGTATTCGATCAGGATGTCGGGAATCTTGTTGAATTGCCCGACTTGATATTGAAAAGAGTTTTCGATTTTGAGACTAAAATGCGGGGTTTATAATTGTTAGGCATGCGATGTCTAAGTAATTCATTTGGTCAGGCATGCGATGTCTGAGGTGGTTGCGGATTCCAACTGTTGTAGTTTTACACTTTCTTTTCTGTGACCGTAAGTGTAATATGTGATATCGCCGGTTTCGTTGCTATATGTCAACGACAATTGGGATGCGCATATTTACTTACGTTGATGACATGTGATGTTATGTGTTGCTGGATATGTTATATTGGATCGTCGTGTTTGAATAGCCGGGGGTTTTTATGTGAGATGAGTGTTTTTCATTTTCATTCATGTAAAAACTTGTATGTAATATTCTTTTATTTGGGGCGGTTCCAGGTTGCGGAAGTTGCCACCTCTTGTATATTATTTACTTTTCCGCACTAGGATAGACCCAAGGAGGAGGGCACAAGTAACCGGGTTCTGGAGTCCAGTGGGAGACCAACTCGAGGAGTCGAGTCCGGGTCTCCTAACTCCAGAATTGGCAGGGTTGCTTGCCGCTCTCGTAGGGGTCTAGGGGTGTGGGTTTGGCTATTCATCATGACCGTGGAATCCGTGTTTTATACTGGCTCGTATTGAAAACACGGACGTCCTAGTATATTCAATATTTCATATGATTCTTCTGCTGCGATATCTGTGATGTGATCATGTGATGTTCTATGATAGATACAGTATATAGTATATATGATATATTATATAGGCGTTACTTATGTTTTACACCTGCGCTAGCCCTGCCCCACTCTGCCGTTAGTTACCTAACCAAACGGTGCACGAGGGGACATCGAGGCAAATGCGGATGGCATAAGTATACGTCGTATTTATCTGTGATGTTTAGGTACTTTAATGATGGGACTTCATTAATGTGATTAATGAAATAAAAGAAACCTAAGATGTTGTAGAATCAAATTTCAAAATAAAACAGGTAGCTACAGTTCTTGCTTTGCACAGCGGTATATGTGATATATCCTGCACCTTATTCGATAGGGAAAGGACCGAGATCCCTTCACCGGGAGTGACTCTTTTAGCAATAACTGGCAGATGCTACACACTCGGTTTGTTTTTTGATAGCTTTTAAGTGTTTTTGCTTTGCACTGTGATATATATGATATATCCCGCACCTCATTCGACGAGGAAAGGACCGACGATCCCTTCACCGGGAGTGACTCCTTTAGCAAAACTAGAAAAGCCTCAAAAGCACTCCATTTTTAAAATCATTTGATTCTACAACGATATCGAGTTCATTACGCAATAGGTTTTCAGAAAAACCTGTCGTAGCCCTCCGTCATTTCAGATAAGTGGTAGTTAGTATTCGTGCTACGTTTGTTGGCCTGCGTCAAGGCGTAGTGTGTGGTAGCTAACTAGTATTTATCTGCTTATGCATATGATGCAGATTGGATTAGGGTAGTCGTGCGACTTTGTTGGCCTGCGTCAAGGGTCGTCCGGGTTGGTTTAATTCAATCAGGAAATGACGGGTTGAACTTGACTAGCGGACTATGGTTTGTTGGCCTGCGTCAAGGTCATAGCACGCTAGGGGCAAAATATTATCGGGAATTTCAAGTGTTGAAATTTGCAATGAGATTGCATACCTTCTATGAGATAGTTGAATCCCGATACCCGCTGCGAGTAATTGTTACTCCTGGGAGAGTTTTATACATTACAATTAGCCAATCAAATAGGTGTCTAGAAAGGTGTCAACGGGGTTACGCCTCTGGGAAAACGAGGTTTACATTAATTAGGTTCGTGCGAAAGCACGGGGGACCTCCCTCAAAGTACCGACACTGGCCTGGCTGAAAGATTGGCGAACTTGTAGTGTGTAATTAATCCCGGCTAGTCTTTCCTTTTAGGGTTTGAAGGAAGATTTGATAAAAAGCAGTGGGAGCCATCCTGATTAGATAAAATAATAACCAATCTATTCTTGCAAGAGCGCACGCTGAGTGTTTTCTTCTCTCTCTCTCCTGGTAGCGACCATATCACGCCTTAATCAAGATAATAATACGGATTATTGACCGAACCCGCTTGTTATACTGAGCTGGAGAACGTTGGTCCCGCTCCAACTTATAATTGTTATAAGACAGAGCAGGAAATTGAGGAATACCAGATTTCCCGTGCCGCCCAAACGAAGAGAGTGCATGCTGATGCATCATCTTCGGGTATGTTCATTATGCCGAACTGTTTCTCAGTATCCTCCGCATCCTTGGTATATGATACCGGATCAGGATCCCAGATATGTAATCTGTTACATAGGGCTACAAAAGGGTAGAAAAACTGAGAACGGGTGATAAGTTTCATGAGACAGAAAACGGGGCAAGAGTTGCAGCCAAGTCTGTTGGTCACTGTCACCCTGTATATTAATACATTGATTCTGAACGAATGTTATTAGATACCGAACTTGATATACAAAATCATATCTGTCTCTTTATTAGTAAAGAAACGATAAAATTTTGTATTGTTGGATAATGTTTTGAACATTTCCTATATCAAAAGTTGATCGGTTCAGGCACGTTATCTAAAAGCATTGATGTTCTAAATCAAACTACAGTTCTTAGTATACATGAACACACACAAGAGGAAGAGTTCAGAAATGGACAAATCCTTCTTGAGGTATTGTAGACTAGGTCAGATCAATATGACCCGACTAGCTAGAGTTACATTTAGATGCATATTTAAATTTGTTTGAATTTACATATTGTGAAACTCACCAGTCATGTCACAAAGATAAAATGACCATAGATCTGTTTATTGGAAACAGAGAAAGAGTTAATGAACTCTTGGGATGATACATGTTGATGTATGTAGGTCCCCTGTCTACACATGCCAGGATTGGTTCTTTATACTTCATTACGTTCTCTGATGATCTCTTTAGATTCAGACCTATGTTCCTGTTGAAACACAAGTCCGTACCTTTTGAGATATTCACAGAATATAAGTTAGAAGTAGAGAACCAGAATACGGGTATAAGTATTATGTCCTATGATGAGATCAGGGAGGAGAATACTTGAGCACGGAACTCCTGGACTATTTTAAGGAGAATGAGATTCTCTCTCAGCATTACTCCTCCGTATACACCATAGCACGATGGTATGTCGGGGCAGAGCAGATACACCCTATTTGATATGGTGTGCTCTATGATGAGTAATACTGAGTTACCTTTTTCCTTAAGGGGTTATGCACTTGAGAAGTTGCATATCTATTGAATAGGGTTCCAATCAAATCAGTTGCCTACCACTTCATATATGATATGGAAAGGGAAGAGCCCATATCTTAAGTTAGTTAAGATTTGGGGCTGTCCGGCCTATGTCTAAAAGAAAAATCCAGACAAGCTCGAGGCAATATCAGTTATGTACAACTGGAAATGTTCCAGCCATACAAATTGTAGCTGATGATTTGATAGAACCAAAGGATTCAGTAGATTCCAACGAACCTCAGCCTCTCCGCCGATCTAGTAGGGTTCCTCACCCATCTGAGAGATACTTCGGTTTCTCTATGACAGTGGGAGCGAGGATTGCATCATGAGATGATGACCCAACTAGCTTCGAGCTGGCCATCAGGAGTAAGACTCTGTAAGAATGGCTGGATGCTTAGTGATCTGAGATGGAATCCTTATACACCAACAAAGTATGGACTTTGGTTGCTATATCTGAAGGGTTAAATCCCCATCAGGAGCAAGTATATCTTGAGAAGATTACTTGGTGTACATGGAAAAGTTGAGACTTTCAAAGCTAGACTTGTTAAAGGTTTTCGTCATTGACCAGGCGTGGATAATGATGAAACCTTTTCCAGTACCTATGCTTAAGTCCATCCAGATCCTACTTGCCACGGCTACATACCATGAATACGAAATTTGGTGGTTGGGTGTCATGACAGCTTTTCTAAAATGGTGTTTTAGAAGAGTGTGTCTATAAGTACACAGCCAGAGGGCCTCGTAGACAGTGGGAGCAGCGGAAACGTGTGCAAGATGCTTTATAGGATAAAGCAGGCATCGCGGAGTTGGAACATCTGTTTTGATGGATTAGTCAAAGAAGTTGACATCATCAAAATGGTAGATGAACCTTGTATAAACAAAAAGGTAGTAGGGAGTATGGTGGTGATCCTCGTAGAGTACGTGGATGACATACTCTTGATAAGAAAGGAGTTTCTTATGCTACGCTCGATCAATCTCCGCTTATCACAAGGATTCTCCATATAGGATCAAAATGATACCTCCTAAATCCTGAGTTTTGGATCTATGAGATAGATCTAATTGGATGTTAGGACACTCACTAGTTGTAGTGAGATGGTATCAAGCGATCCTGGGGAGAATCACTGGAAGTGTTCCAGGGTGATAAAGACGACTGAATGTCAGTCGCAGGCATTGTCTTTACCCTCAGTAAAGGGACGGTATGTTGGAAGAGTTCCAAGCTAGATACCGTGACATACTAGACGATAAAGGCAGGATACATCGCTACTTAAGATGCTACCAAAGAGGCTGTTTGGATGTATAATGGTTCATGAGATGAACTATGTTCCTCCCATTGTGTGACAATGGAGTTGTGGCTTTTGCCAAGGAACGTCCGTCCCATCAGTGTTCCAGACTTATTCTATGGCAGTATCGCCTGATCATGGAGATGGTTGATCTCCAGGCTGATCGAGGTTAAGGAGAGTAGACTCAGAGGACAACACGGCGGATCCACTCACGAAGGCCTATTCCCAGAGAGAGACTTTCATGGGATGGTTGAGTATGAGATACTACGACCACTGCTACAGATGGCCCTAGTGCAAGTGGGAGATTGTTAGTTATATGTATGCCCTAGAGGCCATTACTGTACATAGGATGTATATTGTAGTGGATGCTGGGACATATATAGGGAGGACTTTCTTGCTCGACATGATAGTATGCTATCTGGTTGCTCTTTACCTTAACGTGTATACTGATTGTCTCTCTGTTACATGTTGGTAAAGCCCTTAGGATGTGTACTTGACTACCTGGACTGTGATGCGGATCATACTAGTGGGGACATGGTAGTCCATAAGTACATCCTTCAAAGTCCCTAGTCGTGGGTGTATCGAGACGGGGCATCGATATACCAGAGTAGACTAGCGTATACCTTCTCGACCCATACAGATGGGCGATGGATGATCCCATATCCATTGGTGTTTGACATCGGAGATGATATACGGGTGCTCAGTGGAGACTGGGTACACTGGACGGACTCGCCGAGAACTCCCAGATGGTATTATACCTTACGTCAGATGGCAGTTCTCTGGTGACACTGGTACAGAATAGTCTGTTGACCCGAGATCGTCATAGAGTCTTGTGTGGTTCCCACTGTGCTTTGATTTCCATCTTACCACGTCCAAGTGGGCGTGCAAAACTGTGGTTTTTGGGTACAGTCCCGAGTCACATGGAGGCAATGAGCGATAGGAGGGGATTCGTCTCTCCCGGTATAGGGAGTTGATGTTGCACTGTGTTTGATTGGCTATAACAGGAAGTCCCTGGCCAGGGCTGATCAGAGAATTGCTGGTAAGTGTTACCAGTAGTTTCTCGACCCGTTATGAGCCTCATATCGACACGACTTATCGAGCTATTGGGGTCTGACGTTTACCACCCCTAGGCAAGATATGCGACATATCAGACGATCAGACCGGACTGTACGGTAGTGTTACTGGTCGGATTCACTGGAGTGTGAGCGGGCTTGCTCGTCGATCTTCAGATCGCTCAATACCCGGGTGGCCGTTACGTTTAGAAGACCGCTTGCGGCTTGTGGGTGTTTGATATGATCATCACCTGCTGCCGGCGTATTGACAAGTCTTTAGAGTCCTACACAGAGGTTTCCTGGCTCAAGCAAAACGAAATAGGAGCGCATATGAGATATGTGCGGGACCGAGAATAATACCAGTATGTGATACTGTATTCGATTCTCGCGATGTGACATTGATCGGTTATATGCGATATAGCCGAGTTATCGGATCAAGTGTTGATTCGATAAGTTGTTACTGATGATACCAGTCGGTTATGTGCGACATGACCGGATCATTGAATCAAGTGTTGATTTAATGATTTAATGCATAATTATATATTTGATATATTACTTTGCATTAACTAGTATTGGTTTACTTTAAATGGATTTTCTCGCTCGGATGTGCGCATTGCATATGCGATATGATTTTGTGCACTTGTTTGTATCATATTTGATGATGCATGCAAATTAGGGTTTGTGTAAAGAATTGAACCTTGGTTAAAGAAATGGTTAGGGTTTTTATTTGATTATTCATTTATTCATTTGTTTTTATTTTTGGAAAATAAATTGCATAAAATAGAATGGTGGCTTCTTTTGTTTTCTTTCATGAAGCTTCATGAACTTTTGACTTAGTCACCATTTTGTCTCATGCTTAACCCTAACCAATTCTATTAACTCAAGTTAATTCTCTATACCTAACCATGGTGAGAATTATGATAAGAATGGATTTTTATTTATTCTTTAATTCATATCATAATACTTATCATATTCTACTTCATCTTCTTCTTCACTTCAACAAGTGAAGAAAGTAAAGTCCATCAATGGTGATTGATGGAAATGAGTGAGAAATCCAAATCTAAAGTCTACCCATTTCCTATTTCTTCATCCTCTACCTCTTGCCAAGTAGTAGAGTGTGTTTACTTTACAAGTTTCTTGACTTGATGAAGTCGGAGCTTGATTTAGCGATGCCTCGACGTAGATCATCTTCGGCATGGACATCGACGACCTAGCTCGCCATTTCTCCGACGAAGCGACACTAGAGCCCGGATTTTGATTTGGACAGCGGAGACGACTTCGTTGCGGAGCCGTGGAGGTGGGGCACCGGATCTACAAAGGTTGTATTTCCGTATTCCCTTAGTTAAATGTTAACTAGTTCTTGTTTTCGCCTAGATTTCTAGCAAACGATCCGTACACTAGGGTTTCTCGGCACCGATTTTTGAAAATGGCATGTTCGATGCCTTGTGAGACCTCACTAGTGTGCCTAGGAACCCTACACAAACTTTCTTTCTTTCTCTCTTTCTTATATCATGGGTACCCCACATAATAAATCACTTGCCGAACTTTGGTATCCCGAGCCTAATTTTGCGTTGTTCGGCAATTTGTTCGATCAATTTAAAGACGATCCTTCCATGCCTAAAATATCTTTGAAAGATCAAATAGAGGCGTCTAGGAGAAACAATTCGACTTTTCAATCCACTTTGTGTCAACCAAGTCAATCTTTACCACCTACATATGTTGATACCACTTTTTCAAGTCCTTCTGTCACTCCTAAGCCGATGTCCATTGCTGAGCATATTGCTCAATCTCGCAGCCGATCTTTCACCCCTCTCCACTCAGGTAGTTCTAGGGATCCACACGATTATTCACCTTTTTATTCATATGTTGACCCTACCCTTGTCCAATCACCCACTTCCTACCAGTCCTACCCGACCTTCCCACCCTCACTAGACACTGCTTCTACACAGCCTTTTGGGAGTTTCACATATCCAAACAATTTCGAATCTTTTGCCGAAACCCCTTTACCACCAAAGTCTAGTTTGGAAGAGGCGTTGGAGGCATATATCGCAGCAACAAACAAAATGGTTAGGAATGTGGAAGCGTCCGTGGCCGCCCTTATGCAACCTGCTGACCCGGTAGCTAGTTTCCCGCTAGCCCCAAATTTTTCAATGTATGAGGAGGCGGTTGGACAGAATGAGAATGTGAGAGAATTTCCAAATCAAACCTACCCTTACCCAATTGAAGCCCACAACTCCAGTTTTCCATGAAATGTCCTAAATGATTCACAAGTTCAAAATAAAAACGAGTTGTGCGACTTTGTAGTGTTTGATTTGCCAAATTGTGAGGAACCCCCTTCGAGTGAAACAACACCTAATCCGTTTGACCTTTACACTTCCACTCTAAAACCTGTTAGTTATATGTATGCCCTAGAGGCCATTACTGTACATTGGATGTATATTGTAGTGGATGCTGGGACATATATAGGAAGGACTTTCTTGCTCGACATGATAGTACGCTATCTGGTTGCACTTTATCTTAACATGTATACTTTCTGTCTCTCTGATTACATGTTGATAAAGCCCTTAGGATGTGTACTCGACTTCCAGGACTGTGATGCAGATCATACTAGTGGGGCCTGGATAGTCCATGAGTACATCCTTGAAATGTTCCTAGTCGAGGGAATATCGAGACGGGGCATCGATATTCCAGAGTAGACTAGCGTATATCTTCTCGACCCATGCGATGGGCGATGGATGATCCCATATCCATTGGTGTTTGACATCGAAGATGGTATGCGGGTGCTCAGTGGAGACTGGGTACACTGAACGGACTCGCCGAGAACTCCCAGATGGTATTATACCTCACGTCAGATGGCAGTTCTCTGGTGACACTGGTACAGCTTAGTCTGTAGACCCGAGATCGTCATAGAGTCTTGTGTGTCTCCCACTGTGCTTTGATTTCCACCCTACCACGGCTTTACTGAGTTGTGCAAACAGGTGGTTTTTGGGTACAGTCCCGATTCACATGGAGGCAATGAGCGATAGGAGGGGATTCGTCTCTCCCGGTATTGGGGGTTGATGTTGTGCTATGCTCGACTGGCCATAACAGGAAATCCCTGGCCGGGGTTGCAGTGATATACTGGTAAGAGTTATCAGTAGTTTCACGAATGTTATGGACCCTACGTCGGCATGACTTATCGAGCTATTGGGGTCTGACGTTTACCACCCCTAGGCGAGATATACGACATATCAGACGAACAGACCGGACTATACGGTAGTGTTACTGGTCGGATTCGCAGGAGTGTGAGCGGGCTTGCTCGTCGATCTTCTGATCGCTCAATACCCGGGTGGCCGTTACGTTTAGCAGACCGATTGCGGCTTGCAGATGTTTGATATGATCATCATCTGCTGCCGGCGTATTGACGAGTCTTTAGAGTCCTACACAGAGGTTTCCTAGCTCAAGCGAAACGAAATAGGAGCGCATATGAGATATGTGCGGGACCGAGAATAATGCGTGTATATGATACCGTATTCTATTCTCGCGATCAATGTATTGAATGGTTATATGCGATATAACCTAGTTATCGAATCAATGATTGATTCGATAAGCCGACACATTGGATACTAGCCGGTTATATGCGATATGACCGGATCGTTAAATCAAGTGTTGATTTAATGATTTAATACATAATTATATATTTGATATATTGCTTTGCATTAACTAGTGTCGGTTCACTTTAAATGGATTTTCTCGCGCGGATGTGCACATTGTATATTCGATATAGTTATGTGCACATGATTGCATCATGTTTGATGATACATTCTAGCTTGGTTTTGTGTAAAGTGTTAAACCATGGTTAATTAGTGATTAGGGTTTCTTTTTCATTTACTTAATCATTTATTCATTCCTTTTGTTTATTTTGGAAAAAGAAAAGATAAAGAGATAAGAATGGTTGCTAGTTTTTGTCTTTATTTGAAAGCTTCTTGAAGCTTTGAACTTAGTACACCATTCTTGTCTTTTATCTAACCCTAACCACTATCTAACCTAAGTTAAGTCTCTACACTAAACCATGGTCAAAGATATGATAAGTATTGTATTTTCTTTTCTATTTTTAATTGAAGTTATCATATCTTCTTCTTCTTCTTCATCTTCTTCAACATTGAAGAAAGCTTGCTACTTCAATGGCAAGTCATGAAGTATAGTGAGAAATCCAAAACTAAAGTTTACCCACTTCCTATTTCTTCATCCTCTACCTCTTGCCAAGTAGTATAGGGTGTTTCCTTCACAAGTTTTTCCGACTTGGTGAAGTTGGAGCTTGTTCTAGCGATGCCTCGACGTAGATCATCTTCGGCATGGACATCGACGACCTAGCTCGCTTATTCTTCGACGAAGCCGACGTTGGAGTCCGGATTTCTTTTGGACAGCGGAGGGGACTTCGTTGCGGGGCCGTGGAGGTGGTGGACCGGATCTACAAAGGTTGTATTTCCGTTATCTTGTAGTTAACTGTTAACTAGTTTACTTCTTCACCTAAATATCTAGTAAACAATCCGTAGTCGGGTTTGTAGGCACCCGTAAAATTTGATTTGTGCATGTTTGATCACTTGTGAGACTTCACTAGAGTTCCTAGGAACCCTACAGTGGTATCAGAGCCTAGCTAGAGCCTTAGGCGATCCCCGGACGGAATTAGAAACTCGATCGAACTGAAATCCCATTGCAAAATCGCTCTCTGTACTTTTTTCAAAACTGTTGATTTTTGGCAATTAAAAATATCCAGAAAAACAAGCAGGCTTTTTTGAGAATAACTGTGAAATTTGAGCACACGATTCCACCAGAGTGCGGCGGAAGCGCCGCACAAGTAGGGTTTGTGCGGCCCTTCCGCGGCCAACTATTCATGCCACGTGGCCAAATTGCACAGTATCTCCTAACATGCAGTGCTGATTTTCCTGGAATATTTTGATCTGAACTCAAGAGTTGAGTGTTTCTGAGTTGTTTTGGGAACTCGTAGTTTCGATCGGAAAGTCTAAATTCTGTCTATGTGTTTTCCGGATAATTTTTGAACATGTTGAAAAGTTCGACCGGCTATAAATACCCAATTTTTCCCCTGTTGGGAAATTTCCAAGTGTTGGATTTTTCCGTAGTTTAACGACGTTCTAAGTAGTGCAAGTAACGCGATGGACCCTCTAGAAGACAACAAACCTTAACTCGATTATGTGACCGTCTTGAACTGCCCTTTGAACCTTCGGGTTTGGGGCAGTACGGCGTGCCACATGTGAGGCGTTGGCTTGACCCTTCTACGGCTGGACCGTTGGTACTGAGGCACGAACTGAATGTTGTTAGACTTATTTCATGTGTTGATCTGCATTGGAAAACTTGGGTGTTCGATTGTTCGATCGAAAAGTTTAACATTTTCTGTTTATCTGGAATGGGATACAATAATTGGAATTCACAATAGTTATATGATAACTGGATGAATGTTATAAACGTAGCAATTTAGTCTCACTTGATCGGTTGCCACGGAATTTTGATGTGATCAAAAGTCCGTCGCAATCACGTAGCGTACGCGGATACTCGCCGGGTAAACTTAATAGACAGCCTCACTCCATAGCCCCGACCAAGTGACTGTAGGAGAACCCCGTCGCCGAAAGCATCCGTCCGGGTGCTCGCGGCAGCGGTGTTCCGCCTTGGTGCACTTCGTCGACGGTATCGGGGGTGCGGCCGCCTACTGAAGTTTGCGACGAGCATTCGATCAGGATGTCGGGAATCTTGTTGAATTGCCCGACTTGATATTGAAAAGATTTTTCGATAATGAGACTAAAATGCGGGGTTTATAATTGTTAGGCATGCGATGTCTAAGTAATTCATTTGGTCAGGCATGCGATGTCTGAGGTGGTTGCGGATTCCAACTGTTGTAGTTTTACACTTTCTTTTCTGTGACCGTAAGTGTAATATGTGATATCGCCGGTTTCGTTGCTATATGTCAACGACAATTGGGATGCGCATATTTACTTACGTTGATGACATGTGATGTTATGTGTTGCTGGATATGTTATATTGGATCGTCGTATTTGAATAGCCGGGGGGTTTTTATGTGAGATGAGTGTTTTTCATTTTCATTCATGTAAAAACTTGTATGTAATATTCTTTTTATTAGGGCACTTCCAGGTTGCGGAAGTAGTCACCGTTTGTATATTATTTACTTTTCTGCACTAGGATAGACCCAAGGAGGGGAGCACAAGTAACCGGGTTCTGGGGTCCAGTGGGAGACCAACTCGAGGAGTCGAGTCCGGGTCTCCTAACCCTAGAATTGGTAGGGTTGATTGCCGCTCTCGTAGGGGTCTAGGGGTGTGGGATTGGCTATTCATCACGACCGTGGAATCCGTGTTTTATACTGGCTCGTATTGAAAACACGGACGTCCTAGTATATCCAATATTTCATATGTTTCTTCTGCTGTGCTTTATCTGTGTTGTGATCATGCGATGTTCTGTGACAGATATTATATATAGTATATATGATATATTATATAGACATTGCTTATGTTTTACACCCGCGCTAGCCCTGCCCCGCTCTGCCGTTAGTTACCTAACCTAACGGTGCACGAGGGGACATCGAGGCGAATGCGGATGGCATAAGTGTACGTCATATCTATCTGTGATGTTTAGGTAAATTTAATGATGGGATATTCATTAATGAGATTAATGAAAGAAAATAAACCTAATTGATGTTGTGGAATCGAATTTCAAAATAAAACAGGTAGCTACAGTTCTTGCTTTGCATCGTGGTGTTCCTTGTAGAACATCCTGCACCTTATTCGATAGGGAAAGGATCGAGATCCCTTCACCGGGAGTGACTCCTTTAGCAATAACTGGTAGATGCTATAACCCTCGGTTTGTCATTTGATCGCTTCTATAGTTTCTGCTTTGCACAGTGATATATATGATATATCCCGCACCTCATTCGACGAGGAAAGGGCCGACGATCCCTTCATCGGGAGTGACCCCTTTAGCAAAACTAGAAAAGCTTCAAAAACATTCCATTTAAAAACCATTTGATTCCGCAACGAGATCAAGTTCAAAGCGTCAAAGGTTTTCACAAAAACCGGTCGCAACCCTCCGTCATTTTAGGAAGTAGAGTACTTAGTATTCGTGCTGTGTTTGTTGACCATAGTCAAGGCACAGTGTACGGTAGCTAAGTGATGTCTTCCTACACCGCATATGATGCGATTAGTTAGGACAGTCGCGTGACTTTGTTGACCTTAGTTAAGGGTCATGTGGGTGGGTCTAATTAATCACGAAATGACGGGTAGAACTTGACTAGAACTTATGATTTGTTGACCATAGTTAAGGTCATAGGTGCTAGGGGTAAAAACCTTTATCGGGAGTTTCAAGTGTTGAAATTTGCAATGAGATTGCATACCTTCTATATAATAGTTGGATCCCGATACCCACTGCGAGTAATTGTTACTCCTGGGAGAGTTTTGCACTTTGCAATTAGCCGATCAAGTAGGTGTCTAGAAAGGTGTCAACGGGGTTACGCCTCTGGGAAAACGAGGTTTACAGTAATTAGGTACGTGCGAAAGCACGGGGAACCTCCCTCAAAGTACCGACACTGGCCTGGCTGAAAGATTGGCGAACTTGTAGAGTGTAATTAATCCCGGCTAGTCTTTCCTTTTAAGGTTTGAAGGAAGATTTGATAAAAACAGTGGGAGTCATCCTGATTAGATAAAATATATAACCAATCTGATCTTGCAAGAGTGCACGCAGAGTGTTTTCTTCTCTCTCTCTCCTGGTAGCGACCATATCACGCCTTAATCAAGATAATAATACGGATTATTGACCGAACCCGCTTGTTATACTGAGCTGGAGAACGTTGGTCCCGCTCCAACCTATAAATGTTATAAGACAGAGCAGGAAATTGGGGAATACCGGATATCCCGTGCCGCCCAAACGATGAGAGTGCATGTTGATGCATCATCTTCGGGTGTGTTCATTATACAGAACTGTTTCTCAGTATCCTCTGCATCCTACGTATATGATACCGGATCAGGATCCCAGATATGTAAGATGTTACATAGGGCTACAAAAGGGTAGAAAAACTGAGAACGGGTGATAAGTTTCATGAGGCAGAAAACGGGGCAAGTGTTGCAGCCAAGTCTGTTGGTCACTGTCACCCTGTATTGTAATGCATTGATTCTGAACGTATGTTATTAGATACCGAACCTGATATACAAAATCATATCTGTCTCTTTATTAGTAAAGAAACGATAATATTTTGTATTGTTGGATAATGTTTTGAACAATTCCTATATCAAAAGTTGATCGGTTCAGGCACGTTGTCTAAAAGCATTGACGTTCTAAATCAAACTACAGTTTTTAGTATATGGAACACACATAAGAGGAAGAGTTCAGAAATGAACGGATCCTTCTTAAGGTATTGTAGACTAGGTCATATCAATGTGACCCGACTAGCTGGAGTTACATAAAGATGCATATTTAAATCAGTTTGAATTTACATCTTGTGAAACTAGCCAGTCATGTCACAAAGATAAGATGACCACAGCTCTGTTTATTGGAAACAGAGAAAGAGTTAATGAACTCTTGGGATTGATACATGTTGATGTATTTAGGTCCCCTGTCTACACATGCCAGGATTGGTTCTTTATACTTCATTACGTTCTCTGATGATCTCTTTTAGATTCAGACATATGTTCCTGTTGAAACACAAGTCCGAACCTTTTGAGATATTCACAGAATATAAGTTAGAAGTAGAGAATCAATATACGGGTATAAGTATTATGTCCTATGATGAGATCAGGGAGGAGAATACTTATGCATGGAATTCCTAGTCTATTCTAAAGGAGAATGAGATTCTCTCTCAGAATTACTCCTCCGTATACACCATAGCACGATGTTATATCGGGGCGGAGCAATCACACCCTATATGATAAGGTGTGCTCTATGATGAGTACTACTGAGTTACCTATTTCCTTTTTGGGGGTTATGCACTTGAGAAGCTGCATACCTATTGAATTAGGTTCGAATCAAATCAGTGCCTACCACTCCATATGAGATATGGTGCGGGAAGATCCTATCTCTTAAGTAAGTTAAGATTTGGGGTTGTCCGGCCTATGTTTAAAGCAAAATCCGGACAAGATCGAGGCAGGATCAGTTCTGTAGAACTGGAAAGGTTCCAGCTATACAAAACTGCAGTTGATGATTTGAAAGAACCATAAGATTCTATAGTTTCCGACGAACCTCAGCCTCTCCGCCGATCTAGTAGGGTTCCTCACCCATCTGAGAGATACCTCGGTTTCTCTATGACAGTAGGAGCGAGGATTGCATCATGAAATGATGACCCAACTAGTTTCGAGCTGGCCATCAGGAGTGAGACTCTGTAAGAATGGCTGGATGCTTAGCGATCTGAGATGGAATCCTTATACACCAACAAAGTATGGACTTTGGTTGCTATATCTGAAGGGTTAAATCCCCATCAGGAGTAAGTATATCTTGAGAAGATTACTTGGTGTACATGGAAAAGTTGAGACTTTCAAAGCTAGATTTGTTAAAGGTTTTCGTCATTGACCAGGCGTGGATAATGATGAAACCTTTTCCAGTACCTTGCTTAAGTCCATCCAGATCCTACTTGCCACGGCTACATACCATGACTACGATATCTGGTGGTTGGGTGTCATGACTGCTTTTCTAAATGATGTTTTAGAAGAGTGCGTCTATAAGTACATAGCCAGAGGGCCTCGTAGACAGTGGGAGCAGCGGAAACGTGTGCAAGATGCTTTATAGGATAAAGCAGGTATCGCGGAGTTGGAACATCTGTTTTGATGGATATGTCAAAGAAGTTGACATCATCAAAATGGTAGATGAACCTTGTATATACAAGAAGGTAGTAGGGAGTATGGTGATGATCCTCGTAGAGTACGTGGATGACATACTCTTGATAAGAAAGGAGTTTCTTATGCTACGCTCGATCAATCTCCGCTTATCACTATGATTCTCCATATAGGATCAAAATGATACCTCCTAAATCCTGAGTTTTGGATCTATGAGATAGATCTAAATGGATGTTAGGATACTCACTAGTAGTAGTGAGATGGTATCAATCGATCCTGGAGAGAATCACTGGAAGTGTTCCAGAATGATAAAGACGACTGAATGTCAGTCGCAGGCATTGTCTTTACCCTCACTAAAGGGACGGTATGTTGGAAGAGTTCCAAGCTAGATACCGTGACATACTAGACGATAAAGGCAGGATACATCGCTACTTAACATGCTACCAAAGAGGCTGTTTGGATGTATAATGGTTCATGAGATGAACTACGTTCCTACCATTGTGAGACAATGGAGTTGTGGCTTATGCCAAGGAACGCCGGTCCCATCAGTGATCCAGACTTATTCTAAGGCAGTATCACCTGATCAAGGAGATGGTTGATCTCCAAGGTGATCGAGGCAAGGAGAGCAGACTCAGAGGACAACACGGCGGATCCACTCACAAAGGCCTATTCCCAGAGAGAGACTTTTATGGGATGGTTAAGTATGAGATACTTCGACCACTGCTACAGATGGCCCTAGTGCAAGTGGGAGATTGTTAGTTATATGTATGCCCTAGAGGCCATTACTGTACATTGGATGTATATTGTAGTGGATGCTGGGACATATATAGGAAGGACTTTCTTGCTCGACATGATAGTACGCTATCTGGTTGCACTTTATCTTAACATGTATGCTTTCTGTCTCTCTTATTACATGTTGATAAAGCCCTTAGGATGTGTACTCGACTTCCAGGACTGTGATGCAGATCATACTAGTGGGGCCTGGATAGTCCATGAGTACATCCTTGAAATGTTCCTAGTCGAGGGAATATCGAGACGGGGCATCGATATTCCAGAGTAGACTAGCGTATATCTTCTCGACCCATGCGATGGGCGATGGATGATCCCATATCCATTGGTGTTTGACATCGAAGATGGTATGCGGGTGCTCAGTGGAGACTGGGTACACTGAACGGACTCGCCGAGAACTCCCAGATGGTATTATACCTCACGTCAGATGGCAGTTCTCTGGTGACACTGGTACAGCTTAGTCTGTAGACCCGAGATCGTCATAGAGTCTAGTGTTTCTCCCACTGTGCTTTGATTTCCACCCTACCACGGCTCTACTGAGTTGTGAAAACAGGTGGTTTTTGGGTACAGTCCTGATTCACATGGAGGCAATGAGCGATAGGAGGGGATTCGTCTCTCCCGGTATTGGGGGTTGATGTTGTGCTATGCTCGACTGGCCATAACAGGAAATCCCTGGCCAGGGTTGCAGTGATATACTGGTAAGAGTTATCAGTAGTTTCACGAATGTTATGGACCCTACGTCGGCATGACTTATCGAGCTATTGGGGTCTGACGTTTACCACCCCTAGGCGAGATATACGACATATCAGATGAACAGACCGAACTATACGGTAGTGTTACTGGTCGGATTCGCAGGAGTGTGAGCGGGCTTGCTCGTCGATCTTCTGATCGCTCAATACCCGGGTGGCCGTTACGTTTAGCAGACCGCTTGCGGCTTGCAGATGTTTGATATGATCATCATCTGCTGCCGGCGTATTGACGAGTCTTTAGAGTCCTACACAGAGGTTTCCTAGCTCAAGCGAAACGAAATAGGAGCGCATATGAGATATGTGCGGGACCGAGAATAATGCGTGTATATGATACCGTATTCTATTCTCGCGATCAATGTATTGAATGGTTATATGCGATATAACCTAGTTATCGAATCAAGGATTGATTCGATAAGCCGACACATTGGATACTAGCCGGTTATATGCGATATGACCGGATCGTTAAATCAAGTGTTGATTTAATGATTTAATATATAATTATATATTTGATATATTGCTTTGCATTAACTAGTGTCGGTTCACTTTAAATGGATTTTCTCGCGCGGATGTGCACATTGTATATTCGATATAGTTTTGTGCACATGATTGTATCATGTTTGATGATACATTCTAGCTTGGTTTTGTGTAAAGTGTTAAACCATGGTTAATTAGTGATTAGGGTTTCTTTTTCATTTACTTAATCATTTATTCATTCCTTTTGTTTATTTTGGAAAAAGAAAAGATAAAGAGATAAGAATGGTTGCTAGTTTTTGTCTTTATTTGAAAGCTTCTTGAAGCTTTGAACTTAGTCCACCATTCTTGTCTTTTATCTAACCCTAACCACTATCTAACCTAAGTTAAGTCTCTACACTAAACCATGGTCAAAGATATGATAAGTATTGTATTTTCTTTTCTATTTTTAATTGAAGTTATCATATCTTCTTCTTCTTCTTCATCTTCTTCAACATTGAAGAAAGCTTGCTACTTCAATGGCAAGTCATGAAGTATAGTGAGAAATCCAAAACTAAAGTTTACCCACTTCCTATTTCTTCATCCTCTACCTCTTGCCAAGTAGTATAGGGTGTTTCATTCACAAGTTTTTCCGACTTGGTGAAGTTGGAGCTTGTTCTAGCGATGCCTCGACGTAGATCATCTTCGGCATGGACATCGACGACCTAGCTCGCTTATTCTTCGACGAAGCCGACGTTGGAGTCCGGATTTCTTTTGGACAGCGGAGGGGACTTCGTTGCGGGGCCGTGGAGGTGGTGGACCGGATCTACAAAGGTTGTATTTCCGTTATCTTGTAGTTAACTGTTAACTAGTTTACTTCTTCGCCTAAATATCTAGTAAACGATCCGTAGTCGGGTTTCTAGGCACCCGTAAAATTTGATTTGTGCATGTTTGATCACTTGTGAGACTTCACTAGAGTGCCTAGGAACCCTACAAAACCTACATTGATAAACATCCATGCTTTTGAGGAGGTGTCTAAAGAAATTGATTTTCACTTGATTGAGGATATAGACGCCGGGAATATTTCGGATGATGAACCTGTCGATTTGGTTGCAATTTTATGTTCAAATCATCATCCTGAGTTATTAAATGTTTCTCCCGAATCTCATATGCGTCTAGATTTTGATGATAATGGCATGGATGAGTTGAAGATTGAGGATAGTATTGAGGAGAGTCTTGAGGATAATATTGAGGTTGAATCATTTTTGTTTGATGTGTCTGATTTTCCAATTCATCCTCCTGAACCTTTGACTGTTATATCATCCTCCCTCATTCCCATCGTTCCGACCCCGCTTGAAGACTGTGAGCTTGAAACATTTTCCTTTGAATCTGACACAATTCTCACAGACGATAACACCTACAAGTGTTTCACTTTTTCGGACGATGTTGATGACTCACCGCCCGAGTTTGAGTCCTTCACATTTTCAGATGAGCCATCAGACTAGGTTGATTATAGTAGTTTCGAACCATTAATGGAATCTTTCAAGTTCGAAACAGTTAACTACGGTGAGAATGATATTATCCCTAATTCACTCCCTTTCGTCTTTCCCATTGTTCCGACCGAACAAATGGCCGTTACGCTTTCATCTCCTATACCAAGTTCGGCGTACCCATGTTTTCTTGCGAATCTTGAGGGATTTGATCCCATTTCCCGACGGGTTGATAGGTTAGCGCAATCGTTTATAACATATCGGTCATTACATATTGCACTAATTTATTCACTCAATTTACACCCTCAAGATCGTACTCCACTTCCTTGTTCTTTTCGCCATTCTTCTCCCCCATCGAGACCATATTCTACCATTCTTTTTTCCACACGGTCTCGCGTGCTTCTCATTTTCTTGCACCAACTATACCATTTTCACGATAAGATTTTTGAATGGTTGGTGCTAACTTTTGGCTTGTGCAAGGCCAAGCTTAAGTTTGGGGGAATCTTTGTATATATGTATATATTTTTTGTTTTCTTTTTCTATAAAAAAATAAAATAAAAATTTCAAAACATTAAAAATATAAAAAAAAATTATAAATAAATAAACAGGGGAGCATCGGTATTTTGACTCTCTTGGTTTAGCATGACAGTGAGGACACTGTCAAGTTCAAGTTTGGGGGCATGCTCGGTACGTCTTCTTCCTTCGCATTCATTTGTACATATTTTTGCATTTGCATATTTATTTGAAAAACCCATAAAATTTGAAAATTTTCAAAAATTATAATAATTTTTGTATTCAATTTTGGCTATAATTGACTTGAGTTTGACAAATAGGTTAACTGGCTAGGAACAACTAGATCTTAGACTTAGTGAATTAAAAACCCTAAAGATAACATTACTTAAAGTTTAACGGTAGAAAGTATATGCCTTGTAGTTTATTTAGAAATATGCAAATTTTGGGTTCACTTCTTGGGGTAAGTCAAAATGAGGGAAGAGTATTGATGTTCTTATTAGAGTATAAGTTTGAAAAATAGTTCCTAGCTTAAGTCTAGATTCTGAAAATGTATACCCTTCAATTTGCACAATCACGCACCTTGAAACTTGGAATAGTAGAAGAGACCTTGAAGTGCTCTTGTCTAAAGTCCTTAGTACAATGAAAATAAAGAAAAAAAAGTGAATAAAGAATAAAAAAAATGGACACTGGTTTTTGTGATTACTTAAGGCTGCAAAAATAGAAAAAATATTTAGCGAGGGTGCTTCATCACCTAGTGCCTTAGACCAACTGGTTTGGGAGTCACTGCTAAAGCCTTGGGTGTTGCAAGACTAGGAAGTACGCTTTAAAGTGCAAACGCATTTTGTAATCGGTCGTTGGTACCTCAAGAAGTATTAACGGTCGCATGAAGGATGTGTAAGCAAATTCATTTAAAAATTCACCTACTAATAAGTACTTTGGACAACGGACGAGAGCATGATCGCTTGATTTGAATTTCCAAGTGTTGGGGTGATATTTACACACACGTGGGGATATGTGATTAGAGTTTAGAGGAGAGAAAGGAATGAAGGATAGAGCTTATATCTTTAGTAGAGTTGATAGAAATTCCTAAGTGGAGATGGAAACCTAGAAGGAAAACTTAAGAAATGCTGAAAGCTATGTAGATCTGCAAGATATATATAATCTTTAGTTAAATGATGAGGAAATGTGAAGAATATGGGTGGATAATTTGCAAATCAAAAGATAATAGAATTCCTTGTTGGAAAACCGAAATGAAGAACAAAAGTCAATTGGCCGAGTTGATAGGATTTTGTGGGTGTAATCCGCTGAAAACCCTCAGGAGACAACACTCCTCCTACTAGGGACACCTAGAGGTTTAACGGCTTGTTGCACGTGCTCAGTGCAATCGCGTTTCCCTACGAAAGTGCGGTTAGGATTTTAGTGAATAATAATAAGTTTGCTCGAGGACGAGCAAAAGATAAGTTTGGGGGTATTTGTTCACACCAGAATATTACGTTATTATATTCCCCATTCTTATTCTTTTTATAAATAAATAGGTACTTTTGACGCATGTCTGCTACATGTTACAGGTTACAGGTTCTTGGACAGGAAACGGTGAAAACGATGTAAAGACGATGAAAATATGGACTTTTGACCAACAAATGGGAGGATCTTAGTCAAGCCTACATCGAAAGACAGTTCACAATTAACAAGGCAACTCAAGGTCCAAAAATACAAAGCGGACGGTTAAAAATCCATTGCAAATGGTTCACTGAAGATCTGGAGCTAATGTAGAAGCCCAATTGATAAAAGAACAAAAGAACCAGAGGCCCAAAAAGATCCAGAACATAACCCAAAAATTTCAGCAGCTAAGCTCATCAAAGGGCCGCAGAACCGCGGCCCAAGCCCACCATTGTCGCGGTTCCGCGGCCAGAAGAAGAGAAAAGAAAAATAATTTTTTACCAAAAGTTTTGTGCGACGCTGAAAAGATTTCCTGAGGGTATATTTGTAATTGTAGACATGCGGTTCAAGATGTAACCTAGGGTTTCTATTTCCTATAAATAGAACTCTAAAGATTGTAATTTCTTTATGCCTCCCTTCATTAATAAATTTTAGAATTCTTTTGGAGAGCATCGGTGTTTCTTTTCAATTCATGAATTCAGATCTGACAACCCTGCGTTGATGATTGGAGAGATGCATCTGTAAGTAGATTTAATTCCTTGCTCTAGTTTAGATTTCAATTCTTGCCCTAGGTAATTTTTATTCTCTGCCATAGATAAATGTTCTTCAATTCTCTAATGAGTGAATTGTTTCCTCGCTTGTTAGGGTTAGGAATGGGGAAGGATTTGAGAGACGAAGATCTCTCATCTCTTTTCTTTACCAATCTTTTATGAAAATTAGAACTCCATGCATACCTTCTTATTCCGCTCCCTACGGCACTCTACCCTCGAGGTAACGGTGATTCCGTAGTCTAAGGCCCGGATTTTAAGGTTTTCCATGGAGGTTAGGGTAAAGATTAAGAAAGGAAGGACAAGGATCTAGAGGAAGAATCAATCTTCCCAATCATCCTAATCCGCTTTGTTAAGATTTACCATAACACTAATATGATATCTTTAATTAAAGGCAATGGAAAGAGATGTAGATCTATGTTTACCAAATTTTCCCTAAACCTAATCCTAGCAAGTTTCTAATCCTAGTATCATACAACTTCAATTTTTAGATTTAATAATTAATCCGAACACCCTTCGGAATTAACTCGTTAGCGCGATTAGGAAATTCACAACATCCCTGTGGACCGACCCGTACTCACCGGCTAGCTGCAAAGCGACGCCGTTCTTGATAGCGGTTACAAATATTTTTGATCTATCTTTTAGAAAGCGCAAGCACGCTAAATCAAACCAATCACTTATACAGATAAGCAGTAATCAGCTACCGCACACTACGCCTTGACAAGGTCAACAAACGCAGCACGAATACTAACTAGTACTTATCTGAAATGACGGAGGGCTACGACAGCTTTTTAAGAAAACCCTTTGCGTAATGAACTTGATATCGTTGTAGAATCGAGTGATTTTAAATGGAGTGTTTTTTTAGGCTTTTCTAGTTTTGCTAAAGGGGTCACTCCCGGTGAAGGGATCGTCGGCCCTTTCCTCATCGAATAAGGTGCAGGATATTTCATAAATATCGCTGTGTAAAGCAAGAACTATAGAAGCAATCAAAAGACAAACCGAGCTTGTAGCATCTGCTAGTTTCACTAAAGAGGTCACTCCCGGTGAAGGGATCTCGGCTCTTTCCATATCGAATAAGGTGCTGGATGTTCTACAAGGAACACCACTATGCAAAGCAAGAACTAGAGCTACTAGTTTTTAAACAAGTTTCTACAACATCTTAGGTTTCTTTTAGTTTCATTAATCTCATTAATGAAGTCCCATTTTAATATGCTTCATAAGCATCACATTTGAAACGAAATCTGCAATATAATATATATCTGATATATATAATATATAAGCATTCGTCTCAGGAAGTAATATGATCTCATCACAGAACATTGCAGCAGAAGAAACATATATGAAATATTGGATATACTAGGACGTCCGTGTTTTTAATACGAGCCTGTATAAAACACGGATTCAACGGTCGCGATGAATAGCCAAACCCACATCCCTAGACCCTTACGAGAGCAGCAAGCAACACTGCCAATTCTAGGGTTAGGAGACCCGGTCTCGACTCCTCGAGATGGATTCCCACTGGACCCTAGAACCCGTTTACTTATGCTCCCCGCCTTGGGTCTACCTAATGCGGAAAAGTAAATAATATACAACGGTGACATCATCCTCATCCCGGAAGTGCCCCAATAAAAGAATATTACATACAAAAGAATTTTACATGAATGAAAAAGAAAAACTCTCATCTCACATAAAAACCCCCGACTATTCAAAACGCGACGATCCAATATAACATATCACAGCAACACATAATATCTCATATCATCAACGTAAGCAAGTATGCGTATCCCGATTGTCGATGATGTATAGCAACGAAGCCGGCGATACACCACATACTATGCTTACGGTCACAGAAAAGAAAGTGTAAAACTACAACGGTTGGAATCCGCAACCTCTTTAGACATCGCATGCCTAACCAAATGAATTCCTTAGACATCGCATGCCTAACAATTATAAACCCCGCATTTTAGTCTCATCATCGAAAACTCTTTTCAATATCAAGTCGGGCAATTCAACAAGATTCCCGACATCCTGATCGAATGCTCGTCGCAAACTTTAGTAGACGGCCGCACCCCCAGATGCCGTCGACGAAGTGCACTAAGGCGAAACACCGCTGCCGCGAGCACCCGAACGGATGCTTTCGGCAACGGTGTTCTCCTACAGTCACTTGGTCGGGGCTATGGGGCATAGCTGTCTATTAAGTTTACCCGGCGAGTATCCGCGTACGCTACATGATTGCGACGGACTTTTGATCACATCAAAATTCCGTGGCAACCGATCATCTGAGACTAAACTGCTATGTTTATAATATTCAAATTAGTTATCTCATAACTACCTGTGGATTCCAAATATTGTATCACATTCCAGATAAATATATAATGTTAAACTTTCCGATCGAATAATCAAACACCCAAGATTTCCCCAATATATCTCAACACTTGAAATTAGTTTAAAAACATCCATCACATGCCACAGTACCAATGGTCCAGCCGTAGAAGGGTCAAGCCAAAGCCTCACATGTGGCACGTCGTACTACCACAAACCCTAAGGTACAGAAGCAGTTCAAGACGGACACATAATCGAGTTAAGGTTTGTTGTCTTCTAGAGGGTCCACCGCGTTACTTGCACAACTTAGAACGTTCTTAAACACGAGAAAAAATCCAACTTTTGAAAAATTTTCCGACAGGGGAAAAAGTGAGTTATTGATATCCGCCCGAACTTTTTAACAGTTTCTAAAATTATCCAGACAAACTAAACAAAGTTAAATTATCCGATCGAATCAACTATTCCCCAATACAACTCTTAAAAACTCAACACTTGAGTGGAATTACAATATTCCCAGAAAAAAAAACAAGAAAGGGCCCAGAAATAATTACATGAAATTTCAGGGACTAAGTCCAAATTTTGGCTGCGGAACCGCCGCAAAACCCATAGTTTCGCCGCGGTTCCGTGGTCAAATAGTCGACTTAGGGGACCGTACTTCACAGTAATTCTTAGTTTTTCCTGCTTGTTTTTCTGAGAATTTTTAATTCAGAAAAAACCACCTTTTTGAAAAATGTACAAAGAAGGGTAAATATCGGGGTTTCGGGTTTCGATCGGACTTTAAACTTCGTCTAGACTTCGCCTAAACCTCTAGCTTGGCTCTGATACCACTGTAGGGTTGCTAGGCACGCTCACAAGGTTCTACGAGGCATCAACCATGCCCGATTAAAAAACTAGCCGTGCCGAACAACCCGAATACGGATCTTTAAACTAGAGATTAGGAGAAAACAAATATGTTAAACACATTAACACTAAGTGAGCAGGATTACAACCTTTGTAGATATGGTCCTTCACTTCTAAAGCTCCATGTTGAAGTCCCTTCGCTGCGATCATCTTGTTCCGGACTCTCGAGAGGTTCCACGAAGAGAAAGATGCAGTCTTGCTTCCGATCTTCGATACAAAGATGATCTACCTTGAAGTTTCGTTAACACAAGCTAACACTCATAATATGAAGTGAACACCCTCATCTAAATGGAAAGGATAGATGAGGATGATGAAGTAGGATTTTTTCTCTCATTTGTTTTCATATTCTCACTCATTTTCATCACAAAGTAAAAGGCTAGAAAGCTTTTGCACAAAGGAAGAAGAAGGACGAAGATGAACAATATGATAAGAATCCTTTTGTGATGAATAATGCAAAGGAGATAATGATGAATAATGCAACCATGGTTGACTAAACCTTTGTAGAGAATTAACCAAGGCTAGGGTTTGGGTTAGGTTAAGAATGAGTCACTTGAAAATATCTTTTCCAAAACAAAAAAGAAAACCTTCTAGAATCTACTAGAAGTCATAACCCTAATCCAAACCCTAACCATGTTTAAACTATACTAATCATGTTGCATTAATAATCATATCATGTTACAATATTATTTATCACATATATAATATTTATTGTAACAAAATAAAATAATACATTTAACATATATCGCATATATATCAATGTATTACCCGAGTAAGAAAAAGAATCTTTTAGCGAGCTAATATTAGTTAATGTAATTTAATATATCATATATATTATTATACATTAAATTATTGAATCAACATTTGATCCGACAATCCGGCTATATCGCATATAACCGACTAATATCTCATTTACCGATTCATCGAATCAACACTTGATCCGATGACCCGGCTGATATCAAATATCGCGAGAATAGAATACGGTATCACATATCGCATTATCCTCGGTCCCGCACATATCACATATGTTCCCCTACTTCGTTTTGCCTGAGCCAAGAAACCTCTGTGTAGGACTCTAAAGAATCGTCAATACGCCTGCAGTAGGTGATGATCATATCAAACACCCACAAGCTGCAAGCGGTCAGCTAAACGTAACAGCTACCCAGGTATTGATCGCTCAGAAGATCAACAAGCAAGCCTGTACATTCTCCTTTGAATCCAAACAGTAACACTCCCGTACAGTCCGGTCTCGTCGTCTGATATGTCGCATATCTCGTCTAGGGGTGGTAAACGTCAAACCCCAGTAGCTCGATAAGTCGTGTTGATATGCGGTCTATAACAGTTCGAGAAACTACCGATAAGACTTACCAGTAAATTTCAGCAACCCTGGCTAGGGATTTCCGGTTATAGCCAATCGAACACAGCACAACATCAACACCCTATACCGGGAGAGACGAATCCCCTCCTATCGCTCATTGCCTCCATATGATTCGGGACTGTACCCAAAAGCTATCTTTTTGCACGCCCTCTTGGACGTGATATGATGGAAATCAAAGCACAGTAGGAATCACACAAGACTCTATGACGATCTCGGGTCAACAGACAACTCTGTACAAGTGTCACCAGAGAACTGCCATCTGACTTGAGGTATAATACCATCTGGGAGTTCTCGGCGAGTCCGTCCAGTGTACCCAGTCTCCACTGAGCACCCGTACACCATCCTTGATTTCAAACACCGATGGATATGGGATCATCCATCGCCCATCATATGGGTCAAGATGCGTATACGCTAGTCTACTCTAGTGTATCGATGCCCTATCTCGATACACCCTCGACTAGGAACAGTTATAGGATGTACTCGTCGACTACCGTGGCCCCACTAGTATGATCTCATCATAGTCCCAGTAGTCGAGTACAAATCCTAAGGGCTTTATCAACATGTAATATAGAGACAATCAGAGTACATGTTAAGATAAAGTACAACTAGATAGCATACTATCATGTCGAGCAAGAAAGTCCTCCCTATATATGTCCTAGCATCCACTACAATATACATCGTATGTACAATAATAACCTCTAGGGCATACATTTAACTAACACTACTGTAGCCTGAGTATATACCTAGAGATATGATGGAAGGTTGCTAGTCACCTGAGGATGAATGACTAGGATATGTGGTTCGTTTGCTTACCCGATGCGAGGTCATCAGATAGATTGATTCCAGCTAGAGACGACTTCACGCAGGTTCGTTGAGAGTCGATTGAGACGATCGAATGTCAGGAAACCATATTCCAAGTTTAAAGTATTCGGAAGGACGCGCAAGCAATTCTATGGACCCTCTAGAAGAATGAAACCCTAACTCGACATAATGACTGTGTGAAAGCTTTTGAACCTTAGGGTTTGCGGCAGTTCCGCGGCGCCATTAGTGAGGCTTGGGTTTGCCCTTCTACGGCTGGACCACCGATGTTGTGGCATGTGCTCGATACTATTAAACTGTACCCAAGATGTTGAGCTCTTGGGGGATTCTGTGGTTTTAACAAATCGATCGGATGGTTCGGCGGATATTGTGATGGGACACACTGCTTGGGAGACTCTAGATACGAGTATAGCCATTGGAGCGTAGTCCATGCAGCCACGATGAGACGAGTCCGAAGCAGTTGACATCAGATAAAAGTGGAGTAAGAGATTCGAGAAAGACCTCGACTAGACCTTTCTGGAATACTATACGGGAAGACCTGGACCCAGGAGTGGTCATATTGCGCACACCCAGCAGGCCAAAGTTCGGCACCGTCGACGAGATAGTTGACCAGGTTCGGATAAAGGACCTCACCCAGATGCGTTGTGAGTTGATCGAGGACGGATGAGTATGGAGTATAACTCCACAGGTTGGGACGAGTTCCCGAGGACGTGTTCTGCTAGATATCTTCTACAGAGTGATGAAGCTACAGAGTACGCGATTTCGAGTCCGTGCGAGAGACTTCGGATTGACCGTAGCCGAGAACATTTGCAGTGCACAGATAGGGATGTGATGTCGAAATAGACGATGATACAGATAAGCGGGATAAGAGGTACGTGCGAGACACTGATGAGCTTTTGTTACTCCCCGTTGAGATTAAAGGCCGGAGTTGTCCATAGAGGCGTTGGGATGCGACCAGTTTCCGAGTAAATGCTGTGCTGAGGACCCAGATGTCCATCAAGCGAGAAGACATTATGCAAGAGTAACAGCCTTCATACAGTTCGGCATATAGAAGATCAGAAGAGACCTTGAGCAGGATTCCTTCCAGGACACTGCCGCAATAAGATTTGCACCAGGAGCAGATGTGTGATGTGCATTCAGAGGACCAGAGGTCGGCGCCAGTGACGTGCTGCTTTACAAGTGGTCGTGAGGATTGACCGAGAGATGATCAGAGATGTGCCAGGGCGGAATCGTTCCCGTTAGCACACCTGACAGGGCCGATGAGCCGATGGATTGCGAGATTGGAAATCTACAGAGAAGATAAGGACCCAGTGACAGAGGACGCCAGACCGTGAGCAAGAGGCAAGTAGATATCTTGCGCTGCTAGCATTGGATGTAACGACACCTTCTCGACTTTGAAGGAGGACATATCGACGACGGTATTTATGATTTGTGATTTTGTGATTTGACTATCACACATCCATCACTTTGGATTTCGGTATTTTGGGCGATCTATTTGCATAATTTGGTCTAAAATGGCTGAGTTCCATGATTTCTGTTTTCGGCACCATGGTTGCACTTACTGGGTATTTATATTTTGCGCGTAGTTATTACGCTTGAGGTATTGTTTGTGATTCCATGCCTATTTTATACCGGTGATTTGATTTACGCTTCCAGCATAGTTTTCATGCCCTTTTAGTGTTTTGATTTGATTTGTGCACGCTGAAGCACACGGTTGTGAGCTTATACACGTGGTATACCTGATCTTGATTGAGCCGTATTGTATACCGTCGATTTTGATTCTGATATTGATGTTGATTTCTTGCACTCCGTGCATTTGATTTGGACTTGCACATGTTCTACGCTTGCTATTGGATTCCGTGATTTCGTGCATGTTGAGTGTGCAGGATTTAGCTTTTATTCGTGCATGATGGATTCACCGATTTGGAATTTCGCGCATGTTGGGCGTATGTTGAGATACGATTTTGGTGCACACCAGATGCACTAAATCGGTATTCTTCGTGCATGTCAGATGCACCTAATTTTGCTATCCGGCACATACGTTGCCTATGACAGATGCATCGTGCACACCCGTTGCATCTAGATATTGTTTCTGTGCACATGTATGGCGCATATATGGATTTTGATTTCCGTGCGCACAGACGCATAGGGTATTCTTATATACATTTTGGGATTGATTCTTATGGAGCAGTACGTTTTATGATAATTGCTACGTGTTTTCGTACTGAGTAGGACTAGTCAGAGGACAGTAACTGAATATATTTTGCATGCATTGGTAGTTATCGAAGGGATTTCTAAAAAGCGAGCTATAGTCTCAGTATATACCTACGTGTCCGATATGACACGAAACATTTTAAACAAGGAAACCCTTCTAAATTGTTTTCAAAACGGCGGAACGTACATAGTAAACAAAAGATATATACATATATGGTTATTTTCTTATGAACGACGTCCGCCACTGTGCAGTGTTATGTGCATCGCATAGAGACTTAAAAGGATTTGGCATGCATGTACTTCAGCTAATTACATGTATAGATTTGATATTTACATGTATAGCTCGGATTTATATCGTATTGGTTTTGTATTGGATTTGACATTTGTGTCTTTACCATGACTCCGATGATTGCGGGATGCTTGATGGAGTTTAGATTTTGAGCTATCTGCTCATTACTCATACGCATGCATTGTGCTATGATGCGTTTTATGTATTGATGATTTCGGAGCCCCAACGACTTGGATTTTTACTGAAATGTTTTAGAATTTGGGGGTTTAAATTTAAATTCGGGGACCGAATTTCATTAAGGGGGGAAGATTGTAATATTTCAAAAAAAAATAAAATATTATTTTTGGTAATTTTTATAATTTAATATTATTTTAATGAATATTTTAATATTTCGGTATAATTAAATACAAATAAATGGGAAAAATTTTGGAAAAATTATGGAAAATTCTAAAATAGGGTATTTTATAGAATTATGCCATTTTTAGGTTTTTATGATTAGTTTGACACTAATTTAGTGCTAATCATGATTAAAAATCGCTAATCGAATTTTTGACATTTTTGTGCAAAACATGCACATATCATTTTTGTGCTCTACACTTGTGCATTTCTATCATATCAGTTGGGGTTTACTATTTGAGTGAGAAGGATTTTGGAGAAAATAAAAGAAAAGAAAAGAAAACGGTTTGGATTATAATATTGAGGTATGGGTGAGAGAGAGAAAGGGTTACTTTGACCAAACCTCAGCCATTTTCCCCTCACTTCACTCATTCTTCTCCCACCCCATTTCCTTCAGCTGCTGCTGCCCCTCCTTCATCCTAACCTCACCTTCTCAAATCACTATGAAAACAACTCCAAAACCTCACTCCCATTTCACAAAAAGTGTGCACAAGCTGAAGACAAGCCCATTGGACCAAGAAAGCAAGGATTTTGGCCACTAGGGGCAACTCAAGAAAATTCTTGAGTTACCAAATGAGGTATTTTCTGGACCATTAGCTTAGTTATTGCATTATCTTTACCCCCATGTTATGATTGAATCGATATCGGGTGATTTTGTGAACATAAGAAAAACCTAGTTAGGGTTTGAAGGAATTGTGAGTTGTGGTGAGTAATTGAGCTCAGTAGAGACTACATGAACACCCTAGTGCTAGAATTAAGAGCTAAACCAGAGAGTTGAAACCTGAAATACGGATTTAGAAATCGATATCGGAAAAACTGTGAATCTGTGAAGGGTAAATTGGAATCTGCTATCACGCCGAGACACTGAGAAATATTTTGGGTTGACAGTGAGATGTGCAAGCACCTAGGAACCATCACCCAAAACCCTAGCCCCTACCCCTCTTGTAGGCTGCCAATTTATTCCCCCTGGCCATAAATTGCGGCCAGACCAGAGGCATTTTGCCTCGTTTTGGCTCCGTGGTCCCCTTATCTATAAATTAGACCCCTGGCATATACAAAATTGTCCAATTTTACCTGGGATTAAATCTAGGACCCTTTTCTATAGTTGCTATTTTGGATTCGTATTTCCGTATTGTGTATTTTGAATTCTGGAATTGTGTATCAGTGTTTTACATCGAATACTTGGCGTTTATACGACGATATCGAGGATTGTTGATGGTTTTGAAAGCGTGTCCATAGGTTCTAACCTATAGGCCTTTTAGCGTATAGAGTTGGTTTTCACGTGTCGTTTTAGTTTCGATTTGGTTTTAATGCGATGCGATACATGTGATATGTAGGTACCCCCACGGTGATCCGAGGCGATGAAGATGATGGTGGCAATATCGACACTGACACGCAAGATACAAGGTGAGTAGATTGTATCTACGGGGGAAGTCGGGTGGATGGCGTATAGCACCCCCGCAGTTCGATGTCTAGTATACTATATTATATATATATATATATATATATATATATATATATATATATGATAGCTTATTGCGTTACATGGAGGTCATAGATGTGTTAGGTGTACTATGGATATCTAGGGTTAGAAGTGAACTAGTGTATTTTCCTAGTTGCAAACCCTAGCATAGGTTTACACCCACACGCACACACATGCTTATTGCTATACTTATGTCGTGATGATGTGGATACTGTATGATACTGGAGATGAGTCGATGAGTTTTGGCATGGTGCCGTGAGGTCGGCAATATGATATGATGTGATTCGTATTTGGGATACGATATGAGATTTTAGCGGGCCTTTGGACGTGTGTTTTACGCATGCGCATATATTTGTTTAGATGGTATCGATTGTACTAGACTTAGATCAGTACCCCAGATCATGAGAGATGATGATAAGGATACCAGATAATTGATGAGCTGACCGTGATATTGACCCGTACCCAGATTTGGGATGCCGTATGACGGATTTACGTACGAGCTATTTATTGATGATAGATCCGAACTCTTGAATCGAGGATATTATATGATGTATATTGTATCGTATGTGATACTATTGAGGCGGGATCACCGACTATTATATATATATATATATATATATATATATCGACTCTGATGTAGGTGGTTTCCATACCCCTCCCGATTGACTTGATAGTTAGATGAATATTACTTTGTAGACATTAGACTATACCCGAGTAATACCTATTTCAAAACTAACGAATCCGGGATATTTTAAAGAAAGGCAAAAGGGATTCTACGGATATTTTCAAACGACGCATCTTTTCTTAAAACACCGTAGCCCTTATTTTACCAAAAACCCCGATTATCCTTATTTCAAATGGCAAAGCTGCATGATGTATTTATTGAGGTAGATTCTTCACTGTTGCGTTGATTATTCGATTCCGCATATTCATGCTATTTGCATTGCATTGCGTGTGTTTATTGCTATATTACAACCATACTGTTAGGACACCAGCTGTAACACTTTGAATTTTCCGTTAGAATGTTTTTCGTGATAATTAGTAATTGTACGTGTTATTATATATGTGTACATAGGATTACTAGTTATATTTTGTCGTGTTAGCAAATTGGGAAATTTTCTTTTGTAGTGTACACTTGCACACTTAGCCATTTTTGTGACTTAGGGTTTTGGTAGCATGTTACCCATTCTTTTGTTGCATGGTTGCTAACTTATCCCCACCATTTTTAATCATATCATAACCCTTTTCATAATTCAAAAATCCAATTAAACAAATGAGCATGGTGTTAGGTAAGAGGTTGACTTTTTTGACCCTATTTCCTTCTCTTCTCTCTCTCTCTTCTCCTCACTTCAGAAAATTCTGGAGATTTCAGCAGAAAAACCTTGGCTTTCCTTCATCTTCTCCTCTCTTTTTTCACTTCTCCTTGATTCCCAAACAAAACCTATACAAATCAACACATTTTTCATCACAAAACCATGGAAAAAGAGGCTTTTTGCGGTGTTTGAAGGCAAATCTGCACACTTGGTGCAAAAGCTGAGACTTTTGGCGTTTTATATGGTTTTTAGAAGGTATTAACTCATGTTAGCACTCCTCTTCCTTAAACTTGTTGTATTATTTAACAAAAATCTCTTTTGTGTGCATTTTTAGTGATATTAAAGGATATTTGTGATTCACATGTTAGATTAGGGTTTTGTTAGTATGGTTAGCTTTATTAGGTGTTATTAGAACTATTTTAGGCCAGGTTTGTTTCAGTTTGCACAGAAATACCACAAAGTTCCATTTTAGTGCAAAAGTGTGGATTTTTGACTTGATTTAAGGCTCTGTAGGATCTGCTACTACCCGAGATGTTCCAGAACAAAACTAGATATTACTGTAGCATGTATGGGGGGTATTGAGTGCACACACCAAACCTGGGATCCCACCCCCTTACCCAGGCCGCCGGAATATTCATTCTGGCCGCAATTTGAGGCCAGATGGGTGAGTTGGGATTTGGGGTTTGGGCCACTGGAGTCTGCTACTATGTGGGTTATTTTTGTATATATAGTTTTGCAATATCATTTCTGTATCAAAATCTGGAGGTGAATACCTATTTTTCCCGTATTTCTAATCTTCGCGACACGCGTGACACGTGTGTATGGGTTTTGGGTTTCTGCGTATCGCGACGCGTCGGAGTGGCTTCTGGCGCGTAATCACACGTTGTAGCGTATCGCGCACACGCGCGCTTGGTTCGCGGCATGAGTTGCTAGTTCGGCTTTATTGTCGTGTTTGTGTGACTTCAAGCTTATGTGTGATATATTGTGTAATTCTAGGTTCGCAGGCGAGTACGGCGGACGCCGCGCAGAAGGGGAAACAAGTTGTTGGCTATACCTAAGGAGAGACTACGGTGAGTAGATTTCACATCTACGGGGATATCGCCCGCATGGCGTTCTACGTCAGGGCTGATAGGACCTTATAGTTTCCTTTGCATACATTGACTGTTCATGGCCACTATTAAGTGCATACTGCATTCCCTGATATATGGATATAAACTAGAATTGATAGAACACCGCACCATTACTAACCGTTCAGGTTACACGAGCACTATCCTACATGTTACACACACACCGTTAGTAATTGCCATAACACTCACACTGCATATATCACATCGGATCATTATGTTGTAGCTTATCTTCATGTGACTTGACATGATATTCATACTTGATGCATATATCACATCGGATCATTATGTTGTAGCTTATCTTCACGTGACTTGACATGATATTCATACTTGATGCATATATCACATCCGATCATTTTGTTGTAGCTTATCTTCATGTGAGTTGACATGATATTCATACTTGATGCATATATCACATCGGATCATTATGTTGTAGCTTATCTTCATGTGACTTGACATGATATTCATACTTGATTCATATATCACATCGGATCATTATGTTGTAGCTCATCTTTATGTGACTTGACATGATATTCATACTTGATGCACACATCATATTGGTTTGGATTATATGTGATTTCTGGATTTGGGAACCATGGCTATTTCAAATATGTAATCATTTAAAAACCCGGTTCCCTTGATATGATATTTCGGTGCGTCCACCATGTGTTTCCTTGGTGTTAGAGTGATATATATGAACTCGAATCGAGGAGCAGGTTGAGGCCGATTACGGGTACATGGTGGACCCGGTATGGTACCCCGGGAAAAGAACGGTTTCGCTGTGTAGTAGACGGTGAGCCTGGCAGAGGGACTACTACCTACCGGTGATTGGTTGGACCTGACAGCTATCTGGAGGATACTGATAAGGGTCGATAGATGGATGGGGGTAATCCGAGCTGCCGGGGCCGAGGGCCGATACCGCAGACGGAGCCCGTGGGCTGACCCGGACTGATGGGGCCCGATGGATGAGGATTTGCGTGTCAATGCTGGACACGAGTATTTTTGATATTTGGGTGCCGATGTTGGGCACTCGTGATTCTCAGAGATTTACAGGATTAGAGGGCCGATGAGAGTGCCGGCGCCTGAGCTATTCGGGGGACCTGGGTGCATTGATGGACACCGATTATATATTCCACGTTGACATTCCGTGTAGATGTTACATTGCCCATGCTCAACATTTTATTATTGTACCTCATCCTGTAGTTATATTACCTGATAGAGCACTTGCATGATTATTGCACATACTGCTTATCACATATTGATATCATCTGTTGGCATATGATAGAGTAGCTCAGTACGTGCATGCTCGCGATTAGCTTTATATGTTATCTCTATTTACGAGTTGGCAACTCACCCCCGTTGTGCCACAGTGTTTGCAGGTTACCCTTTGGAGTAGTCGCGGCAGGCTGCGCTTTCCATCTTTTGACATAGATACCCCCATAGTTGGTGTACTAGCTCTTTTGCTGATAGGTGGGTTTTGCGCGGTATCTGTTTATCTTTCAGTTATGTATATTGTTGTATCTAGTATTCTCCATCTACCATGTATGTATTTGACTTAGAGACAGTGTGAGGACGATGATGTATTTTAATTGTATTCTGGTGTCGAGCTCGTTGTGAGCCGGCTGTACTTGCAGTTTATTCTATCTGTGATGTTCCTACTTATGGATCTTGATCTTCACTACGGCGTCGTATATTGCTATCTTGGTGGTTGTTTACTTAGATTTCTTAACATGTTAGTAAGTGCTTTCATTTTTAACTTATAACACTCTATACTTTTATTGGTTTGATTTCTGGGTTTTCGGTCACTTAGTCGCGTTATGCCTGTATACGTTACGTGGTTAAGTGCCAGTCACGGGCCAAACTTTGGGTCGTGATACCAGCACTATTATCGATGATGCGTATGTTCCACGTACACTACTTGCCGGCTCACACACATCATCATCGATAATTGCCATGCCACTACACTGCAATATTGTTGCATTCAGGATATGATCCTTGCATGGCATACTTGTGTACCTATATACTGTGTATTCCTATTATACACCCATGCGTGCATGCATACGTATTTGCACATATATTGATGATTCTGGCTTGATTAGAGATTTGGGAACCGCAAGATACCTTTTAAACCTGATTCATTTTAAAGAAGCGGTCTGCCCTAAATATGTGCATATTACTATTCCGTGTTGCATGACATGCTGATATGCTTACATTTCTTTTACACGTCGCATACATCATGCTTTCTGATTATACGCATTGAGATATGTTGTTTCCATGATATTTCTGGATTTGGGAACCGTGGGTATTTCAAAAGAGAATATGTAATTGTTTTAAAAACCCGGTTACCCTTGATATGATATTTCAGTGCGTCCACCATGTATTTTCTCGGTGCTGAGAGCGACATGTGAAACCCAATTCGAGGAGGCGGATGAGGCCGATTGCGGGTACATGGTGGACCCGGTATGGTTCCCTGGGGTAAGAAATGTTTTTTGTAGAGCAGACGATGCGCCTGGCAGGGTGGCGAGTACCTACCGGTGATTGGTTGGACCTGACGGTTATCCGGAGGATACTGACCAGAGTCGAAAGATGGATATAGGCGTACTGTCGGGGCCGAAGGCCGATTCCGTAGACGGAGCCCGTGGGCTGATCCGGACTGACGGAGCCCGATATATGAGGATTTACATGCCGATACTGGGCACAGCTTTCATGATGTTTTCGAGTGTCGATGCTGGACAATCTGGTTCCATGATTTTGATGTGTCGCGAGGGACATAAATGGTTTATATACTCATATTTCCATGCATATGCTTTACGATATTTACATGCATGATGGTTATTGTCATTGGGTGACGAGTGGACAGGATCCACATATATACAGATATGATTACATTGATCATACCTCATATTTATGATATGTTATTATCTGAGGCACTGGCATGAGCACTTGGCACTACACTCATGTATAGAGGTTACATTGCCACTTTAGCATGCTTCAAACTTATTCATATTGAGATTTATATATATCTGATCGTATTGACCTAGGATGAGTCATACATACAATTTCTGCTCTGTGATATTTTCTATTCACGAGTTGACAACTCACCCCCGTTGTGCCACAGTTCTTGCAGGTTTTGCCGCACAGGTTTCAATGCGACTTTTCTGGCACATTGCTTCCCTTACGGGTGACTTGCTTTGGTAGGTGGGTTCTTTTGCATCAGAACCACCATTGTACATGTATTATTCATTGTATCTAGAAATTCTATCTACCAAAACTTGTATATTGTTTCAGACTTAGAAAATCAGTTATGTTTTATTTCGACCTTAGAGTCGTGCATTGTAGTATTACTGTTTTCATGCTGTTTGAGTTTCTTTTTCTGAGTTTTTGATCCTCGCCCTTTGGCGTTGTATATTATATTGTTTGCGTGGTTGTGACCGTCGATTGAAGAAGAGCTAGCTCCCGCTTGGGGATGTCTTTTATCATTGCATATATATATTATTCTTGTTGTACCCCATTCGGGGCCAGTATTTACAAAGGGAACTCTGCCGAAATTTTCAGAAAAGACTATACTTTTTAAAAATGCACATTCGGCTTACTTATTTAAAAACTTTGCTTTTAAAACATGTTTTCTTCACTTCTTAAACTATTTTTCCTTCATTTATTATTTAAAATGGTTTTAGATTTCTGGGCTTTTGGCTTACTTGGATTAGATGAGGTCCTATAGACTTCATATGATTCAAGTGCCAGTCACGGGCTATTTCGGGTCGTGACGGTAACAGCATTCCTTAAGAAATTTTACCCTAATCATAAAACTGCTCGAATCCGTAGCGAAATAAATCAATTTATCCAGCTTCCAAATGAACCATTCTCGAAGTGTTTTGAACGCTTCAAGGATCTGTTAGTTCAATGTCCACTTCACGGAATTCCAAGATGGGATCTGTGTAGAATCATATATGAGGGCATTAATCCTACCACAAAACAGAACCATGAATCCAGGTGTCAAGGCACCTTCATGACTAAAGATGATGGTAAAGCCTGGAGATTTTTAAAATATTTCGCTGAAAAATCTTTATAGTGGGAGAGTGTAAACCAGTCATCGTCTAGGGGTGCCATTCACCAAATTGATGTTTCCATAGGAGTTAGAGCTGAAATGGCAGCAATGCAAAAGAAACTCGAAGCTATGCAACTTAACTTTTTAGCAGCCTCCCTAAATCAGATGTCACTTTCCAAAACTGTCTGTGGATGCTGTACTGACCCATCTCATCCTACGGAAGAATGTCCTTTAAATTCTCCGTTTCAAGGTCAAGAGCATACCAATGCTGCTTTCCAACAAAGACCTAGAAATGATCCGTATTCTTCCACTTATAATCAGGAATGGAGGAATCACCCTAACTTTGCTTGGAACCGACAACAAAATCAAAACACGGTTCCAAATCAAAATAATTTTCAAAGGGCTCCTCTACAACAACAGTAGCCATTTTAACTGACTCAGCACCCCTATCAATCACAAAACTTTCAAAATCCGGTCAACACACCTGCACCATATAATCCTTTGCAGTTGACCGGTACTGATAATTCCTCTTCACTCGAACGAACTTTTGAAATGTTCATGAAACAAATGTCGGCTGAATTTAAGTCTTCCCTCGATAAATTTCAGAAAAACTCTGACTTCCAAAGTGAGAGTATTAAATCGATAGAAGCTCAAATTGCCCAATTAAAATCCGAAATGAGTGCAAGAGAGAAAGGAAAACTTCCGTCTCAACCTCTACCGAATCCTACGCATTTACAACACTACAATCTGAATACCATCACAAAGTTGAGATCAAAAAGAGTGCTGAATAATCAAGTTGGGGAAGAGATTGATAATCATGAAGAATTAATCAATGACACCCCGGCTGACACTTTTCCTTCCACACACACTTCTACTTCTACACCTACTTTATCTACCCCACCATTTTCTAGCGAGCTTATTCTCCGTTTCCCTCAAGGCTCAACACCTTAGCATACCTCTTCTACTCCACCAAAGACGATCCCCACTCATATTCTGGGATCAGTTCCATACACACCACCTTCTCCGATGTTGGACCCAGCTATTATTGCTAAAGCTCCTTATCCAAATCGGTTAAGGGGTAACAAATCTATTCCACATATGGAGAAGATTTTGGAAATGTTCAAATAGGTTAACATCAACATCTCTCTTCTAGATGCTATTCAATAAGTCCCCACTTATGCGAAAATTCTAAAAGACTTGTGCACTAGGAAGAGGAAGACTCAAGTGCCTAAAACGGTCTTCATGACTAATAATGTTAGCACTGCTTTTACCCCACAGTTACCAAAGAAACGTAAGGATCCAGGATGTCCTACAATATCGATTTCTATTGGGGGTAAAAACATCAACCGTACTTTACTTGACCTGGGCGCAAGTGTTAACCTGCTTCCATATTCTGTTTACGAGCAGTTAGGGATTGGAGAGTTGAAACCAACTCATTGCACTCTCCAAATGGCAGACCGATCAATCACCAAACCTAGGGGTGAACTGGAGGATGTGTTGATTAAAGTCGGGGAATTCATATTCCCTGTGGACTTTATTGTTCTCTCTACACAGCCTGTAGCGAACCAACAGAACTAAATTTCGGTGATTCTAGGTCGACCATTCCTTGCCACTTCCAATGCCGTCATTAATTGTCGAAACGGTTCAATGAACCTATCTTTTGGAAAAATGACAATTGAACTGAACATCTATAAAATTGGAAGTCAGCCATCTGAACCCTCTGCTCACATACTTAATATATGTTCTGTCCATGAGATTGCTACCGAAAGTTGCGAAGTTGATGAACTTTGTTTTGAAGATCTCGACGACATTAGCACATCAATGTTTAATCTTTCACATCTTAGCGAGGACACATTTTCCACGCTTGAGTCTGAAACTCTTGACTCATCACTTTCCGAGTCTGTATCCTATGCAGGCTACTAGCTTCTCCTTGACTCCGAATATCATTCGATGACCCCACCTTCTATAGTTTCTCCACCCGCATTAGATCTCAAACTTTTACCTTCTCACCTTAAATATGCATATTTTGTTAGTTATATGTATGCCCTAGAGGCCATTACTGTACATACGATGTATATAGTAGTGGATGCTAGGACATATATAGGGAGGACTTTCTTGCTCGACAAGATAGTATGTGTAACGTTTTGGAAATCGTTATGCGATTTTGTCCGTTTTAGGGTAAGTTTGTCGGTATTTTCCGTTTTTACCCGACTGTGAACAAACGACCATATAGACTTGCCAGCACCTAGATTAGCTAAAATAAAGCTAGTGCGCGAGCTTTGGGAGTATATGGGACGTTTTGGTTCAATTTGATTTTTCCCAATTTTTAATATTATTTTAATGCGGTATTCAAATTTTGGGAAAATTTCTGTTTGCAATCTTTTCTTTAAAACCTTGAGTTAGAAAATCCTTCTCACCTCACCTAGGAATATATTGTGTGGACTAGGTTTAAACTAGGAAATTAAAAGAAAAAGAAAAGAAAAGAGAAGAGATTAGATGCATGCATGTGTGTGTGTGTGCAATGCATTTAATAGCAATAAGTGAGGGAAATTGCTAGGAAATTCATCACAATCCTCCACCTCACTCACTTGGCCGAAAATCCTTCTCCCTCTACTGCCCTTGCTCTATTGTTTCTCATTTCAATTCAATCTAAACTCAAAAATCCTCAAATATCTCAAAGCCTATCACAAAAATACCTAAAGCTTTGGATTTTCTTGCTCTTGATCACTTGGAAATAGGGAAAGCTTGGAACTTGAGATCAAAGTTGTTAGGTATAACCCCTCTACTGTTGATTTATAGTTTTTGTGTGGTTTTGATCGTTAATTTCTGCGTAGAACGTAGTTTATATCGATTGAGGCGATATCGGGTTTTTAGTGACTTTTTAGAGATATTAGTATCTGCTGTGACCTGGGAATTTTAGTGATGGAATCAACAACTTTAGAGGAGTGTGCAGGTTGACCTGAGACACCACCTAGGAGACGGGGACCAACCCACCGGCCGGGGCCGGCGAGACTTGAGGAAGGGGCTGGCGACGCCGGCCGACTTGGAGAGTTTTGGGGTGGGGTTCCTGTGGGTAGTTGTCTGCTGTTATTTGGGGTTGTTTGGTACTGTTGATTTTATTAGTTGATGCAGTATGCAAAATCTGGGATCGATTACCTATAATCGTGTGTTTTGAGTTCGCGTGATACGTGTTGCGACACGAGTCGTGTGTCGTGCTGCGATATACTCAGTTTGGGTTTAGGTATCGTTTCGTGTGTTTGCACTAGACGTGTATTCATGAGTTGGTTTTGTGCGTTGATACATTTTATAATACGTAGTTTTACGTTATTGTGATTGCTTCTGAGATGTTCGCTTTATTTCTTGTGTTTGTGATATTATAGCGTCGCAAGCGGGGACTTCAGACGCTGCGAACAAAGGGAAGCAGGTGGTCGGATCATCATAGCTGGAGACCACAGTGTGAGTAGATTTAACATCTACGGGGAATCGCCCGTATGGCGCTACGCGTCGGGGCTAGACATGATATAATATTAGCCGTATGCTTATTTGCTTATATAGAAACAGTGCATGATTCATGTTGCATATAGTTACTTGTGCTTAGTACTGTACCTGTTGTACACTGCACTATTATCGACAGTCCATGTTGCACGAGCACCAATGATATGCTACACACACCCTGTCGGTAATTGCCATGACACGCACAATACAAATGCTTATTGTATACCTTGCTATTATTAGCGACATTAAACAGTTATACTTGTGCGATAGTACATGTTACATAGAACATACCTGTATACCTACATGCTCATATGTATACCATGCTATATTACTCGTTCGCACACATACCTTGCTATTGTTATATGATCACTTTTTATTGCATATATATCGGTGGTATGGGACGCTGTATATATATGTATTCTGAATTTGGATATTACAGTTTTTATAGCATATATATCGGTGGTATGGGACGCTGTATATATATGTATTTTGGATTTGGATTTACACGATTTGTATTGCATATATATCGGTGGTATGGGACGCTGTATATATATGTATTCTGGATTTGGATTTTTGGGAACCGCGAGATACATTTAATGACTTGATGCATTATTTGGCGATCCGTTCCGTGATATGCTCATATTGATGTTTTATGTTGCATATGCTACTTTTTATGGATTTATGCATTTGAGATGCGATATGGGAAATTAAGGTGTCGATGTTGGGCACTTAATTTCCGAGAGATATATGGGATTTGACAGACCGATACGTGGAAACGCAAGTATCGAGGTGAGATACTTAGTTTTCGAGGAACGTATGGATTTCAGAAAGACCGATACGTGGAAACGCAAGTATCGAGGTTGGATACTTGGTTTTCGAGGAACGTATGAATATCAGAAAGACCGATACGTAGAAACGCAAGTATCGAGGTGGGATACTTGGTTTTCGAGGAACGTATGGATATCAGTATTTATGTGTCGATGATAGGCACTGGTTTTTATGATGTTTTTGAGTGCCGATGCTTGACACTCAGGTTTTATGAGATGTACAGGATTTGAGGGCCGATCTGAGGGCCGATCTGAGTATTTTGGGATTTGGGTGTTGCTGAGTTACACCGTGTTTTCTATGCTTATGATTGTGCATGAGATTAGTTACTATCCCGCACTCAGTGTAAAATTGATATGGATATCATGATAGTTGCATATTCATATTGTCATACTCATGCTATCAGTTCACATGTTATTGATCATTGCTGTTAGTGCATACTTGCGATTACTGTATGATGTTAATTACTATTCACGAGTTGGCAACTCACCCCCGTTGTGCCACAGTGTTTTGCAGGATTCACCCTCTGAGTAGTCGCGGCAGGGCAGCTTATCATCACTACTTTTGTGGATACCGCTACCTAGGCAGTGAGGCCGTTGCATTATAGGTGGGTTTGCGGTTATCCGTTGTACATTGTATATTTTTGGTTGGATCTAGTATTCTCCATCTACCCCTGTTGTATATGACTTAGAGACGACTTGTGAGATATCAGTGTTGTATATTGGTTTTGGGAACCGTGCTCGTAGAAGCAGGTTATTTTGGAGATGTTTACTTCTTGATATAGTCGTTCTCTTTGATATTTCTTCGCTTTGGCGTCGTATACTTGTTGTGGTGATTGTCTCCGCCGGTGGGCGTGATTTTTCTCCCACTTGGGATGTTTTATTTATTATCTGTGTTGTACCCGTTTTCGGGGCTAGTTTTACAAAGGAGGTGCTGCCGAAATTTTCATGAAAGAAAACTAGAGTTAGAGATTTTAAATGGCGACATCTAATACTTTTAAATTATGTTTTCTCCGTTGATCCAGTTTTGGGTGGTTTAGATTTCTGGGTTTTCGGCTTACTTAAGTTACGTACGCCTGTAGACGTTACGTAGTTTGAGTGCCGGTTACCGGCCGAATTGCGGGTCGTGACAAAGTTGGTATCAGAGCGTTAGGTTTTACCTTTCGGAGTCTAGGATGACCTTGGTATGATGGAGTAGGTGGCTTAAGCAGAGTGACGTAGCGTGTGTATGTTCCGCGGCATACTTACGACACGGTACTCCGCCTAAGTGACCTTAGGACTTGTTGATTGATATTCCTTCCGTGATTGATATACATCTTGTGATTCGATTTCCGTTTCCTTATCGAATCTTGTTTCAATTTATAGCCCATATGCCGCCGAAGACTACGAGGGCTCAGAGAGCGGCCGCGAGGGCCGAGGTCAGGGTTGACTCGCCTGAGGCGAGAACTGACCAGGATGGTACGCCTGTTGTACCGGAGTATATTGGTATGATTGGAGCTGGTATGCAGGATCTGCGCCAGATTGTGGGGACTTTGGTAGAGACCATCCGAGCGCAGGGGCAGGCAGTTGTTCCACCCGCTGCGGAGGCTACGATGGTACCTACGGTTCCGGTAGTTGCAGTTGCAGCTTCGGAGGTTATTGCTGTGTCGTTGACGGATTTCATGAGGTTGAGACCTCCGGTGTTTACGGGCACAGATGCTACTGAGGATCCGCAGTCGTTCATCGACCGGATGGCCAGGATTTGTCGCTCACTCCGATGTTCCGACGAGAGATGGGTAGAGTTTGCCAGTTTTCGTCTGGAGGGTATGGCCCAGAAGTGGTGTGAGTCGTTGGAGAGGGGCAGAGCCGCTGGTCTTGCTCCTATGACCTGGGCTGAGTTTGTGACGTCTTTTCTTGTTCGTTTTCTTCCACCGAGCGTCAGGGATGCGCGAGCGCGCAGATTTGAGTCTTTACGTCAGACGACGGGGATGACGGTGTCGGATTATGATGTATTGTTTACTGAGCTGTCGATATATGCTCCATACCTGGTGGCGACTGAGGAGATGAGGGTGAAGAGGTTTGTTCGAGGCCTACTTACCCAGATATTCTTAGCCATCAGCATTCAGCATTGTGACACGTATGCGGCAGCGGTGGATGCAGCTCTTTCGGTGGAGGAGCGTTTAGCTGAGCCATCAGTCGCTCCGGGACCGAAGAGAGTCCGTATAGGTGATTCGGCAGCGAGACAGACGTTTAGATGTCGAGACAGTTTCCGTTCTGATGGTGGCGGTTCGGGACGAGGTAGACTTTATGGTTCTTACCCTCAGGATGATCGGCAGTTTGCTTCGGGATGTTACCGGTGCGGTAGTTTTGGTCATCGGATTCGAGATTGTACGGAGCCGCGTGTGAACGAGCCAGCTGTACCGCAGGTTACCTTACCACCTTCTCCACCTCAGAGAGCGTTGCCTCTTGTTCCTGTAGTTGCGCCGCGTCAGACTCCTGTTCAGCGAGGTCGTGGTCGCGGAGGTTTGGTACCGAGAGGTCGAGGTGGCAGAGGCAGAGGACAGCCGGTAGAGGTCAGGCTAGGGTTTTTGCCTTGACTCACCAGGACGCTCAGGCGTCCAATGCCGTAGTTTCAGGTACTCTTTCTGTATGTTCTTATGATGCGCATGTTCTTTTTGATCCGGGATCCACGCATTCGTATGTTTCTACGCACTTCGTGCCGAGGTTAGGCCGAGAGTCGTGTTTGCTGGATCAGCCGCTGATCGTGACTACTCCTGTGGGAGAGTCGTTTGTTGCGCGTTATGTGTTTCGATCTTGTGTCGTCCATATTGGTGACAGAGATCTGCCCGTCGACTTGATCCTTCTGAAGATGTTGGACTTCGACGTTTTGTTGGGCATGGATTGGCTAGCTACTTGCTATGCGTCCGTGGACTGCCGCGAGAAGACAGTTAGATTTTATTTTCCCGGCGAGTCAGTGTTGGTTGTGCAGGGGGACCGTAGTGCCGCCCCTCACAGCTTGATTTCTGTTTTGTGCGCTAGTCGGCTTTTGAGGAGAGGATGTCGGGGATTCTTGGCGTTCATTCATGATACTGGAGCCACAGTGGAGTTGTTGGACCAGGTTTCTACCGTGCGAGAGTTTCCCGATGTTTTTCCCGATGAGTTACCTGGGTTGCCGCCAGAGCGCGATATTGAGTTTTGCATTGATCTTATTCCGGGCACGAAGCCTATTTCTATACCGCCTTATCGGATGGCTCCGGCAGAGCTTAGAGAGCTTAAAGATCAATTGCAAGAGTTGCTTGATTTGGGACTTGTGCGTCCGAGTGTTTCGCTGTGGGGAGCTCCTGTTCTGTTCGTCCAGAAGAAGGACGACAGTTTGAGGCTATGTGTGGATTATCGTCAGTTGAACCGTGTTACGGTGCGGAACAGGTATCCTTTACCCCGCATTGACGATTTATTCGATCAGCTCCAGGGTGCGAAACATTTTTCGAAGATTGATTTGCGTTCGGGTTATCATCAGTTGCGGGTTCGGAGTGATGACATTCCGAAGACTGCTTTTCGTACGCGCTATGGGCATTATGAGTTTTTGGTGATGTCGTTCGGACTCACCAATGCGCCAGCAGCGTTCATGGATCTGATGAACCGGATTTTCAGGCCGTTCCTCGACCAGTTCATTATCGTGTTTATTGATGACATACTGGTTTACTCTAGGAGTCGAGAGGAGCATGAGCAGCACTTGGGGATTACTTTGCAGATATTGAGAGAGCACCAGCTGTATGCTAAATTCTCAAAGTGCACGTTTTGGCTTGATCGAGTGGACTTCCTGGGTCATGTGGTGACTAGTGATGGTATTCTTGTAGACCCGAGGAAGATCGAGGCTGTACAGCTTTGGCCCAGACCTGTATCGGTGACTAAGGTCCGCAGCTTTTTGGGCTTAGCTGGTTATTATCGCCGTTTTGTGCAGGATTTTGCGAGTATCGCTGCACCGCTGACTGGACTGACCCGGAAGGGGGTTTCTTTTCTTTGGACTGATGCGTGCGAGCAGAGTTTTCAGCAGTTGAAGACTCGGTTGACGACAGCACCAGTTCTTTCTTTACCTTCTGGATCGGGAGGCTACGTTGTGTATTGTGATGCTTCTCGAGTGGGGCTCGGCTGTGTTTTGATGCAGCATGATAGGGTGATTGCATATGCTTCCAGGCAGTTGAAGAAGCACGAGCAGAATTACCCCACTCACGATCTTGAGATGGCTGTGGTAGTTTTTGCGTTGAAGATCTGGAGGCACTACTTGTATGGAGAGTCGTGTCAGATCTTCACGGATCACAAGAGTCTGAAGTACATCTTCCAGCAGAGAGATCTGAACCTGAGACAGCGCCGATGGATGGAGCTAGTAAAGGATTATGATTGTGAGATCCTTTATCACCCGGGCAGGGCAAATGTGGTAGCCGATGCTTTGAGTCGTAGGCCCGTGGGTAGCTTGTCCCAGCTGAGCGCCGTTCGGTGTCAGTCTTCTGCAGATTGGCAGCTCTTGTGTGATAGTAGAGTGCAGTTTGAGTTCACCTCCACTGGGGGACAGTTTGCTCATGTCCGCGCCTGTCCACTACTTGTTGATCGTATTCGTGAGGCGCAACCCAGTGATGCTCGCTTGTCTGAGATTCTTGAGCTTGTTCGACAGGGTACAGTTTCGGAGTTCACGATTGATGACCAGGGTGTGCTACGATGCGGGACTCGCTTGTGTGTACCAGATGTTGATGGGTTGAGACGCGAGATCCTAGAGCAGGCACATCAGTCGGCTTTTAGCGTTCATCCAGGTTCCACCAAGATGTACCGAGACTTGAGAGACTACTACTGGTGGGAAGGGATGAAGCGCGATATTTCGGACTTCGTTTTGAGGTGCCTGACTTGTCAGCAAGTCAAGGCTGAGCATCAGAGACCGGCCGGAGAGTTGCAGCCTTTACCCATTCCGGAGTGGAAATGGGAGCAGATTTCCATGGATTTCATTGTGGGTCTACCCAGGACCAGTAGAGGGTATGACTCCATTTGGGTTATTGTAGACCGGTTGACGAAAGCGGCTCACTTCCTTCCAGTGAAGACCACTTTCGGCTATGCTCAGTACGCTCATCTTTATATATATGAGATTGTGCGTTTGCACGGTGTTCCCACATGCATAGTATCCGACAGAGGTACCCAGTTTACTAGCCGTCTATGGCAGAGCTTCAGGAAGCTTTGGGTACCAGATTGAGTTTTAGCACCGCTTTTCATCCGCAGACAGATGGTCAGACGGAGCGGACTATTCAGACTCTGGAGGATATGCTCCGTGCATGTGTGCTTGATTTTGGGGGCTGTTGGGATCGTCACTTGCCGTTGATTGAGTTCTCCTATAATAACAGCTTTCAGGAGACTATTCAGATGGCACCTTTTGAGGCTTTATATGGTAGGAAGTGTCGATCGCCAGTCTGTTGGACCGAGCTTAGTGAGAGTTTGGTTTTGGGACCCCAGCTTGTTCAGGAGACTACGGAGAAGATCCAGCTGATTCAGGACAGGATGAGAGCAGCCCAGTGCAGGCAGAAGTCTTATGCCGACCGTCGTCGTCGCAGACTTAAGTTCGCAGTGGGAGATCATGTATTCCTGAAGATTTCTCCGATGAAGGGCGTTATGCGATTTGGGAAGAGAGGGAAGCTCAGTCCCAGATTTGTAGGTCCTTTCGAGATCCTCGAGCGAGTGGGTTCGGTTGCTTATCGTTTAGCGCTCCCGCCTAGTTTTCCAGATGTTCACCCCGTTTTTCATGTGTCGATGCTTCGTAGATACCTTCATGATCCTTCTCATATGATTCAGCACGAGACCGTTCAGCTTGAGCGTGATCTTTCTTTCACCGAGCAGCCGATAGTTATTTTGGATCGGCAGGTGAAGAAACTTCGGTCTAGGGACTTGCCTTCTGTAAAGGTTCTGTGGCGTAGTCCAACTGGTGAGGAGATCACTTGGGAGATCGAGAGCGAGATGCGGGAGAAATTCCCTTATCTTTTTGAAGGTACGTTTTAGTATGAAATTGTAATTCGGGGACCGAATTTCTATAAAGGGGAGAGATTGTAACGTTTTGGAAATCGTTATGCGATTTTGTCCGTTTTAGGGTAAGTTTGTCGGTATTTTCCGTTTTTACCCGACTGTGAACAAACGACCATATAGACTTGCCAGCACCTAGATTAGCTAAAATAAAGCTAGTGCGCGAGCTTTGGGAGTATATGGGACGTTTTGGTTCAATTTGATTTTTCCCAATTTTTAATATTATTTTAATGCGGTATTCAAATTTTGGGAAAATTTCTGTTTGCAAGATAATAATATGGAAGAATTGACCGAACCCGCTTGTTATACTGAGCTGGGGAACATTGGTTCCGCTCCAACTTATAACTATTATAAGACAGAGCAGAAAATTGGGGAATACCAGATTTCCCGTGCCGCCCAAACGAAGAAAGTGCATGTTGATGCATCTTCTTCGGGTGTGTTCATTATACAGAACTGTTTCTCAGTATCCTTTACGTCCTGGGTATGTGATACCAGATCAGGATCCCGCATATGTAATATATTACATGGGCTATGGAAAGGTAAAGAACTGAGAACGGGTGATAAGTTTCATGAGGCAGCAAGTGTTGCAGCCAAGTCTGTTGGTCACTGTCATCCTGTATTACCGGAATACATTGATTCTGAACAAATGTTATTAGATACCGAACCTGATATACAAAATCATATCAGTCTCTTTATCAGTAAAGAAAGGATATAATTTTGTATTGTTGGATAATGTTTTGAACATTTCCTATATCAAGAGTTGATCGGTTCAGACACGTTATCTAAAAGCATTGATGTTCTAAATCAAACTACAGTTCTTAGTATAAGGAACATACACAAGAGGAAGAGTTCAGAAATGAATGAATCCTTCTTGAGGTATTGTAGACTAGGTCATATCAATGCGACCCGACTGGCTGAAGTTACATATAGATGCATATTTAAATTAGTTTGAATTTACATCTTATGAAACTTGCCGGTCATGTCACAAAGATAAGATGACCACAACTCTGTTTATTGGAAACAAAGAAAGAGTTGGTGAACTCTTGGGATTGATACATGCTGATGTATGAAGGTCCCCTGTCTACACATGCCAAGACCGGTTCTTTTTACTTCATTACGTTCTCTGATAATCTCTCAAGATTCAGACATGTGTTACTGTTGAAACATAAGTCCGAAGCTTTTGAGATATTCACAGAATATAAGTTAGAATTAGAGAACCAAAATACAGGTATAAGTATTATGTCCTTTGATGAGAAAAAGAGGAGAACACTTGAGCACGGAATTCCTGGACTATTCTAAAGGAGAATGAGATTCTCTCTCAGCATTACTCCTCCGTATACACCACAGCACGTCGGTGTATTGGGGCGGAGCATTAGCACCCTATTTGATATGGTGTGCTCTATGATGAGTACTACTGAGTTTCCCATTTCCTTTGGGGAGTTATGCACTTGAGAAGCTGCATACCTATTGAATAGGGTTCAAATCAAATCAGCTTCCTACCACTTCATATGTGATATGGAATGGGAAGAGCCCATATCTTAAGTTTGTTAAGATTTGGGGTTGTCCGGCCTATGTCTAAAAGCATAATCCGGACAAGCTCGAGGCAAGGTCTGTTATGTAGAACTGGAAAGGTTCCAGCTATACAAACTGCAGCTGATGATTTGGTAGAACCAAAGGATTCAATAGTTTCCAATGAACCTCAGCCTCTCCGCCGATCTAGTAGGGTTCCTCACCCACCTGAGAGGTACTTCGGTTTCTCTATGACAGTGGGAGCGAGGATTGCATCATGAGATGATGACCCAACTAGTTTCGAGCTGGCCATCAGGAGTGGGACTCTGTAAGAATGGCTGGGTGCTTATCGATCTGAGATGGAATCCTTATACACCAACAAAGTATGGACTTTGGTTGCTTCATCTGAAGGGTTAAATCCCCATCAGGAGCAAGTATATCATGAGAAGATTACTTGGTGTACATGGAAAAGTTTAGACTTTCAAAGCTATGCTTAAGTCCATTCAGATCCTACTTGCCACGGCTACATACCATGACTACGATATCTGGTGGTTGGGTGTCATGACTGCTTTTCTAAATGATGTTTTAGAAGAGAGCGTCTATAAGTACACAGCCAGAGGGCTTCGCAGTCAGTGGGAGCAGCGGAAACGTGAGCAAGATGTTTTATATGATAAAGCAGGCATCACGGAGTTGGAACATCTGTTTTGATGCGGTAGTCAAAGAGTTTGACTTCATCAAAATGGTAGATGAACCTTGTATATACAAAAAGGTACTAGAGAGTATGGTGGTGATCCTCGTAGAGTACGTGGATGACATACTCTTGATAGGGAAGGAGTTTCCTATGCTACGCTCGGTCAATCTCCGCTTATCACAAGGATTCTCCATATAGGATCAAAGCGATACCTCCTAAATCATGGGTTTTGGATCTATGAGATAGATCTAATTGGATGTTAGGACACTCACTAGTTGTAGTGAAATGGTATCAATCAATCCTGGGGAGAATCACTGGAAAGGTTCCAGGCTGATAAGGACGACTGAATGTCAGTCGCAGGCATTGTCTATACCCTCCGTGGAGGGACGGTATGTTGGAAGAGTTCCAAGCTAGATACCGTGACATACTGGACGATTAAAGGCAAGATACATCGTTACCAAGGATGCTACCAAAGAGGCAGTCTGGATATATATAAGTTCATAAGATGAACTTCGTTCCTACCATTGTGTGACAATGGAGTTGTGGCTTTAGCCAAGGAACTACCGTCCCATCAGAAATCCAGATATAATTCTTAGGCAGTATCACCTGATCATGGAGATGGATGATCTCCAAGGTGATCGAGGTTAGGAGAGTAGATACAGAGGACAACAGCGCGGATCCACTCACAAAGGCCTTTTTCCCAGTAGAAACTTTTACGGGATGGTTGAGTATGAGATACTTCAACCGCAGCTAATTGTTGGGTATGCGATACCACAACAGATGGCCCTAGTGCAAGTGGGAGATTGTTAGTTATATGTATGCCCTAGAGGCCATTACTATACATACGATGTATATAATAGTGGATGCTAGGACATATATAGGGAGGACTTTCTTGCTCGACATGATAGTATGCTATCTGGTTGTACTTTATCTTAACATGTACTCTGATTGTCTCTATTTTACATGTTGATAAAGCCCTTAGGATATGTACTCGACTACTGGGACTATGATGAGATCATACTAGTGGGGCCACGGTAGTCGACGAGTACATCCTATAACTGTTCCTAGTCGAGGGTGTATCGAGACAGGGCATCGATACACCAGAGTAGACTAGCGTATACGCATCTTGACCCATATGATGGGCGATGGATGATCCCATATCCATCGGTGTTTGACATCAAGGATGGTGTACGGGTGCTCAGTGGAGACTGGGTACACTGGACGGACTCGCCGGGAACTCCCAGATGGTATTATACCATACGTCAGATGGCAGTTCTCCGGTGACACTGGTACAGAGTAGTCTGTTGACCCGAGATCGTCATAGAGTCTTGTGTGATTCCCACTATGCTTTGATTTCCATCATACCACGTCCAAGAGGGCGTGCGAAAAGGTGGCTTTTGCGTACAGTCCCGAATCACATGGAGGCAATGAGCGATAGGAGGGGATTCGTCTCTCCAGGGTTGCTGAGATTTACTGGTAAGTGTCATCAGTAGTTTCTCGAACTGTTATAGACCTCATATCGATACGACTTATCAAGCTACTGGGGTCTGACGTTTACCACCCCTGGGCGAGATATTCAACATATCAGACGACGAGACCGGACAGTACGGGAGCGTTACTGTTTGGATTCACAGGAGAATGTACAGGCTTGCTTGTTGATCTTCTGAGCGCTCAATACCTGGGTAGCTGTTACGTTTAGCTGACCGCTTGCAGCTTGTGGGTGTTTGATATGATCATCACCTACTGCCGGCGTATTGACGATTCTTTAGAGTCCTACACAGAGGTTTCTTGGCTCAGGCAAAACGGAGTAGGAGCACATATGTGATATGTACGGGACCGAGGATAATACGATATGAGATACCGTATTCTATTCTCGCGATATTTGATATCAGCCGGGTCATCGGATCAAGTGTTGATTCGATGAATCGGTACAGATAAATATTAGTCGGTTATATGCGATATAGCCAGATTGTCGGATCAAGTGTTGATTCGATAATTTAATGTATAATAATATATATGATATATTAAATTACATTAACTAATATTAGCTCACTAAAAGATTCTTTTTCTCACTCGGGTAATACATTGATATATATGCGATATATGTTAATTGTATTATTTTATTTGGTTACAATAAATATTATATATGTCATATATAATTTTGTAACATGATATGATTACTAATGCAACATGTTTAGTAGAGATTAAACATGGTTAGGGTTTGATTAGGGTTAAACCTTTCTAGATGTTTCTAGAAGGTTTTCTTTTTTGTTTTGGAAAAGATATTTTTGCATGATATTTCTTAACTCAACCCAAACCCTAACCCTTGGTTAATTCTCTACAATGGTTAAGTCAACCATGGTTGCATTATTTATCATATTAATCTTTTCATTATTCATCACAAAAGAAAATGGATCACTATTCTTCTTCTTCCTTGAGTTCTTCATGCAAAGCTTTCTTGTTTTGATATTTGTGATGAAAATATATGAGAAAAAGATAAATAAAGAGAGAGAAAATCCTACTTCATCATCCTCATCTTCCCTTGCCCTTTAAATGAGAGTGTTCACTCAATTTTAGTGAGTGGTAGCTTGTGTTAATGAAACTTCAAGGTAGATCATCTTTGTATCGAAGATCGGAAGCAAGACTGCACCTTTCTCTTCGTGAAGCCTCTCGAGAGTCCAGAGCACGATGATTGCAGCGAAGGGACCTCAACATGGAGCATATGAAGTGAAGGACCGGATCTACAAAGGTTGTAATCCCTCTCACTTAGTGTTAAAGTGTTTAGCATGTTAGTTTTCGCCTAATCTCTAGTTTAAAGATCCGTATTCGGGTTGTTCGGCACGGCTAATTTTTTAATCGGGCATGGTTGATGCCTCGTAGACCCTTGTTCGCGTGCATAGCAACCCTACATATTTAGGTGATAATGAGTCTTTACCTGTTATCATATCAGCTTCTCTAGCCCCAGAGCAAGAGAATGCTCTTTTGACGGTATTGAGATCTTATAGGCAGGCGTTTGGTTGGACTATGGCTGACGTCAATGGGATTAGTCTCTTGATTGTTGAACATCATATACATCTGATAGATGAAGCCAAGCTAACCCGAGAACCAAAGAGACGGTTGAACCCTGTCATGAAGGATGAAGTGAAGAAAAAGACCGTCAAATGCCTTGACAATGGTATCATTTAGCCAATCTCCGATAGCCAATGGGTAAGTCCAATTCATGTCGTCCCTAAGAAATCTGGCATTACGTTCATATCAAATGAGGCAAATGATTTAATCCAGACATGCACTCAAACTGGGTGGCGTGTATGTATTGATTATCGAAAACTCAATGCCGCAACGAGGAAAGACCACTTTCCTCTACCTTTCATTGACCAGATGCTAGAACACTTAGCTGGCCAAGAATATTACTGCTTCATAGACGAATATTCTGGCTATAACCAGGTCCCTAATGCCAAAAAGGATCAAGACAAAACCACATTTACTTTTCCTTTTAGTACTTTTGCATATAGTCGCATGCCCTTTGGGTTATGCAATGCTCCCGCTACATTTCAGCGGTGTATGATGGGGATATTCTCGGACATGGTCGAGAATTTTTTGGAGATTTTCATGGACAATTTCTCGATATTTGGAGATTCTTTTGCTGACTGCCTATCAAATCTTGACGCGGTTCTTACTCGTTGTAAAGAGAAGAACTTAACCTTGAATTGGCAAAAATGCCATTTCATGGTCCAAGAAGAAATTGTGCTTGGACATGTTATTTCACAAAAAGGCATTGAGGTTGTCAAAGCCAAAATAGATGTCAATCAAAACCTTCCTCATCCCAAATGCCTCAAGGATATACGATCTTTTCTTGGCCATGCTGGCTTTTACAGGATATTCATTAAGGATTTTAGCAAAATTGCTAGACCTTTAACTCTTCTCTTGGCCAAGGACACAACCTTTCACTTTGACACGGATTGTGAGGCAGCATTTGACTCACTTAAACACTCTCTCACTACTGCCCATGTTCTATCATCTCCAGATTGGAACCACCCTTTTGAGCTTATGTGTGATGCATCAGATTTTGCAGTTCGTGCAGTCTTAGGACAACACATTGAAAAGATACCACACATGATCTATTATGAAAGTAAGACCCTGAAAGATGCTCAAATTAACTATAAAACTACCGAAAAAGAACTTTTGGCAGTTGTATTTGCATTTGAAAAATTCAGGTCTTAATTGATTGGCTCACATATTGTTGTGTACACTGACCACTCCGCCTTGAAACATCTTTTGGCAAAAAAGGATGCTAAAGGTAGGCTAATACGTTAAATCCTTCTATTACAAGAATTTGATCTTGTTATTAAAGATAAGAAAGGATGTGAAAATGTTGTAACCGACCATCTTTCGCGCATTTCTTCTTCACCTGTGACCTTGCCGATCAATGATTCTTTTCCAGAAGAACAACTCTTGAAAGTATCTACTAAACCTTGGTTCTGGGATATTGTAAATTATCTTGCTACGGGACTTATTCCCTGTGAATGGTCGAAACAGGACAAACATCGATTTCTATCCCAAGTAAAATATTTTTACTGGGATGAACCATATCTGTTTAAATATTGTCCTGACCAGATCATTCGCCGATGTGTCCCGAATGATGAATTCCAGAGCGTTCTATCTTTTTGTCATGATCAGGCATGTGGGGGTCACTTTGGACCATGAAAGACGGTGGAGAAGGTTTTGCAATGCGTTTTTTATTGGCCGACATTGTTCAAAGACTCATTTGATCATTGCAAAACCTGTACACAGTGTCAACACACGTGTAGGATTTCCCGGAGAAATGAGATGCCACTTCAACCCATCTTAGTGGTTGAAATTTTTGACGTTTGGGGTATTGACTTCATGGGTCCTTTTCCCAACTCTTTCGGGAATCTGTACATATTGCTTGCGGTTGATTACGTCTCGAAACGGGTTGAAGCTATTCTTTGTCGCACTAATGACAAAAAGGTTGTCATTAGATTCTTAAAAGAAAACATTTTTTCGCTATTTGGACACCCACGCGCTATCATTAGCGATAACGGGACGCATTTCTGCAATCGGTCTTTTGAGACTTTGATGCGGAAATATGCAATCAACCACAAACTTTCCACACCCTATCATCCCCAAACGAGCGGGCAAGCTGAGATTTCAAACAGACAAATCAAACAAATTTTGGAGAAAACTGTTTCTAAAAATCGAAAAGATTGGTCAACCAAATTGACGGATGCTCTTTGGGCGTTCCGTACTGAATATAAAACCGATCTAGGTATGTCTCCTTACAGACTAATGTTTGGAAAGGCTTGTCACCTTCCGGTCAAGATTGAGCAGAAAGCAATGTGGGTCATTAGAGAACTTAACTTTGATTTAAATCAAGCCTGCAACTTTCGAAAGCTACAATTAAACGAGCTAAGCGAACTCCGCGATGAAACTTACGATAATGCTGTAGTTGTAAAGAACCGGACTAAGGTATTTCACGATAAAAATATTTTGAGAAAAACTTTAACATCTGGTCAACAAGTCCTTCTTTATGATTCAAGACTCCATCTTCATGCGGGTAAGCTAAAATCTCGGTGGAAAGTACCTTTTGTTGTGCGGTATGTATACCCGCACGGGGCTCTTGAGGTAGAAAATATCGAAAATGGTACAATTTTCAAAGTAAATGGTCATAGACTAAAACCGTATTTTTCCACTGACCCCTCGGAGGAGCTCCTGTTTTTATAGGAGCCGCTTTATAATGATTAATTTTCCTCCACCTCACCTCCATGACTTGGTAATTTTGTCACATCTTTAGAATGGAGGTGAGTCAATTTGTAAATAAATTTTAGAAAAATATAAAAAAAATATATAAAACAAAATCATAAAAAGTTTTTGTTCATAAATAAAAAAATAAGTTTAGGGAATATTTCCACAATCATATTTCATGTCCCTTGTAACAAATTTTTGCCTCCTAAGTTTACAAGTTTCTGAGCTTTAACAGATAGCAACAGTGAGGACGCTGTTGAAAATAAGTTTGGGGGAGGTTTGTGCTTATTTGCACATCATTTGCATCATACTTTGCATAAGCACAAAACTTTTAAAACAGATAAAAATTTAAAAATTTTAAAAGATAAATATTTAATATTTAATTTTATAATAAAAGATTAGATAGTGAAAAATTACATCCAAAAGATTGGAAAAATTTAAGAAAACCAAGAAAATTAGAAGTTTTCTTAAACAAAACTAGTAATAAGTAGTTATGAGCCGTTGTCCAAAGGGTTAGTAAGATGAAAGAAGTCACCAATCTACGGATAAAAATAAGTCTGAAAAATAGTTCCTATTCTGGAAGCCAAACATTTGAATGTTGATACCCTACTATACGCATTTAAACACGTCTTGAAACTCGGGATAGTAGAGAATACCTTGAAATGCTCTTGTCTGAAAGCCAAAATATGAAGGAAATAATAAATAGAAAATAAAAGATAAAATGGTGAAAATAAAAATGAACACTGGTTTTGTTATCACCAAGGCAACAATAAAAAAATTATAGCGAGGGTGCTTTATCACCTAGTACCTTAGACCAACTGGTTTGGGAGTCACTACTAAGCCTCAGGTGTTGCAAGACGAGGAAAATATTGAATACACCTGTTAAGAAAGCACGTGAGTAATCGATCGGTTAGTACCTCAAGAAGTATTAACGATCGCACGAAAAATGTGTAAGCAATTAGATCTAAATATTCACTGTTTAAAAAGTACTGAGGTAGATGGACAAGAGTATGATAGCTTGAATTGAATTCTCTGAGTGTAGGGATGTTCTTTTACACACATGTAGGGATATGTGATCGGTGTTTGGAAGAAAGATAGGAATGAAGAATAAAGATGATGTTTTATTGAGGGATGATGTGATTTCTAATATCTTTTCATGACTATTAAGATAGGGCTCATGACAACTGAAAAGCTAGAATTAGTTGGAAACTCTAATTTTCAAGGTCTTTCTTTTATAATTCTTATCTTTACATGTAACTTTCACAGTCTACTTTTTATTATGGGATTTTGTGGGTGCAATTCGCTGAAAACCCTCAGGAGACAACACTCCTCCTACTAGGGACACCTAGAGGTTTAAAGGCTTGTTGCACGTGCTCAGTGCAATCATGTTGCCTACGAAAGTGTACTAGTTAGTTTTTCTTTTTATTTTTTTTTCTCCTTCTCTTAAATAAAAGACGTTTGCTCGAGACGACCAAAATTAAGTTTGGGGGAATTTGATCAGTCGAAAATAGTGCATTCTCAACACGTTAATTTTCCTACTCTTATCATTCATATATAGGTGTTTATTGCAATTATAACACAGATTACGAATTCATCTGAAAAATACCGAATAACCTGTGTTATAGTTATAGTCAAGATTCTAGAGGGAAATTAAGTGTTTATTACTACTTGCTTTGATCTGTATATATCAATCCTTGTCTCGAGATTGTGTGCAGGAAATTCTCCAGGTTAAAGAGCCGGAACTGCTTAAAATTGCTGATAAAATACACCAAGTCCAAGACTTGTGATCTGGTAGTAAACAAGAAAGTATAAAAATATTCCAGACATCAGGAAAGTACCATGAAGCCAACACAAATCAGTACAGAAATTTCCATGCACTAAACCTATCAAACGGCCGCAGATCCGCGGCCGAGTCAGGCCGATCCCCCGCGGATCCGCGGCCGAGTCAACTCGTCAGCGACAGAAACCTTTTTCAGAAACCCCTTTAAATGGCCAAACTTCTTCAAGACGCTTCAAATCTCCAGAAGCATCCCTTCAACAGCAAGGCTTTGAAAGGTTTGTCTAGCACCCTATGAAGAGTTTTGAAGCATCACATGTCCAAAAGTTTAAATTTTTATGGTGCTAAACGAACATGCAAAAGAATCGATCCTAGAAAATTAGGGTTTCGAAATATAAAGCGAACTAATCTAGGGTTTCGAGACTACAACCTTTGTAGCTCCCTTTCGCTGGACTCCTTGGTCTCTAGGGTGTTGAACGGAGGTCCTCTTGAAGTCCTCTTGTGTCCACGACGATTCACCACGGAGATCTCCGTCCAAGCTCGCAACTTCGTAAAACCGAAGAGAACACTCTAAATAAGACGGCTAAGCTTGTGTAGAATGAAGTTTTGGTTAAGTTTCTCACTTCAAAAACCTTTCTTTAAGTGGTATTTACTCACTAGAAAAAACTAGAGAGCAAAAGAGAAAGAGGAAGAAGATGGTGGCAATATTTTTCACAAGAGGTGAAAAGATAAAAGATAACTCTTAAGAAGAAAAAGAAATATATCAATATATATTTTATTTCTTCTTACTATGAACCATGGTTAAAGTGATGGAGACATTATTTAACTTGAGTTTTGAATGATAAAGAGAAGGATAACCCTAGGTTAGTGGTAGTTGACCATGGTTAGGTCAAAGGAAGAATGTATAAGCAAGAATGATTATCCTTTCCTTTTCATTTTCTTTTAAATCCAAAATCAAATAATAATCCATTATTTAATCTATGGTGTGAGTCTTATATTGCCACCATTTCCATATGCTAACAACCATGATGGATGGGTGTATGTATGTATACATGTATGCACATCCACATGTGCATGAAACTAGCATGAAAGAAAGAAAGAAAAGCACACATGCATGCACACATCCATCATCCAAGAAAAGGTTTTAAGTGAGAAAACTAATGGTTAAATGATAAATCAATACTTGATTTATCAATCCGGTCATATCTCATATGACCCCACCAAAAGCAGTTCACCCGATCAATGTTCGGTATCATATACGCACATTTCAATCGGGTGCATGCGCATATCGCATACGCGCACCACAACGTTTCGCCTGGACTGGGTAACTCCTTTGTAGGACTCTAAGACTCGTCAATACGCCGGCAGAGGGTGATGATCATATCAGGTACCCTCAAGCCGCAAGCGGTCAGCTAAACGTAACGGCCACCCGGGTATTGAGCGATCAGAAGACAACAAGCGAACCTGCTACAACTCCCGTCGAGCTATCCGGCAACACTACCGTACATTCCGGTCTCTTCGTCAGATATGCTGCATATCGATCCTAGGGATGGTCACGTCGACCCCAATAACTCAATAAGTCGTGCCGGTGAATGGTCTATAACAGATCGAGAAACTACTGATAACACTTATCAGCAAATCTCAGCAGCCCAGGCCAGGGACTTACTGATATAACCAGTCGGGCACAGTACAACATCAACTCCCAATATCGGGAGAGACGAAACCCCTCCCATCGCTCAATGCCTTCGTGTGTCTCGGGACTGTACCCAACTGCCACCTACTTGCACGACTCAGTAGAGCCGTGGTAGGGTGGTAATCAAAGTACAGTGGGAGAACACACAAGGCTCTATGACGATCTCGGGTCTACAGACTAACCTGTACCAGTGTCACCTAAGAACTGCTATCCGACGATAGATATAATTCCATATAGGAGTTCTCGGTGAGTCCGTCCAGTGTACCCAGTCACCACTGAGCACCCGTATATGATCTTGATGTCAAACATCGATGAATGTGGGAACATTCATCGCCCATCGTATGGGTCTAGTATCATATACGCTAGTCTACTCTGGTATATCAATGCCCCGTCTCGATATACCTACGACTAGGGACGTTCCAGGATATGCTTATAGACTACAGATGTCCCACTAGTATGATCTCCATCATAATCAGAGTAGTCAAGCCGATATCCTTAGGGCTTTATCAGCATGTATGAATGAATAAAAGCATGATCAAATCAACATGTCAGATAAAGAAGAACCAGATAGCATACTATCATGTCGAGCAAGAATGCAAACTGAATATATATACATGTATAGATACATCCACTATCTCATAATGGCCTCTAGGGCATACATATATCCAACAATCTCCCACTTGCACTAAAGCCAGTTATTGGTGCATCTCATACCCAACATCTCAAAAATTCGCTCATGCTGTGGCTGAGGGAGGGCCTTGGTGAGTGGATCCGCGGCGTTGTTCTTTGTGTTTACTCTCTTAATCTCGATCTCGTGGCGATCTACAATCTCCCGGATCAAATGAAAGCGCCTCAGGATATGTCTGGACCGCTGATGGGATCTGGGCTCCTTGGCTAACGCCATCGCCCTATTATTGTCACAATACAAAGGTATTAGATCAATAATGGTTGGAACTACTCCTAGCTCCGAGATGAACTTCTTCATCCAGACGGCTTCCTTGGCGGCATCATTTGAAGCAATGTACTCAGCTTCCATCGTAGAGTCTGCAACGGTATCTTGTTTGGAACTCTTCCAACTTACCGCCCCTCCATTGAGGGTAAATACAAACCCTGAGATAGATTTGCTGTCATCCTTATCGCTCTGGAAGCTCGAATTGGTAAAGGCCTCCATTTGGAGATCTGTATTACCATACACCAAGAACAATTCTTTAGTCCTTCGTAAGTACTTAAGAATGTTCTTCACAGCTGTCCAGTGGTTCTCCCCTGGGTTGGATTGATACCTGCTTACAACACTAAGTGCATAAGCTACATCTGGGCGTGTACATAACATCGCATACATTATAGATCCTACTGCCGAAGCATAAGGTATAATGCTCATGCGAGCTCTCTCTTCATCGGTCTTTGGACAAGAATCCTTGGAGAGAGTGACTCCATGGCAAGCGGGTAAGGCACCCCGCTTGGAGTCTTCCATACTAAAACTCTTTAGGATGGTGTTGATGTACCTGGTTTAGGACAATCCCAATAACTTTTTGGATCTATCCCTATAGATCCTTATGCCCAGGATGTATGTGGCATCACCCAGGTCCTTCATGGAGAACCTTAGTGATAAGAATGATTTGACCGACTGTAGCATAGGAATATCATTTCCTATCAGAAGAATATCATCCACGTACAATACGAGGAATGTGACAACTCTTCCTACAGCCTTCTTAAAAACACAAGGTTCATCTGGATTTTTGATGAAATCAAACTCTTTGATAATATCATCGAAACAGATGTTCCAACTCCGAGATGCCTACTTTAACCCATATATGGATTTAAGCAATCTACATGCTTTCTCGCTGCTCCCACTGTCAATGAAGCCCTCTGGCTGATCCATATAAACGCATTCTTCTAAATCTCCATTTAGAAATGCTGTTTTAACGTCCATCTGCCAGATTTCATAGTCGTAGTGAGCAGCAATAGCAAGTAGGATCCGAATGGATTTAAGCATGGCTACGGGCGAAAAAGTTTCGTCATAGTCCAAACCTGGTCTTTGACGAAAACCTTTCGCCACAAGTCTTGCCTTATAAGTCTCTACCTGTCCATCCACACCAATCTTTCTTTTAAAGATCCATTTGCACCCTACAGGTTTTACCCCAGGGGGTACAACGTCCAAAGTCCATACTTTGTTGGTGTACATAGACTCCATTTCGGATCTCATGGCATCCAGCCACTTCACAGAGTCACCACTCGTGATAGCTTGCTGAAAACTGGTAGGATCATCATCATCCATGATGCAATCTTCTCTGTTACCATCAATGAGGAAACCGTAGTACCTCTCCGGTGGGCGAGAAGTCCTACCAGACCTACGGAGTGGCCGAGGTTCTTCAGTTTCTGTTGCAACTGCCGGTTCAACCAAATCGTCATTTAGTTTGTGTCTCCAGAACCTCATCTAGATCTACCACCTTGCCATCATCTTTATCTGTGAAAAACTCTTTTTCCAAGAATGTGGCATACTGAGAAACAAACACTTTTTGTTCCTCTTTGTGGTAGAACAGATATCCATAAGAATTCTTTGGATATCCCACAAAGTTACACATGACTGACCGTGTCTCGAGTTTGTCCGGATTCTGCTTTTTAACATAGGCCGGGCAACCCCAAATCTTAATTCTTTTAAGAGATGGTCTCTTCCCATTCCATAACTCATATGGCGTGGTAGACACGGCTTTGGTTGGAACCCTGTTTAGCAGAAACGCTGCAGTCTCCAATGCATGCCCCCAAAACGAGACTGGTAACTCAGCGTCACTCATCATGGACCGGACCATATCTAATAGGGTCCTATTCCGTCGTTCTGACACACCGTTGTGCTGTGGTGTGTAAGGAGAAGTGAGCTGAGAGAGAATCACATTCTCTTTTAGGAAGTTTGCAAATTCTGTACTGAGATACTCTCCACCTCGATCTGATCGAAGCATCTTAATACTCAAGCCGGTTTGTTTTTCTACTTCTTGTTTATATTCAATGAATTTCTCGAAAGCGTCGGACTTGTGCTTTAATAAAAATACATGACCGAATCTTGAGAAATCGTCGGTGAATGTAATGAAGTATGAAAAACCACCTCTAGCCTGTGTAGACATTGGCCCACATACATCACTATGTATGAGGCCAAGGAGCTGAATAGCTCTTTCTCCATGTCCGGTAAACGGAGTTTTGGTCATTTTACCCTTGATACAAGACTGGCAAGTCGCATAAGATTTATATTCAAAAGAGTTTAAATATCCATCTTTGTGTAACCTGTTTAGTCTTATTTCGTTAATATGACCAAGTCTACAATGCCAAAGAAAAGCTTCATTTAATTCTGAAAGTTTTCTTTTATTAGTGTGTTGTATACTGAAAACTGTGTGTTGATTTAGGACATATATTCCGTTATTAAGCGTACCATACCCAACTAACATTTGATTCAGGTGAATGTTCATAACATTGTTCTGCAACACAAAATTATATCCTTTATTGTCCAACAAAGAAACGGATATTATATTACATAGCATACTTGGTACAAAATAACAAGGATTCAAAATCAAAGATCCAGATGGCAACCCCAAGTGATACTCTCCCACTGCGACTGTATGTACATTGGAACCATTTCCAACGCGGAGAGTATGGTCACCTGTCCTCAAAACCTTGCTATTTCTCAGCCCCTGCATAGAATTGCAAATGTGAGAACCTGAACCGGTATCTAATACACAGGAAGCAGAGTTTATAGAAAAACAGTTTTCAGTCACAAACGCACCTGAAGCAGAAGCATCACCATGCTTCTTCTTGAGACTTAGGTACTCCGTGCAATTGCGCTTCCAATGTCCTGTCTTGTGGCAATGAAAACACTCGCCTTTCCCCGAGTCTCCAGCTGTGGACTTTCCCTTTCCCTTCACCTTTTTAACTCCGCCCTTAGGATTAGTGGGTTTCTTCTTTTTCTTTCCATTGGCCTTAGCTTTCGGGCGAGAAGAAGAAGACTGTCCAATAGTCATAACGGGAGTCTTTGCTGACTTCATAGTGCTCTCTGCACTCCTTAACATATTAAGGAGTTCAGGGAGTTCCTTCTCCATGCCATGCATGTTAAAGTTCACTATGAACTGAGCAAAGGTGGAGGGGAGGGACTGCAGAATAATATCTATATATTGTTCATTGTCCATTGTCCATCCAAGGCCCTCAAGCTCTTCTATAAGAGCTATCATCTTCAAAACATGGTCTCCTACTGGTGTGCCAGGGGCCATTCGCATCTGAAACAGTTTCTTTGATGCTTCGTATCGTAATACGCGGGATTGCTCCCCATTCAACTCCTTTGTATGGAGCAATATACCTTGAATGTCCATGTCCTCGTGCTGCTTTTGATGTGTGTTGTCCATCGATGCAAGCGCGAGGCATTTTGTCGTGGCACAGTCAGCGTCCCATGTCTTGTGGACTTCAATGTCCGCAACTGAGGATTTTGGACCTGGGACGGGCGGGGCTGAAGCCGTGAGGACATATGATACTTTATCATAAGTCAAGGCGATCTTCAGATTCCTCAGCCAGTCTTTATAGTTGGTCCCATTCAGTTTGTTTTTATCTAGTAGAAGCTTAAGTCCAGTCATTGGTATCTGACATTAAGAGAGAGAAAAGAATACACTCAGCGAAAGCTCTTGCACAGATTAGATTGGTTTATTATCTTGTCTAATCGATGTTTCCCACTGCTTTTTATCAAGTTTTTCTTTCAAACCTTAAAAAGAAAAACTAGCCAGGATTAATTACAGTCTACAACTTCGCTAACCGTTCAGCCAGGCCAGTGTCGGTACTTTGAGGGAGGTTCCCCGTGCTTTCGCACGGACCTAATTAGAGTAAACCTCGTTTTCCCAGAGGCGGAGCCCCGTTAACACCTTTCTAGACACCTAATGAGTTAGCTAATTGTAAACTGTAAAACTCTCATAGGAGCAACTATTGCCCACAGTGGGATCGGGATCCAACCATCACATGGAAGGTATGCAATCTCATTGCAAATTTCAACACTTGAAATTCCCGATGTAATTTTTACCCCAAGTACTTATGACCTTAACTATGGTCAACAAATCATAAGTACCAGTCAAGTTCTACCCGTCATTTCTTGATCAATTAGACCTACCCATATGACCCTTAACTATGGTCAACAAAGTCGCATGAATGTCCTAATTAATTTGCATCATATGCAGTGTAGGAAGACATCACTTAGCTACCGTACACTACGCCTTAACTAAAGTCAACAAACGTAGCACGAATACTAAGTACTTTACTTCCTAAAATGACGGAGGGTTGAGAATGATTTTTAAGAAAATCTTTAACGCTTTGAACTTGATATCGTTGTAGAATCAAACAGTTTTCAAAAGGAGTGGCTTAAGCTCCGCAGTTTTGAAATGTAGCTTTTTCATAAATAGCCGAGTAGTTTATAAATCCGATTCTACAACATCTTTTTAGGTTTATTTTCTTTACATTAATCACATTAATGTAATCCCATCATTTAAGTCCTTAAGCCAATCACAGAAAAGAAACGAAAATAACACGTACGCTTATGCCATCCGCATTCGCCGCAATGTTCCGTTATGCACCGTTAGGTTACTTAACTAACAGCATACCGGGACGGGACTAGCGCGGGTGTAAAACATAAGCAACGTCTACTATATATCATATATTTAATATGTCATTCGTTTCAGATATCACAGAACACAGGCAGCAGAAACATAGATATAACGTGGGATATCCTAGGACGTCCGTATTTAGTATTTAGCCAGAATAGAAAATATGGATTCCACAGTCGCGATGAATAGCCAAGCCCACACCCTGGACCCCTACGAGAGCGGCAAGTGACCCTACCAATCCTGGAGTTTAGGAGACCCGGTCTTGACTCCTCAAGATGGCCTCCCACTGAACCCTAGAACCCGGTCACCTGTGCTCCCCTCCTTAGGTCTATCCTAATGCGGAAAAGTAAATAATATACAACACTGGTGACACAACCTCAACCTGTAAGTGCCCCAAATAAAAGAATATTACATTACATTTGATTTTACATGAATGAAAATATAAAACTCTCATCTCACAAAACCCTCCCGGCTATTCGTGTTGGAGATAGTGCCCTCAGAGTCAATTATTGGATCACAGGCACGTGATTGCAATGATTGAGGGAGGACCTATCCCGGTAGGACAGTCTTGCTCGAGATGATAGTATGCTATCTGGTTTACCTTTATCATCGTGTACTGCTTTAGGTGACCTGACATGTCGCTATTGCACGTTGATAGAGCCCCTTGGATTCTTGCTTGACTGCCAGCAGTATGAGGGCGATCATATAAGTGAGAGCTGGAGTCTATAAGCACATCCTTAAAAGGTCCCTAGTCGTGGGAGTTTCGAGACTGGGCATCGATACTCCATTAGTAGACTAGTGTATACAGTCGAGACCCCGACGAGGGGCGGTGGCCGGTCTCACAAGCCACTGGTGTCAGTTGGATCACCTAAGATGTATACAGGTGCTCATTGGGTTATGAGTACACCGGACAGGACTCGCCGGGAACATGCTAGTTGGTCATATACCAGACGTCAGATGGCAGTTCCCTGGTGACATGTGTGCAGGTTAGTTCATCGACCTGGGGATCGTCATTTGTCTCGTGTGAGTTCCCACTGTACTTTGATTACTACCCTACCACGGCTCAAAGGAGTCGTGCAAACAGGTTTTAGTTGGGTACAGTCCCGAGCCACATGGAGGCAGTGAGCGGATCTTCGGGGGTTCGTCTCTCCCGGTATTGGGGGTGAGGTCGCGCTGTGTCTAGGAGAGCCATTACACAAAGACCTTGGCCAAGGCAAGAGATTTACTGGTAGGTATTCCAGTAGTATCTCAGGGTGTTCTGGGCTACACTCCGACACGACTTGTACCGCTTTTGGGGGTCTGACTTTTACCAACCCCCTAGGCCCGCCATGCGATGCTCATAGACGAACGGACCGGACTGTACGGATATTGTCACTGACAGGCTCAGTTGGGTGTCGGGGTGAGCTTCCTCATCGACGTCCCTTTTAGTCAATAGCTGGTGGCCCGTCACGTATTGGCTTATACCTCTGACGTGCTAGTGGTTAAATCCACAGCCATAGTATTGACGAGTCTTTAGAGTCCACCACACTTTCAGTTACTCAAGCTTTCGGGCGAAACGCTGTAGAGGCCGTATGGAGATATGGCAGGGTCCGATCAGATACGTGCGGTATTGCACGGATCAGGATCGGATGGTTTTGTACTAGTGGCCGTATAGTTATATGGCAGCGTTCGATCAGATACGTGCGGTATTGCACGGATCAGGATCGGACGGATATTACTAGCCGGCTTTGGCTTAAGCCGGTCCTAGTTTAGTACAGTGTAGATTTTGTCTCATTGCATTTGTATCCGGACGGAATACAAATGCGGGTGTGTATGCACAGTGTGGGGTTTTCCTGTAATTTATTACGGGACCAGTTTTCTAGAGTTGCCATTTTGCTTTCCGTTCCGGCCGGTTTTTCTTTGTTCTTTCCCGGCCGGACTTTTCCGATGGAGGGGGTTATTTGCATTTGTGCAAATAACATTTGTGGAGGGGTTTTCTTGAAAAAGGTTTTATTATGAGAGCATCTTTTCTTTTGCACCTTTCTTGCATTTATTGTGAAGAGAAAGGATTTGAAATGGATTTGAGGTTGATGGAGAGTTTAGTGATGATTATGTTTAGGATATAGTCACCCTTCTACTTTTCCTACACTCACCTTCCTTCTATGGTTATGCTTGATATTCATTCCTCCACCTTATTCTTCTCACTTGATGTAAGAAGGTTTTCATGGTTAAGAAAAAGAAAAGAGAGAAGAAGAAAAGAAAAAGAGAGAAAGAAAATGAGAGTTTCATCTTGAGAGTTCATTCTTGATCTTCTTTCCATGCTAGAAAAATGCAAGCACCATTTTTCTAGTCTTGATTCCTCCATCATCCAAAAATGGCAACCAAACCCCAAAAGAGAGACTATGATTCTACACTATATTCCTACAGCAAATCTTGAGCATGTCGAGTTGCCGGCTTCATGCTCGAGTTGCCTCAGTATCGAGGTGGGAGCCCGTAAAAGTACCCGGCTTCGTGGTGCCCCTTTCCGACGAGGAGGAGATGGACGGAGATCCCGCGAGGAGATCGGAGCGGAGATGAAGACCGGAGCGGAGATGAAGACCGGAGGACTTGGATCGTCGGTATATCTCTAACCATTCTCTTTAGTTGCTAGAATTAGTTTAATGGCACGATCCGGGGTTTAGTGCGCGGTGGTGCCGGTTTGCTAAGTCCGCAAAATTTTAAGTTTACCACCGTTTCCGCGTTTGGCCGTCTGATTGACGGCCGGGGCGCCGCCGTGCACTTACAGTGGTATCAGAGCCTCGCCATTAACATAGTCTAGCTTGGTGTAATGTGTTTTACGTTTCCGATCGAACAAATTTCCAAAAACCGTATTTTTCTTGCACATCAGTTTCTGTCGAAATTTTTTGGAGTCCAAAAATTTTTCTGGTTGTCTCAGAGTGATGTGCAGGGAATTTTAACCATGCTGAAAAAAATTGGTGCCATGATCTCACTATTCCGCCGCGCAAGCGCCGCGAAACCCCACCTCGTGCGGCCCTTCCGCCGCGCACTATTCATGTCACATCACCAAATTTTTCCAGAGGCATTCTGGGCTTAAAATATGGGTTTTGGAATATTAAAATTGGGCCCAGGGTTTCTGTGAGTGCTACAGTTTTTGATTGAGGGCCCACTTGTTAATTTTTGATCGATCGGAATATTTTAAAACACATTTTTCACAGTATTTACATTATATCTGCGACCGTGAATGTCACTCGATCGGTAAATCCGGTCTAACTGCTATAGCCCGGTTAGACGGATTTGCGAACGTGACTTTCACGTTGATGTTTTATGTTTATGCTGTGATGTTGCGGATCGGTCGTGGGGATAGCCTGGATGCAATGCTAGTACAGTTGTGGTGGTATTATGTACATTTGATATTGCGGGGCGAGCGTCCGACATGTGGACTGCCGTCACTGCCTGATTGTATTATTCTTTTGGGGCACGACCTGGTTGCGGTCGATGTACCCGGTGTATGTATATTTTACTTTCTGTACTAGGATTACCCCGCGGTGGGGTGCACGGATGGCCGGGTTCTAGAGGGCAACAAGCCCGCATCTCATGGCATTGGGATGGAGGGGGCTTCACTCTGGGATTGGCGGGCTATTCGCCGCACTCGTAGGGGGTACAGGTTGACCCAGGAGGGGTGCCCAAGTTACCGGATTCCGTGAAGTGCTGGGTGGTCCATTCACGGCGCTGAAGGGGGCTGCCTCGCTTCAGGTTTTGGCGGGTGACTTGCCGCGCCCGTAGGGGTCTAGGATTTCATTGCACAGGCTATCCACACGACCAGGGGAACGTCGGGTTTCAGTAGTGGCTCTGTGAAACCCGGGGATCCCAGATATCTGTATTGTTCTGTGATGCTGTACATTTCTGTGATGTTGCATTTCTTTCACGCCTTGAGCGAAATATAATATATTGGTATATATATTAGTAGATGTTGTATATGTTTTACATCCGCGCTAGTCCAGTCCCCGCTCTGTCGTTAGTTAGCTAACCTAACGGGTAATGACGGGACCCAGTGGCGAATGCGGATGGCATATACGTACATCAGTATATTTTCTTTCTTTGTGGTGTGATCAATTGATGGGACTGCATTGATTCGGATCAATGCAAGTTTAAAAACAAACCTAATCTGATGTTGTTGGAACACTTTTCAAAAAGCTGTTATTGCAAGGACGTTCACTTTTGTTTTGCATCGTGGTATTCATTGGAATATCCTGCTCCTCAGTCGACGAGGCAAGGGCCGAGATCCCTTCACCGGGAGTGACCCCTTGGACAGAAGTTTGCGTCAGGGCATTAACTTCACTATAGCCGATTACTTTTGCTTTGCATCGCGGTATTCATTTGGAATATCCTGCACCCCATTCTACGGGGAAAGAGCCGAGATCCCTTCACCGGGAGTGACCTCTTTAGCAACGGTTTTCGTCACTATATTTTCTAAAAAGCTATCCGTTCCTTCAACGATATCAAGTTCATTACGTTAAAGGTTTTCGCCAGAAACCATTCGTAGCCCTCCGTCGTTTCAGACGGGTAGCAAGTAGTATTCATGCTATGTTTGTTGACCTTCGTCAAGGCATAGTGTATGGTAGCTGCTTGTTGCTTTTCTGCAGCATAGATAGATGCGTTGGTTTGGGACAGTCGTATAGCCTTGTTGACCTTCGTCAAGGGCTTGTACGGGTGGATTCAAATTAACCTGGATAATGACGGGTAGAACTTGACATGTGACTTATGATTTGTTGACCTTCGCCAAGGTCATAAGAGCATGGGGAAGAACACATCGGGAGTTTCAAAAGAACTGAAACTTGCCAGATATGCGCATACCTTCTGGAGTGTGATACCGTGAGCAGATTCCGTCACGTTATCATGCAATGATAGTTGGATCCCGATTCCCACTGATGAGTTGGTATACTCCTCGGGTGACCCCGACTAATTCTTCTTTCAGGTTTGGAGGAGAATTTGAGGTACAGTGGGAGGTTTCCTGATTAGAAAAAGTGATAACCATTCTGATCTAGGTTAGAGTGCACGCTGAGTGTTTCTTTTCTCTCTCTCTCTGGCAGCGACCATTGACCCGACCCTAAGATTTTGACTCAGTGACCAAGTTGACCGAACCTTCTTAACACCGGCTTTTGGATTGTCAGAGTTGCGAACCTCATTGCCACTCCTACTTTTACCCTTTTCTCCAGGACACCCCGTTTTACTACGAACGTCCACTTCCATTGGACAAAACCATCGTATGGTTAGATACGAACTCGAAGGGATTTATTCGAGGATGGTTTCCGGTTCTGGAGAAAACGGATAGGATTATTCAGTTGTCTTTTCCTTTTACCCTCTCTCAGGTTACGAGTACTCCTTGGTTTAGGAGTAGTACACCTATTACGCAAATTGGATAGTCTTCTTCCAAACCATAGGCTGGTGCCGACCGGTAGGGAATGAAGAAAACCAGTTAGCCTAAAACGGTGTACAGAAGGTATTAAGTTCAGACAAAGCAAGGGATTAGTAAGAGGGCAAAGTAAATTGCGACTGCTATTCACGACCAAACCAAGTATTTCTTCGCCAATCCTAAATCACCTTTGTATTTCTCCAGGACACCCCGTATCACTACGAAGATCCCATTTTATTGGATAATCCATTGTATGGTTATATACGAACTCGAAAGGAACTTGTTCCAGTTCGGGGATGGATCCTGGTTCAGGAGAAATAGGAATAAAGTACATTCAGGTGTCTTTTATCTTCACCTTCTCTCGCGTTGCGAGTACTCCTAGGATTAGGACAGTACACCCTTTATGCTTTTTGGATAGTCTTCTTCCAAACCATAGGCTGGTGCCGAACGGTAGGGAAGGAAGAAAACCATTTGGCCTAAAGGGGTGTACAGAAGGTAAAGACTAAAGACATATGAAGGGATTTGGAGAGGTGGCAAAGAACTATACGGTTACAGTCGTGAATCTGGAAGAGGCATTACTAAGAATACCAGGATACCCCACCGAAACATTTCAATGTTTCAGTCTCACTGTGTAATGTTAAAAGAAAACTGATTTCCTGATTAGACACTTGCTCCAGGGTATGTATTTACCAGGTTTGATTCTCACATCTGTATGGTTTTACAGATGGTGAGTGGGAGTAAGTTATTGGGAATTGGGTGATCATCCTCATTATATCGGGATTCGTTGTAATCGGTGATATTTGAGGAGATCATCTGGGTTGTTTGCCGGTTGGCAAATATTTGGTTTTGAATATCCGCTGTTGTGCACCAATTTCAAATTGATATATCTGTACGTCTATTTTCATAGAGTGAGATATACCTTTTGATATTATGTCGATGACATTTACCTATATCAGTGGATGGTTAGGTAAGGAGCATTAAACAACGGTGTAATTCTTCTTAACCATAAGTACAGTTTTCAACCTACGACACACAGTGAAAGAGTTGTTAGACTCAGCGGACTTATACAGAGTATTGTATGTTGTCCAGGGTCCATCAGGACAGAGGGGTTGGTCCTCGTACTATATTCTGTTTACTTTTGACTTCTCTAGTTCTTAGACATGTGTTTCGTAGAAACACAGGGTCTAAGTTTTGAGGAGTTATAGGTATTTGAATAGAGTAGAGAACCAGGTGTAGCAAGTATCGGGATTCTTCAAAGTGATCGAAGATGTAGATACTTGTGTATGGTATTCAGTTGATAGTAATGATAAAGAGAAATTGCTTCTCTTTCAGGTTACTCATAATTGGAAGCATTCCTAAGTTGAGTAACGCTGATCGGCCTCCTTCCATTTAGTTGACATGCACTGGAGATAGCTGCATGATTTTAATCTGGTTCAATTAAATCAGTGCCTCTGGTTCTATATTGGATGTATAACAGTTCATATCTTAACGTTGTTAAGGTACGGGGAGTTGTCCGGCTTATGATTAAAACCAGACTCTGGATAACTCAAGGCACGTTTCTGTAATGGCTGTTTGTGGGTTGACCCAGGCTATGACGAGGGTTGATTTTCTACCATCTTGACTCGCCACAGTTTTATTAAAAATGGATTTTTTCAAAAACAGTAGTGGGAGTATGGTAGAACTGGAAGTGATTCCAGAACCGCAAACGATTACTGAAGATTTGATAAGGAACCTAAAGATTCAATCTGATTAACATTCCATTGGCCACTCCGCAGATAAGGTGGGTAACTTCAGGCACCCGAGAGGTACTTCGGTAGCCTCAAGGACGGTGACAGGGAAGTTCTTGTTTACCCACACTTGCCATTGTTGTTGTTCCAGGCTGCGAGACCCGGCAGGAGGATGAGTATAGCGTCGTTCTAAACTTGCTTTAGAAGTGCACGTCTATATGACTCTGCCAGAGGGTTGTCGTAGTCAGTGGGAGCAGCGGAAGCATTGGTGGATATCAGGCTTATGTCTATTTATAGACTAAAGCAGATGTAGCGGAGATTGATCATCTATTTCTGACGTGACAGTCATGGGTTTGACTTCATCAGAATAGGAGATGGATCTGTTGAGAAGGTAGTAGGGTTTGATATCCTGGTATTTGGATGACATACACAAAGTAGGAAAGGAAACTCCTTTACTACGATCGGTTATACTTTGGTCGTCACACAGTGGTTTCTCCACAAAGGACTTGGACATTATATCAGACATACTGGTTACTAGATCTATGGTTTTAGATCTAGATTTGGGTGGTTTCCTAATCTGGGTACCTTGACAGCATTCTATGAGTATTTAGAATGGACGACTCCTGGCACGGTAGTGTACCTGCAAGTAATGGAGTCGCCCTCTCTAAAGGTGTCTTTTAGACTAAAGTAGAGAGGGATGTGCATGATTGGCAGATCACTTGCTTAGGCAATTGAGTCAATCATGAGATGTCAAGTACCACACCAGATGTTGTTCTTGCACTAGATGCAATAAGTTGATATTGATCCAATCCTGGAGAAACAGTCGGAAGCAGTTTTAGAACATAAGTGGCTGTTCTAGGGATATGACAACGAAAGCCCCATTCGGGAAACAGTTATCATTCCAGGCTTCCAAGGTGACATGGACGACAAGGAGGTTGTCAGAGTTATAGTTTTCCTTCTGACGAGGGGCAGTATTTTGGACAGGTGATCCAAGGCAATACTGAGGGTGGCATGGCGCAGGATACTGATTAAGTTCAGTTGAAGATACAGTCTAAGAAGTTTGGATTTGGAGTTCATTTATGAGCTACGTCCCATCAGACATCCAGACATTCTAAGGCAGGTATTGCTCATTTCGGGAGATGGCTTTCTCCGCGAACTTGAGATATAGAGAGACATAGAAAGAAACTTCTAGGCGGATCCACTCACTGAGGCTATTCCTCAACCGCAATAGTTTCACAAACGGGATTTGTGAGACTGACTAGTAGGGGAGTTGGGTGTTCGGTATCACACAGGCTGTGAGTATGCGACATCGCAATAATTAGCCTTGAGTGCAAGTGGGAGATTGTTGGAGATAGTGCCCTCAGAGTCAATTATTGGATCACAGGCACGTGATTGCAATGATTGAGGGAGGACCTATCCCGGTAGGACAGTCTTGCTCGAGATGATAGTATGCTATCTGGTTTACCTTTATCATCGTGTACTGCTTTAGGTGACCTGACATGTCGCTATTGCACGTTGATAGAGCCCCTTGGATTCTTGCTTGACTGCCAGCAGTATGAGGGCGATCATATAAGTGAGAGCTGGAGTCTATAAGCACATCCTTAAAAGGTCCCTAGTCGTGGGAGTTTCGAGACTGGGCATCGATACTCCATTAGTAGACTAGTGTATACAGTCGAGACCCCGACGAGGGGCGGTGGCCGGTCTCACAAGCCACTGGTGTCAGTTGGATCACCTAAGATGTATACAGGTGCTCATTGGGTTATGAGTACACCGGACAGGACTCGCCGGGAACATGCTAGTTGGTCATATACCAGACGTCAGATGGCAGTTCCCTGGTGACATGTGTGCAGGTTAGTTCATCGACCTGGGGATCGTCATTTGTCTCGTGTGAGTTCCCACTGTACTTTGATTACTACCCTACCACGGCTCAAAGGAGTCGTGCAAACAGGTTTTAGTTGGGTACAGTCCCGAGCCACATGGAGGCAGTGAGCGGATCTTCGGGGGTTCGTCTCTCCCGGTATTGGGGGTGAGGTCGCGCTGTGTCTAGGAGAGCCATTACACAAAGACCTTGGCCAAGGCAAGAGATTTACTGGTAGGTATTCCAGTAGTATCTCAGGGTGTTCTGGGCTACACTCCGACACGACTTGTACCGCTTTTGGGGGTCTGACTTTTACCAACCCCCTAGGCCCGCCATGCGATGCTCATAGACGAACGGACCGGACTGTACGGATATTGTCACTGACAGGCTCAGTTGGGTGTCGGGGTGAGCTTCCTCATCGACGTCCCTTTTAGTCAATAGCTGGTGGCCCGTCACGTATTGGCTTATACCTCTGACGTGCTAGTGGTTAAATCCACAGCCATAGTATTGACGAGTCTTTAGAGTCCACCACACTTTCAGTTACTCAAGCTTTCGGGCGAAACGCTGTAGAGGCCGTATGGAGATATGGCAGGGTCCGATCAGATACGTGCGGTATTGCACGGATCAGGATCGGATGGTTTTGTACTAGTGGCCGTATAGTTATATGGCAGCGTTCGATCAGATACGTGCGGTATTGCACGGATCAGGATCGGACGGATATTACTAGCCGGCTTTGGCTTAAGCCGGTCCTAGTTTAGTACAGTGTAGATTTTGTCTCATTGCATTTGTATCCGGACGGAATACAAATGCGGGTGTGTATGCACAGTGTGGGGTTTTCCTGTAATTTATTACGGGACCAGTTTTCTAGAGTTGCCATTTTGCTTTCCGTTCCGGCCGGTTTTTCTTTGTTCTTTCCCGGCCGGACTTTTCCGATGGAGGGGGGTTATTTGCATTTGTGCAAATAACATTTGTGGAGGGGTTTTCTTGAAAAAGGTTTTATTATGAGAGCATCTTTTCTTTTGCACCTTTCTTGCATTTATTGTGAAGAGAAAGGATTTGAAATGGATTTGAGGTTGATGGAGAGTTTAGTGATGATTATGTTTAGGATATAGTCACCCTTCTACTTTTCCTACACTCACCTTCCTTCTATGGTTATGCTTGATATTCATTCCTCCACCTTATTCTTCTCACTTGATGTAAGAAGGTTTTCATGGTTAAGAAAAAGAAAAGAGAGAAGAAGAAAAGAAAAAGAGAGAAAGAAAATGAGAGTTTCATCTTGAGAGTTCATTCTTGATCTTCTTTCCATGCTAGAAAAATGCAAGCACCATTTTTCTAGTCTTGATTCCTCCATCATCCACAAATGGCAACCAAACCCCAAAAGAGAGACTATGATTCTACACTATATTCCTACAGCAAATCTTGAGCATGTCGAGTTGCCGGCTTCATGCTCGAGTTGCCTCAGTATCGAGGTGGGAGCCCGTAAAAGTACCCGGCTTCGTGGTGCCCCTTTCCGACGAGGAGGAGATGGACGGAGATCCCGCGAGGAGATCGGAGCGGAGATGAAGACCGGAGGACTTGGATCGTCGGTATATCTCTAACCATTCTCTTTAGTTGCTAGAATTAGTTTAATGGCACGATCCGGGGTTTAGTGCGCGGTGGTGCCGGTTTGCTAAGTCCGCAAAATTTTAAGTTTACCACCGTTTCCGCGTTTGGCCGTCTGATTGACGGCCGGGGCGCCGCCGTGCACTTACAATTCGATCGCGACAATCCTGCACATCATATCTCAGCAACACATAATATCACATATCATCAACGTAAGTAAGTATGCGTACCCCGATTGTCATTGATGTATAGCAACGAAACCGGCGATATCGAACATACTACACTTGCGGTCACAGAAAAGAAAGTGTAAAACTACAATATTTGGAATCCAGATTCTCTTTAGACATCATAAATGCGAAATATCACATATTTCGTATTTCATGCCTAAACTATATGAATTCCACATATTGTATCACATTCCAGACAAACAGACAGTATTAAAGTTTTCGAACGAACAATCAAGTACCCATGATTCACTAAAGCTCAGCACTTGAGCAGGGTTCAAAAATCCGGAGTGTGACACAGTAGTAGCGGTCCAGCCGTAGAAGGGTCAAGCCAACGCCTCACATGTGGCACGCCGTACAGCCCCAAACCCTAGGGTTCAAAGGGCAGTTCGAGACGGTCACATAATCGAGTTAAGGTTTGTTGTCTTCTAGAGGGACCACCGCAAAAAAAATTGCACGTATCTCCAAAGTATTTAAACCCCGTGAATAGTGAGTAAATGATACTCGTTCAAACACTTCAATACTTTCTAATTTACCCGGAAAAGCTACGAAATGAAAATACCGATCAAAATAACGCATCCAAAACATCTCCAGATAATACAGTACAACATTCAGATTAAACATACCTAAAACACTATACAAGCAGAAATATGAATTACAGTGAAATCCCCATGCAATGATACTACAGTAAGGCCGCGGAACCGCGGCCTTACCAAGGATTTGCCGCGGTTCCGCCGCCACATTAACTGTTCATGTGTTCGTATTTCACCATAACTCTTATATTTCCCTGCTGTATTTTTTAAGTATTTTTAATTCTGAAAAAGGTCAGATTTTAGAATTTGTCCAGAGAGGGTCCAAGAAAACCGTATTTTTGTCCGATCGGGATTTTCACTTCGTAAAAGCGTCGCCTAATGTTCTAGGTCGGCTCTGATACCAATGAAAGGTTTGTCTAGTACAATATGAAGAGTTTTGAAGCATCACATGTCCAAAAGTTTAAATTTTTATGGTGCTAAACGAACATGCAAATGAATCGATCCTAGAAAATTAGGGTTTCGAAATATAAAGCGAACTAATCTAGGGTTTCGAGACTACAACCTTTGTATCTCCCTTTCGCTGGACTCTTTGTTCTCTAGGGTGTTGAATGGAGGTCCTCTTGAAGTCCTCTTGTGTCCACGACGATCCACCACGGAGATCTCCGTCCAAGCTCGCAACTTCGTAAAACCGAAGAGAACACTCTAAACAAGACGGCTAAGCTTGTGTAGAATGAAGTTGTGGTTAAGTTTCTCACTTCAAAAACCTTTCTTTAAGTGGTGTTTACTCACTAGAAAAAACTAGAGAGCAAAAGAGAAAGAGGAAGAAGATGGTGGCAATATTTTTCACAAGAGGTAAAAAGATAAAAGATAACTCTTAAGAAGAAAAAGAAATATATCAATATATATTTTATTTCTTCTTACTATGAACCATGGTTAAAGTGATGGAGACATTATTTAACTTGAGTTTTGAATGATAAAGAGAAGGATAACCCTAGGTTAGTGGTAGTTGAGCATGGTTAGGTCAAAGGAAGATTGTAGAAGCAAGAATGATTATCCTTTCCTTTTCATTTTATTTTAAATCCAAAATCAAATAATAATCCATTATTTAATCCATGGTGTGAGTCTTATATTGCCACCATTTCCATATGCTAACAACCATGATGGATGGGTGTATGTATGTATGCATGTATGGACATCCACATGTGCATGAAACTAGCATGAAAGAAAGAAAGAAAAGCACACATGCATGCACACATCCATCATCCAAGAAAAGGTTTTAAGTGAGAAAACTAATGGTTAAATGATAAATCAACACTTGATTTATCAATCCGGTCATATCTCATATGACCCCACCAAAAGCAGTTCACCCGATCAATGTTCGGTATCATATACGCACATTTCAATCGGGTGCATGCGCATATCGCATACGTGCACCACAACGTTTCGCCTGGACTGGGTAACTCCTTTGTGGGACTCTAAGACTCGTCATTATGCCGGCAGAGGGTGATGATCATATCAGGTACCCTCAAGCCGCAAGCGGTCAGCTAAACGTAACGGCCACCCGGGTATTGAGCGATCAGAAGACAACAAGGGAACCTGCTACAACTCCCGTCGAGCCATCCGGCAACACTACCGTACAGTCCGGTCTCTTCATCAGATATGCTGCATATCGACCCTAGGGATGGTCACGTCGACCCCAATAACTCAATAAGTCGTGCCGGTGAATGGTCTATAACAGATCGAGAAACTACTGATAACACTTATCAGCAAATCTCAGCAGCCCTGGCCAGGGACTTACTGATATAACCAGTCGGGCACAGTACAGCATCAACTCCCAATATCGGGAGAGACGAAACCCCTCCTATCGCTCATTGCCTTCGTGTGTCTCGGGACTGTACCCAACGGCCACCTGCTTGCACGACTCAGAAGAGCCGTGGTAGGGTGGTAATCAAAGTACAGTGGGAGAACACACAAGGCTCTATGACGATCTCGGGTCTACAGACTAACCTGTACCAGTGTCACCTGAGAACTGCTATCCGACGATAGATATAATTCCATATAGGAGTTCTTGGTGAGTCCGTCCAGTGTACCCAGTCACCACTGAGCACCCGTATATGATCTTGATGTCAAACATCGATGAATGTGGGAACATTCATCGCCCATCGTATGGGTCTAGTATCATATACGCTAGTCTACTCTGGTATATCAATGCCCCGTCTCGATATACCTACGACTAGGGACGTTCCATGATATGCTTATAGACTACAGATGTCCCACTAGTATGATCTCCATCATAATCAGAGTAGTCAAGCCGATATCCTTAGGGCTTTATCAGCATGTATGAATGAATAAAAGCATGATCAAATCAACATGTTAGATAAAGAAGAACCAGATAGCATACTATCATGTCGAGCAAGAATGCAAACTGAATATATATACATGTATAGATACATCCACTATCTCATAATGGCCTCTAGGGCATACATATATCCAACAGGCTTCTCATGCAAGCTAGCTAACTATCTTAATCTAGAAACTTCTCATAACAACCAAGCTTCCAAGGGAAGCTATCCCTAGCATCTAGGGAAAGTAAAAGGAAAAGACTATAAAAAGGCACCTAGGGCTTCATTGAAAAGGTTGTTGAGTAGTTCATTAGTTCATTAGTTATTCGGTTACAAAAATCCAAATCATTTCCAAAAAAATTGAGTGACACAATTTGATCCAAATCAAGATTCATCGAGTACCAAATCAAGCAAACATCCAACGAGCCTTTTGAAGCAACGCCAATCTTCATCCGAGCAAGAGATCCAAGACGATCCACGACTCAAAAAGACGATGCGAAGCTAGTTCGACGATTTAGTTCCTCCTCAATTCTTGTAGTCTTTGAGTGTATTGTAACAAAACGTCGAATAATAAAAGGTGAAAATCTTTATTCTTGCTTTCTATTCATTCTCGTATTATGATATTCTTAGTTCTTGATTGTTTTAGAATGATGCGTGAGTAAAACTCCGCTTGTATCGGAATTGAGAGAATAGGTAGATGATATTGTAAGCCCGCGGCGGCGCCCCGGCCGTCGAACCGACGCCGGAAACGCGGAAACAAAAACTTTGCAAACTAGCAAACCGGCACCACCGCGCACTTTTCACCCGGATCGGGCCATTAACCTAGAAACTAGCAAACTAAAATAAGAGTAGAGAAGTATACCAAGCGATCCGTGTCTTTCAGTCTTCGTCTCCACTCCGATCTCCTGCGGAATCTCCGTTCATCTCCTCCTCGTCGGAAAGGGCACCACGTAGCCGAATACTTTTACGGGCTCCCACCTCTTGACCGAGGCAACTCGGGCGTGATGTTGGCTAGCCGACGCGTCCAAGGGATGCTGTAGATGTGTAGAGTCTTTGTCTCTTTGGGGTTTAGTTACCATGGAGGTTGGAGGAAGTGAAATGTTCCTAGGCACCCTATAGAGGTCTCACAAGGCATCGAACATGCCAATTTAAAATTTTATGGGTGCCGAGAGACCCTAATGCGGATCGTAGACTAGATGTTTAGGCGAAATACAAAATTAGTTAACAAATTAACTAAAGTTAAGATTCTACAACCTTTGTAGATCCGGATACCCACTTCCTTAGCTCCACGTGGGCGTCCTCTCGCTGTCCATCTTGAACCTTGGACTCTCGCGACGGCTTCATCGGAGAAACGTGCGGAATAGGTCGTCGGCTTCGTGTCAAAGACGATCTACGTCGAGGCATCACAAGTTCAAGCTCCAACTTCACCAAGTTGTTAAACTTGTGAAGAAAACACCCAAGACTACTTGGCAAGAGGTAGAGGGTGAAGAAATAGGAGGTGGGTTCACTTTAGAATTGGATTTATCTCACTTTAGCTCAAGTTGCCATTGATGGACCTTAAGCTTTTCTTGAAAAAGAAGATGAAGATAAAGAAAGAAGATGATAAGTGTTGTTAAAAAAGAATAATAAAATCTAACACTTATCATGTTCTAACCTAGGTTAAATGTAGAGAATAAACCATGTTAAATGGGAATGGTTAGGGTTAAGGATGATGACAAAATAGTCACTTTAGTCAAAGCTTCATGAAGCTTCATCAAGCTTCATGAAAGAAACCATTTTGTTATCATATATATTTATTTATCAAAAAGAATAGATAAATAAATATGTAAATAAATAAAAACCCTAACTATTATCATAACCATGGTTTAAGTCTTAACACAACACCAAACAACATGTATCATCAAACATGACACAAAGAAGTGCACAAAAGTATATTATATATACTTCTTGCACATCGAGTGAGAAAATCCATATAAAGTGAACCAATACTAGCTAATGCAAAGTAATATATCAAATATATAATTATGCATTAAATCATTAAATCAACATTTGATTCAATGATCCGGTCATGTCGCACATAACCGACTAGAATCTAATGTATCGATTTATCGAATCAATGATTCGATAACTAGGTCATATCGAATATAACCAATCGAAACATATATCGCGAGAATGAAATGCGGTATCACATACACGCATTATTCTCGGTCCTGCACATATCTTATATGCGCTCCTATTTCATTTCGCTTGAGCCAGGAAACCTCTATGTAGGACTCTAAAGACTCGTCAATACGCCGGTAGCAGATGATGATCATATCATGCATCCACAAGCCGCAAGCGGTCTGCTAAACGTAATGGCCATCCGGGTATTGAGCGATCAGAAGATCGACGAGCTAGCCCGCTCATACTCCTGTGAATCCAACCAGTAACACTTACCGTACAGTCCGGTCTGTTCGTCTGATACGTCGCATATCAAGTCTAGGGGTGGTAAACGTCAGACCCCAATACTCGATAAGTCGTGCCGATGTGAGGCTCATAACGGGTCGAGAAACTACTGGTAACACTTACCAGCAAATCTCTGATCAGCCCTGGCCAGGGACTTCCCTGTTACGGCCAATCGAGCACAGCGCAACATCAACCCCCAATACCGGGAGAGACGAAACCCCTCCTATCGCTCATTGCCTCCATGTGACTCGGGACTGTACCCAAAGACCACCGTTTTGCACGCCCTCATGGACGTGGTAAGGTGGAGATCAAAGCACAGTGGGAATCACACAAGACTCTATGACGATCTCGGGTCTACAGACTAACCTGCACAAGTGTCACCAGAGAACTGCCATCTGACGTGAGGTATAATACCATCTGGGAGTTCTCGGCGAGTCCGTCCAGTGTACCCAGTCTCCACTGAGCACCCGTACACCATCTCTGATGTCAAACACCAATGGATATGGGATCATCCATCGCCCATCTCATGGGTCGAGAAGCGTATACGCTAGTCTACTCTGGTATATCGATGCCCCGTCTCGATACACCTACGACTAGGGACCTTGAAGGATGTACTTATGGACTACCATGTCCCCACTAGTATGATCTGCATCATAGTCCAGGTAGTCAAGTACACATCCTAAGGGCTTTACCAACTTGTAACTATAAGACAGTTTAAAGAGACAAGTGTACATGTTAAGATAAAGAGTAACCAGATAGCATACTATCATATCGAGCAAGAAAGTCATCTCTATATATGTCCAAGCATCCAATATAATATACATCATCTGTACAATACTGGCCTCTAGGGCATACATACAACTAACAATCTCCCACTTGCACTAAGGCCAGCTGCTGTAGTATCGCATACCGAGCATCCCGAAGAGTCTCTCAAACTGTATCTGGGGAATGGCCTTCGTGAGTGGATCCGCCGTGTTGTTCTTCGTGTCAACCCTCCGGACCTCGATCTCCCGGCGATCAACTATCTCCCGGATCAGGTGATACCGCCTCAGAATATGCCTGGATCGCTGATGGGACCTGGGTTCCTTGGCCAAAGCCACCGCTCCATTGTTATCGCAATACAAAGGTATTGGATGCTCAATGGATGGAACCACACCAAGTTCAGTAATGAACTTCTTGATCCAGACAACCTCTTTGGCAGCATCGTTGGCAGCGATGTATTCAGCCTCCATCGTCGAGTCTGCCACGGTTTCCTGCTTGGAACTCTTCCAGCTAACCGCCCCTCCGTAAAGGGTAAAGATAAAGCCCGACTGCGACTTAGAGTCGTCCTTATCACTCTGGAAGCTCGAATCGGTAAAGGACTCCACTTGGAGCTCCCCGTTACCATACTCCAAGAACATATCTCTAGTCCTTCGCAAGTACTTGAGAATGCTCTTCACAGCTGTCCAGTGACTCTCTCCAGGATCAGCTTGATACCTGCTCACTATACTTAGTGAGTATGCTACATCGGGTCTGGTACATAGCATCGCATACATGATAGAGCCTACTGCCGAAGCATAGGGTATCCCTTGCATGCGAGCTCTCTCCAAATCAGTCTTGGGAGACATCTCTTTGGAGAGAGTGACTCCAGAGATCGTGGGTAAGTTCCTACGCTTGGACTCTTCCATACTAAACCTCTTTAGTATGGTGTCAATGTACCTGGATTGGGACAATCCCAAAATCCGTTTGGATCTATCTCTATAGATCCTGATTCCCAATATGCAGGAGGCATCACCAAGATCTTTCATCGAGAATCTTTGTGATAAGAAGAGCTTGACCGATTGCAGCATAGGAATATCATTTCCTATCAAGAGTTTGTCGTCCACGTACAATACGAGGAAGACAACCTTACTCTCTGCCACCTTCTTGTAGATACAAGGTTCATCTGGGTTTTTGACGAAATCAAACTCTTTGATAATGATGTCAAAGCAGATGTTCCAACTCCGCGATGCTTGCTTTAATCCATAAATGGATTTAAGCAGCTTGCACACCTTCCCGCTGCTCCCACTGTCTACGAAGCCCTCTGGCTGAGTCATGTACACGCACTCTTCTAAATCACCGTTTAGAAAGGCGGTCTTAACATTCATTTGCCAGATTTCGTAATCATGATAAGCAGCGATGGCAAGCATGATCCGGATGGATTTAAGCATAGCCACTGGAGAAAAGGTCTCGTCATAGTCCACACCTGGTCTTTGACGAAAACCCTTTGCTACAAGTCTAGCTTTGAAAGTCTCCACTTTCCCATCTACACCAAGTTTCTTCTTGAAGATCCACTTGCTCCCAATGGGTTTTACCCCTTCAGGAGCAACTTCCAAAGTCCATACTTTGTTGGTGTACATGGAATCCATCTCAGACCGCATAGCATCCAGCCATTTCACTGAGTCCCCACTCGTGATGGCCTGCTCGAAGCCAGTTGGGTCATCATCCTCCATGATGCAATCCTCGCTCCCACCATCCATGAGAAAACCGTAGTATCTCTCAGGTTGGCGAGGAACCCTACTAGATCGGCGGAGAGGCTGAGGTTCGTCGGGAGTTACTGAATTCTCTGGTTCCACTAAATCTTCAGTTTGAGTTTGTGTAGCCGGAATTTCTTCTAGTTCTACCTTCTCGCCACTAATTTCCTTTGCAAGAAATTCCTTTTCCAAAAAGGTGGCATGTCGAGAAACAAACACTTTTTGTTCCTCTGTATGGTAGAAAAGATATCCATGTGAATGTTTGGGATATCCCACAAACTTGCATAGAACTGACCGTGCCTCGAGTTTGTCCGGATTTTGCCTTTTGACATAGGCCGGGCAACCCCATATCTTAACTCGTTTAAGACATGGTCTCTTCCCACTCCATATCTCATATGGTGTGGTAGGTACAGATTTAGATGGAACTTGATTCAATAGGTATGCTGCTGTCTCCAGCGCATAACCCCAGAAGGAAATAGGTAACTCAGCTGTGCTCATCATAGAGCGCACCATATCTAATAGGGTGCGGTTCCTCCTTTCTGATACACCGTTGTGCTGTGGTGTATATGGAGGAGTCAGCTGAGAGAGAATCCCATTCTCTTTTAGGAAGTCCAGGAATTCATTGCTTAAGTATTCTCCTCCTCGATCAGATCGTAGAATTTTAATACTTTTTCTGGTTTGGTTCTCAACTTCTTGCTTATATTCCCTAAATTTCTCAAAAGCTTCTGATTTGTGTTTCATCAGGAACACATACCCGAACCTAGAGAGATCGTCAGTGAATGTAATGAAGTATGAAGAACCATCCCTGGCATGTGTAGACATGGGACCGCATACATCACTATGTATCAGTCCCAAGAGTTCGGTAACTCTTTCTCCGTGTCCCGTAAACGGAGTTTTGGTCATCTTGCCTTTGAGACATGACTGGCAAGTGTCATAAGATGAAAATTCAAACGGATTTAAATATCCATCTTTATGCAACTTAGCTAGTCGTGTCACATTGATGTGACCCAGTCTACAATGCCACAAGAAGGATTCGTTCAGTTCTGAACTCTTCCTCTTGTGTGTGTTTGTTACGCTCAGAACTGTTGATTGATTTAGAACATAAATGCCATTGCACAACGTGCCTGATCCAACCAACTTTTGGTTATGGAAAATGTTCATAACATTGTCCTGTAATACAAAATTATATCCCTCTTTACTTAATAAAGAAACCGATATAATGTTGCATATCAGGTTCGGCATGTAATAGCATTCGTTCAGAACCAATGTATTACCAGTTGGTAATACAAGGTGATATTCCCCGACAGTCTTAGCTGCAACAATTGTACCATTTCCAACTCTAATGTCTTTATCACCTTCTCCAAGTTCTCTACCTTTCCTAAGCCCATGTAACTGATTACATATATGGGATCCTGACCCGGTGTCTAATACCCAGGACGTAGAGCAAATGGAGAAACAGTTCTCAGTAACGAACACACCCGAAGAAAATGCATCAACATGTACTTTCTTCATTCGGGTGGCATGGGAATCCTGGTATTCCCCTATATCCTATTCATTCCTATAACTCTTATAAGAAAGAACGGAACCAACGTTCCCCAGCACAGTATAACATGCGGGTTCGGTCAATACATCCATATTATTATCTTGATTAAGGCATGAACTGGTCGCTACCTGGAGAGAGAGAGAAGAAAACACTTTAGCGTATGCTCGTGCAAGATCAGATTGGTTATTATCTTATCTAATCAGGATGGCTCCCACTGCTTTTTATCAAATCTTCCTCCAAACCCTAAAAAGAAACATTAGCCGGGATTAATTACACACTACAAGTTCGCTAATCTTTCAGCCAGGCCAGTGTCGGTACTTTGAGGGAGGTCCCCCGTGCTTTCGCACGAACCTAATTAATGTAAACCTCGTTTTCCCAGAGGCGTAACCTCGTTAACACCTTTCTAGACACCTACTTGATCAGCTAATTGCAATGTGTAAAACTCTCCCAGGAGTAACTCTTACTCGCAGTGGGTATCGGGATCCAACTATCTCATAGAAGGTATGCAATCTCATTGCAAATTTCAACACTTGAAATTCCCGATAATATTTTGCCCCTAGTGTCCTATGACCTTGACAAAGGCCAACAAATCACAGGATGCTAGTCAAGTTCAACCCGTCATTTCTTGATTGAATCAAACCCACCCGCACGACCCTTGACAAAGGCCAACAAGGTCGTACGACTACCCTGAAACAATCTGCATCACATGCATAAGCAGATAAGCACTATTCAGCTACCGCACACTACGCCTTGACAAAGGCCAACAAACGCAGCACGAATACTAAACAGTTCTAATCTGAAATGACGGAGGGCTACGGCAGGTTTTTCCGAAAACCTATTGCGTAATGAACTTGATATCGTTGTAGAATTAAATGAAGTTTTGAAATGGAGTGATTTTGAGGCTTTTCTAGTTTTGCTAAAGGAGTCACTCCCGGTGAAGGGATCTCGGTCCTTTCCTCGTCGAATGAGGTGCGGGATATATCATATATATCGCTGTGCAAAGAAAAAACTCTTAAAAGCAATCAAAAACCAAACCGAGTGTGTAGCATCTGCCAGTTATTGCTAAAGGAGTCACTCCCGGTGAAGGGATCTCGGTCCTTTCCTCATCGAATAAGGTGCAGGATATATCACATATACCGCTGTGCAAAGCAAGAACTGTAGCTATCTGTTTTATTTAAAATTTGATTCCACAACATCTTAGGTTTCTTATCTTTCATTAATCACATTAATGAAGTCCCATCATTTAAATACCTAAACATCACAGATAGATATGACGTACAATTATGCCATCCGCATTCGCCTCGATGTCCCCTCGTGCACCATTAGGTTAGGTAACTAACGAAAGAGCAGGGCAGGGCTAGCGCGGGTGTAAAACATAAGTAACGTCTATATAATATATCATATATACTATATACTATATCCATCACAGAATCACATCACAGATATCGCAGCAGAAAAAGCATATGAAATATTGGATATACTAGGACGTCCGTGTTTTCAATACGAGCCAGTATAAAACACGGATTCCACGGTCGTGATGAATAGCCAATCCCACACCCCTAGACCCCTACGAGAGCGGCAAGCAACCCTGCCAATTCTAGGGTTAGGAGACCCGGACTCGACTCCTCGAGTTGGTCTCCCACTGGACCCCAGAACCCGGTTACTTGTGCTCCCCTCCTTGGGTCTATCATAATGCGGAAAAGTAAATAATATACAAAGGGTGACAACTTCCCCTACCTGGAAGTGCCCCAAATAAAAGAATATTACATACAAGTTTTTACATGAATGAAAATGAAAAACACTCATCTCACATAAAAACCCCCGGTTATTCGAACACGACGATCCAATATAACATATCCAGCAACACATAACATCACATGTCATCAACGTAAGTAAATATGCGCATCCCAATTGTCGTTGACATATAGCAACGAAACCGGCGATATCACACATTACACTTACGGTCACAGAAAAGAAAGTGTAAAACTACAACAATTGGAATCCGCAACTTCTTTAAACATCGCATGTCTAAACAAATGAAATACTTAGACATCACATGCCTAACAGATATAAATCCCGCATTTTAGTCTCATTATCGAAAACTCTTTTCAATATCATGTGGGACTAAACTGCTAGATTTATAACATTCATTCAGTTATCTCATAACTGTTTGTGAATTCCAATTATTGTATCACATACCAGATAAACAGAAAATGTTAAACTTTCCGATCGAACATTCGAATACCCAAGTTTTCCCGATACAGCTCAACACATGAAATAAGTCTAGCAACATTCAGTTCGTGCCTCAGTACCAACGGTCCTGCCGTAGAAGGGTCAAGCCAACGCCTCACATGTGGCACGCCGTACTGCCCTAAACCCGAAGGTTCAAAGGGCAGTTCAAGATGGTCACATAATCGAGTTAAGGTTTGTTGTCTTCTAGAGGGTACATCGCGTTACTTGCACTACTTAGAACGTCGTTAAACTACGAAAAAATCCAACACTTGGAAATTTCTCGACAGGGGAAAAATTGGGTATTCATATTCGGTCGAACTTTTTAACATATTCTAAAAAATATCCGGAAATACACAAAGACGAAATTTGATAATCTGATCGTAACATCGAAGCTCTAAAACACCCCAGAAAATTCAACTCTTGAATAATTATTAAAAATACCCATAAAACTCAGCTGCAGAAATGATGAATTACTGTGCAACACAAATTGTACATTGTGAACAGTGGGCGGCGGAACCGCGGCAGAAGCCATGCTTCTGCCGCGTTTCCGCGGCTGTTTAAACGCTTCATGAGCTCGTGTTTCACCATAATTCTTAGATATTCCTGCTGAATTTTTTAGGCATTTTTAATCTTGAAAAATCCCACTTTTTGGAAAAAGTCCAGAGAGCAAGTTTGGTATTAGGGTTTCGATCCGTTCGGATTTCAAATGTCGTCAGGACTTCGCCTAAGGCTCTAGCTAGGCTCTGATACCAGTGAAAGGTTCCTAGGCACCCTATAGAGGTCTCACAAGGCATCGAACATGCCAATTTAAAATTTTATGGGTGCCGAGAGACCCTAATGCGGATCGTAGACTAGATGTTTAGGCGAAATACAAAACTAGTTAACAAATTAACTAAAGTTAAGATGCTACAACCTTTGTAGATCCGGATACCCACTTCCTTAGCTCCACGTGGGCGTCTTCTCGCAGTCCATCTTGAACCTTGGACTCTCGCGACGGCTTCATCGGAGAAACGTGCGGAATAGGTCGTCGGCTTCGTGTCAAAGAAGATCTACGTCGAGGCATCACAAGTTCAAGCTCCAACTTCACCAAGTTGTGAAACTTGTAAAGAAAACACCCAAGACTACTTGGCAAGAGGTAGAGGGTGAAGAAATAGGAGGTGGGTTCACTTTAGAATTGGATTTATCTCACTTTAGCTCAAGTTGCCCTTGATGGACCTTAAACTTTTCTTGAAGAAGAAGATGAAGATAAAGAAAGAATATGATAAGTGTTGTTAAAAAGGAATAATAAAATCCAACACTTATCATGTTCTAAACTAGGTTAAGTGTAGAGAATAAACCATGGTAAATGGGAATGGTTAGGGTTAAGGATGATGACAAAATAGTCACTTTAGTCAAAGCTTCATGAAGCTTCATCAAGCTTCATGAAAGAAACCATTTTGTTATCATATATATTTATTTATCAAAAAGAATAGATAAATAAATAAGTAAATAAATAAAAACCCTAACTATTATCATAACCATGGTTTAAGTCTTAACACAACACCAAACAACATGTATCATCAAACATGACACAAAGAAGTGCACAAAAGTATATCATATATACTTCTTGCACATCGAGTGAGAAAATCCATATAAAGTGAACCAATACTAGCTAATGCAAAGTAATATATCAAATATATAATTATGCATTAAATCATTAAATCAACATTTGATTCAATGATCCGGTCATGTCGCACATAACCGACTAGAATCTAATGTATCGATTTATCGAATCAATGATTCGATAACTAGATCATATCGAATATAACCAATCGAAACATATATCGCGAGAATGAAATGCGGTATCACATACACGCATTATTCTCGGTCCTGCACATATCTCATATGCGCTCCTATTTCGTTTCGCTTGAGCCAGGAAACCTCTGTGTAGGACTCTAAAGACTCGTCAATACGCCGGTAGCAGATGATGATCATATCAAGCATCCACAAGCCGCAAGCGGTCTGCTAAACGTAACGGCCATCCGGGTATTGAGCGATCAGAAGATCGACGAGCTAGCCCGCTCATACTCCTGTGAATCCAACCAGTAACACTTACCGTACAGTCCGGTCTATTCGTCTGATACGTCGCATATCAAGTCTAGGGGTGGTAAACGTCAGACCCCAATACTCGATAAGTCATGCCGATGTGAGGCTCATAACGGGTCGAGAAACTACTGGTAACACTTACCAGCAAATCTCTGATCAGCCCTGGCCAGGGACTTCCCTGTTACGGCCAATCAAGCACAGCGCAACATCAACCACCAATACCGGGAGAGACGAAACCCCTCCTTTAGCTCATTGCCTCCATGTGACTCGGGACTGTACCCAAAGACCACCGTTTTGCACGCCCTCATGGACGTGGTAAGGTGGAGATCAAAGCACAGTGGGAATCACACAAGACGCTATGACGATCTCGGGTCTACAGACTTACCTGCACAAGTGTCACCAGAGAACTGCCATCTGACGTGAGGTATAATACCATCTGGGAGTTCTCGTCGAGTCCGTCCAGTGTACCCAGTCTCCACTGAGCACCCGTACACCATCTCTGATGTCAAACACCAATGGATATGGGATCATCCATCGCCCATCTCATGGGTCGAGAAGCGTATACGCTAGTCTACTCTGGTATATCGATGCCCCGTCTCGATACACCTACGACTAGGGACCATGAAGGATGTACTTATGGACTACCATGTCCCCACTAGTATGATCTGCATCATAGTCCTGGTAGTCAAGTACACATCCTAAGGGCTTTACCAACATGTAACTATAAGACAGTTTAAAGAGACAAGTGTACATGTTAAGATAAAGAGTAACCAGATAGCATACTATCATATCGAGCAAGAAAGTCATCTCTATATATGTCCAAGCATCCAATATAATATACATCATCTGTACAATACTGGCCTCTAGGGCATACATACAACTAACAGGAAGAGGTTAAGAAAATTGGCGCTTTCAATTTTCTAGCAAGAAAAATGAGATGAAGAATGATGCCACCTCTCAAATGGAACTCTCTCTTTTTCTCTAATGAAGTGGCTGGCCCCTCTCAAGTGGTGGTTGGTGAAAAAAGAAAAGATCAATAAAATGAAGAAAAAGGAATGAATCAATTAGAAAAAGGTCACACCAATTTCCTTTTTCAATCCACTCACAAACCATCACCAAAAAGCAATGAATAAGACTAGAATAGAATCTCATCATGATGCTACCATTTTACAAGAAAGCCCTCCACAAATAAGTTATTTGCACATTGCAAATAACACCCTCCAACGATAAAGTCCGTCCGTGAAGGAACATAGGAAAACCGGCCGGAATGGAATGCAAACTGGCAACTTCAGAAAACTGATCCCGTAATAAATTACAGGAAAACCCCGCTACTGGATATACATGCCCGCATTTGTATTCCCACTGAATACAAATACAAAGAGACAAAATCTACACTGTCTAATACTAGGATCCGGCTTAAGCCAAAGCCGGCTAGTAAAATCCGTCCAATCACGATCCGTGCAATACCGCACGTATCTGATCGAACCCTGTCATATCTCCATACGGCCTCTACAGCGTTTCGCCCGAAACTTGAGTAACTGTGTGTGTGGTGGACTCTAAAGACTCGTCAATACTATGGCTGTGGATTTAACCACTAGCACGTCAGAGGTATTAGCTATACGTGACGGGCCACCAGCTACTGACTAAAAGGCACGTGGATGAGCGAACTCATCCTGACACCCTACTGAGCCTGTCAGTGACAATATCTGTACAGTCCGTTCCGTTCGTCTATGAGCATCGCATGGCGGGAATAGGGGGTTGGTAAAAGTCAGACCCCCAAAAGCGGTACAAGTCGTGTCGGAGTGTAGCCCAGAACACCCTGAGATACTACTGGAATACCTACCAGCAAATCTCCTGCCTTGGCCAAGGATTTTTCATGTTCTGGCTCTCCTAGACATAGCGCGACCTCACCCCTAATATCGGGAGAGACGAACCCCTGCAGATCCGCTCACTGCCTCCATATGGCTCGGGACTGTACCCAACTAAAACCTGTTTGCATGACTCCTTTGAGCCGTGGTAGGATAGTAATCAAAGCACAGTGGGAACTCACACGAGACAAATGACGATCTCACGTCGATGAATTAACCTGTACAGATGTCACCAGGGAACTGCTATATGACGTCAGGTATAATACCAACTAGCAGGTTCCCAGCGAGTCCTGTCCGGTGTACTCATAACCCAATGAGCACCTGTATACATCTTAGGTGAACCAACTGACACCAGTGGCTTGTGAGACCGGCGACCGCCCCTCGTCGGGGTCTCGACTGTATACTCTAGTCTACTCTGGAGAATCGATGCCCTGTTTCGAAACTCCCACGACTAGGGACCTTTTAAGGATGAGCTTATAGACTCTAGCTCTCACGTATATGATCGCCCTCATACTGCTGGTAGTCAAGCAAGAATCCTAGGGGCTCTATCAACGTGTAATAGCGACTCGTAAGGTCACCTAAAGCAGTACACGATGATAAAGATAAACCAGATAGCATACTATCATCTTGAGTACGACTGTCCTACTGGGACATGTCCTCCCCTCAATCATTGCAATCACGTGTCTGTGATCCAATAATTTACTCTGAGGGCACTATCTCCAACAATCTCCCACTTACACTCAAGTCTAATTATTGTGATGTCACATACTCACAGCCTGTGTGATACCGAACACCAAACTCCTCTACTAGTCAGTCTCACAAAGCTCGTTTGCGAAACTATTGCGTTCGAGGAATAGCCTCAGTGAGTGGATCCGCTCTGATGTTTCTTTCTATGTCTCTCTTTATCTCAAGTTCGCGGAGAAAGCCATCTCTCGAAATGAGCAATACCTGTCTTAGAATGTGTCTGGATATCTGATGGGACCTAGCTCAAAAGTGAACTCCAAATCCAAACTTCTTAGACTGTATCGTCAACTGAACTTAATCAGTATCCTACGCCATGCCTTCCCTCAGTATCCACCTGGACTACCTGTCCAAAATACTGCCCCTCGTCAGAGGGAAAACTATAACTTTGACAGCCACTCTGCCACCCAGGTCACCTTGGAAGCCTAGAATGATAACCGTCTCCTAAAGGAGGCTGACGTTATCATATCCCTAGAACATCCACTTATGTTCTAAAACTGCTTCCGATTGTTTCTCCAGTATTGGATCAATATCAACTTATTGCATCTACTGCAAGAACAACATCTGGTGTGGTACTTGACATCTCATGATTGACTCAATTGCCTAAGCAAGTGATCTGCCAATCATGCGTATCCCTCTCCCCTTTAGTCTGTATGACACCTTTAGAGAGGGTGACTTTATCACCTGCAGGTACACTACCGTGCCGGGAGTCGTCCATTCTAAATACTCTTAGAATGCTGTCTAAGTACCCTGATTGGGAAGCTACCCAAATCTAGATCTAAAACCATAGATCTAGTAACCAGAATGTCTAATATAATATCCAAGTCCTATGTGGAGAAACCACTGTGTGACGACCAAAGTATAACCGATCGTAGTATAGGAATATTACTTCCTACTCTTTGTATGTCATCAAATACCAGGACATCACACCCTACTACCTTCTTAACAGATCCATCCCCTATTCAGATGAAGTCAAACCTATGACTGTCACATCAGAAATAGATGATCTATCTTCTCTATATTTGCTTTAGTCTATAAATAGACATAAGCCTGATGTCCACCAATGCTTCCGCTGCTCCCACTGACTACGGTAACCCTCTGGCAGAGTCATATAGACGTACACTTCTAAAGCCAGTTTAGAACGACGCTATACTCATCCTCCAGCCGGGCCTCACAGTCTGGAACAACAGCAATGGCATGTCTGGGTAAACAAGAACCTCCCTGTCACCGTCCTTGAGGCTACCGAAGTACCTCTCGAGCGCCTGAGGTTACCCACTCTATCTGCAGAGTGGCCAATGGAATATCAAAACAGATTGAATCTTTAGGTTCATATCAAATCTTCAGTAATCGTTTGCGGTTCTGGAATCACTTCCATTTCTACCATACTCCCACTACTATTTTCTGAAAAAATCCATTTTTAATTAAAACTGTGGCGAGTCAAGAACAATATCACTATTGATCTTCCAGATGGTAGAAAGTCGATCCTCGTCATAGCCCGGGTCAACCCACAAACAGCCATTACAGAAACGTGCCTAAAGTAGTCCAGTGTCTGGTTTTAAGCATAAGCTGGACAACTCCTCGTACCTTAACAATGTCAAGATATGAACTGTTCTATATACAATATAGAAACAGAGGCACTGATTTAATTGAACCAGATTCAAATCATGCAGCTGTCTCCAGCGCATGTCAACTAAATGGATGGAGGCCGATCAGCGTTACTCAACTTAGGAGTACTTCCAATTATGAGTAACCTGAAAGAGAAGGAAGTTCTATTAAACATTACTATCAACTGAATACCATTCACAAGTATCTACATCTTCGATCACCTTGAAGAATCCCGATACTTGCAATACCCGGTTCTCTACTTTATTCATATACCTATAACTTCTCAAAACTTAGACGCTGTGTTTCTACGAAACACCTGGCTAAGAACTAGAGAAGTCACAAGTAAACAGAATATAGTACGAGGACCTACCTCTCTGTACTAATGGACACTGGACAATATATAATACTCTGTTCAAGTCCCTTGAGTCAAATGACTCATTCACTGTGTGTCGTAGGTTGAAAACTGTACTTTTGGTTAAGAAGAATTACACCGCTGTTCAATGCTCCTTACCTAACCATCCACTGATATAGGTAAATGTCATAGACATAATTTCAAAAAGAAATATCCCACTCTATAAAAATAGACGTACATATATATCAATTTGAAATTGGTGCATAACAACGGTATTCAAAACCAAATATTTACCGACCGGCAAACAACCCAAGTGACCTCCTCAAATATCACCAATTACAACGAATCCCAATATAATGAGGATGGTCACCTAATTCCCAATAACTTACTCCCACTCATCATCTGTAAAACCATACAGATGTGAGAATCCAACCTGGTAAATACATACCGTGGAGCAAGTGTCTAATTGGGAAATCAGTTTTCTTTTAAAAATACACAGTGGAACTGAAACATTGAAATGTTTCGATGGGGTATCCTGGTATTCCTAGTAATGCCTCTTCCATTATCCAGATTCACAACTATAACCGTATAAATCTTTGCCACTTCCCCAAATCCCTTTTTATGTTTTTAGTCATTACCTTCTGTATACCCCTTTAGGCTAAATGGTTTTCTTCATTCCCTACCGTTCGGCACCAGCCTATGGTTTGGAAGAAGACTATCCAATAAGCATAATAGGTGTACTGTCCAAATCCTAGGAGCACTCGCTACGCGAGAGAAGGTGAAGATAAAAGACACCTGAATGAACCTTATTCCTATTTCTCCTGAACCAGGATCCATCCCCGAACTGGAACAAGTTCCTTTCGAGTTCGTATATAACCATACGATGGATTATCCAATAAACTTGGGATCTTCGTAGTGATATGGAGTGTCCTGGAGAAATACAAAGGTGATTTAGGATTGGCGAAGAAATACTTGGTTTGGTCGTGAATAGCAGTCGCAATTTACTTTGCCCTCTTACTAATCCCTTGCTTTGTCTGAACTTAATACCTTCTGTACACCGTTTAGGCTAATTGGCTTTCTTCATTCGCTACCGGTTGGCACCTGCCTATGTTTTGGAGGATGACTATCTAATTTGCGTAATAGGTGTACTATCTCCTAAACCAAAGAGTACTCGCAACCTGAGAGAAGGTGAAAGGAAAAGACAACTGAATAGTCCTATTCGTTTTCTCCAGAACCGGAAACCATCCTCGAATTACTTCGAGTTCGTATATAACCATACGATGGTTTTGTCCAATGGAAGTGGACGTTCGTAGTAATACGGGGTGTCCTGGAGAAAAGGGTAAAAGTAGGAGTGGCAATGAGGTCTGCAACTCTGACAATCCAAAAGCCGGTGTTTAGAAGGTTTGGTCAACTTGGTCACTGAGTCATAGTCTAGGTCGGGTCAATGGTCGCTGCCAAAGAGAGAGAGAAAAGAAACACTCGGCGTGCAATCTAGCCCAGATCATAATGGTTATCACTTTATCTAATCTGGAAACCTCCCACTGTAACGTCAAATTCTTCCCCAAACCTGAAAGAAGAATTATCCGGGATCACCCGAGGAGTAAACCAACTCATCAGTAGGAATCGGGATCCAACTATCATCGCATGATAACGTGACGGAATCCGCTCACGTTATCACACTCCAGAAAGTATGCGCATATCTGGCAAGTTTCAGTTCTTTTGAAACTCCCGATGTGGATTTTTACCCCATGCTCTTATGACCTTGACTTTGGCCAACATATCATAAGTCACATGTCAAGTTCTACCCGTCATTGTCCAGGTTAATTTGAACCCACCCGTACATACCCTTGACTTTGGCCAAAATAGTAGTACGACTGTCCTAAACCAACGCATCTATCTATGCAGCATATGAATACCCAACAGCTACCAAACACCGTGCCTTGACTTTGGCCAACATACACAGCTTGAATACTATTGACTATCCATATGAAACGACGGAGGGCTATGAATGGTTTCTGGCGAAAACCTTTAACATAATGAACTTGATATCGTTGAAGGAACTGATAGCTTTGTAAAAATATAGTGACGAAAACCTTTGCTAAAGAGGTCACTCCCGGTGAAGGGATCTCGGCTCTTTCCCCGTAGAATGAGGTGAAGGATATTCCAACTGAATACCACGATGCCAAGCAAAAGCAATCGGCTATAGTGAAGTTATTGCCCTGACGCAAACTTCTGTCCAAGGGGTCACTCCCGGTGAAGGGATCTCGGCCCTTGCCTCGTCGACTGAGGAGCAGGATATTCCAACTGAATACCACAGTGCAAAACAAAAGAGAACGCCCTTGCAATAACAGCTTTTTGAAAAAGTGTTCCAACAACATCAGAATAGGTTTGTTTAACTTGTATTGATCCGAATCAACGCAGTCCCATCAATTGATCACACCACAAAAGAACGAAAATAATGATGTACGATATGCCATCCGCATTCGCCACTGGGTCCCGTCATCACCCGTTAGGTTACTTAACTAACGACAGAGCGGGGACTGGACTAGCGCGGATATATAATATATAATTTTCGCTCAAGGCGTGATAAAAAGCAACATCACAGAAATGCACAACATCACAGAATAATACAGATATCTGGGATCCCCGGGTTTCACAGAGCCGCTGCTGAAACCCGACGTTCCCCTAGTCGTGTGGATAGCCTGTGCAATGAAATCCTAGACCCCTACGGGCGCGGCAAGTTACCCGCCAAAACCTGAAGCGAGGCAGCCCCCTTCAACAACGTGAATGGACCACCCAGCACTTCACGGAATCCGGTAACTTAGGCACCCCTCCTTGGGTCAACCTGTACCCCCTACGAGTGTGGCGAATAGCCCGCCAATTCTAGAGTAAAGCCCCTTCCGTCTCAATGCCATGAGATGCGGGCTCGTTGCCCTCTAAAACCCGGCTATCCGTGCACCCCTCCGCGGGGTAATCCTAGTACAGAAAGAAAAATATACATACAACGGGTACATCGACCTCGACCCGGTCGTGCCCCAAAAGAATTATACAAACAGGCAGTGACGGCAGTCCACGTGTCGGACGCTCGCCCCGCAATAAAAAATGTACATATAAAACAAAACTGTACTATATTGCAACCAGGCTATCCCCCACGACCGATCCGCAACAACACGGCACAATCACAAAAAATCAACGTGAATGTTACGTTCGCAAATCCGTCTAAAAGGGCTATAGTAGATAGAATGGATTTACCGATCAAGTGACATTCACGGTCTCAGATATAATGTAAATACTGTGAACTAGCATGTTTAAAATATCCGATCGAACAAATTTTATCAAGTGGGCCCCAAACACTACTGTAACACTCACAGAAAATCTGGGCCCAAAAAGAATATCCCAAAACCCCTATTTCCTATTCAAAACCCCACTGGAAAAATTTTGTGCAATGAAGACACTTTCCCATTTCGGAACCGTGGCCAAACCAGGGGTTTGGCCGCGTTTCCGCGGCCGTACTAAGCGAACACTGCATCAAATTTTACCATAATTCTTAGAATTTCTTGCATGTCTTTCTGCAATCACCTGAAAAATTTTTGGAGCTTAAAAAATTTCGACAGAGAACACATGCATTAAAAAATACGGTTTTTGGGATTTTGTTCGATCGAGTCTTTAAACATACTAGAGCAAGCCAGGTAGGTTAATGGCGTGGCTCTGATACTAGTGTAAGCCCGCGGCGGCGCCCCGGCCGTCGAACCGACGCCGGAAACGCGGAAACAAAAACATTGCAAACTATCAAACCGGCACCACCGCGCACTTTTCACCCGGATCGGGCCATTAACCTAGTAACTAGCAAACTAAAATAAGAGTATAGAAGTATACCAAGCGATCTGTGTCCTTCAGTCTTCGTATCCACTCCGATCTCCTACGGAATCTCCGTTCATCTCCTCCTCATCGGAAAGGGCACCACGTAGCCGAATACTTTTACGGGCTCCCACCTCTTAACCGAGGCAACTCGGGCGCGAAGTTGGCTAGCCGACGCTTCCAAGGGATGCTGTAGATGTGTAGAGTCTTTGTCTCTTTGGGGTTTAGTTGCCATGGAGGATGGAGGAAGAGGTTAAGAAAATTGGTGCTTTCAATTTTCTAGCAAGAAAAATGAGATGAAGAATGATGCCACCTCTCAAATGAAACTCTCTCTTTTTCTCTAATGAAGTGGCCGGCCCCTCTCATGTGCTGGTTGGTGAAAAAGAAAAGATCAATCAAATGAAGAAAAAGGAATGAATCAATTAGAAAAAGGTCACACCAATTTCCTTTTTCAATCCACTCACAAACCATCACCAAAAAGCAATGAATAAGACTAGAACAGAAACTCATCATGATGCTACCATTTTACAACAAAGCCCTCCACAAATAAGTTATTTGCACACTGCAAATAACACCCTCCAACGATAAAGTCCGGCCGTGAAGGAAGTGAAGGAACAAAGAAAAACCGGCCGGAACGGAATGCAAACTGGCAACTTCAGAAAACTGATCCCGTAATAAATTACAGGAAAACCCCGCTACTGCATATACATGCCCGCATTTGTATTCCCACTGAATACAAATACAAAGAGACAAAATCTACACTGTCTAATACTAGGATCCGGCTTAAGCCCAAGCCGGCTAGTAAAATCCGTCCGATCACGATCCGTGCAATACCGCACGTATCTGATCGAACCCTGCCATATCTCCATACGGCCTCTACAGCGTTTCACCCGAAACTTGAGTAACTGTGTGTGTGGTGGACTCTAAAGACTCGTCAATACTATGGCTTTGGATTTAACCACTAGCACGTCATAGGTATTAGCCATACGTGACGGGCCACTAGCTACTGACTAAAAGGGACGTCGATGAGCGAACTCATCCTGACACCCTACTGAGCCTGTCAGTGACAATATCTGTACAGTCCGTTCCGTTCGTCTATGAGCATCGCATGGCGGGCTTAGGGGGTTGGTAAAAGTCAGACCCCCAAAAGCGGTACAAGTCGTGTCGTAGTGTAGCCCAGAACACCTTGAGATACTACTGGAATACCTACCAGCAAATCTCCTGCCTTGGCCAATGACTTTTCATGTTCTGGCTCTCCTAGACACAGCGCGACCTCACCCGAAATACCGGGAGAGACGAACCCTTGCAGATCCGCTCACTGCTTCCATGTGGCTCGGAACTGTACCCAACTAAAACCTGTTTGCATGACTCCTTTGTGCCGTGGTAGGGTAGTAATCAAAGCACAGTGGGAACTCACACGAGACAAATGACGATCTCAGGTCGATGAACTAACCTGAACACATGTCACCAGGGAACTGCTATCTTACGTCAGGTATAATACCAACTAGCAGGTTCCCGGCGAGTCCTGTCCGGTGTACTCATAACCCAATGAGCACCTGTATACATCTTAGGTGAACCAACTGACACCTGTAGCTTGTGAGACCGGCCACCGCCCCTCGTCGGGGTCTCGACTGTATACACTAGTCTACTCTGGAGAATCGATGCCCTGTTTCGAAACTCCCACGACTAGGGACCTTTTAAGGATGTGCTTATAGACTCCAGCTCTCATGTATATGATCGCCCTCATACCGCTGGTAGTCAAGCAAGAATCCTAGGGGCTCTATCAACGTGTAATAGCGACTCGTAAGGTCACCTAAAGCAGTACACGATGATAAAGATAAACCATATAGCATACTCTCATCTTGAGTAAGACTGTCCTACTGGGACATGTCCTCCCCTCAATCATTGGAATCACGTGCCTGTGATCCAATAATTGACTCTGAATGCACTATCTCCAACAGATATTGATGAAATTCTTGAACGATTCTTAAGTCTTATGAGTTTTGTAAACTCTAGGAAATTGAATCAACGATGACCTAGTTTTGAGCGAGATGCTTTCTTGAATGTTTTCGCTCCAAATTAGAGATCAACAATCGATGATTGAATTTCCTAGAGGCTAGAATTTGAATGCTAATCAACGAAAGGTCAAGAGATGACGATGGAGAAACCCTAGTTTCTTCAATAGATCCCTAAATCTCGTTGATTGTCATCGATGTAGCAACAAATCTTCAGTAGATAAGAATTTGTAATCATAAGCATTCATCATCACTATCGATTCGATTGATTCCTACAAGCCTCTCTACAAATCTTGATAACTCAAACAATTTGGATATTTTCTTGATTTCTACCATTTCTTGATTTTAGACCTAATTCGTGATGATTCTTAAAATTAAACTTCACGCTATTGAATAAATTTTCTTTTATATTTTAATTTCCGACACAACTAAAACAAGATCGATCAAATCACACTTTCCCTGTGGACGATCCGTATTTCAATAACGCGCTACATCGACACCGTTAATTGATTGCGGGTTTTATAAATATTTTTGATTGTGATTACTTTTCATTCCATACAAATTCACGATACAAAAAGATTATCAATCAATGTTCATGGATTAGTTTTAATGTATTAGAAGTAACTTAGTTATTTTCTTAGTCACGAACCCTAGAATAAGGTTTACACTCACACACACTCACTTGCATACATTTTATTTTCTTATGCATATATGGTGATATGTATATATACACACACACACATGGGTATAGGATTATATATATATATATATATATATATACGTATACATATACATGGATTATGAGGATAGTACATGGTATTTGGAGATGAGTCGATGAGATTTGGCATGATGCCACGAGATCGGTGATGTGATATGGTTCGTATTATCAGATACGACATGATTATTTTAGCGGGTCCTTAGGCGATGTGTTTTATACACAGGCATATATATATGTAGATGGTATCAGTATTGTACTAGACTTAGATCAGTACCCCCCAGTTCACGATATGTGATGATAAGGATACCATATAAATGATGAGATAAATGTGATATTTGACCAGTACCCAGATTTGGGATGTCGTACGACGGATTTGATGATAGATCCGCACTCATGACTCGGGGATGTCATATGATATATATATATATATTGTATCGTACGCGATACTATTGAGGCGAGATCACCGACTATTATATATATACAGATCGCCTCAGATTTAGGCGGATTTCCTTACTCTTTCGATTAGCCTGTTAGTTTAGTCCTGTAGTTTACTCGTAGATGTTAGATTAGACTCGAGTCATACCTATTTCAAAACCAACGAATTGTGAGTATTTTAAAGACAGGCCAAGGGATTCTACGGATATTTCAAAGGACATACCTTTTCTTAAAAACACTGTAGCCCTATTTTCAAAACACCATGATTCGTATTATTTCAATTGGCAAAATGGTATGACACATATATAGTAATGTAGATTCTTTATTGTTGCGTTATTATTCATGTTCCGCATATTATTGCTGCATTTACTATTCATTTGCCATTTATTCTGCTGTTCGCATTGCATTGCATTGCATGTCTATATGTATTTTCATGAGTAATGATGAAACCTGTTGTTAGGATACCAGCATCATTACCGATGATGCGTATGCTCCACTGCTTTCCGGCTCACACACATCTTCATCGGTAATTGCTATGTCACATACACTTTAGAGAACATTACCTCATTGACATAGCTTGCCAGCTGATAGTTCCTATATGTTTCCGTTTTCATATGCTAGTTTAGACATTGCATTTATTACTGTGATTTTCATGTTTATTCATATATTTATTTGCCATGCGATAGTTTGGTCCAGTCCGGATTGCCGGAGCCCAGTATTCATTATTTATTTACATTGTGATTTATGATTTCGGATTTCCATGAGATTTCTGGATTTAGAGAAACCACATAGATTTATAAACTTATCATCTTTTTAAAAGATAGAAAATGTTGTTTTCTCATGATATGATTTGAGATATGTCCACCATAAGTTTTCTCGGCTCTTGAGCGATATCATACACCGGATTCGAGAAGGAGGAGGAACCGTCTGTGGGGGCATGGTGGACCCGGTGCGGTACCCCGGGGCGAGAAGGTCGCAGATGATGGCGTTGAGCCTATGACAAGGGAGCACTACTGATCGGTGATTGTATTGTGACTCGACGGATATCCGGAGGATACCGATCGAAGTATGGGCCAGTCTGGATAGCCGGAGCCTTGTGGTTTTGAGATTTGATGATATGGGCCAGTCCGGATAGCCGGAGCCCTAGATATTGAGATTCGAGGATACAGGCCAGTCCGGATTGCCGGAACCTGAGATATTGAGATTTATATTTTCTGTCGATACTTGACACTGATTCTATATTGATTTCATTAATGATACCTCGACTTAAAAATACAGAAATCTCACTAAATTAAGAAAACAATTTTCTCATTCATGATGCATTATGTTATCATTATATTGCATTCATACCTCATATTTATGATATGTTGCTACCTGAGGCACTGATACGAGCACTTGGTATTACACTTATGTATAGATGTTTACCCTTTCCATCTTATCATGCTTCATGCCTTATCATTTTTAGGATATTTATATTATGATCGTATTGACCTAGGATTGACTTATATATACGATTTCTGCTCTGTGATGTTTTCTACTCACGAGTTGGAAACTCACCCCCATTGTGCCACAGTTTATTGCAGGTTTTGCCGTACATGTTTCATTGCGGCTTTACTGGCACACTGCTTCTTTTCGGGCGATTGCTTTGGTAGGTGGGTTCACTCGCATCATGACCACCATTGTACTTTATTTTTATTCAGTTGTATCTAGTAACTCCATCAACCAGACTGTATTATTTGATAACTTTAGAAGACCAGTTGTTTATTATTTCGACCTTAGAGTCGCGCTTGTATTATTATGGTTTTCAAGTTGATTTTGAGTTTCCTTTTGAGTTTTGATCCTCGCCCTTGGCGTTGTATATTATATTGCTTGCATGGTTGTGACCGTCAATTGACGAAGAGCTAGCTCCCGCTTGGGGATGCCTTTATTCATATTATTCTTGTTGTACCTCTTTTGGGGCCAGTATTTACAAAGGAAACTCTGCCGAAATTTTCAGGAAAGACTTGAGATTTTAAGAATGCATATTCGGCTTATGTTATTAAACCACTCTCTTTAAAATAAGTTTTCTTCACCTTCTTCTTTTAAAATGGTTTAGATTTCTGGGATTTTTGGCATACTTGAATTAGATGGGGTCCTATAGACTTCATATGATTCAAGTGCCAGTCACGTTCCATTTCGGGCCGTGATAGCGGTCTTAACATCCATTGGCCAGATTTCGTAGTCAAGGTATGCAGCAATAGCAAGTAAGATCCGGATGGACTTAAGCATAGCCACTGGAGAAAAGGTTTCGTCGGAATCCACACCTGGTCGTTGATGAAAACCCTTTGCAATAAGTCTAGCTTTGAAAGTCTCCACTTTTCCATCTACACCAAGTTTCTTCTTAAAGATCCATTTGCTCTCAATGGGTTTTACCCCTTCAGGAGTAACTTCCAAAGTCCATACTTTGTTGGTGTACATGGATTCCATCTCAGATCACATTGCATCCAGCCATTTCACAGAGTTCCCACTCGTGATGGCCTGCTCGAAGCTAGTCGGATCATCATCTTCCATGATGCAATCCTCACTCCCACCATCGATGAGAAAACCGTAGTATCTCTCAAGTGGATAGGAACCCTACTAGATCGACGGAGCAGCTGAGGTTCGTCGAGAACTACTGAATCCTCTGGTCCTACTAAATCTTCAGTTACAGTTTGTGCTGCTGGAACTTCTTCCAGCTCTACCTCTTCGCCACTAATTTCTTTTGCAAGAAATTCCTTTTCTTAAAAGGTGTCCTGTTGAGCAACAAACACCTTTTGCTCCTCACCGTGGTAGAAAAAATATCCATAAGAATTCTTTGGATATCCCACAAACCTGCAGAGAACTGATCGTGCCTCGAGTTTGTCCGGATTTTTCCTTTTGACATAGGCCGGACAACCCCATATCTTAACTCGTTTAAGATATGGTCTCTTCCCACTCCATATCTCATATGGTGTGGTAGGTACAGATTTAGATGTAACTTGATTCAATAGGTATGCTGTTGTCCCAAGCACATAACCCTAAAAGGAAATAGGCAACTCGGCAGTGCTCATCATAGAGCGCACCATATCTAATAGGGTGCGATTCCTCCATTCCGATACACCATTGTGCTGTGGTGTATATGGAGGAGTAAGCTGAGAGAGAATCCCATTCTCTTTTAGATAGTCCAGAAACTCATTGCTCAAGTATTCTCCTCCTCGATCAGATCGAAGGATCTTAATACTTTTACCCGTTTGGTTCTCGACTTCGTGCTTATATTCTCTAAATTTCTCAAAAGCTTCGTACTTGTGTTTCAACAGGAAAACATGTTCGTATCTTGAAAGATCGTTGGTGAATGTAATGAAGTACTAAAAACCGTTCCTGGCATGTGTAGTCATGGGACCGTATACATCACTATGTATCAGTCCCAAGAGTTCCGTAACTCTTTCTCCGTGTCCACTAAACGCAGTTTTGGTCATTTTTCCTTTGAGACAATACTGGCATGTGTCATAAGATGAAAATTCGAACGGATTAAAATATCCATCCTTATGTAACTTAGCTAGTCGTGTCGCATTTATATGAGCTAGTCTACAATGCCACAAGAAGAATTCGTTCATTTCTGAACTCTTCCTCTTGTGTGTGTTCTGTACATTAAGGACTGTAGTTTGGTTTAGAACGTATATGCCATTATTTAACGAGCCTGATCCAATCAACTTTTGATTCAGGAAGATGTTCATAACATTATCCTGTACTACAAAATTATATCGTTCTTTACTTAATAAAGAAACTGATATAAGATTGCATATCAGGGTCGGAATCTAAAAGCATTCGTTCAGAATCAATGTATTGCCATTTGGTAACACAGGGTGATATTCGCCTACATCCTTGGCTGCAACATTTGCACCATTCCCTACTCTTATGGAATGATCACTCTCTCCCAGTTCTCTACCTTTACGTAGACCATGTAACATATTACATATGTGGGATCCCGATCCGGTATCTAATACCCAGGACATAGAGTGAACTGAGAAACAGTTCTCGATAACTAACACACTCAAAGAAGATGCATCAGCATGCTTATTCTTCGTTTGGGCGGCATGAGAATCCAGATATTCTCCTATTCCCTGCTCGAACTTATAACAATTATAAGTTGGAGCGGGACCAACGTTTCCCTGCTCAGTATAATAAGCGGGTTCGATCAATACATCCATATTATTATCTTGATTGAGGCCTGACATGGTCGCTACCTGGAGAGAGAGAGAGAGAGAGAAGAAAACACTTTAGCGTATGCTCTTGCAAGATTAGATTGGTTATTTTCTTATCTAATCAGGATGGCTCCCACTGCTTTTATCAAATCTTCCTTAAAACCCAAAAAGGTAAGACTGGCCGGGATTAATTATACCTTACAAGTTCGCCAATCTTTCAGCCATGTCAGTGTTGGTACTTCGAGGGAGGATCCCCGTGCTTTCGCACGGACCTAATTAAAATAAACCTCGTTTTCCCTGAGGCATAACTCCGTTAACACCTTTCTAGACACCTACTTGATCGGCTAATTGTTAGGTGTAAAACTCTCCCAGGAGTAACTCTTACTCGCAGTTGGTATCAAGATCCAACTATCTCATAGAAGGTATGCAATCTTATTGTAAATTTCAACACTTAAAATTCCCGATAATTTTTTGCCCCTAGCGATCTATGACCTTGAAAAGGTCAACAAACCATAAATCGCAAGTCAAGTTCAACCCGTCATTTCCCGATTGAATTAAACCCACCCGCATGACCCTTAACAAGGTCAACAAGGCCGTACGACTACCCTAATCCAATCACATTCATGCTTTAGCAGATAAACACTGATTAGCTACCGTACACAACGCCTTGACAAGATCAACAAACACAGCATGAATACCAAGTAGGACTTATCTGAAATGACGGAGGGCTACGATAGGTTTTTCAGAAAACCTTTTGCGTAATGAATTTGATATAGTTGTAGAAACAAGCGATTTTTGAAAAAAGGAGTGTTTTTTAGGCTTTTACTAGTTTCGCTAAAGAGGTCACTCCCGGTGAAGGGATCCCGGCTCTTTTCTTACCGAATAAGGTGCAGGATATTTCACAAATACCGCTATGCAAAGCAAGAACTATAGAAGCAATCAAAAGAAAAGCCGAGTGAGTTGTAGCATCTGCTAGTTTCGCTAAGGAGGTCACTCCCGGTGAAAGGATCTCGGCTCTTTCCTTATCGAATAAGGTGTTGGATATTCTACAAGGAATACCGCTATGCAAAGCAAAAACTAGAGCTACCCTTTTTTATAAATTTGAATATACAACATCTTTTAGCTTTCTTTTCTTTCATTAATCTCATTAATGAATCCCATCATTTAAGCTTCCTAAGCATCACAGAAGAAACGAAAATACAACGTATGCTTATGCCATCCGCATTCGCCACAGTGTCCCGTTATGCACCGTTAGGTTACTTAACTAACGGCATACTGCGGCGGGACTAGCGCGGGTGTAAAACATAAGCAACATTTATTATATATCATATATACAATAATAAAGCATTCGTCTCACGCATATAATATGATCAGATCACATAATATCAGCAGCAGAAGATAACATATGAAATATTGGATATACTAGGAGGTCCGTGTTTTATTTTGAGCCTGTATAAAATACGGATTCCACGGTCGCGATGAATAGCCAAACCCACATCCATAGACCCCTACAAGAGCGGCAAGCAACCCTACCAATTCTAGGGTTAGGTGACCCGGTCTCGACTCCTCGAGATGGCCTCCCACTGGACTCTAGAACCCGGTTGCTTGTGCTCTCCTCCTTGGGTCTATCCTAATGCGGAAAAGTAAATAATATACAATGGTGACATCATCCTCAACCCGGAAGTGCCCCAATAAAAGAATATTACATACAATGAAATTTTACATGAATGAAAATATAAACCCTCATCTCACATAAAACCCCCGGCTATTCAAAACACGACGATCCAATATAACATATCACAGCAACACATAACAACATATGTCATCAACGTAAGTAAATATGCGTATCCTAATTCTCGTTGATGTATTGCAATGAAACCGGCGATACACCACATATTACACTTACAGTCGCAGAAAAGAAAGTGAAAAACTAATACATTTGGAATCCATAATCACCTTAGACATCGTAAACCCGAAATATCACATATTACGGATTTCATGCCTAATTATATGAATTCCACATATTTTATCACAATACAGAAATAGCTAGACGATGTTAAACATTCCGATCGAATAAACAAACACCCAAAAATTCCCAAAATGCTCAACACTTGAGCGTAGTTTAGAAGTATCCATCACATGCCACAGTAGTAATGAACCAGCCTTAGAAGGGTCAACCAATGCCTCATATGTGGCACTGCTAAACTACCATAAACCCTAGGGTTTAGTGGCGGTTTTGAAGGTCACAAAATCGAGTTAAGGTTTTGTTCTTCTAGAGGGTTCACCGCATCACTTGCACGATATTTGAATGTTCTTTAACTAAGGAAAAATCCAACACTTGAAAATTTTCCGGCAAGGGTTAAAGTGGGTATTTGATATACGAATACGAAACACTCCGAATTGACTTTGCTAAAAGATAACATCACATGAAAAATTAGCATAAACAAATAACACCTAAAGTACCAAAACCCAGAGGCTTAAACACTGTAAAAATTTTAATCCTGTACGATCCGTTGTGGCCGGTTTTGAACATGGTGTGGCCGTCCATTTTCTTAGGGAAAGTGTTGAAATTCGTACGGTGTTCATTTTGTATCACATACATCATTCTACAATTGTTTGAAAAAAAATTGACTCTCTAAAAAAAATTACAGAAACTAGGGTTTGATGTCGGGTGTTGCGGAGTTGTTTCGGGTTTGTAATCCTACACTAATCCGTCTAATTCTCTAGCTAGGCTCTAATACCACTGTTGGGATACCTACAACGGTAGCAAGGTTTTGGGAGGCATCATCCATGCCAAGTTTAAATTTTTTCCATTCTAGATAACCCTAACCATGAATCTAAAGCTAAATATTCAAACAGAAACAACATGTTAACAACTTAACATCTAAGAGTTAGGGATTACAACCTTTGTAGTCCGTTCCTTCGCTTCATAAGCTCCAAGTTGAGGTCCCTTCATTGCGATCATCATGCTACCGGACTCAAGAGAGGCTCCATGAGCTGAATGAGACATCCTTGCTTGAAGACTTCACAATCCAAGATGATCTACCGTGAGAAATCACAAACCCAAGCTCTCTCTTCACTAATGAGGTATTAGTGAAGTGAACACCCTAATCTAAGTGGCTAGAATAGATGAGTATGATGAAGTAGGAATTTTGCTCTCTTTATTTTTCTATTTCTCACATTCATTCATCACAAAGAAAAATCAAGCAAGCTCTTTTTTGAGCAAGAAGAAGGTGAAGAAAAAGAGTGATGAAAATGAATTATTGTTGAGGTTAAAAATGCAACCAAGGGTTAAGCATGGAATTTTTAACCCTTGTAGAGACTTAATCATGAGTTAGGGTTAGGGTTGGGTTAACAAATATCTAGTAAATATCAAAGAGCGTGGACAAAGTCAACACTTCATGAAGCTTCTGCAAAGATCATCCATGACTTGATCCATACAATTTGAATTACCAAAATAAATATATAATTCCAACCATAAACCCTAATCATGGTTTAATCTCATAACCCTAGTTGCATGTGTAACCCTAACATGTTACAATATTATATATCACATATATAGTATTTAATGTAACAAAAGAAAATAATACAATTAACATATATCACATATATATCAATGTATCATCAAGTGAGAAAAAAATCATTTAAGTGAGCTTATATTAGTTAATGTAATGTAATATATCAAATATATAATTATACATTAAATTATCAAATCGACACTTGATCCGATAATCCGGCTATTTTGCAAATAACCGACTAATATAATATGTATCAGTTCATCGAATCAACACTTGATCCGATGACCCGGCTATATCACATATACCTGGCCGATATCACATATCGCGAAAATCGAATACGGTATCACATACACGTATTATTCTTGGTCCCGCACATATCACATATGTGCTCCTACTCCGTTTTGCCTGATCCAGGAAACCTCTGTGTAGGACTCTAAAGAATCGTCAATACGCCGGCAATAGGTGATGATCATATCAAACACCCAAAAGCTGCAAGCGTTCAACTAAATATAACAGCCACCCGGGTATTGAGCGAACAGAAGATCAACAAGCAAGCCTGCACACACTCCTGTGAATCCAATCAGTAACACTACCGTACAGTCCGGTCTCTTCGTCTGATATGTCGGATATCCAGTCTAAGGGTGGTAAACGTCAGACCCCAGTAACCAATAAGTCATGTCGATATGAGGCTCATAATGGGTTGAGAAACTACTGATAACACTTACCAATAGGTCTCCATATCAGCCCTAGCCAGGGACTTCTAGTTATAGCCAATCGAATACAGCGCAACATCAACCCCCAATACCGGGAGAGACGAAACCCCTCCTATCGCTCATTGCCTCCATATGATTCGGGAATGTACCCAAAAGCCACCATTTTCTACGTTCTTTTAAACATGGTAAGGTGGAAATCAAAACACAGTGGGAATCACCCAAGACTCTATGACGATCTCGGGTCTACAGACTAACCTGTACCAGTGTCACCAGAGAACTGCAACCTGACGATAGGTATAATACCATATAGGAGTTCTGGGCGAGTCCGTTCAGTGTACCCAGTCTCCACTGATCACTCGTACACCATCGTTGATGTCAAAAACCAATGGATGTGGGATCATCCATCGCCCATCATATGAGTCAAGATACGTATACGCTAGTCTACTCTGGTGTATCGATGCCCTGTCTCGATACACCCTCGACTAGGAATAATTATAGGATGTACACGTTGACTACCCTGGCCCCACTAGTATGATCTGCATCATAGTCCTAGTAGTCAAGTACATATCCCAAGAGCTTTATCAATATATGAGAGTAAGACAGTATACCAATACAAGTCAACGTGTTAGGACAAAGTGAAACTAAATAGTATACTATCATGTTGAGCAAGAAAGTCCTCTCTATATATATCCAAGCATCCAATATAATATACATCATATGTAGAACAATGGCCACTAGGGCATATACATAACTAACAACCATGAGTTTAGATAATGGTTAGGTTAACAAATATCTAGTATAAGACAAAGCTAGTGGACTAAGTCAATGGGTCTCCAAGCTTCATGAAGCTTCATGCCATGCGACAAATTTCCAACTAATAATTGTTTTATTCTAAATAAATAAACCCTACATTATCATTATCATGGTGTAGGTCTCATACACTCATGTTGCATATATCATCAACCATGTCACATATATATAAAACATAATTAATATATATCACGTATATATTAAGTGTGCACATGTGAGAAAAAGAAATGCTTAAGTGAGCTAATATAAGCTAATGTAAATTAATATATCATATATATAATTAAACATTAAATCATTAAATCAACACTTGATTTAATTATCCGGTTATATCTCATATGACCAACTAATATAATTTGTATCAACTTATCGAACCAACACTTGATTCGATAACTCGGTTATCTCTCATATAACCGTCCGATACTGTTTCGACTTATCGAATCAACACTTGATTTGATAACCCGGCTATATCTCATATAACCGATCGATACATTATATCGCGAGAATAGAATACGGTATCATATACTCGTATTAATCTCGGTCCCACACATATCACATATGTGCTCCTACTTCGTTTTGCCCGAGCCAGTGAAACCTCTGTATAGGACTCTAAAGACTGATCAATATGCCGGCAGTAGGTGATGATCACATCAAGCACCCACAAGCCGTTAGCGGTACTAGCTGGACGTAACAGCTACCCGGGTATTGAACGATCAGAAGATCTGCAAGCTAGCCCGCTCTAACTCATGCAAAAGCTTTTCAGTAACACTACCGTACAGTCCGGTCTCTTCGTCTGATATGTCGCATATCCAGTATAGGGGTGGTAAACGTCAGACCCCAATAACCGATAAGTCGTGCCGATGTGAGGCTCATAACGGATCGAGAAACTATTGATAACACTTATCAGTAAATCTCTGTATCAGCCCTGGCCAGGGACTTCCTGTTATGGCCAATCGAGTACAACGCAACATCAACCCCCAATACCGGGAGAAACGAATCCCCTCCTATCGCTCGTTGCCTCCATGTGATTCGGGACTGTACGCAAAAGCCACCGTTTTGCACATTTTCATGAACGTAGTAAGGTTGAAATCAAAGCACAGTAGGAATCACACAAGACTCTATGATGATCTCAGGTCTACAGACTAAGATGTACCAGTTTCACCAGAGAACTGCTATCTGACGATAGGTATAATACCAACTAGGAGTTCTCGGCGAGTCCGTTCAGTGTACCCAGTCTCCATTGAGCACCCGTATACCAACTTTTATGTCAAACACCAATGGATGTGGGATCATCCATCGCCCATCACATGGGTCAAGATGCGTACATGCTAGTCTACTCTGGAATATCAATGCCCTGTCTCGATACACCCTCGACTAGGAACAATTAAAGGGTGTACTTGTGGACTACCTTTGGCTCCCACTAGTATGATCTCCATCATAGACATGGTAGTCAAGTACACAACCTAAGGGCTTTATCAACATGTGAGAGCAAGACAGCATCACATATACAAGTCAACATGTTAAGATAAAGAGCAACCAGATAGCATACTATTATGTCGAGCACAAAAGTCCTCTGTATATATATCCAAGCATCCACTATAATTTACATCACATGAACAATAATGGCCTCTAGGGCATACATACAACTAACAGTTTGTTTACTATGTTAAGGCATAGTGTGCGGTAGTTAATTACTGCTTATCTACTAAAGAATGAGATGCGATTGGATTAGGGTAGTCGTACGACTTTGTTGACTATGTTAAGGGTCATACGGGTGGGTTTAATTCAATCAGGAAATGACGGGTTGAACTTGGCTAGAGCTTATGATTTGTTGACTATGTTAAGGTCATAAGTTGCCAGGGGAAAAATATTATCGGGAATTTCAAGTGTTGAAATTTGCAATGATATTGCATACCTCCTATGAGATAGTTGGATCCCGATACCCACTGTGAGTAAGAGTTACTCCTGGGAGAGTTTTACACATCACAATTAGCCAATCAAGTAGGTGTCTAGAAAGGTGTTAATGGGGTAACGCCCCTGGGAAAACGAGGTTTATTTAGATTAGGTCCGTGTGAAAGCACGGGGAACCTCCCTCAAATACCGACACTAGCCTTGCCGAAAGATTGGCGAACTTGTAGGGTGTAATTAATCCCGGCTAGTCTTACCTTTTAGGGTTTGTAGGAAGATTTGATAAAAACAGTGGGAGCCATCCTGATTAGATAAGATAATAACCAATCTAATCTTGCAAGAGTATACGCTAAGTGTTTTCTTCTCTCTCTCTCTCCGGGTAGCGACCATGTCAGGACTTAATCAAGATAATAATATGGATGTATTGACCGAACCCGCTTGTTATACTGAGCATGGGACATTGGTTCCGTTCTTTCTTATAATTGTTATAAGACTGAGCAGGAAATAGAGGAATATCCAGATTCCCATGCCACCCAAATGAAGAATAAGCATGTTGATGCATCTTTTTCGGGTGTGTTAATTACCGAGAACCATTTCTCAGTACACTCTACGTCCTGGGTATTAGATACCGGATCGGGATCCCACATATGTAATATGTTGCATGGGTTAAAGAAGCTAGAGAACTGGGAATGGGTGATCATTCTGTAAGAGTAGGGAATGGTGCAAATGTTGCAGCCAAAGCAGTTGGCGAATATCATCTTGTATTACCAAATGGTAATACATTGATTCTAAACGAATGCTATTACATACCGAACCTAATATGCAATCATATATCAGTTTCTTTACTAAGTAAAGAAGGATATAATTTTGTAGTACAGGATAATGTTATGAACATCTTCCTGAATCAAAAGTTGATTGGATTAGGCTCGTTAAGCAATGGCATATACGTTCTAAATCAAACCACGGTTCTTAATATAGAAAATACACACAAGAGGAAGAGTTCAGAAATGAACGAATCCTTCTTGTGGCATTGTAGACTAGGTCATATCAATGCGACGCGACTAGCTAAGTTACATAAGGATGGATATTTGAATCCTTTTGAATTTTCATCTTATGAAACTTTCCATTCATGTCTCAAAGGCAAGATGACCAAAACTGCATTTACTGGACACGGAGAGAGAGTTACGGAACACTTGGGACTGATACATAGTGATGTATGCGGTCCCATGTTTACACAAGCCAGGAATAATTCCTCTTACTTCATTACATTCACTGACGATTTCTCAAGATACGGACATGTGTTCCTGTTGAAACATAAGTCTGAAGCTTTTGAGAAATTCAGAGAATATAAGCATGAAGTCGAGAACCAGAGGGGTAAAAGTATTAAAATCCTTCGATCTGATCGGGGAGGAGAATACTTGAGCAATGAGTTCCTGGACTATTTAAAAGAGAATGGGATTCTCTCTCAGCTTACACCTCCATATACACCACAGCATAACGGTGTATCGGAGCGGAGGAATCGCACCCTATTAGATATGGTGCGCTCTATGATGAGCACTGCTGAGTTGTCTATTTCCTTTTGGTATTATGCGCTTGAGACAGCAGCATACCTATAAAATCAAGTTCCATCTAAATCTGTACCTACCACACCATATGAGATATGGAGTGGGAAGAGACCATATCTTAAACGAGTTAAGATATGGGGTTGTCCGGCCAATGTCAAAAGGCAAAATCCAGAGAAACTCGAGGCATGATCAGTTCTTTGCATGTTTGTAGGATATCCAAAGAATTCACAAGGATATATTTTCTACCATGCTGAGGAACAAAAGGTGTTTGTTTCTCAATACGCCACCATTTTAGAAAAGGAATTTCTTGTAAAAGAAATTAGTGGCAAAGAGGTAGAGCTGGAAGAAGTTCCAGCGGCACAAACTGCAACTGATGATTTATTGGAACCAGAGGATTCAGTAGTCTCCAACGAACCACAGCCTCTCCGCCGATCTAGTAGGGTTCCTCATCCACCTGAGAGATACTACGGTTTTCTCATTGATGGTGGGAGCGAGGATTGCATCATGGAAGATGATGACCCAAATAGCTTCGAGCAGGCCATCACGAGTGGGGACTCTGTGAAATGGCTGGATGCAATGCGATCTGAGATGGAATCCATGTACACCAACAATGTATGGACTTTGGAAGTTGCTTCCGAAGGGGTAAAACCCATTAGGAGAAAATGGATCTTTAAGAAGAAACTTGGTGTAGATGGAAAAGTTGAGACTTTCAAAACTAGGCTTGTTGCAAAAGGTTTTCGTCAATGACCAGGCGTGGATTATGATGAAACCTTTTCTCCAGTGGCTATGCTTAAGTCCATCCAGATCCTACTTGCCATCGCTGCATACCATGACTATGAAATCAGGCATATGGATGTTAAGACCGCCATTCTAAATGGTGATTTAGAAGAGAGCGTGTACATGACTCAGCCAGAGGGCTTCGTGGACAGTGGGAGCAGCGGAAAGGTGTGCACGCTGCTTAAATCCATCTATGGGTTAAAGCAGGCATCGTGGAGTTGGAATATCTGTTTTGATGTGGTGGTCAAAAAGTTTGACTTCATCAAAAACGTAGAAGAAACTTGTATATACAAGAAGGTGGAAGAGAGTAAGGTTGTCTTCCTCGTATTGTACGTATATGGCATACTCTTGATAGGAAATGATGTTCTTATGCTGCACTCGGTCAAGCTCTTCTTATCACAAAGATTCTCAATGAAAAATCTAGGTGATGCCTCTTACATCTTGGGAATTAAGATCTATAGAGATAGATATAAACAGATACTGGGATTGTCCCAATCAAGGTACATAGACACCATACTAAAGAGGTTTAGTATGGAAGATTCCAAGCATGGGAATTTACCCAAGATCTCAGGACTCACTCTCTCCAAAGAGATGTCTCCCAAGACTGATTTGGAGAAAGCTCGCATGCAAGGGATACCCTATGCATCGGCAGTAGGCTCTATCATGTACGCGATGTTATGTACCAAACCCGATGTAGCATACTCACTAAGTGTAGTGAGTAGGTATCAAGCAGATCCAGGAGAGAATCACTGGACGGCTGTGAAGAACGTTCTCAAGTACTTGAGAAGGACTAAGGAGATGTTCTTGGTGTATGGTAACGGAGAACTCCAAGTGGATTCCTTTACCGATTCGAGGTTCCAGAGTGATAAGGACGACTCTAAGTCAGTCTCGGGATTTGTCTTTACCCTCAATAGGGGAGGTTTGTTAGAGGAGTTCCAAGCAGGAAACCGTGGCAGACTCGGCAATGGAGGCTGAATACATCGATGCCAACGATGCTGCCAAAGAGGCTGTCTGGATGAAGAAGTTCATAACCGAACTTGGTGTAGTTCGTTCCATCGAGCATCCAATACCTTTGTATTGTAATAACAATGGAGCAGTGGCTTTGGCTATGGAACCCAGGTCCCATCAGCGATCCAGGCATATTCTGAGGCGGTATCACCAGATCCGGGAGATAGTTGATCGCCGGGAGATCGAGATCAGGAGAGTTGACACGAAGAACATCACGGCGGATGCACTCATGAAGGCCATACCCTAAATACAATTTAAGAGACACTTCAGGATGTTGGGTATGAGATACTACAACAACCGACCATAGTGCAAGTGAGAGATTGTTAGTTCTATGTATGCCCTAGAGGCCATTATTGTACATATGATGTATATTATAGTGGATGCTTGGACATATATAGAGAGGAATTTCTTGCTCGACATGATAGTATGCTATCTGGTTTCACTTTGTCTTAACATGTAGACTTGTATTGTGATACTATCTTGCTTTCACATGTTGATAAAGCCCTTAGGATGAGTACTTGACTACCAGGACTATGATGGAGATCATACTAGGAGGGCCAAGGTAGTCTACAAGTACATCCTTTGATTGTTCCTAGTCAAGGGTGTATCGAGACAGGGCATCGATATTCCAGAGTAGACTAGCGTATACACTTCTTGACCCATATGATAGGCGATGGATGATCCCACATCCATTGGTGATTGACATCAAAGATGGTATACGGGTGCTCAGTGGAGACTGGGTACACTGAACGGACTCGCCGAGAACTCCTAGTTAGTATTATACCTATCGTCAGATAGCCGTTCTCTGGTGACACTGGTACAGGTTAGTCTGTAGACCCGAGATCGTCATACAGTCCTGTGTGATTTCCACTGTTCTTTGATTTCCGCCTTAACACATTCAAGAGAACATGCAAAACGGTGGTTTTTGGGTACAGTCCCGAGTCACATTGAGGCAATGAACGATATGAGGGGATTCGTCTCGCCCGGTATTAGGGGTTAATGTTGCGCTGTGCTCGATTGGCTATAACAGGAAGTCCCTGGCCAGGGCTTATACGGAGATTTACTGGTAAGAGTTATCAGTAGTTTCTCACCCGTTATGAGCCGTAGATCGGCATGACTTATCAGTTACCGTGGTCTGACATTTATCACCCCTAGACTAGATATGCGAAATATCAGACGAAGAGACCGGACTGTACGGTAGTGATAATGACAGGCTTTGCGGGAGTTTAGAGAAGCATGCTTGTTGATCTTCTGATTGCTCATGTAACATTTTGAAAATTTTAGAAAATAAATAAATTTAATTAATTAAATAATATAATGTAAATTTAAAAAGTTATTAAAACAAAATAGGACATTTTCATAAGTAGTGTGTGAAACTAATTAAAGTTAAATTTTAGTTAGTAACATTAGTAAATTACAAGAGTTTTAGTGTGAGATTTAGCTTCATTTTAATAAAAAGGGTGTTTATATAATAACATATGTAATGAGGGTTTTTGTGTAAAGTTTAGGTAATTGTGAAAACTTGGAAATGTTGAGGGTGTAAGTGTAAAAGGGTTAGGTAACGTTTAAGGTAAGAAATTCCTCAAGACACCACAACTTAGGATTAATCTTGCATAGCCACCTCCTTCTTGCATGCACACTTCATGCACACCACCTCCACCTTGCATGAAACAACCACAACTCTTTTAGTGACACCTCCCCCTACATCCTTACTCATTCCCCTTACCCTATATCAAGTGTTCAGATCAATTTAACCAAAATTAAAATCAGAAAATTTCAAAGGATAGAAAGAAAACATAAAACACATAAAAGAGAATAAGAAAAAGAGAGAAGAGGAGAAGAAGTTGGTGCTAAGGGTTTTCACCATCAAGTTAGGAGCTAAGGACTTGGGTATCTTGGAGGAAGCCTTTCAACCATCTTCTGTAGGTATAATCTTCAATCACAGTAGGATTTAGTTCTGTAACTTTAAATTTTAGAAATCGGTTATTGGAAATTGATGTTTTAGGAAAATATAGGCTCTCTGAAGATCTGCTATAACTTAGATGATAACTAACTTAACCAAACAGTGCTTTAATATTGTATGTAGGACATAGAATAAACCATAGGAAGACGAACCCAGTGCTTGGATTTTGGCCGGCGACCATCACGAAAATTCCGGCGTCGTCGGATTTCTTGGGGATTTGGGTATTGTGGGTTTTAGGGTAGGTCTCTGTTTATATATTAAGATATTTGGTATTGTTTGTTTATGTTATTTTAATAGTATATGGAATCTGGAAGCTAATATCTGAAATAGGGATTAAGATTCTAAAACACAACATGGATGTTCGTAACGCATTTCTGTTTTCTGTTACGAACGATTGGTTAAAATCCAATTAGTATAGGTCTTAAATAGTTTGAAATAGCAGTATGTAGTATAGTTAATACGGAAAACTTGTATTTTCATGTTTTCGCCGTATCGGAGTTTAGCCGTTTCTTATACGAATTAATATCGATGTTAGATTTGAGTACGGGAACTTCGGAGGCCGCAAGGAAAGGAAAGGAATTGATGATCTGAGTTGATTCGACGTACTTCGGTGAGTAGACTAAATATCTACCGGGGGATTTTGTACGGATGGCGTGATACGCCCATGGTTTAAGTTTAAATTTCAATCGTTCCTTCATTTATAAAGTTTGATCGTACGCATTCATATATACAAATATTATCATTGTTAGAACACTGCACAAATTATCGATGAGTCATGCTGCACATGCACATATCTATATGTTACACTACAACTCATCGATATTAACATCTCACATATAAACTTAGTATTTATTATACTAAATATGATTTCCATCATACCTTAAACATCAAGAATGGTAGTTATTTTCCATAAATGTCATCATGTTTAGTTCTGATATAAGGTGCATTAGATTACTACTGATTTATGGTTTTGAGTTTTATACACTATTGAAAGGATTCAATAATTTTCATGATTGATGTGACATGTCCACCATGAAATGTCGTTTTTTGATTTGGTTTTGTTCCGAACCAGGTGGGGTAGCTATACGATTGCAGAATTTCTTACGTATATCCGGGCTGGGTGGGGTAGCTATACAGCCGGATTCATGGTATATCCAGTCGGGGCCGAGGGGAAGGAAAGCCGCACTTTAGGCGGGGATCCTAATGAGGATACTCGATACCGGAGACAGTTGTGAACACGGTTGATATCTAGGTGATACCGTCCGATGTTATTGATTGACAGGATCGTTCGGGGAATGATGCCTGATGAAACACCGAAGATTTGTGTCGATGTTGGACACGAGAAGAAAATGAACCTTATTTGGAAAATAATTGATGAGAATTCAGTTTTGATTTATACATTGAGTAGTACATATTCATGCTTCCATCTGTTATTATGCATCACGTTCATTTTTGTTGATATTAGTTCTAGATCGGCATACTTACATTATCAGCCGATATATATTGGTATTATTCACTGAGTTGGCAACTCACCCCCGTTGCGCCATTGTTCCTTGCAAGAATCGTGTGGACGCGTAGCAGCAGTGCTGATCTACTTATCAGCTTTTGTTGCTCCTTTTTGCTAGGTGGGTTACCTATGTAGTAACCTCCTATTTTGGTTTTGTATATTGGATCTAGTATTACTCCATCAGACCTTGTATAGTTGACTTAGAACGAGATGTGATTGTATATATCGTATTTTGGCTGTTGAGATCGTTTAGTGGTGTTAAATTATATTCCTTTTACTTATGCGTGAGATTCTTCATTTTGAGTGTCGTATTACTATTGTGTATTGATTTATGCTATTTGGCATCATTTTGCTCCCAACTAGGGATGTAACTTATTTCCACACCCTATAACTGTTTAATTAATAACTAAAACTGAAGTACTGTCGAGGTTTCAAAACCAGTTGTTTAAACTTCTATTATTTAAAAACCATTCGGCATGTTACTTCATTCTCTTACTTAAAAACTGAGATTTTGTAAATTCCGCAAAAAGGGTTTTGATCTTGGTTTTTGGCTTACTCAGATTGTGTCGACGTATTTAGATATCATACAATCTAAGTGCCGGTACCATCCAAATTTTGGGTTGTGACAAAGTTGGTATCAGAGCTTAAGATTAACCTTATGGAACCGAGTAGAGAATTAGAATAAGTAGACTTAAGTTCGTTGCGTAGGATGACCTTTGGTTTGATGAAGTAGGTGATTTAGGATGAGTAGGGTACCGTACATATGTTCCGCGGCATATTTACGCTATGATACTCAGCCCAAGTAACCTTAGGATAAAATTGTTCATACTTCCTTTCTTGATTCCATGTATCCCGTGATTCAAATGCAATTTCCTTATCAATCCTGTTTCTTACTCTAGCCACTAAATCATCAATGACTACAAGGACTCAGGGGGCCGCTGTTAAAGACGAGATTGGAGCGGACTCGTCTGAGACGAGGATAGACCAAGGCAGTGCGCCTATCCTTCATGAACAGATTGATCCACCCTCTATTGATGGTATAGCTAGGATGGAAGCGATTGTTCAGGAGATGCGCTAAATGGTCGGATCCTTGATAGAGAATAGTCGAGCACGGATATTGGCCATTTCTCCATGTACGGTTGTTCAGAGACCAAGGCGAATTCGTACTAACACATCAGATCCTAGACATGTTCGTCGAGGAAATGGCGGATTCTTTATGGACCAATTATGTTACTTATAGCCATATGGTCAACAGCCCTCGCAAAGATGTTTCGGGTGTGGATGTCCGTATCACTTTATCCGGAATTGTCCCATGATATGACAGGGTGAGGCATCGGTCTCACATGTGATTTCATCATCATCACCACCTCCTTCGAGCACATTACCTCCTACACCTGTTGTTGTTCCGTGCCAGATCAACGCCCATAGAGGCCGTGGTCGTGACGGTCGTAATTCGAGAGGACAAGGAGGTCAAAGCAGATATATTCCAGGCCGCAGTTTTGGTTGAGGTCGGACTCAGGGCCAGATGTTCAGTTCGTACCCCGATGAGCAGAGGCCCCTATCTACCTGTTTTAGTTGTGGAAGTTCAGGACATTTCGCTTGGAATTGTAGACTCTACAGAAGGACGCCATGATGCTGGTAGGGGCCAAGCTTGGGTCTTTACTTTGACTCTACAGGATGCCCAGGCATCCAATACAGTCATGACAGGTACTCTTTCCGTATGTTCCTTAAATGCACATTTTATTTAATCCCGATTCTACGCATTCTTACGTATCTGCACATTTTGCACTTTCTCTGGGGAGAGAGTTGTCGTTGTTAGAGTTACCGCTAGTTGTGTTACTCCGGTAGGAGATTCTTTTATAGCTCTAGATATATTCAGGTCTTGTTCAGTACGTATTGGTGATAGGGATTCATTAGTTGATCTGATTCTCCTGAACATGTTAGATTTTGATTTACTTTTTGGTATGGATTTGCTGGCCACTGGTCATGCTTATGTAGATTTTCGGGGGAAAGCGGTTAGATTCTGTTTTCCAGGCGAGCTGATTTTGTTGTGCAGGGAGATTGTAGTATAACTCCTGCCAACATGATTTGCGCTCTTTGTGCGGGATGGCTCTTAAAGAAGGGTTGTCAGGGGTTCTTAGCGTTTGTTTAAGACGTAGGAGCTGCTGAAGTCCAGTTGGACCAGGTTCCGATCTCACGAGAATTTCCAGAGGTGTTTCCTGTTGAATTACCAGGATTACCGCCTGATCGAGATATCGGATTTTGCATTGACTTGATTCTGGGTGCGGGGTCTATTTCTATACCACCTTATCGGATGGCCCTGACGGAGTTGAAGGAACTCAAAGGTCAGTTGCAAAAGTTGTTGGATAGAGGACTTGTTCGTCCTAGTGTATCACCGTAGGGAGCTCCTGTCTCGTTCGTCAAAAAGAAGGATGGCGGCATGAGACTGTGCATCGACTACAGGCAGCTGAATCGAGTTACGGAGCGAAATAGGTATCGATTACCTAGTATCGATGACTTATTCGATCGGCTGTAGGGAGCTGGCTAATTTTCGAAGATTGATTGTGGTCAGGGTATCACCAGTTGAGAGTTCGGAAAGATGATATTCCGAAGACTTTTTTTTTCGCACACGATATGGGCATTACGAGTTTCGGGTGGTGTCGTTCGGACTCACCAATGCCCCAGCAGCTTTCATGGATATGATGAACCACATTTTTAGGCCATTCCTTGATCAGGTTATTATTGTATTCATTGATGATATTCTTGTTTATTCCCGTAGACGAGAAGAGCTCGAGCGACACTTGCGTATCACATTGCAGACCTTGAGGGAGCAGCAGCTGTTCGCTAAATTTTCCAAGTGTGCTTTCTGGTTGGATAGTGTGGATTTCTTGGGTCACATAGTTACGAGAAATGGTATACATATGGATCCAAAGAAGATCTAAGTAGTACATCACTGGCCCAAACCTGTGTCAGTTACAGAGGTTTGAAGTTCTTAGGTCTGGCCGGTTATTACCGACGCTTTGTGCAGGATTTTTCTCGGATCGCTGCACCCTTGACCGGATTGACTAGAAAGGAAGTTCCATTTCTTTGGACAGATGCCTGTGAGCAGAGTTTCCAGCAGTTGAAGAAGCATGAGCAGGACTATCCCACTCATGAATTAGAAATGGCTGCAGTGATTTTTACACTCAAGATCTGGAGACATTACCTATACGACGAGTCGTGCCAAATATTCACAGAACACAAAAGCTTAAGGTATATCATTCAGCAGTGAGATCTTAATCTGAGGCAGCGTAGATGGATGGAACTCGTGAGGGGTTTTAATTGCGGGATTCGTTAGCATCCGGGCAAAGCGATCGTTGTAGCAGATGCTTTAAGTCGGAGGCCTGGAGGTAGCTTATCTTATTTGAGCATAGTGCAGAGATAGTCATCCGCAGACTGGCAGATTCAATGCAATAGTTGTGTACAGTTTGAGTTCATATCGACAGGATGGCAGTTAGCTTATATTTTCACCCGTCCTCGGTTATTGGAGCGTATCCGAGATACATTGCCCACAGATGCTTGCTTGTCGGAGATCATAGATCAGGTTAAATAGGGTAGAGATTTTGAGTTCATGATAGATGACCATAGAGTATTACAATTTGGTACTCGTCTTTTGTGCCGGATTCAGAGGAACTGAGACTTAAAATCTTAAAGGAGGCCCATTAATCAACAAATAATGTTCATCCTGATTCCACCAAGATGTGTCATGACTTGAAGGATGTTTTTGGTGGGAAGGAATGAAGAGAGATGTCGCGGAGTTTGTTTCAAGATGCTTGACTGGTCAGCAAGTCAAGGCTAAGTACCAAAGGCCGGCAGGAGAGTTGCAGCCCCTGCCTATTCCGGAGTGGAAATGGGAGCATATCTCCATGGATTTCATTGTGGGTCTACCCAGGACTAGCAGAGGGTATGATTCTATATGGGTGATTGCAAATAGATTGACAAAGGCAGCTCACTTTCTTTCGGTGAAGACGATGTTAGGGTATTCTCAGTATGCTCAGATCTACATCGACAAGATTGTACGATTACATGGGGTTCCAACGTGCATAGTGTCCGATAAAGGTACACAGTTTACCAACCAGCTATGGCATAAATTTCAAGAGGCTCTAGATACATGATTGAGTTTTAGTACATCTTTTCACCCACAGACAGATGGTCAGTTAGAGTGGACCATACAGACTCTAGAGAATATGCTTCGAGCTTGCAGTCTTGGCTTTGGTGGCAGTTGGGATCGTCTTACCTTTGATAGAATTCTCTTACAACAACAGTTTTTAGGAGACGATCCAGATGTCACCCTTTGAAGCTTTGTATGGGAGGAAATGTCGATCACCCGTTTGCTGGACAGAACTGAGCGAGAGTAGCGTTTTGGGACCACACATAGTACATGAGACTACGGAAAAGATCCAGTTGATACGGGACAGAATGAGAGCGGCCCAGTGCATACAGAAATCATATGCCGATCGACGCCGTCGTAGACTCAAGTTTAATGTAGGAGATCATGTGTTCCTTCGTGTATCTCCGATGAAGGGTGTGATGCGTTTCAGAAAAAAAAAAGGGGAATCTCACCCCCAGATATGACAGACCGTACGAGATTCTGGAGAGAGTGAGTGCTGTAGCTTATCGTTTAGCACTTCCACCGAGTTTTCCCGATGTGCAACGAGTGTTTCACGTGTCTATGCTTCGCAAGTATCTTCACGATCCCTCTTACGCTATCCAGCATCAGACCATACAGCTTGAGACGGATTTATCCTACACAGTGCAGCCAGTAGCTATTCTAGACCGGCAGGCAAAAAAACTGAGATCAAGGGTACTTCCATCTGTAAAGGTTCTTTGGCGAGGAACGAATAGCGAGGAGATCACTTGGGAGACCGAGGATGAGAAGCGGAAGAAATTTCCACACCTTTTCGAAGGTACGTATAGTTAGGTTTTAAATTCGGGAACCGAATTTTCTTAGGGGGGAATATTGTAGCATTTTGAAAATTTTAGAAAATAAATAAATTTAATAAATTAAATAATAAAATGTTAATTTAAAAGGTTATTAAAACAAAATAGGACATTTTCATAAGTAGTGTGTGAAACTAATTAAAGTTAAATTTTAGTTAGTAACATTAGTAAATTACAAGGGTTTTAGTGTTAGATTTAGCTTCGTTTTAATAAAATGGGTGTTTATTTAATAACATATGTAATGAGAGGTTTTTGTGTAAAGTTTAGGTAATTGTGAAAACTTGGAAATGTTGAGGGTGTAAGTGTAAAAGGGTTAGGTAAGGTTTAAGGTCAGAAATTCCTCAAGACACCACAACTTAGGATTAATCTTGCATAGCCACCTCCTTCTTGCATGCACACTTCATGCACACCACCTCCACCGTGCATGAAACAACCACAACTCTTTTGGTGACACCTCCTCCTACACCATTACTCATTCCCTTTACCCTATATCAAGTGTTCAGATCAATTTAACCAAAATTAAAATCAGAAAATTTCAAAGGATAGAAAGAAAACATAAAACACATAAAAGAGAATAAGAAAAAGAGAGAAGAGGAGAAGAAGTTGGTGCTACGGGTTTTCACCATCAAGTTAGGAGCTAAGGACTTGGGTATCTTGGAGGAAGCCTTTCAACCATCTTCTGTAGGTATAATCTCTATTCACAGTAGGATTTAGTTCTGTAAACTTTAAATTTTAGAAATCGGTTATCGGAAATTGATGTTTTAGGAAAATATAGGCTATGTGAATATCTGCTATAACTTAGATGATAACTAACTTAACCAAACAGTGCCTTAATATTGTATGTAGGACCTAGAATAAACCATAAGAAGACGAACTCCAGTGCTCGGATTTTGGCCGGCGACCATCACGAAAATTCCGGCGTCGCCGGATTTCTTGGGGATTTAGGTATTGTAGGTTTTAGGGTAGGTCTCTGTTTATGTATTACAGTGTTTGGTATTGTTTGTTTAATTTATTTTAACAGTATATGGAATCTGGAAGCTAATATCTGAAATAGGGATTATGATTCTAAAACACGACACAGATGTTCGTAACGCATTTCTGTTTTCTGTTACGAACAGCGATTGGTTAAAATCCAGTTAGTATAGGTCTTAGATAGTTTGAAATAGTATGTAGTATACTTAATACGGAAAACTTCTATTTTCATGTTTTCGCCGTATCGGAGTTTAACCGTTTCTTATACGAATTAATATCGATGTTAGATTTGAGTACGAGAACATCGGAGGCCGCAAGGAAAGGAAAGGAATTGATGATCTGAGTTGATTCGACGTATTCCGGTGAGTAGACTAAACATCTACAGGGGGATTTTGTATGGATGGCGTGATACGCCGGTGGTTTAAGTTTAAATTCCAATCGTTCCTTCGTTTATAAAATTTGATCGTATGCATTCATATATATATATATATATATATATATATTATCATTGTTAGAACATTGCACAAATTATCGATGAGTCATGCTGCACATGCACATATCTATATGTTATACTACATCGATATTAACATGTCACATATACACCTAGTACTTATTATACTAAATATGATTCCCATCATACCTTAAACATCAAGAATGGTAGTTATCTTCCATAAATGCCATCATGTTTTATCTCCAAGTATTTGTAGTTCTGATATAAGGTGCATTAGATTACTACTGATTTATGGTTTTGAGTTTTATACACAATTGAATGGATTCAATGATTTTCATGATTGATGTGACATGTCCACCTTGAAATGTCTTTTTTTGATTTGGTTTTGTTCCGAACCGGGTGGGGTAGCTATATGGTTACAGAATTTCTTACGTATATCCGGGCTGGGTGGGGTAGCTATACAGCCGGATTCATTGTATACCCGGTTGGGGCCGAGGGACAGGAAAGCCGCACTTTATGCGGGGAGCCTAACGAGGATACTTGATACCGAAGACAGTTGTGAACACGGCGGATATCTAGGTGATACCGACCGGTGTTATTGATTGACAGGATCGTTCGGGGAATGATGCCTGATGAAACACCAAAGATTTGTGTCGATGTTGGACGCGAGAAGAAAATGAACCTTATTTGGAAAATAATTGATGAGAATTCAGTTTTGATTTATACATTGAGTAGTACATATTCATGCTTCCATCTGTTATTATGCATCACGTTCATTATTGTTGATATTAGTTCTAGATCGGCATACTTACATTATCAGCCGATATATGTTGGTATTATTTGTTGGAGATAGTGCCCTCAGAATCAATTGTTGGATCGCAGGCACGTGATTGCAATGATTGAGGGATGACCTATTCCGGTAGGTCAGTCTTACTCAAGATGATAACAAGCTATCTGGTTTATCTTTATCATCGTGTACTGCTTTAGGTGACCTTACAAGTCACTATTGCGCGTTGATAGAGCCCCTAGGATTCTTGCTTGACAGCCAGCAGTATGAGGGCGATCATATACGTAGGAGCTGGTAGTCTATAAGCACATCCTTAAAAGGTCCCTAGTCGTGGGAGTTTCGAGACAGGGCATCGATACTCCAGAGTAGACTAGTGTATACAGTCGAGACCCCGACGAGGGGCGGTGTCAGGTCTTGCAAGCCGCTGGTGACAGTTGGTTCACCTAAGATGTATACAGGTGCTCATTGGGTTATGAGTACACCGGACAGGACTCGCCGGGAACATGCTAGTTGGTCTTATACCTGACGTCAGATAGCAGTTCCCTGGTGACATGTGTACATGTTAGTTCATCGACCTGAGGATCGTCATTTGTCTCGTGTGAGTTCCCACTGTACTTTGATTACTACCCTACCACGCTCAAAGGAGATGTGCAAACAGGTTTTAGTTGGGTACAGTCCCGAGCCACATGGAGGCAGTGAGTGGATTTTCAAGGGTTCGTCTCTCCTGGTATTGGGGGTGAGGTCGCGCTGTGTCTAGGAGAGCCAGTACATGAAAGTCCTTGGCCATGCCAGGAGATTTACTGGTAGGTATTCCAGTAGTATCTCAGGATGTTCTGGGCTGATCTCCGACACGACTTGTACCGCTTTTAGGGGTCTGACTTTTACCACCCCCCTTGGCCCGCCATGCGATGCTCATAGACGAACGGACCGGACTGTACGGATATTGTCACTGACAGGCTCAGTAGAGTGTCATGATGAGTTCGCTCATCGACGTTCCTTTTGGTCAATTCCAGGTAGCCCGTTACGTATTGGCTAATACCTCTGACGTGCTAGTGGTTAAATCCACAACCAAGGTGTTGACGAGTCTTTAGAGTCCCCTACAGACAGTTGCTCAAGTTTCGGGGGAAACGCTGTAGAGGCCGTATGGAGATATGGCAGGGTTCAATCAGATAGGTGCGGTATTGCACGGATCATGATCGGACGGAAAATACTAGCGGGCTTTGGTTTAAGCCAGATCCTAGTATTGTATAGTGTAGATTTGTCTCATTGCATTTGTATTTCGGTCGGAATACAAATGCGGGTATGTATATAAAGTAGCGGGATTTTTCTGCAATTTATTACGGTATCAATTTTTGGAGTTTCCAGTTTGCTTTCCGTTTCAGCCAATTTTCTTTGTATCTTTCGTTGGCTGAAGATTGGTGGAGGAGGGCTTATTTGCATTTGTGCAAATAAGCATTTTGGAGGGTGGTCTTTGCATATTATTGCTTCATGATGGTTGCACCCTCATTTGACTTTCTTTGGATAATCATTGCTTGACTTTCTTATTCATCATGGTTTACTTTTGGAGTCATCTTGCTTGATGATGATGGCTGGTTATGATGAGGGAGTGTGGTTTGCTTTTTGACTTGATGATCTATCATTCTTTTTCCTTGTATTATTGATACACCCCCTTGGATTTTTTCCCATCCTCCTTCACCTCATATGGCTGGCCACATAGTGTAGGGACTGTCCCAATTCTTTGTGTGGGAAAATCCTCTCATCTGGCTTTGCAAAATGATATAGCTCCTCCTCCAAAAGTTCACTCTTTTCCTCCACCATTATGGCAACTTCCTCAAACCCCATGAGAGACATAGCACTACACTTATTCTACAGCAAATCTTGGGCACGTCGACTCGTCAACTTCGTGCCCGAGTTGCCTAGGTCCAGAGGTGGGAGCCCGTAAAAGAAGCCGGCGATGTGGTGCCCTTCCGGCGAAGAGGTGGAGACCGGAGATTCCGCGGGAGATCAGGACGACGATGAGAAGACCGAAGGACTCGGATTGCTCGGTATATATCTCTATCCCATTCTTTAGTTAGCTAGAATTAGTTTAATGGCCCAACCCGGGATATTTGTACGCGGTGGTACCGGTCTAAAAGTTATAGAAAATTATCGCTTCCACATTTTGCCTTCGGAAAGACGGCCGGTGCGCCGCCGTGCACGTACACTAGTATCAGAGCCATGCCATTAACCTAGTCTAGCATTGTCTAATGTGTTTACATATCCGATCGAACAAAAATCCCAAAACCTCATTTTCATGTACATCTGTTCTCTGTCGATTTTGTTTTGGCTCAGAATTTCTTTTAAAGTGTTGCAGAATGATGTGCAGGGAATTCTAAGACTTCTGTAGAAATTTGATCACGTGAACACACTATCCTACCGCGGAACCGCGGCCAAACCCTTTCTTGGGCCGCGGTTCTGCCGCAGTCTTTACTGTTCAGTGTATCAAAGTTTTACAGAGAGTCTCTGTGTTGAAAATAGGGGTTTTAGTATATTCTTTTTGGGCCCAGAATTTCTTTATATGCTACATTAGTGCTTGGGGCCCACTTGGGTAAATTTGATCGATCGAAAATTTTAAACACATTAGTTCACAGTATTTACATTATATCTGCGACCGTGAATGTCACTTGATCGGTAAATCCTATCTTACTGCTATAGCCAGGTTAGACGGATTTGTGAACGTGACATTCACGTTGATGTTCTGTGTTGTGCTGTGATGTTGCGGATTGGTCGTGGGGATAGCCTGGATGCAATGTTAGTACAGATTTGGTGTATTATGTATATTTGATATTGTGGGGCGAGCGTCCGACATGTGGACTGCCGTCACTGCCTGTTTGTATATTATTCTTTTGGGGCATGACCGGGGTGAGGTCGATGTACCCGTTGTATGTATATTTTACTTTCTGTACTAGGATTACCCCGTGGAGGGGTGCACGGGTAGCCGGGTTCTAGAGGGAAACGGGCCCGCATCTCATGGCCTTGAGATAGAGGGGGCCTCACTCTAGAATTGGCGGGCTATTCGCCGCACTCGTAGGGGGTACAGGTTGACCCAGGAGGGGTGCCCAAGTTACCGGATTCCGTGAAGTGCTGGGTGGTCCATTCACGTTGCTAAAAGGGGCTGCTGTCACGACCCGAAAGTATGGAACATGACCGGCACTTAAACTACGAACGTCTCGAGGCGTACGTAATCTAAGTAAACCGAAAACCCAGAAATCCAAACCAAGAAAAGTAGTAGAGTGAAGGAAAACCAATTTAAAATCAAGTAGTTTTAATAGCATAAGCCGAGTTATGCGGTTTTAAAAACATCAAGTATTTCCTGAAAATTTCGGCAGAGTCTCCTTTGTAAATTCTGGCTCCCAAACGGGATACAACATGAATAGTATACGAAATCAATAAAAAGGCATCCCCAAGCGGGAGCTAGCTCTTCGTCAATCGACGGTCACAACCATACAAGCAATATAATATACAACGCCAACGGCGAGGATTAAAATTCAAAAGAAACTCAAAACCACAAGAAAACCGCAGAAATATAACGCGCGACTCTAAGGTCGAAGGAATAACATCACTGGTCTCTATCTCAAGATAAATACATGTTTGGTTGATGGAACTTCTAGATACAACAGAGTAATAATATACAAGTTGTATAATGGGGGGTACGATACAAGTAAACCCACCTACTAGCAAATCACCCGAAGGAAACTATGCCCGCAAGCCGTAAAGAAACCTGTACGGCAAACCTGCAAGGAACTGGGGCACAACGGGGGTGAGTTTCCAACTCGTGAATAGAAAAACATCTACGGAAAGAAATCGCATAAATAACGCAACCTAGGTCAATGATCATAATATATCCTCAATTATATATATAACATGCAACCTATAACAAGGCTAGGGTAAATATCTAACCCGAGTGTAATCTCATGTGCCCGTGTCAGTGCCTCAGGTAGCAATATATCATATGAATGAGGTATGAATGCATGAAAACAGAATACATGTAAATGAAGAAACTGTTTTCATAATTTAGTGAGATTTCCTTTGTATTTTTAAATGAGATATCATAAATGAAATCAACATAAAACAGTGCCTAGCATCGGCACAAAACGTAATCCCAATATCTCGATATCTCTGTATCACAGTCTCTGTACCTCAATATATCGAAATCTCAATGTCTCAATCACAATATCTAGGGCGCCGTCAGTCCAGACCGGCCCCTACCATCCATCTCAAGACCACGACGGTATCCTCCGGATATCCGACGCGTCGGGTAATATCACCGGTAGGTAGTGCTCCCCTGCCAGGCTCACACCGTCATCATCACGCGCTTCTTGCCCCGGGATACCTTACCGGGTCCACCATGTACCCGAAACAGTTCATCCGTCTCCTCGAATCGGGTCTCGAAATCCATCAGCAAACTCATGGTGGACGACTCATACATCATGGGAAAAAACCGCACTTTTTATTTAAAAAGAGAGAAATCAGTTTATATAAGTTTTGCGGTTCCCCCCCCCCAAATCCAGAAAATCTCATGGAAATCCGAATCCAAATCATCAATAGCATGTAAAACCATGAATATAGGCATAACAATGAATAACAGTATGCATGAAGTGGCAAGTAATAACTACAATGTTAAGCTGGCCTATAAGGCAGGTACACTAATATCATGTCAAATTACTAACTAAGAAGCTAAGTCAAGCAAAAATATTTTCTAAGGTGTACATGACATGGCAATTACCGATGAAGATGTGTATGAGCCGGCAAGTAAGTGTACGTGGTACATACGCATCATCGGTAATGGTGCTGGTGTCCTAACAATATGATATCAACATTGCAATAAGAAATTATAACATAAGTATGCGATGCGAAGCGAACCACAATAATAAGCTGGAGCTGAATACAAGACGCAACTGTAACTAACCTGCATTAATCTAATATAAGTCCTACAAATGGTGCCTTTTGAAATAACACGAACCATGGTGTTTTGAAACTAGGGGCTACGGTGTTTTTATGAAAATATACGTCTTTTGAAATATCCGTAGGATCCCTTGGGCTATCTTTTAAAATACCCACGATTCGTTAGTTTTTGAAATAGGTAAGAATCGAATCTAATCTAACAACTAAACTAAACTAAAGGGCTAAGCTAACAAGCTGGAGAACAGGTAAGGAAACCGCCTAACATCTGAGTCGATCCATATACATACTTGTATATATATTAGTCGGTGATCCCGCCTCAATAATATCATATCCGATACCATATCTACAATCAGACATCCCAAGTCAAGTGTGCGGATCGATCATCAAGATATAGCTCGTACGTAAATCCGTCGTACGGCATCCCCAAATCTGGGTACGGGTCAATATCATATTCCTCACACCATTCCTCTGGTATCCTCTTTATTCAAGATCATAGTCTAGGGTACTGACCTATGTCTAGTACAATACTAATATCCTCAATATACTCATGATCTGACTACAGATCGACAATCTCGTACAAACCGATACCGTCAGCACATAGCATCATCAAGGGTATACATCGCCCGATACGGCCTAATATCAATATCCTAGCATATCATATCTCATATCACGATCACATGTCGACCATTTTGATTATAGCACTATTCACCCGTATCGTCGTTCAAAGACCCGCTATAATATCAGGACGTATCTCTAATACGAATCCTGTCATATCACCGATATCACAACCTCAACACAAATCTTATCGACTCATCTCAAACCTAAGTATCATCCTCAAATCCGTATGTGAACACATAGTCCCATACCCATGTGAACACATAACTATATATATTCCCGTAAACAAAATGGAAGAAGAATGTATGCAAGTATGGGTAGGTGTGTGCATATATGGTGCGACCACTACTCTAGGGTTTCGCGATACTAAACCATCCATATTTATCATCAATAAACTCAAACAAAATATAATCAATAAATGTGTGTATACGTATTCGTATACATCACCACGAACTGCGGGGGTGCTATACGCCATCCACCCGACTTCTCCCCGTAGATATAAATCTACTCACCTGGTCCTCGCTCGCCGGTGCCGACGTCGCCATGCGCTTGCTTGTCGTCTCGAAGTCCACATGGGGTACCTACATATCATAACGCACCGTATGGCATTAAAATCCAACTCATGACCAAAACGACACACGAATCCCACATAGGTCAAAACCTATGGTTGCCTTCACAAATCGACCCAAAAACCCTCGACGTCGGTGTACAAACGCCAAATCATTGAGAAAGATCCCAACACACTCATTTGTACAATTACAAGCACTAATTATAATATAAAATAGCTTAAAATTCACAAAAAGCCCAATTTCACTTAAAAAGTCATTTTCCCGAAAATCTAGCAAGCACAAATCACCGTTTTAGTACAAAACACGATGTATAAACGAATTTAGCGGCCACAATATTCACTAAATATCTTAAATAAGTCATAAAAACAATTCCCATAATTTAATCTCATTAAATTCCAAAAACCCTAAAATTCTAGTTTACAAAATACCTAAATTTTAACAATTTCATAACAAAAATGCACAAACTACAATCTAGCTTAGATTTGCATGATCTAAAGCATTAAACTACACTTAATAATGTCAATGAAGTCATGAAAAACCTAATTAGATTTTTATTCTAACATTTGCAATAAATTTCCAAAACCTAGTTTGCATAAAATTCCAATTTTAACAATTACAAGCATCAATTAGTAAACTAGCAACTAGGTTAGTTTTAGCATCACATTAACATGTTAATCCCCACATCAAGATCAATACCCAATGAAGAAAACCCTAATTTGATTTACAAACTCTTTTCTTGAATTTTTCCAACCAAGCAATTAAACCTAATTAAACATCTAATTAGCTTCAAATGAGGTATGATAGCAACAATTAAGTAACTAAGCAACAAACAAACCATGGAACAAGGATTTATACCTCACAAAACTTGAATCAGCATCCAACCTGTTAGTGTACATGCCCTAGAGGCCATTACTGCATCATACTAGTTTGTATATTACTTAATGGAAGCTTGGGATATTCACCGTGTATAAACAATCTTGCTCAATATAGTAGTATGCTACTTGGTTTGTTTCTACTTCAATGTGTACTTGTGTTTATTTTAGTATATCACTTATACGCATTAGTGGAGCCCTTAGGATCTTTGCTTGATTACCAGCGTTGTGATGGCAGTCACACTAGTGGGGGCTGGGTAATCTATAAGCACATCCTTATACAGGTCCCTAGTCGCAGGACTGTCGAGACAGGGCATCGATACTCCGGAGTAGACTAGCGTATGCGCTTCTCATCCCAGTGTGGGAGATGGTCTGTCCCACAGCCATCAGTACGTCGTACTGTAGATAGTATACGGGTGCTCGTTGGGTTACGAGTACACTGGACAGGACTCGTCGGGAACTGATAGGTTGGTATTATACCTATCGTCAGTTATCAGTTCCCAGGTGACATGAGTACAGCTTAGTCCGCTGACTTGACACTGGCACTTCGCCTCGAGTGTGTTCCCACTGTGCTTTGATTACTACCCTACCACGGCTCAAAGGAGTCGTGCAAACGGGCAGTAGTTGGGTACAGTCCCGAAGCACTTGGAGGCAGTGACGGTTAGACAGGATTCGTCTCTCCCGGTATTGGGGGTTGACATCGCGCTGTGTCTAGGAGAGCCATTACACGAGTAGTCCCTGGCCAGGGCAAGCGAGATATACTGGTAGGCTTCCAGTGTTATCTCAGGGTGTTTTGGGCTTCACTCCGACACGACTTGTACCGCTATTAGGGGACTGATGTTTTACCGCCCCCTAGGCCCGACATGCGATGTATTAGACGAATAGACCGGACTGTACGGAGACTGTCACATTCAGACTCGGTAGGAGTTCAGATGGGGTTCACCTCGTCAGCCTTCTTGTCGGCATCTACCTGGGGACCGTTACGCACAGCTAGTGCCGCTTGCGGTCTGTGGTTAAACCCACTGCCAGCGTAGTGTCGAGTCTTTAGAGTCCCACACAGAGGATATTCGCCTCTGGGCAAAACAGAGTAGAGGTCGCATGGTTTTGCGACAGGGTTCGTTCTCATTCCCGCACTTGTGCACGTTTGGAGTCCGGACGGATTTTACTGGCTGGCTCTGGTTTGAGTCAGATACTGGTATATGTTTTGGGGTTGCTTTTATCTCTCAGTATTCATGTTCCTCGGAACAAGAATGCAGGTGTGTATGCACAGTTGTTTGAGGAAGCGGAAGAGGACTTTCATTAGGGTTTCGGAACGGGTGCGTATGCACAGTTGACAGTCGTCTTTTTCCAAACCCTAATGGATTTATGTTATATCAATTAATAATATTAATAAAATGAAATTGTGTCATGGTTGGATTTTGTTGACTAGTTGACCATGGTTGACTTGTTGACCATGGTTGAAGTTTTGACCATCATCATTACAAAAGAAAGATGCTCTTTGATTCTAGCATTTTCATTTAATGTTTGAAATGATAATGGTCATTCCTAAACCTTCCATCAACTATTTCATTTTCATTATTATTATTAATTTGATAATTCTTTTTCTTTTGGTATTATGGTTGCAAGAAAGAAAAAGATAGCTCATTCTATCATTTAGCTTCTCTCTCCTCACTTCATCTTCTTCTTCCTCTAGCAAAAGGAGAATCCTTCTCATGTGTTGAGAATCCCTCTCCTTAAAAGAAAAGCACCCCTTAGACACTCTCTACTCACTCTAGGATCAAAGGTTTAGCAAGCCGAAAATTCTAGTTCTCTCAAAGTTCGAGAAAGAGCCCGAAGGTTGAACCCTCACGTGGATCCATCTTTGACGGAAGAAGGCAACAAGGAAGAACCGTCAACCTCTACAAAAGTTTGAAGAAGAAGGAGTTCAAGTTAGGTATAACCATCTCTCCGAGTAGCTAACTCTCTTTAGCTTGTTTGCTAGTTTAGTTTAGAAAAGATCCCGACTCTGTTAGTCCATGTTGCCCCATGCGCTAAAAATTTGATTTTTATACCGTTTCCGCCTCCCCGTAAGAACCGGGGGTCGCAACGTGGACTTACAGTGGTATCAGAGCCTAACTAAACTTAAACTAGCTTGGTAGTGAAGTGTAACGAAGTTCGGAACCGAAAAATCCAAAAACCAAACTTTTCAAAAACCCTAGTTTCTGTTAAAAATTTTTCTGGTCAAAACAAAATTTGTTATACACCTAAATTCGGCTCAGGGTTTTGTGAGAACACCCAAGAAAAAGGATCCCCTGATTCCTTCAAACCGCCGCGGTTCCGCGGCAATAGGTATGCATTTGCCGCGGAACCGCCGCCGTTTAAGGTCCTCTCGTGATCGGGTTTTGTGCAGTATTCTTCTGGTAGGGTTTTGGGATTTTTCAGATATATTATATGTGCCCAGATTTTCCAGAATAGAAATTTATTTTTGGGGGCCTATAATTCCGTATTTTTTCCGAACTTCACTACACTTGGACTATATTGGTTATATCTGTGATGTTTGTATGTATTGAACGTCGGCTAATCGCTATAAGTCGATTAGTCGGGGTTATACATCTCTATGTTCTGTGTTTGATATTGGAATGTGTATATGAATGTGTTGGACTGTCGCGGGTGAATAGCCGGGGTGGATGTGAGATGAACTTTTGTTTTTCTTTCATTCATTTGTAATATGTAAATTGATGTAATATTATTATTTGTTTGGCCGCACAACCGGGTCGGGGTTGTAGCCGTCATTGTATAATTCTTTTTACTGTTTTTGCTCCTAGGATAGACCCATGGAGGGGTGCACAAACTGCCGAGTACTTGGCGGGTAGTTTGCCGCACCCGTAGGGGTCTTGGGTGGGGTTTTGGCTATTCACCGCGACCGTGTAATCCGCTTTTCGTTGCAGGCTCGAACGGATTGCGGATTCCTAGTATATCCAATGTATTCATCTGTGATCTGTAATGTCTATCATTGCAATATTTATAACTATTTAGGCGTTGCTTATGTTTTACAGCCGCGCTAGCCCAGCCCCCGCTCTGTCGTTAGTTAAGTAACCTAACGGGTGATGACGGGGCCCCGTGGCGAATGCGAATGGCATAAGCGTACGTCATATTTTGGTTGTTTTCTGCAATGGTAGGATTTAAATGATGGGACGCATTAAAAGAACTAATGCAAGAATATCACGCATTAAAAGAACTAATGCAAGATAATAAACCAAGCTAAAGTCGTTGGAACACTTTCGAAAAACCACTCGGTTCTTTTCAAAACTAACTTTTAAATGCCGAAGATTTAGCCACTCCTTTTAAAAGCTATCTCGTTCCATCGATTATATCAAGTTCACTACGTTCACGGTTTCGCCAAAACCATTCGTAGCCCTCCGTCGTTTCGTATGAATATTCAATAGTATTCAAGCTATGTTTGTTGACCTTCGTCAAGGCATAGAGATTGGTAGCTGTTGGGTATTCATATGTAGCATAGATAGATGCGTTGGTTTGGGACAGTCGTATTGCCTTGTTGACCTTCGTCAAGGGTATATACGGGTGGGTTCAAATTAACCTGGAAAATGACGGGCAGAACTTGACATGTGACTTATGATTTGTTGACCTTCGTCAAGGTCATAAGAGCATGGGGAAAAAATCCACATCGGGAGTTTCATAAGTACTGAAACTTGCTGGATTTGCATACCATTTGGAGTGTGGTGATTCTGGTAGGATTCCTTCAGTTTCGTCACGCGATGATATTTGGATCCCGATCCTACTATGAGTATATGCTACTCTACTCCTCGGGAAAATTCTCACTAAACGATCGATGCTATAAACCTAGTAGGTGCCTAGAAAGGTGTTAGCGGGGCTACGCCCCCCAGGAAAAGAGGTTATTTAATTAAGGAACTTCGCGAAAGCGTTGGAAAACCACCCTCGAAGTACCGACACTAGCCTGGCTGAACGGTTAAGCAAGTATTGTGCGGTGGGATTGATCCCGACTAATTCTTCCTTTATGGTTTGAGGAGGGATTCGAGAGACAGTGGGAGCCATCCTGTTTAAACAAATTAAAAACCACTCTAAACTTGCAAGAGAATTGTGCTAAAGTGTTTCTTCTCTCTCTCCTAATTGCAGCGACCAATCAACATGACTGGACTTAAGTTACTGATCAGTCGAAAATACTGTATTTCTAACACGGCAATTTCCCTACCTTTTGCAGTCAAGTAAAGCTATCCGGTATTCATATCACTCATATTTGCAAAACACATGTAAAATATTGGATTACTTGTACTGTACACTAGAACCAGCACTTTTAGGGAAATTGTGTGTGTTTCATGGCATCGCATTATCCTTGTATTGCGCAACTCTTGTCTCGGTGAAATTGTGCAGGAAATTCCAGAAGCAGGGCCTAATTGGGAAATGAACTAATAAAAGACACACCAATTCAAAGGCTAAAGATCTGGAGCAATACAGAAAGGCCAAATAAAAATCCAAGTATCAGAAAGAGGCCCACCAGTCAGCCCAAGAATTACCATGTGAAAAGAAATCACCAAGGCCACCAAAGGGCCGCGGATCCGCGGCCCAAGCCCCTTTGGCGCGGCGGATCCGCGGCCAATTGAAGAGATCATGTCTTCAAATTTCATCACATGCTCAATTGCAACGGCCAAAGCTTCCAGAAGACCCCAGAAGCTCCACGTGGCACATCTAGAAGGCTCGGATAACTAACTCTTGGAGGGAGATTCAAATTTTAGTCTTAACAAACTTTTTGGAGGGAAATTTAAATTTGTTGCTAACTAACTTGTGGTGGGAATTCAAATTTCAAATCTTAGACCTAGAATTTGAAAAGTCTATAAAAAGGAGCCTAGATCTAGAGGGGAAAATGTTCAAGAATTATCACCATCTTCTACCCACAAGTTTAGTGACAAAAGCTTGTGCCAAATTCAAATTCCCATCTCCAATTCAAAATCAAGATCAAGATCCCGAGATCAATTTGAGCAAGAGAGCCTTCAACCTTTAGCAAGCGACGCCGGATTTCCAACGGAGCAAGAGATCCACGCTGATCCGCGACTCAAGGAGCCGAGCGAAGCCGAAATCGACGATCTAGTTCCTTCTTTTGTAAATTCAAGAGAGTTGTAACGAAATTTTTTGATAAATAAAGGTGAATTTTTCTATACTCTTGCTTATCTTTTAATTCAAGCATAATGATTAGAATTCAATTTGTGATTGTGTTTGTGATCATGATGTTTGAGTAATCTCCACTCGTATAGGAGTTGTGACGATCTTTAGATGATGATGATTTAGATCTTTCTACAATTCTTAAATCCTATAATGTTTGGAAATTCTAGTGAATCAAATGATTAATGACCTAGTTTCGAGATGATGCTTTCTTGATCGTGTTCACTCGAAACTAGGGAACAACTATTAAACATTTGATTGACTAGGAGCTAGAATTCGAATGTGATCCATCGAAAGGACAAAGGATGAGTTGCGGAATCCCTAATTTTCTCGCAAAGATCCTTAAACCCCGATGAATTTGCATCGATCTAGTATCAATTCATTAATGGATAAGAATTAGTAATCTTTAGATCTCATCACATCTATAGATCCGATCTACTCCTACGAGCCATACTTCTAATCTTGATTGTTGGTTGGAAATTATCTCTCATCCCTATTCTTGCTCTTTAATGTTTCTTTTAGATCTAGATTTTTCTTACTTTTTGATCTACAATTACAAATCATGAATTGTTTTCTTTTCTTTGCCCAAAATTTTCAACTCATCTAATTCAAGAATTGAACGGAACTCACTTTCCCTGTGGACGATCCGCAATTTACTAACGCGCTACATCCGACACCGTTATTGATTGCGGTCAAAATATTTTTTGATTGTGATTTCTAAAATCTATTTTCTCAAAAACACTACACAATCGGAAAAATCATCCAATCAAAATGGCGCCGTTGCCGGGGATCGTGTGCTATTTGTTCATTTTTTGAAATTTGAGTTGAAAAGTTTATTCCATCAATTTTTTTTAGATCAAAACTTGCACGAAATACTAATACGTGTTGTTGTGGTTAATTGCAAGGAGATCTGGAGCTTTCTGGAAAATTGGAAAATTATTTGGTGAATTCCAGAGGACTGAGGAAGAGAACAGGAGCATTACCAAATTTTTTAGTACAGAGAAGAGCTTGGGGAAGCGCGGAACCGCGGCATTAGGAGCTAGTTGCGGCGGAAGCGCGGTGCTTCAAGGGGTTCTCTGGAAAAATTTTATCAGGTAATCTCTAACTTTCTTATCACCTCTCTAAAATCTGCTCCAACTAACAATTTGTTGCAGGTTTCTTTGCAAATATTCGCAGCGCGCAAAAAGCAAAATAAAATTTGTGCTTGTTTTTGATTTTGTGGTTGTTTGCATAACTAATACGGAAATTAAGGGGCACGGCCAAACCAAATTAGGTGGGGAGTTCATTACCCTTCCTAGGCCCCAAAAATCACAAACCTGCATCCGCATTACCCTCATTAATTAAAAAATATCTAGAGATGACTCTAAGGACCGTCGCGCTCACTTAGGACAGAAGAAGGCCGTGGGTAATTCATTGCTTATCCGCGTTTCTCTTGTGGTGCCTAGGAAAGTGTGTCGAAGGCTAGTGGTTACTTAATTAGGCCCACTACTTACGTAGTGGAGAACCTCCCACTTACCTGGCACTTACCTGGCCATAGGAGGGACAAAGAGGCAGTGGAGGATTCTATCCTGCGTCTTGTCTTCTGGCAGTTAGGAGCGGTCTAGAGATTGGACCTAGGTGACCATAAATTTTAGGGTATTTCTTGTTGCATCATATTTTCAAAATCCGTATCATTTTTCAAAACAAACATCGCACTCACTTCAAATCCCCTAATTATAAATCACGCTGCCACTTGTACTAACCTCTTTTAGTACAAGATAGGCTGGACACGGGATTCTAGTGCCCGTCTTGTCCGCGTCCCCTCGATCGACTCCGAAGTCGGTATTTCTCCATTTACCTTTCTTTTACCCCCCACCACACCCACACCGATGGATCAGTCTCCATCAAACCTCTTTGCCGCTACTCTACCGCCGTCCGTTGGTGCGCAGATTCCACCCCGCATCTCTCTCCAAGAGAGGTGTTACCCTTTGCGAGGTCCTCTCTCGACCTGCTTATCCATTCTACCAGCCAACGGGGATAACTTTGAGATCAAGCCCCAGTACATCAACCTTCTACCCAAATTCCACGGTCTCGAGACTGAAGACGCGTACGTTTTTATTACCAAATTTGAAAACGTATGCGCAATGATGGGTACATCACAACTTTCTGTGGATGCCATGCGTCTACGACTTCTTCCATTTACCTTGTGCGATATAGCCGAGAAGTGGCTGTATAACACCACCGCACATTCCATCACGAATTGGGAAGAATTCGTTGCGGCATTCCTTAAGAAATTCTACCCTATGCAAAAGATAGCTCGAATCCGTAGCGAACTCTATCAATTCTCCCAGCTTCCGGCTGAACCATTTTCAAAATACTTTGACCGATTCAAGGATCTTTTGGTTCAATGCCCACATCATGGCATCCCGAACTGGGAACATTGCCGAATCATATATGAGGGCAGTAACCCTACCACTAAACAAAACCTTGAAAACATGTGTCAAGGAACCTTTATGACCAAGGATGATGGGGAAGCGTGGAAATTTTTAGAAGAGTTCGCTGAAAAGTCACTTCAGTGGGAGACTGGAACCCAGCCATCGAGTAGGGGTGGCTACACCAAATAGATGTGTCCATAGGTGTTCGAGCTGAGATGGCAGCAATGCAAAAGAAGCTCGACGCTATGGAACACAAATTCCTAGCAGCCTCCCTAAACCCAATGTCGCTCCCCAAAACCGTTTGTGGGTGCTGTTCTGATCCTTCTCACTTGACGGAAGAATGTCCATTAAACTCTCAGTTTCGAGGTCTCGAGCATACCAATGCTGCATTTCAAAGACCTGGAAACGACCCTTTTTCTTCCACATACAATCAGGGTTGGAGGAATCACCCGAATTTTGCTTGGAACCAGTCCCAAAACACGGTTCCAAACCCGAATCAATTCCAACGGGTCCCTCCACTACAACAACAACCATTTCAACTCACCCAGCACCCCTACCAGTCACAAAACTTCCAAAACCAGGTCAACACTCCTGCACCTTCTAATCCTATGCAGTCGACCTGTTCTGACGAATTCTCTCAATTCGCTCAAACCATGAAATCACTCATGTCAAATTTCATGGAAGTATCGGCCGAGGTTAAGTCTTCCGTTGGTGAGATAAAGAAAAACTCAGCGTCCCAAGCTGAGAGTATCAAAACGATGGAAGCTGAGATTGCACGACTTAAGGCCGAAATGAGCGCGAGAGAGAAAGGGAAACTCCCAGCTCAACCTGTACCCAATCCTGGCTATTCACATCATGTGAATGCAATCACCACGTTGAGATCTGGGAGAGTGCTGGATAACCATGTTGGGGAAGAAGTTGATGATATTGATGATCCTATCAACACCCCGGCTGAGACCTTTCCTCACACACACGCTTCTGCTTCTGATTCTTGTTCTTCTACCCTACCGCCTTCTTGCGAGCCTATTCTCCATTTCCCTCTAGGCTCGACACCTCAGCCCACCTCTTTTACTCCTCCACAGACGATCCCCATTTCTATTTTGGGATCGGGGCCACACACACTTCTTTCTCCTATGATGGACCCAGCGCTTATTGCTAAAGCACCTTACCCGAACCGGTTAAGGGCTAACACATCGAGTCCACATATGGAGAAGATTATGGACATGTTCAAGCAAGTTAACATCAACATCCCTCTCCTAGATGCGATTCAACAAGTCCCCGCTTATGCGAAAATTCTTAAGGACTTGTGCACTAGGAAGAGGAAGACTCATGTGCCAAAGAAGGTCTTCATGTCTAATAGCATTAGCACTGCTTTTATCCCTCCACTACCAAAGAAACGTAAGGACCCAGGATGTCCTACGATATCGATTTCTATTGGGGATAAACACATCAATCGTGCTCTTTTAGACCTTGGCGCCAGTGTTAACCTGCTTCCTTTCTCAGTCTATGAGCAACTAGGGATCGGAGAGTTGAAACCAGCCCATTGCACTCTCCAGATGGCTGACCGATCAATCACCAAATCTAGGGGTGAACTGGAGGATGTGTTAATAAAAATCGGGGAATTCGTATTCCCTGTGGATTTTATTGTACTTGATACACAGCCTGTAGCGAACCCCCGGAATCAAATTCCGGTGATTTTAGGTCGCCCCTTTTTGGCCACTTCCAATGCAATAATCAACTGTCGAAATGGTTCCATGACCCTATCATTCGGGAATAGGTCAATAGAGCTGAACATTTACAGGATTGGAAGTGTACCCTCCGAACTTACTGCTCATGTCTGTTCTGTCGACTTAATGGATGTCGACAGCAGCGAATTTGATGATTCTCCTGATACCGATCTTGACTCTTTTCATACGTTGTTGTTTGACCCAACTATGTATCATACACATACGGACTCTTCCACCAAGATGACCGGGTCAACAACTAACACCGATTATGAATTACTTTTAGAGTCTGAAGATCACCCCGCACTTTGTGATGACATTATTCTTCGGGGTATTGATGAAACTTTTGAGGAGATCTTCGCTGATGAACTCGCATTTCTGAATAACACGGGTGTTGAGATGAATCATTTCCCAATCACTGAAATTGAACCTCCACCCCTTCCTCTGAACCGTAAAAAGAATGCGAGTTATCCATCGCATTCACTGCTTCGTCTCTCCAAAATGAGGCGCACACACACTCTCTTCCACCCCTTACCCTTTCCCCACTTCTTCTTCCACCAACCCGAGCACTGCATTGATAAAATCTTCGAATGGTTGGTGTTGATCTTCGGTCTTTGCAAAGCTTGGTATCGACCAATGATTCTTGACCCCCTCATGTGATTTTCAAAGTTTAACATTGCATAACTCAAGTTTGGGGAGGGGACAATTTTTCTGGCTCTTCAAAAGAAAATTTTTACAAAAAAAATTGCGAGTCAAAAATAAGTTTGGGAGAGGATCTTCACTTATATATTTTTCCCCCACTAATAAATTCCTCCCAGGCTTACAGGTTTTTGTAGATATAGCGGATGGCAACAGTGAGGACACTGTTGAAAACAAGTTTGGGGGAGGTTTGTGCTTAGTTTTGCATCATGTGCATATCATTTGCATAAGCACAAAACATTTCTTTAAAACCATAAAAATTTAAAATTTTTCAAAACCCATAAAAATTCTTGTGTAAATATTTTTCTTTTGGTTCATCAATTTTTGTAAATAGCTTTTCAAAACCCATTTCTTTGAAAATCTATAAAAATTTAAAATTTTTCAAAACCCATAAAAATTCGAAAATTTTCAAAATATAAAAATATTTAATATTTATAATAATAAAAGATTAGATAGTGAACAATTACATCCATGAGATTAGAAAAATTTAAGAAAACTGAGAAAATTAGAAGTTTTCTTATACGAACTAGTAATAAGTAGTTATGAGCCGTTGTCCCAAGGGTTAGTAAGATGAAGGACGTCACTAATCTGAGGATAAAAATAAGTCTGAAAAATAGTTTCTATTCTGGAAGCCAAACATTTTGAACGTTGATACCCTGCTATTCGCACTTACACACATCTTAAAGCCTGGGATAGTAGAGGATACCTTGAAATGCTCTTGTCTTAAAGCCAAAAGTATGGGAAAAAAAATTGTTTTAAAATGGTGAGAAAAATGGATACTGGTTTTGTTATCACCGAGGGCACTAAAAAAATATATAGCAAAAGGGTGCTTTTTCCACCTAGTGCCCTAAGGCCAACTGGTCTGGGAGTCACTGCTATGCCTGAGGTGGTGCAAGATGAGGAAAATACACCAAGCATGCAAGCATATTAGTAATCGGTCGGTTAGTATCTCAAGAAGTATTAACGGTCGCATAAAAGTGTGTGAGCAATCTCCTTTATCAAGAAGTACTGAGGTTGATGGGCAAGAGTACTGAGGTTGATGGGCAAGAGCATGATAGCTTGAATTGAATTCTCCGGGTGTAGGGATGTCTTTACACGCACGCAGGGTTATATGATCGATGTTTGGAAGACAGATAGGAATGAAGAATAAGACGATGTTTTATTGAGGGAGGACGTGATTTCTAACATCTTTTCATGACCATTAAGATAGGACTCATGACAACCGAAAAGCTAGCTTAGTTGGAAACCCTAATTTTCAAGGCTTTTCTTTTACAATTCTGGTCTTTAAATGTAATATTCATGATCTTCCTTTTATTATTGGATTTTGTGGGTGCAATCCGCTGAAAACCCTCAGGAGACAACACTCCTCCTACTAGGGACACCTAGAGGTTTAAAGGCTTGTTGCACGTGCTCAGTGCAATCGTGTTGCCTACGAAAGTGTGCTAGTTAGTTTTTCTCTTTCTTTATTTTCTCCTTCTCTTTTTAATAAAACAGTTCGATCGAGACGATCGAAAATAAGTTTGGGGGAATTTGATCAGTCGAAAATACTGTATTTCTAACACGGCAATTTCCCTACCTTTTGCAGTCAAGTAAAGCTATCCGGTATTCATATCACTCATATTTTCAAAACACATGTAAAATATTGGATTACTTGTACTGTACACTAGAACCAGCACTTTTAGGGAAATTGTATGTGTTTCATGGCATCGCATCATTCTTGTATTGCGCAACTCTTGTCTCGGTGAAATTGTGCAGGAAATTCCAGAAGCAGGGCCTAATTGGGAAATGAACTAATAAAAGACACACCAATTCAAAGGCTAAAGATCTGGAGCAATACAGAAAGGACAAATAAAAATCCAAGCATCAGAAAGAGGCCCACCAGTCAGCCCAAGAATTACCATGTGAAAAGAAATCACCAAGGCCACCAAAGGGCCGCGGATCCGCGGCCCAAGTCCCTTTGGCGCGGCGGATCCGCGGCCAATTGAAGAGATCATGTCTTCAAATTTCATCACATGCTCAATTGCAACGGCCAAACCTTCCAGAAGACCCCAGAAGCTCCACGTGGCACATCTAGAAGGCTCGGATAACTAACTCTTGGAGGGAGATTCAAATTTTAGTCTTAACAAACTTTTTGGAGGGAAATTTAAATTTGGTGCTAACTAACTTGTGGTGGGAATTCAAATTTCAAATCTTAGATCTAGAATTTGAAAAGTCTATAAAAAGGAGCCTAGATCTAGAGGGGAAAATGTTCAAGAATTATCTCCATCTTCTACCCACAAGTTTAGTGACAAAAGCTTGTGCCAAATTCAAATTCCCATCTCCAATTCAAAATCAAGATCAAGATCCCGAGATCAATTTGAGCAAGAGAGCCTTCAACCTTTAGCAAGCGACGCCGGATTTCCAACGGAGCAAGAGATCCACGCCGATCTGCGACTCAAGGAGCCGAGCGAAGCCGAAATCGACGATCTAGTTCCTTCCTTTTGTAAATTCAAGAGAGTTGTAACGAAATTTGTTGATAAATAAAGGTGAATTTTTCTATACTCTTGTTTATCTTTTAATTCAAGCATAATGATTAGAATTCAATTTGTGATTGTGTTTGTGATCATGATGTTTGAGTAATCTCCGCTCGTATAGGAGTTGTGACGATCTTTTGATGATGATGATTTAGATCTTTCTACAATTCTTAAATCCTATAATGTTTGGAAATTCTAGTGAATCAAATGATTAATGACCTAGTTTCGAGATGATGCTTTCTTGATCGTGTTCACTCGAAACTAGGGAACAACTATTAAACATTTGATTGACTAGGAGCTAGAATTCGAATGTGATCCATCGAAAGGACAAAGGATGAGTTGCGGAATCCCTAATTTTCTCGCAAAGATCCTTAAACCGCTATGAATTTGCATCGATCTAGTATCAATTCATTAATGGATAAGAATTTGTAATCTTTAGATCTCATCACATCTATAGATCCGATCTACTCCTACGAGCCATACTTCTAATCTTGATTGTTGGTTGGAAATTATCTCTCATCCCTATTCTTGCTCTTTAATGTTTCTTTTAGATCTAGATTTTTCTTACTTTTTGATCTACAATTACAAATCATGAATTGTTTTCTTTTCTTTGCCCAAAATTTTCAACTCATCTAATTCAAGAATTGATCTAGATTTTTCTTACTTCTAGATAAAAACATACTGACAGGGCCAAACTACAAAGATTGGCTCAGGAATGTCAAAATGGCAATCACTTACGACAAGCTGGGGTATCTTCTTACCACCAAAGCTCCCCCCGTCCCAGGTCCCACCTCCAGCGTCGCGGATAAGGAAATCCGTAAGACTTAGGAGATTGATTGCGCGAAGGCCATGTGCCTCGTGCTTGCCTCTATGGACAACGAACATCAGAGGAGGCACGAGAATATGGATTTGGAATCCATATTTCTTCATACAAAAGAACTGTATGGAGAGCAGTCTCGTATCGCAAGATACGAAGTGTCGAAGAAGTTGTTTTCGGCAAAGTTGGCCGCCGGATCATCGGTAGCGGACCACGTGCTTAAGATGATTGGCTACATTGAGGAGCTCGCGGAACTTGGGACCACGTTGGAAAGTGAACTCTATACGGATTTAATTCTCCAGTCCCTTCCATCCACTTACGCCCAGTTTATACTGAACTTCAACTTACAAGAAAAGAAAGTTGAACTTTCAGAACTCCTCAACATGCTGAGGAGCGCAGAGGGCACCCTACAGAAAGGTAGGGAAACACCCGCTTTGTTTGTAGGAGGATCTTCTTCCTCTAGGTCCAAGGCGAAAGCCAAGGGAAAGAGGAAGAAAGCCCCCGCCAAACCAAGAGGCGGTGTTAGTAAAGTGGGTACGAAGGGAAAGGAAAAGGCAACAATGATTGCGGGGAAGCTTGTGGGAAAAGAAGAATGCTTCTATTGTCATAAAAGTGGACACTGGAAGAAAGATTGCAGGGCTTGGAAAGCCAGGCCACAGGAACTGAAGCAGGTTGCGGCTTCAGCTTCAGGTGTGTATGTTATTGAAAACTGTCTATCGATAAACTCTACTTCCTGGGTATTGGATACCGGATCAGGATCTCATATCTGTAATTCTTTGCAGGCGTTGAGAAACCGTAGGTTTTTGAAGGCAGGTGACATGACCCTCAGAGTTGCGAACGGAGCTAGCATGGATGCTAAAGCCGTGGGGGACTATCACCTGGGAATGTCAGATGGGCATGTTTTGGTTTTGCGTAATTGCTTTTTTGTACCCAACGCAACTTGTAATATCATTTCTGTATCTTTGGTTTCTAAAGAAGGTTATGAATTTGCGTTTGTAAGTAATGTTGTAAACATTCACCTTAATCAAGTTCTGATTGGGTCAGGTACATTGAGCAATGGTATATACGTGTTAAACCAACCACAGATTTTCAATGTCCAGAATACACACAAAAGAAAGTCTCCAGATATCAATCAGGCTTTCTTATGGCATTGTAGACTGGGTCACATCAATGAGACATGGTTGACTAAGTTACATAAAGAAGGATACTTGGATCCGTTCGAGTATCAGTCTTATGCCACATGTAAATCTTGTCTCATGGGAAAGATGACAAAGACTCCGTTCACTGGACACGGAGAAAGAGCGAGCGAGCTCTTGGGACTCATACACAGTGACGTGTGTGGTCCAATGTCTACACATGCGCGAAGCGGTTATTCATACTTCATTACTTTCACAGACGATTTCTCTAGGTATGGACATGTCTTCTTAATGAAGCACAAATCCGAGGCCTTTGAGAAATTTCAGGATTACAAGAATGAAGTTGAAAAACAAACAGGAAAAAGTATTAAGATTCTAAGATGGGATCGAGGTGGTGAATACTTGAGTGCCGAGTTCCTGGACTATTTAAAAGAGAATGGGATTCTCTCTCAGCGTACTCCTCCATACACTCCGCAACATAACGGTGTATCGGAATGGAGGAATCGAACCCTATTGGATATGGTTCGTTCCATGATGAGTAAGGCTGAGTTACCGCGATTTTTCTGGGGCTATGCACTTGAAGCAGCTGCATATCTCTTCAACAAGGCTCCCACCAAGATCTATGAAAAAGTAGGTTTCCCCTTGATAGACCTTGTCACAAAATCCAAAGATTTTGGCAATGCTCATGGAGCTTCCTCTATGAATGAGCACGATGCCCCCGGCATGTCCATTTTTTCGGAGCATGTGGTTGTGGCGGGTTCACCTTCCAGTTTTCAGACAACGCGAATTTGCCTTGTTGGTATTGGTCTTCAACCTAGTTTTTGAAGACGTAGCAATCTTCGAGTGGGTGACCCATTACTCGATGGTAGAGACAATAATCAGGATGGTTGGCGTCACCGGGTTGCGATGAGTGTCTCGGCTCCGGCAAAGTGATGAGTTCATTGCGCATTGCCAGTTTGAACAGTCTCTTTGTTTTATCTCGGGAAAATGAGTAAGGACGTCCCGGTTTCTTCTTGAGGGATTGGCGTGGGCGCACGTTGCTTTGGCGAACAACCGGTTTTAAGTTGCTCGGCTGTTGTTGAGTATTGGTGACAAAGGTCGCTTTCCCTTTGCCCTTTTCATTCCGCGGCTCTGACTTTGAAAGGGAAGGCTTATGACCCATCTGGTCCATTTGGGCCAGCTTTTCAATCAAGGCCTGGAAAGTGGTTGGCCTGAAAAACATCATGAACTGGGATATGGTCGCCTGAGGATCGAGGGTTCCTACAAACATGCCCACTGCAGGAGCCTCTTCTATGCGCTGTTCGCATTTCGACCATAGGTTCTGCCACCGTATCGCATACTGAACCTATGTTTCTCCCGGCATCACCCTGGCATTGATCAATGCCGTGATTAGGGTGCGTTCGCTAGCGCTTGTGAAACGCTGGGTGAATAGCAATTCCATCTCTGTAAAAGTTTTGATGGAGTCGTTGGGAAGCTCTGAATACCATTCAAACGCTGTCTCTGCCAAGCTGCCGACGAATTGGCGAAGTAGTAGCTTATCGTCACCTCCAGTGTTGCCGCACAGAGCCCTGAAATGAGCGACATGTGGATGGGGATTACCTGTCCCTTTTTATATATGGAACTTAAGAATCGTATATCCTGGCAAGAACTTTATTTAGTCGTACCAACCAGGATAGGGTCGTCCAGTCTTAACAATTTGGCCGGCCGCTTCGCTCGCCTGATGAGCTCGTATCTGTTGAGCGATATAGTAATCCAGGGCGTCTTTGGAGATGGTCTCCTCTTTGGCTGCTGATAGAGCCGAAAGAGGGTTCAATGTCTCCCCTCTTTCGTCTTCAGGGATAATCGGGGGGTCTTCAGCTGGAGGATCCGGCTGTATCATCATCCCGACCATATCTTGGAATAAAAGCGCCATTTGTTTTATGTTGGTCGCTTGTTCCGCGGCCTCTTTGTCTTTCCTCTCGAGCATTCTTCTTTTGGGATACCTACAACGGTAGCAAGGTTTCAAGAGGCATCATCCATGCCAAGTTTAAAAATTTGTCGTTTTAAGTAACCCTAACCGTAGATCTTTAACTAGAGAATCAAACAAAACTTGCAAGTAAACAACTTTACTTCTAATAGTTAGGGATTACAACCTTTGTATCCCATTCCTTCGCTTCATAAGCTCTGAGTTGAAGTCCCTTGGCTGCGATCATCAAGGTCCCGGATTCTAGACAGGCTCCATGAAGTGAATGAGGCATCTTGCTTGAAGTCTTCACTTTCTAAGATGATCTACCTTGAAGAAACTCTAACCCAAGCTCACACTTTTCTAATGATGTATTAGTGAAGTGAACACCCTAATCTAAGTGTCTAGAATAGATGAGGATGATGAAATAGGAATTTAGCTCTCTTTATATTTCTTTTTCTCTCAAACATTCATCACAAAAATAAAAGCTAGAAAGCTTTTGTGAGAGGAAGAAGAAGATGATCAAGTGTTGTGATGAATGAAATGAATTATTGTTGTGGTTAGAAATGCAACCAAGGTTAAGTATGTGCCATGGCTAACTCATGTAGAGAATAAACCATAGGCTAGGGTTAAAGTTAGGTTAACAAATATCAAGGATAAAACAAAGAGGGTGGACTTTGTCAAAGGATCATGAAGCTTCCTCAAAGCTCATCCAAAACAATATCCATCCAAAAAGAATTAACCATAAAGTAAATGTTAACCCAAGTTTTAAACCCTAGCACTGTTTTAACCCTAGTTGCATTTGTAACCCTAACATGTTACAATATTATATATCATATATATAATATTTTGTAACAAAAGAAAATAATACAATTAACATATATCACATATACATCAATGTATCATCAAGTGAGAAAAAGAATCTTTAAGTGAGCTTATATTAGTTAATGTAATGTAATATATCAAATATATAATTATACATTAAATTATCAAATCAACTCTTGATCCGATAATCCGGCTATATAACATATAACCGACTAATATAACATGTGTCATCTTATCAAATCAACACTTTATCCGATATCCCGGCTATATCACATATACCCGGCCGATATCACATATCGCGAGAATAGAATACGGTATCTCATATCGTATTAATCTCGGTCCCGCACATATCACACATGTGCTCCTACTCCATTTTTCCTGAGCCAGGAAACCTCTGTGTAGGGCTCTAAAGAATCGTCATTACGCCGACAGTAGGTGATGATCATATCAAACACCCACAAGCTGCAAGCGGTCAGCTAAATGTAACAGCTACCCAGGTATTGAGCTATCAGAAGATCAACAAGCAAGCCTGTACACACTCCTGTGAATCCAATCAGTAACACTACCGTACAGTCCGGTCTCTTCGTCTCATATGTCCCATATCCAGTCTAGGGGTGGTAAACGTCATACCCTAGTAACCGATAAGTCGTGTCGATGTGAGGCTTATAACGGGTCGAGGAACTACTGATAACTCTTACCAGTAGCACTCCATATCTGTCCTGGCCAGGGACTTCCAATTATAGCCAATCGAACACAGTGCAACATCAACCCCCAATACCAGGAGAGACAAAAACCCTCCTATCGCTCATTGCCTCCATGTGCTTCAGGACTGTACCCAAAAGCCACCGTTTTGCACGTTCTCTTGAACGTGGTAAGGTTGAAATCAAATCACAGTGGGAATGACACAAGGCTCTGTGACGATCTCGGGTCTACAGACTAACCTGTACCAGTGTCACCAGAGAACTTCTATCTGACGATAGGTATAATACCATCAAGGAGTTCTCAGCGAGTCCGTTCAGTGTACCCGGTCTCCACTGAGCACCCGTACACCATCTTTGATGTCAAACACCAATGGATATGGAATCATCCATCGCCCATCATATGGGTCAAGATGCGTATACGCTAGTCTACTCTGGAATATCGATGCCCTGTCTCGATACAGCCTCAACTAGGAACAGTTATAGGATGTACTCATGGACTACCCTGGCCGCACTAGTATGATTTACATCATAGTCCCAGTAGTCGAGTACATATCCCAAGGGCTTTATCAACATGTTAGTGCAAGACAGTAAACCAATACGAGTCAACATGTTAAGACAAAGTGAAACAACATAGCATACTATCATGTCGAGCAAGAAAGTTCTCTTTATATATATCTAAGCATCCACTATATTATACATCATATGTACAACAATGGTCTCTAGAGCATATATACAGCTAACAATCTCCTACTTGCACTAAGACCAGCTGTTGTAGTATCTCATAACCAACATCTCGAAGAGTCTCTCAAATTGTATCTGGGGTATGGCCTTCATGAGTGGATCCACAGTGTTGACCTTCATGTTAACTCTCCTGACCTCGATCTCGCGACGATCAACTATCTCCCAGATCAGGTGATACCGTCTCAGAATATGTCTGGACTTCTGATGGGACCTGGGCTCCTTGGCCAAAGCCACAGCTCCATTGTTATCACAATACAAAGGTATTGGATGCTCAATGGACGGAACCACACCAAGTTCAGTGATGAACTTCTTCATCCAGACAGCCCCTTTGGCAGCATCGTTGGCAGCGATGTACTCAGCCTCCATTGTCGAGTCTGCCACGGTTTCTTGCTTGGAACTCTTCCAACAAACCGCCCCTCCATTTAGGGTAAAGATAAATCCCGAGTGCGACTTAGATTCGTCCTTATTACTTTGGAATCTTGAATCGGTAAAGGACTCCACCTGAAGTTCCCCGTTACCATACACCAAGAACATCTCCTTAGTCCTTTTGAAGTACTTGAGAATGTTCTTCAGAGCTGTCCAGTGACTCTCTCCTGGATTTTCTTGATACCTACTCACTACACTTAGTGAGTATGCTACACCGGGTCTAGTACATAGCATCGCGTACATGATAGAGCCTACTGCCGAAGCATAGGGTATCCCTTGCATGCGAGCTCTCCCAAATCAGTCTTGGGAGACATCTCTTTGGAGAGAGTGAGTCCAGAGATCGAGGGTTGGTTCCCACGCTTGGATTCTTCCATACTAAACCTCTTTAGTATAGTGTCAATGTACCTGGATTGGGACAATCCTAGTATCCGTTTAAATCTATCCCTATAGATCTTAATTCCCAAAATGCAGGAGGTATCACCTAGATCTTTCATTGAGAATCTATGTGATAAGAAGAGCTTGACCAAGTGCAGCATAGGAACATCATTTCCTATCAAGAGTAAGTCATCCACGTACAATACGAGGAAGACAACCTTACTCTTTGCAACCTTCTTGTAGATACAAGGTTCATCTACGTTCTTGATGAAGTCAAACTCTTTGACTACAACATCAAAACAGATGTTCCAATTCCACGATGCCTGCTTTAACCCGTAGATGGATTTAAGCAGCTTGCACACCTTTCCGCTGCTCCCACTATCTACGAAGCCCTCTGGCTGAGTCATGTACACCCACTCCTCTAAATCACCATTTAGAAAGGAGGTCTTAACATCCATTTGCCAGATTTCGTAGTCATGGTATGCAGCAATGGCAAGTAAGATCCGGATGGACTTAAGAATAGCCACTGGAGAAAAGGTTTCGTCATAATCCACACCTGGTCATTGACGAAAACCCTTTGCAACAAGTCTAGCTTTGAAAGTCTCAACTTTTCCATCTACACAAACTTTGTTCTTAAATATCCATTTTCTCCCAATGGGTTTTACCCCTTCAGGAGCAACTTCCAAAGTCCATACTTTGTTGGTGTACATGGATTTCATCTCAAATCGCATTGCATCCAGCCACTTCACAAAGTCCCCACTCGTGATGGCCTGTTCGAAGCTAGTCGGGTCATCATCTTCTATGATTTAATCCTCGTTCCCACAGTCAATGAGAAAACCGTAGTATCTCTCAGGTGGATGAGGAACCCTACTAGATCGGTGGAGAGGCTGAGCTTCGTTGGGAGCTATCGAATCCTCTGGTTCTACCAAATTGTCAGTTATAGACTGCGCTGCTGGAACTTCTTCCAGTTCTACCTCAGTGCCACTTATTTGTTTCAGAAGAAAACCATTTTCTAAGAAGGTGGCATGTCAAGAAACAAACACCTTTTTTTCCTTGGAGCGGTAGAAGATATACCCTCGCGAATGCTTGGGATATCCTATAAACTTGCACAGAACTGACCTTGCCACGAGCTTGTCTGGATTTTGTATTTTCACATATGCCGGACAACCCCATATCTTAACGTAATTAAGATATGGTCTCTTTCCTTTCCATATCTCATATGGAGTGGTAGGTACAGATTTGGTGGGAACCATATTCAATAGGTATGCAGCTGTCTCCAGTGCATATCCCCAAAAGGAAATAGGTAACTCAGCGGTGCTCATCATAGAGTGCACCATATCTAATAGGGTGCGATTCCTACATTCCGACACACCGTTGTGCTGTGGTGTATAGGGAGGAGTAAGCTGAAAGAGAATCCCATTCTCTTTTAGATAGTCCCGGAACTCATTGCTCAAGTATTCTCCTCCTCGATCAGATCGAAGGATTTTAATACTTTTACCCGTTTGGTTCTCGACTTCGTGTTTATATTCTTTGAATTTCTCAAAAGCTTCAGACTTGTGTTTCAATAGGAACACATGTCCGTATCTTGAGAGATAGTCAGTGAATGTAATGAAGTATGAAGAACCGTTCCTGGCTTGTGTAGACATGGGACCACATACATCACTATGTATCAGTCCCAAGAGTTTCGTAACTCTTTCTCTGTGTCCATTAAACGGAGTTTTGGTCATCTTGCCTTTGAGACATGACTGGCAAGTTTCATAAGATGAAAATTCGAACGGATTCAAATATCCATCCTTATGTAACTTAGCCAGTCGTGTCGCATTAATGTGACCTAGTCTGCAATGCCACAAGTAGGATTCGTTCATTTCTGAACTCTTCCTCTTGTGTGTGTTTTGTACATTAAGGACTGTAGTTTGATTCAGAACGTATATGCCATTATTTAACGAGCCTGATCCAATCAACTTTTGATTCAGGAAGATGTTCATAACATCATCCTGTACAACAAAATTATATCCTTCTTTACTCAACAAAGAAACTGATATAAAATTGTATATCAGGGTCGGAATGTAATAGCATTCGTTTAGAATCAATGTATTACCATTTGGTAACACAAGGTGATATTCGCCAACTACCTTGGCTGCAACATTTGCACCATTCCTTACTCTTACGGGATGATCACCCTCTCCAAGTTCCCTACCTTTCCATAGCCCATGTAATATATTACATATGTGGGATCCCGATCCGTTATCTAATACCCAGGACGTAGAGTGAACTGAGAAACAGTTCTCGATAACTAACACACCCAAAGAAGATGCATCAGCATGCTTATTCTTCATTTGGGCGGCATGAGAATCCGTATATTCTCCCATTCTCTGTTCAGTCTTATAACATTTATAAGAAAGAATGGGACCAACGTTCCCCTGCCCAGTATAGTAAGCCGGTTCGGTAAATACATCCATATTATTACCTTGATTAAGGCCTGACATGGTCACTACCTGGAGAGAGAGAAGAAAACACTTTAGCGTATGATCTTACAAGATTAGATTGGTTATTATCTTATCTAATCAAGATGGCTCCCATTGTTTTTATCAAATCTTCCTTCAAACCCTAAAAAGTAAGACTAGACGGGATTAATTACACTTTCCAAGTTCGCCAATCTTTTAGCCAGGTCAGCGTTGGTACTTTGAGGGAGGTTCCCCGTTCTTTCGCACGGACCTAATTAAAATAAACCTCGTTTTCCCGTAGGCATAACCACGTTAACACCTTTCTGGACACCTACTTGAACTTGATCGGCTGATTGTCATGTGTAAAACTCTCCCAGGAGTAACTCTTACTCGCAGTGGGTATCAGGATCCAACTATCTCATAGAAGGTATGCAATCTCATTGCAAATTTCAACACTTGAAATTCTTGATAATACTTTTTACCTCTAGCGTGCTATGACCTTGACGCAGGCCAAACAACCCATAGTCCGCTAATCAAGTTCAACCAGTGCATTTCCTGATTGAATTAAACCCACCTGTACGACCCTTGACGCAGGACAAACAACGCCGTATGAATACCCTAATCCAATCACATCTTATGCTACAGATAAGTACTAATCAGCTACCGTACACTACGCCTTGACGGAGGGCTTCACAGGTTTTTCAGAAAACCTTTTGCGTAATGAACTTGATATCGTTGTAGAAATAAGTAATTTTGAAAAGGAGTGTTTTTGAGGCTTTAATTAGTTTCGCTAAAGAGGTCACTCCCGGTGATGGGATCTCGGCTCTTTCCTTATCGAATAAGGTGCAGGATATTTCACAAATACCATTATGCAAAGCAAGAACTATAAAAGTAATCAAAAACCAAACCGAGTGAGATGTAGCATCTGCTAGTATCGCTAAAGAGGTCACTCCCGGTGAAGTGATCTCAGCTCTTTCCTTATCGAATAAGGTGCTGGATATTCAACAAGGAATACCGCTATGCAAAGCAAAAACTAGAGCTACCATTTTTATAAATTTGATTCTACAACATCTTTTAGGTTTCTTTTCTTTCATTAATCTCATTAATGAATCCAATCATTTAAGCTTCCTAAGTATCATAGAAGAAACGAAAATACAACGTACGCTTATGCCATCCGCATTCGCTACTGTGTCCCGTTATGCACCGTTAGGTTACTTAATTAACGGCATACCGGGACGGGACTAGCGCGGGTGCAAAACATAAGCAACGTCTACTATATATCTCATATATAATAACAAAGCATTCGTCTCACGCATATAAATTGATCACATCACAGTATATCAGCAGCAGAAGAAACATATGAAATATTGGATATACTAGGAGGTCCGTGTTATATTTTGAGCCTGTATAAAACACGAATTCCACGGCTGCGATGATAGCCAAACCCACATCTCTAGACCCCTACGAGAGCGATAAGTAACCCTCCTAATTCTACGGTTAGGAGACCCGGTCTCGACTCCTCGAGATGGCCTCCCACTGGACCCTAGAACTCGGCTACTTGTGCTCTCCTCCTTGGGTCTATCCTAATGCGGAAAAGTAAATAATATACAATGGTGACATCATCCTCAACCCGAAAGTGCCCCAATAAAATAATATTACATACAATGAATTTTACATGAATGAAAATAAAAGCCCTCATCTCACATAAAACCCTCGGCTAATCAAAACACGACGATCCAATATAACATATCACAGCAACACATAACATCACATGTCATCAACGTAAGTAAATATTCCTATCACAATTGTCGTTGACATATAGCAACGAAAATGGCGATACACTTATGGTCGTAGAAAAGAAAGTGAAAAACTACAACATTTGGAATCCATAATCATCTTAGACATCGTAAACCCGAAATATCATATATTTCGGATTTCATGCCTAACTATATGAATTCCACATATTGTATCACATTATAGAAAAAGCTAGACGATGTTAAACAATCCGATCGAATCAACAAACACCCAAATTTCCCAAAATGCTCAACACTTGAGTGTAGTTTAGAAGTATCCATCACATGCCACAGTAGCAATGAACCAGCCGTAGAAGGTTCAACCGATGCTTCACTTGTGGCACCGCTAAACTACCACAAACCTTAGGGTTTAGTGGCGGTTTTGACGGTCACAAAATCGAGTTAAGGTTTTGTTCTTCTAGAGGGTTCACCACATCACTTGCACGCTATTTGAATGTTCTTTAACTATGAAAAAGATCCAACTCTTCAAAGAATTTCAGCAAGGGAAAAAGTGGGTATTTGATATCCGTTCGAACTTTTTAATACCGTCTAAAATAACCGAAACAAAAGCTAGAATTACGAATACGAAACACTCCGAATTACCTTTGCTAAAAGATAACATCACAAGCAAAATTAGCAAACACAAACAACACCTAACGTATCAAAACCCAGAGCTTTAAACGCTGTGCAAATTCCAGCCCATTAGGATCCGAGGTGGCCGGTTTTGGGGTAGGTGTGGCCGACCTTTATTTTTTGTGAATGGAATGAAATTTGTACGGTGCTTATATTGTATCACATACATCACTCTGGTACTGTTTGAAAAAAAATTTGGCACTCTGAAAAAATTTACAAAAACTAGGGTTTTTCGTCGGGTGTTTCGGAGTTGTTTCGGTTTTGTAATCCTATACTTATCAGTTTAATTCTCTAGCTAGGCTCTGATACTACTGTTGCGATACCTACAACGGCAACAAGGTTTTGGGAGGTATCAACCATGCCAAGTTTAAAAATTTGCTGTTTTAAATAACTCTAACCCTAGATCTTTAACTAGAGAATCAAACAAAACTTGTAAGTAAACAACCTTACTTCTAATAGTTAGGGATTACAACCTTTGTAGTCCGTTCTTTCGCTTCATAAGCTCCGAGTTGAAGTCCCTTCGCTGCAATCATCAAGGTCCCGGACTCTAGAGAGGCTCCATTAGGTGAATGAGGCATCTTGCTTGAAGTCTTCACTTTCTAAGATAATCTACCTTGAAGAAACTCTAACCCAAGATCACACTTCTCTAATGATGTATTAGTGAAGTGAACACCCTAATCTAAGTGGCTAGAATAGATGAGGATGATGAAGTAGGAATTTTGCTCTCTTTTTATTTCTTTTTCTCTCAAACATTCATCACAAAAATAAAAGCTAGAAAGATTTTGTGAGAGGAAGAAGAAGATGATCAAGTGTTGTGATGAATGAAATGAATTGTTGTTGAGGTTAGAAATACAACCAAGGTTAATTATGTGTCATGGCTAACTCATGTAGAGAATAAACCATAGGCTAGGGTTAAAATTAGGTTAACAAATATCAAGGGTAAAACAAAGAGCGTGAACTTTGTGAAAGGATCATGAAGCTTCCTCAAAGCTCATCCAAACAATATCCATCCAAAAAGAATTAACCATAAAGTAAATGTTAACCCAAGTTTTAAACCCTAGCATGGTTTTAACCATAGTTGCATTTGTAACCCTAACATGTTACAATATTATATATCACATATACAATATTTTGTAACAAAAGAAAATAATACAATTAACATATATCACATATACATCAATGTATCATCAAGTGAGAAAAAGAATCTTTAAGTGAGCTTTTATTAGTTAATATAATGTAATATATCAAATATATAATTATACATTAAATTATCGAATCAACTCTTGATCCGATAATCCGGCTATATAACATATAACCGACTAATATAACATGTATCGTCTTATCGAATCAACACTTGATCCGATATCCCGGCTATATCATATATACCCGCCTGATATCACATATCGCGAGAATAGAATACGGTATCTCATATCGTATTAATCTCGGTCCTGCACATATCATATATATGCTCCTACTCTGTTTTTCCTGAGCCAGGAAATCTCTTTGTAAGACTCTAAAGAATCGTCAATACGCCTTAAGTAGTGATGATCATATCAAACACCCACAAGCTGCACGCGGTCAGCTAAACGTAAAAGCCACCCAGGTATTGAGCGATCAGAAGATCAACAAGCAAGCCTGTACACACTCCTGTGAATTCAATCAGTAACACCACGTACATTCCGGTCTCTTCGTCTCATATGTTGCATATCCAGTCTAGGGGTGGTAAACGTCAGACCCTGGTAATCGATAAGTCATGTCGATGTGAGGCTCATAACGGGTCGAGAAACTATTGATAACTCTTACCAGTAGCACTCCATATCAGCCCTGGCCAGGGACTTCCAGTTATAGCCAATCGAACACAGCGCAATATCAACCCCCAATACCGGGAGAGACGAAACCCCTCCTATCGCTCATTACCTCCATTTGATTCGGGACTGTACCCAAAAGCCACCATTTTGCATGTTCTCTTGAACGTGGTAAGGTGGAAATCAAAGCACACTGGGAATCACACAAGCTCTATGACGATCTCGGGTCTACAGACTAACCTGTACCAGTGTCACCAGAGAACTGCTTTCTGACGATAGGTATAATACCATCTAGGAGTTCTCGGCATGTCCGTTCAGTGTACCCTATCTCCACTGATCACCCGTACACCATCTTTGATGTCAAACACCAATGGATATGGGATCATCCATTTCCCATCATATGGGTCAAGATGCGTATATGTTAGTCTACTCTGGAGTATCGATGCCTTGTCTCGATACAGTCTCGACTAGGAACAGTTATAGGATATACACATGGAATACCCTGGCCCCACTAGTATGATCTGCATCATAGTCCCAGTAGTCGAGTATATATCCTGAGGGCTTTATCAACATGTGAGTGCAAGACAGTAAACCAATACGAGTCAACATGTTAAGACAAAGTGAAACCAAATAGCATATTATCATGTCGAGTAAGAAAGTCCTCTCTCTATATATCCAAGCATCCATTATAATATAAATCATATGTACAACAATAGCCTCTAGGGCATATATACAACTAACATCTTCGGAGGAATTCGGCATCAGTTTCCTGTTCTTGACGCTGCATCGACGATGTTTCTGGGCTTTCTTTTGGCCCGGTGAGTGCGGCCATCTTCGTTAGCATCTCTTGGAGCTTTTGCTGTTGTTGCTCCTGAGCCTTTGTTACTGATCGGGTGAGTGGTCGGTGACCCGTAGAAGCACGGCTTTCTTCTTTTCCAGAAGCCATATAAAAAGTATGAACTACCATGCCCCCAGACTAGGGGCGTTTGGATTCAATGTCCATGCGATTCATCACAGACGCAGGGATCTTCTCCGGCCTTCCCCTTTTATGGGCGGTCAAAGTTGAGGGGCCGTTGCAGTGGGCACCCAAGTAGACGACACCTTCTGTGGTACGACAGGGCGGTCCTTCTCTTGCCGAACTTTCATCTTCTTCGGTCTGCGGGAGTAGTCTTGGTTGATCACCGAGTCTTAGACCTGTTGCCAGACCTTGTGTATTTTAGAGGACAGCCGCTGAGGGGGCTGCTCTAGCTTTGCCTTTGTATCCTTCTCCATAGGTGGAGGAGATCTTTTTAGCACGGCCGTCGGAGAGTTCTTGCACACCCTCCTAAGTGGTTCAAAGCTGTTCCCAGTTGGAACAGCAGCTTCGACCTCCACCGTTAAAGCTGGCGGGGTAAGTCTAGATGGGGAATTGCCCCCAGCTTTCCTCACTCGACGCCAGTGGCGACGTTGAGCGTGTCGGGCAGACGGTACTGGCTCAGCTATGGGGGTAGCTTCATCATGCCCCTGCTCTGGTGATGGGTTGTTACCGGTGCCAGCCTCTTGAAGAATGACGTCCGCTGAGAGGGGATGGCCAACCTGTCAAAGGCAGACTTTTGAACAGGGGTAGCAGCTTTGGCGACTTTGCCCGGAACGGGAGTTGGAGCGCCCAGTCTTGCAAAGACTGATTCTTTAACAGGAGAAGCCGCTTTGACGACTTCATTTACTAGAGAAGGGATGGCTATCCGTTTCGAGATGACCCCTTCAGGTATTGCGGTCTTCTTCATAGGCCCATTGGAGTTTTGGCCCAGTCTGTTAAAGACTGAGGAGTTGGATTTGGGCGACCCGTTGAGAGGGGCCGTAGTAGTCGTAAGTCGATCAAAGACCAACTTCTTCGGAGCTTCTTGCGACGACAGTGGGGGGTTGAAGCTCTTGGGTGGGAGCATGGTCGAAAAGAAAAGCCCAGTGGCAGCCTGCGTGACTTGTTCCATTGGCATCTTGAAAACGGAGTCTGCTCGAGGCCCATAAGTCACTCCTCCAGCAAGGACGGAGTGGGAGTTGTTGCAGTTGTTGCAGTTTGTGCAGTTGAAAGCCATTGATCTTCTGTTTTCTGCACGGAGCATGACACCAAATCTTAGTACCTTGAATCCATGGGCAACCATAGCAAACTGCGATTCGTTCGCGAAACACAACACATGAAGTGTGGACTGGAAAGAGGAAAAGGTCCCACCGGGCATGCCAGAATCTGTTCGCCGCCAAAAACGGGAGACGAAATCGCGTAGGTCGTCTTGCCTGAATTTGGGAGCAGATGCTATTTGGTTTTATCCGTCCACCTCTCCGAAGATGCCAAGTTGATTTATGGCACCATGTATCGAAGGTTTAGACGGATGTAGCCGATGTAGCAGACTTCATCAGATTCCCCCTCATTGTGAGGGGTTTCTTGATTGTGGGGACACTTTTCCCTGCAGGCGCAAGCCCTTGCAGTTAATTACGCTACCGCGTCGCGGTTACCACTTTCTCCTTCTCCTGATGGTCACTTCATGTCATGTATGTTTGTTTTGTTTTTGGTTGCCCGTGGATTGTATACGGAGACTAATTTATGTTGTCGCCCGTAGGGCGTAGATTAGTCCAATTCCGTATTTTCTTAGATTTTTGTTTGGGTTGGGTTTAAGGATCGTTAATCTCATTTGAGACTAAGATCAACTTAAACATTTGTTAAGGATACGTTAGTCTAATTTTAGACTAAGATCTACTTAACAGGATCATTTATATCCAACAAAAGAGCATTTGGACTCTATTATTTTAGTTTAGGAACATTGCGGTCCATAAGTTTAAGGACATCATAGTCCATAAAGTTTAAGGACATCATAGTCCAGTTTAAAGATGTCATATTTTGTTTGGTTTTGATTCAACCGTTTGGGGATGCACCAGAAATTATTGGTTATTGGGACCCTCCATCTCTCTGAAGACGTTGAAGAATTACAACGACATATATCAGAGGTATGAAGAGATGTACCCTTGAACCAATGTTGATTAGAAGATCTTTAGTCAAGTTTGGGACTAAGATCTGTTGAGCATATGGGCTCAATTAATCCAAATGGGATATCTGTGGCCAACTTGGGCTCGGCCCACTCAATTAAAATGTTGAACTTTTAACAATGCTGAGCATTGGTTTGGGTTCTGACAACCTTTTTGTCTTTTATTGAGTGTTGAGCACTCATCATAGCTCTGGGTCTTTATTTAAAAAACAATTTATGTTCCTTCAGCGCCCACGGGAGGAGCACGTGGCGCGCTTGGCGCTGAGCGCCAACTTTAGAGCGCTAAGGCGCTTCTTGTATGATAGCACACACGTGAGGAGCACGTGGCGCGCTTGGAATTGAGCGCCAGTTAATGAGTGCAGAGCACTCCTTGTGAAATAGTGCATACGTGAGGAGTACGTGGCACGCTTAGCGCTGAATGCCAACCTTGAAGCGCTAAGGCGCTTCTTTGAATTGGAGCCCTAGGAGCGCTGCAGCGCTGTGCGCCAGATCTGAAGCGCTGAGGCGCTTCTTTAAATTGGAGAGCTAGGAGCGCTGCAGCGCTGTGCGCCGGTCTTGGAGCGCTAAGGCGCTTCTTTTTAATTGGAGCGCTTAAGGCTCTTTTTAAGCAATTTTGATCAGTTCCGCGCTCTGAGAATTAAACTCTCGTTTATAGGAGACTTTGTTTCATAGATCTAAGAACTAAGTTCTTATTTTAATAGGAGATGTTATAATCTCTTCTGTTTTTTGTGAAAGACATTGTTTTTATCTTATAGATCTGTGATCTATTGAGAACTAAGTTCTTCCCCCTCCCCTTTTATGATGAGATGCTATGATCTCTTTTCGTGAAAGACATCTGTCTTATAGATCTATGATCTTGAAGAAGAACTAGGTTCTTCTTCTTTTCGTGAGATTTTTCTGATCTCTCTATTTATTTACCTTGAAGAAATTCTTCTTCCTAGAGCATGCTCTTCTCTTTGAAATTTCTCAAAGTTTGTGAGGGGGGGTTCCTCTGTGCCAGACTTGAAGTCTTGGGTCATTTATACAGGGTAGACTGATTTGTTGAATCAGTTGAAGAGATATTTTCTCTAATTGATTTGAGAATGCTTCCCACCGTTGGATTTTTGATCCAAGGGCTTCTATTTTACAGATGGCAATCTTCTTATTTTTAACAAGATTGGGAAAATCTTCTCCCATACAGAACTTATTCTGTATCTTGGAGATTTTTTAATCACCATTGGATCTTTGATCCAACGGTGCTCTAATTTTCAGAGATAATTTGATGAATTTTAGTCATCTTTGTTGGATCTCTGATCCAAGGGTGGGGAACATTTAGTTCCAGGGCTAGCGCTCTCGTGCTTTGCATGTTAGCGCTGTATTAGAGTCTTTGACTCTGGGTGCTAGCGCTCTTAGCACTAGCGCTCTCGTGCTTTGCACGTGAGCGCTGCATCAGAGCCTTTGACTCTTAGCGCTGGCGCTGCTAGCGCAAGCGCTCTCGTGCTTTGCACGTGAGCGCTGCATCTGAGTCTTTGACTCTTAGCGCTGGCGCTGCTAGCGCCAGCGCTCTCGTGCTTTGCACGTGAGTTCTGCATCAGAGTATTTGACTATTAGCGATGGTGCATTGAGCGCTAGCACTTTTATGAAGTGCCGCTTCATTTCAAATTTCAAAATTTGAACAGAGCTTTGCTCTGATTGGGGGAAACAATCGTCAGTGAATGTAATGAAGTATGAGGAACCATTTCTGGCATGTGTAAACATGGGACCACATACATCACTATGTATCAGTCCCAGGAGTTCCGTAACTCTCTCTCCGTGTCCAGTAAACAGAGTTTTGGTCATCTTGCCTTTGAGACATGGCTGGCAAGTTTTATAAGATGAAAATTCGTACGGATTCAAATATCCATCCTTATTTAACTTAAATAGTCGTTTCGCGTTGATATGACCTAATCTACAATGCTACAAGGAGGATTCGTTTATTTCTGAACTCTTCCTCTTGTGTGTATTTTGTATCTTAAGAATTGTGGTTTGATTTAGAACGTATATGCCATTGCTTAGCGAGCCTGATCCAATCAACTTTTGATTCAGGAAGATGTTCATAATATTATCCTGTACTACAAAATTATATCCTTTTTTACTTAATAAAGAAACTGATATAAGATTGCATATCAGGTTCGGTATGTAATAGCATTCGTTCATAATCTATGTATTACCATTTGGTAATACATGGTGATATTCACCAACTGTTTTGGCTGTAACATTTGCACCATTCCCTACTCTTATAGAATGATCACCCATTCACATTTCTCTACCTTTCTTTAGCCCATGCAACATATTACATATATGGCATCCCGATCCGATATCTAATACCCAAGACGTAGAGTGTACTGAGAAACAATTCTCGTTAACTAACACACCCAAAGAAGATGCATTAACATGCTTATTCTTCATTTGGGTAGCGTGGGAATCTGTATATTCCCCTATTTCCTGCTCAGTCTTATAACAATTATAAGAAAGAATGGAACCAACGTTCCCCTGCTCAGTATAACAAGCGGGTTCCGTCAATGCATCCATATTATTATCTTGATTAAGTCCTGACATGGTCGCTACTTGGAGAGAGAGAGAAGAAAAAACTTAGCGTATGCTCTTGCAAGATTAGATTGGTTATTATCTTATCTAATCAGGATGGCTCCCACTGTTTTTATCAAATCTTCCTTCAAACCCTAAATGGTAAGACTAGCCGGGATTAATTACACCCTACAAGTTCGCCAATCTTTCGGCCTGGCCAGTGTCGGTACATTGAGGGAGGTTCCCCATGCTTTCGCACAGACCTAATTAAAATAAACCTCATTTTCCTAGGGGCGTAACCCTATTAACACCTTTCTAGAAACCTACTTGATTGGCTAATTGTGATGTGTAAAACTCTCCCAGGAGTAACTCTTACTCGCAGTGGGTATCGGGATCCAACTATCTCATAGGAGGTTTTCAATTTCATTGCAAATTTCAACACTTGAAATTCCCGATAATATTTTTCCCCTAGCAACTTATGACCTTAACATAGTCAACAAATCATAAGCGCTAGCCAAGTTCAACCCGTCATTTCCTGATTGAATTAAACCCACCCGTAGGACCCTTAACATAGTCAACAAAGTCGTACGACGACCCTAATCCAATCGCATCTCATGCTTTAGCAGGTAAGCAGTAATTAGCTACCGCATACTACGCCTTAACATAGATAACAAACGTAGCACGAATACTAAGTAGTAAATATCTGAAATGACGGAGGGCTACAACAGGTTTTTAAGAAAACCTTTTGCGTAATGAACTTGATATCGTTGTAGAATCGGGTGATTTTGAAAAGGAGTGTTTTTGAGGCTTTTGCTAGTTCCGCTAAAGAGGTCACTCCCGGTGAAGGGATCTCGGCTCTTTCCTCATCGAATGAGGTACTCGATATTCTACAAGAAATACCACTAAGCAAAGCAAGAACTAAAAAGGCAATTAAAAACAAAACCGAGTGGGTTGTAGCATCTGCCAGCTTATGCTAAAGAGGTCACTCCCGGTGAATGGATCTCGGTTCTTTCCTCATCGAATGAGGTGCTAGATATTCTACAAGGAATATCCCTATGTAAAGCAAAAACTAGAGCTACCCATTTTGAGAATTTGATTCTACAATATCTTTTAGGTTTCTTTCTTTTTCATTAATCTCATTAATGAAGTCCCATCATTTATACTTCCTAAGCATCACAGAAGAAACGAAAATACAATATACGCTTATGCCATCCGCATTCGCCACAGTGTCCCGTTATGCACCATTAGATTACTTAACTAACGACATAGCGGGGTGGGACTAGCGCGGGTGTAAAACATAAGAAACGTTTATTATATATCATATATATAATAATAAAGCACTCGTCTCAAGTATATAAAGTGAACACATCATAGAATATCAGCAGCAGAGGACAACATATGAAATATTGGATATACTAGGAGGTCCGTGTTTTATATTAAGCCTATAAAAAACACAGATTCCACGGTCGCGATGAATAGCCAAACCCACATCCCTAGACTCCTACGAGAGCAGAAAGCAGCCATACCAATTCTAGAGTTAGGTGACCCGGTCTCGACTCCCCGAGATGGTCTCCCACTGGACTCTAGAACCCGGTTACTTGTGCTCCACACCTTGGGTTTATCCTAATGCGGAAAAGTCAATAATATACAACAACGGTGACATCATCCTCAACCCGGAAGTTCCCCAATAAAAGAATATTACATACAAGCTTTTATATGAATGAAAATAAAAAACTCTCATCTCACATAAAAACCCCTGGCTATTCAAAACACGACGATCCAATATAACATATCCCAGCAACACATAACAACACATGTCATCAACGTAAGTAAATATGCGTATCCCAATAGTCGTTTAGTTCTAGCAATGAAACCGGCGATACACCACATATTACACTTACGGTCGCAGAAAAGAAAATGCCAAACTGCAACATTTGGAATTCGCAACCTCCTTAGACATCATAAACCCGAAATATCACAAACTTCGGATTTCATGCCTAACCAAATGAATTCCAAATATTGTATCACATTCCACAAATAGCCAGACGATGTTAAACATTCCGATCGAATCAACAAACATCCAAAATTTCCCAAAGAGCTAAACACTTGAGCACAGTTTAAAAATACTCATAACATGCCACAGTACCTATGGACAAACTGTAGAAGGGCCAACCCTTGCCTCACCTATGGCGCCGCGGAACTACCGCAAACCCAAGGGTTTGGTGGCGTTTCCGACGGTCACAGAATCGAGTTAGGATTTCGTTCTTCTAGAGGGCCCATAGAATCACCTGCATGATTTTCTGAAGATTTCAAACTTTGAAAAAATCTAACTTTTGGAAAATTTCTAGCGAGGGAGAAAAAGGGTTATTAATATCCATTCAAACTTTTTAATGTCGTCTAAAAAACCCGAAATAATGTTAGAATTACGACTATGAAACACTCCGAATTGCTTTTACAGAAAGTTAATATCACATGCAATTTCAGTAAAAATAAACAACACCTGAAACACCAAAACCTAAAGACTGGAACACCACACCCAAACGAAGCCCAAACTATGATAAAAAACCGGCCAGGCCGGATTTTATGAGAATGTCGCCGGTCAAATTCAGACGAGAGGGGTTCGTTTTCCTGTGGTGTTCATGTAACATCTCATGTAACATTCTGCAGTTGCTTAAAATTTTTTTTTAAGACATTTAAAATTCGAAAGAAACTAGATTTTTAGTTTCAATGTTTCGGAGGTGTTTCAGTTTCGTAATTCAACAAACATCGTCTAATTCTTTAGCTTGGCTCTGACTGTAGGATTGCCTAAGACGACAGCAAGGTTTCGGGAGGCATCGTCCATGCCATTTTCAAAAATTTGCCATGCTAAACAACCATAACCCTAGAATCTTAACTAGAGAATTAAACAATACAAACATGTAAACAACTTTACATCTAAGTGAACATGGAATACAACCTTTGTAGACCGGTCCTTCACTTCAATAACTCTATGTAGTAGTCCCTTCGCTCCAAGTAGTGATCTTCCGGACTCTAGAATGGCTCCACAAGATGAAAGGAACAAGCTTGCACGAAGTCTTCGAGGCCGAAGATGATCTACGTCGAGGAGACACCAACCCAAGGTATCTCTTCACTAATTAGGGATTAGTAAAGCTAACATCCAAAACTAAATGGCTAGTCTAGTAGAGGATGATGAAGTAGGAATTTTGCTCACTTTAGAAATATTTTTCTCACTAATTTTCTTCATCTCCTCAAAAGCTAGAGAGCTCACTCTTGATGAAGAAGATGAAGAGAATAATGTTGTGAATGAATCATGAGAGAGAGGAAACCATGGGTGAGATTATATATCATATAACTCATGTAGAGAATAAACCATGGCTAAAGATAATGGTTAGGTTAATAAATATCTCATGTAAAACAAATTAGTGGACTAAGTCAATGGCTACTACAAGCTTCTACAAGCTTCATAGCCATGACTAATTTCCATCTAATTATGAATTACTTAGATAAATAAAAAACCTAATATATTATCTAAAACATGGTGTGAGTCTTATACACCCATGTTTCATGTATAATAAAGCATGACACAAAAAGAAACACAATTAATATATATCACATATATATTAAGTGTGCACATGTGAGAAAAAGAAATGCACAAGTGAGAAAATATTAGTTAATGTAAATTAATATATCAAATATATAATTATACATTAAATTATCAAATCAACACATGATTCAATAATCTGGCTATATCACATATAACCGACTAATATCATACGTATCAACTTATCGAATCAACACTTGATTCGATAACCCGGCTATATCACATATAACCGACCGATATCATATATCGCGAGAATAGAATACGGTATCACATACACATATTAATCTCGGTCCCACACATATAACATAGGTTCTCCTACTTCGTTTTCGTATGAGCTAGGAAACCTCTGTGTAAGACTCTAAAGACTCGTCAATACGCCGGCAGTAGGTGATCATCATATCAGTCACCTACAAGCCGTCAGCGGTATTAGCTAGACGTAACGGCTACCCGGGTATTGAGCTGTCATGACCCAAAATTTGGATGTGACGGGTACTTAGATTGTATGATATCTAAATACGTCGACACAATCAGAGTAAGCCAAAAACCAAGATCAAAACCCTTTTTGCGGAATTTAGAACATTTTAGTTTTTATGTAAGAGAATGAAGTAGCATGCTGAATGGTTTTTAAATAATAGAAGTTTAAACAACTGGTTTTGAAACTTCGACAGTACTATAGAACAGGATAGAGAGATATACCGAGCGATCCGTGTCCTTCGGTCTTCTCGTCGTCATCCCGATCTCCCGCGGAATCTCCGGTCTCCACCTCTTCGCCGGAAGGGCACCACATCGCCTGCTTTTTTTATGGGCTCCAACCTCTGGACCGAGGCAACTCGGGCACAAAGTTGGCGAGTCGACGTGCCCAAGATTTGCTGTAGAATAAGTGTAGTGCTATGTCTTTCATGGGGTTTGAGGAAGTTGCTATAATGGTGGAGGAAAAGAGTGAACTTTTGGAGGAGGAGCTATATCATTTTGCAAAGCCAAATGAGAGGATTTTCCCACACAAAGAATTGGGACAGCCCCTACACTATGTGGCCGGCCATATGAGGTGAAGGAGGATGGGAAAAAATCCAAGGGGGTGTATCAATAATACAAGGAAAAAGAATGATAAATCATCAAGTCAAAAAGCAAACCACACCCCCTCATCATAACCAGCCATCATCATTAAGCATGATAACTCCAAAATTAAACCATGATGAATAAGAAAGTCAAGCAATGATTATCTAAGGAAAGTCAAATGAGGGTGCAACCATCATGAAGCAATAATATGCAAAGACCACCCTCCAAAATGCTTATTTGCACAAATGCAAATATGCCCTCCTCCACCAATCTTCTGCCAATGAAAGATACAAAGAAAATTGGCCGAAACGGAAATCAAACTGGCAACTCCAAAAACTGATCCCGTAATAAATTACAGGAAAACCCCGCTACTGTATATAAATACCCGCATTTGAATTCCGACCAAAATACAAATGCAATGAGACAAATCTACACTGTACAATACTAGGATCTGGCTTAAACCAAAGCCCACTAGTATTTTCCGTCTGATCATGATCCGTGCAATACCGCACCTATCTGATCGAACCCTGCCATATCTCCATACGGGCTCTACAGCGTTTCGCCCGAAACTTGGGCAACTGTCTGTAGGGGACTCTAAAAACTCGTCAACACCTTGGTTGTGGATTTAACCACTATCACGTCAGAGGTATTAGCCAATACATAACGGGCTACCAGGTATTGACCAAAAGGGACGTCGATGAGCGAACTCATCCTGACACCCTACTGAGCCTGTCAGTGACAATATCCGTACAGTCCGGTCCGTTCGTCTATGAGCATCGCATGGCGGGCCTAGGGGGTTGGTAAAAGTCAGACCCCCAAAAGCGGTACAAGTCGTGTCGGAGATCAGCCCAGAACACCCTGAGATACTACTGGAATACCTAGCAGTAAATCTCCTGCCTTGGCCAAGGACTTTCATGTACTGGCTCTCCCAGACACAGCGCGACCTCACTCCCAATACCGGGAGAGACGAAACCCTGAAAATCCGCTCACTGCCTCCATGTGGCTCGGGACTGTACACAACTAAAACCTGTTTGCACGTCTCCTTTGAGCGTGGTAGGGTAGCAATCAAAGCACAGTGGGAACTCACACGAGACAAATGATGATCCTCAGGTCGATGAATTAACCTGTACACATGTCACCAGGGAACTGCTATCTGACGTCAGGTATAAGACCAACTAGCATGTTCCCGGCGAGTCCTGTCCGGTGTACTCATAACCCAATGAGCACCTGTATACATCTTAGGTGAACCAACTGTCACCAGTGGCTTGTGAGACTGGCCACTGCCCCTCGTCGGGGTCTCGACTGTATACACTAGTCTACTCTGGAGTATCGATGCCCTGTCTCGAAACTCCCACGACTGGGGACCTTTTAAGGATGTGCTTATAGACTAGCAGCTTCCACGTATATGATCGCCCTCATACTGCTGGCTGTCAAGCAAGAATCCTAGGGGCTCTATCAACGCGCAATAGTGACCTGTAAGGTCACCTAAAGCAGTACACGATGATAAAGATAAACCAGAAAGCATACTATCATCTTTAGTATGGCTGTCCTACCGGAATAGGTCCTCCCTCAATCATTGCAACCACGTGCCTATGATCCAATAATTGACTCTGAGGGCACTATCTCCAACAATCTTCCAGTTGCACTCAAGGCTAATTATTGCGATGTCGCATACTCACAGCCCATGTGATACCGAACACCCAACTCCCCTACTAGTCAGTCTCACAAAGCTCGTTTGCGAAACTATTGCGTTCGAGGAATAGCCTCAGTGAGTGGATCCGCTCTAATGTTTCTTTCTATGTCTCTCTTTATCTCATGTTCGCGGAGAAAGCCATCTCCCGAAATGATCAATACCTGTCTTAGAGTATGTCTGGATGTCTGATGGGACCTAGCTCATAAATGAACTCCAAATCCAAACTTCTTAGACTGTATCGTCAACTGAACTTAATCAGTATCTTGCGCCATGCCTCCCTAAGTATCCTCTTGGACCACCTGTCCAAAATACCACCCCTCGTCAAAGGGAAAACTATAACTCTGACAACCACTCTGTCATCCAGGTCACCGTGGAAGCCTGGAACGATAACCGTCACCTAAATGAGGCTGACACTATCATATCCCTAGAACATCTACTTATGTTCTAAAACTGCTTCCGACTGTTTCTTCTGGATTGGATCAATATCAATTTATTGCATCCACTGCAAAAACAACATCTGGTGTGGTACTTGACATCTCATGATTGACTCAATTGCCTAAGCATGTGATATGCCAATCATGCACATCTCTCTCCCCTTTAGTCTGTAAGACTCCTTTAGAGAGGGTGACTCCATCACCTGCAGGTATACTACCGTGCCAGGAGTCGTCCATTCTAAATACTTTTAGAATGCTGTCTAAGTACCCTGATTGGGAAACTACCCAAATCTAGATCTATAAATCTAGTAACCAGAATGTTTGATATAATGTCCAAGTTCCTTTAGGGAGAAACCACTGTGTGACAACCAAAGTATAACCGATCGTAGTATAGGAGTTTCCTTTCCTACTCTGTGTATGTCATCCAAATACCAGGACATCACATCCTACTATCTTCTTAACAGATCCATCCCCTATTCTGATGAAGTCAAACCTATGACTGTTACATCAGAAATAGATGATCTATCTCCTCTATATCTGCTTTAGTCTATAAATAAACATAAGCCACTTTTCCACCAATGCTTTCGCTGCTCCCACTGACTAAGACAACCCTCTGGCAGAGTCATATAGACGTACACTTCTAAAGATATTTCAGAACGACGCTATACTCGTCCTCCTGCCGGGTCTCACAGTCTGGAACAACAGCAATGGCCAGTCTGGGTGAACAAGAACCTCCCTGCCACCGTCCTTGAGGCTACCGGAGTACATCTCGGGTGCCTGAGATTACCCACCGTATCTGCAGAGTGGCCAATGGAATGTCAGACTAGATTGAATATTTGGGTTCTTATCAAATTTTTAGTAATCGTTTGCGGTTCTTGAATCACTTCCAGTTCTACCATACTCCCACTACTGTTTTATGAAAAAATCCATTTTTGTTAAAACTGTGGCGAGTCAAGAACAATATCACTATTGATCTTTTAGATGGTAGAAAGTCAACCCTCGTCATAGCCTGGGTCAACCCACAAACAGCCATTACAGAAACGTGCCTTGAGTCATCCAGAGTCTGGTTTTAAGCATATGCCGGACAACTCCTCATACCTTAACATCGTTAAGATATGAACTGTTCAATATCCAATATAGAACCAGATTCAAATCATGCAGCTGTCCCCAGTGCATGTCAACTAAATGGAAAGAGGCCGATCAACTTTACTCAACTTAGGAATGCTTCCAATTATGAGTAACCTGAAAGAGAAGCAAATTTTCTTAATCATTACTATCAACTGAATACCACACACAAGTATCTACATCTTCGATCACCTTGAAGAATCCCGATACTTGCAACACCCGGTTCTCTACTTTATTCTTATACCTATAACTTCTCAAAATTCGGACCCTGTGTTTCTACGAAACACCTGTCTAAAAACTAGAGAAGTTATAAGTAAACCGAATATCGAACGAGAACTAACCCCTCTATCCTCATGGACGCTGGACAACATACAATACTCTGTATAAGTCGATTGAGTCTAATAACTCATTCCCTGTGTGTCGTAGGTTGAAAACTATACTATGGTTATGAAGAATTACACCGCCGTTAAATGCTCCTTACCTAACCATCCACTGATATAGGTAAATGTCATAGACATAATTTCAAAAAGGTATATCTCACTCTATAAAAATAGACGTACAGATATATCAATTTGAAATTGGTGCATAACAGCGGATATTCAAAACCAAATATTTGCCATCCGGCAAACAACCCAGGTGACTTCCTCAAATATCACCGATTACAACGAATCCTGATATAATAAGGATGATCACCCAATTCCCAATAACTTACACCCACTCATCATCTGTAAAACCATACAGATGTGAGAATCATACCTGGTAAATACATACCCTGGAGTAAGGACTAATTGGGAAATCAGTTTTCTTTTAACAGTACACAGTGAAACTGAAACATTGAACTGTTTCGTAGGGGTATCCGGGTATTCCTAGTAATGCCTCTTCCATTATACAGATTCATGACTGTAACCGTATAATTCTTTGCCACCTCTCCAAATCCCTTTATATGTCTTCAGTCATTACCCTGCACACCCTTTTAGGCCAAATGGTTTTCTTCCTTTCCTTCCTTTCGGCACTAGCCTATGGTTTGGAAGAAGACTATCCAATAATCATAATGGGTGTACTGTCCTAATCCTCGGAGCACTCGCAATGCGAGAGAAGGTGAAGATAAAAGACAACCGAATAAACCTTATTCCTATTTCTCCTGAACCAGAGTCCATCCCCAAACAGGAACAAGTTCATTTCGAGTTCATATATAACCATATGATGGAGTATCCAATAAACTGTGGATCTTCGTAGTGATACGGAGTGTTCTGGAGAAATACAAAGGTGATTTAGGATTGGCGAAGAAATACTTGGTCTGGTTGTGAATAGCAGTCGCAATTTAGTTTGCCCTCTTACTAATCTCTTGATATGTCTTTACTTAATACCTTTTGTACACCATCGTTAAGCTAATTGGTTTTCTTCATTCCCCACCATTCGGCACTAGCCTAAGGTTTGGAAGAAGACTATCCAATTTGCGTAATAGGTGTACTATCTCCTAAACTAAGGAGTACTCGCAACCTGAGAGAATGTAAAAGGAAAAGACAACTGAATAGTCCTATCCGTTTCCTCCAGAACCGGAAACCATCCCTGAATAAATTCCTTCGAGTTCGTATATAACCATACGATGGTTTTGTCCAATGGAAGTGGACGTTCGTAGTAATACGGGGTGTCCTGGAGAAAAGGGTAAAAGTAGGAGTGGCAATGAGGTTTGCAACTCTGACAATCCAAAAGCCAGTGTTTAAGAAGGTTCGGTCAAATTGGTCACTGAGTCATAGTCAAGGGTCGGGTCATGGTCGCTGCCAAAGAGAGAGAGAAAAGAAACACTCAGCGTGCACTCTAACCTAGATCAGAATAGTTACCAATTTATCTAATCTGGAAACCTTCCATTGTAACCTCAAATTCTTCTCCAAACCCGAAAGAAGAATTAGTCGGGATAACCCGAGGAGTAAACCAACTCATCAGTGGGAATCGGGATCTAACTATCATCGCATGATAACGTGACGGAATCCGCTCATGTTATCACACTCCAGAAGGTATGCGCATATCTGGCAAGTTTCAGTTTCTTTAGAAACTCCTGATGTGGATTTTTGCCCAATGCTCTTATGACCTTGACTTTGGCCAACAAATCATAAGTCACATATCAAGTTCTACCCGTCATTCTCCAGGTTAATTTGAGCCCACCCGCACAAGCCCTTGACTTTGGCCAACAAGGCTATACGACTGCCCCAAACCAACGCATCTATCTATGCTGCACATGAATACCCAATAGCTATCAATCACTATGCCTTGACTTTGGCCAACAAACATAGCTTGAATACTTATTGACTATCCATGTGAAACGACGGAAGGATACGAATGGTTTCTGGCGAAAACCTTTAACGTAATGAACTTGATATCGTTGAAGGAACCGGATAGCTTTTAAAAATATAGTGACCAAAACCTTTGCTAAAGAGGTCATTCCCGGTGAAGGGATCTCGGCACTTTCCCCGTAGAATGAGGTACAGAATATTCTAACTGAATACCACGATGCAAAGCAAACGTAATCGGCTATAGTGAAGTTATTGCCCTGACGCAAACTTCTGTCCAAGGGGTCACTCCCGGTGATGGGATCTCGGCCCTTTCCTCGTCGACTGAGGTGCTGGATATTCATAACTGAATACCACTGTGCAAAACAAAAGAGAACGTCCTTGCAATAACAGCTTTTTGAAAAAGTGTTCCAACAACATCAGAATAGGTTTGTTTTTAACTTGCATTGACCCGAATCAACGCAGTCCCATCAATTGATCACACCAATAAAGAACGAAAATAATGACGTACGTATATGCCATCCGCATTCGCCACTGGGTCCCGTCATTACCCGTTAGGTTAGTTAACTAACGACAGAGCGGGGACTGGACAAGCGCGAATACAAAACATATACAACATCTACTAGTATATATATTAATATATAATATTTCGCTCATGGCGTGATAAAATGCAACATCACAGAAATGTAATAAGCATCACAAAACAATACAGATATCTGGGATCCCCGGGTTTCACAGAGCCGCTCCTGAAACCCGACGTTCCCCTGGTCGTGTGGATAGCCTGTGCAATGAAATCCTAGACCCCTACCGGCGCGGCAAGTTACCCGCCAAAACATGAAGCGAGGCAGCTGTAACGTTTTGAAAATCGTTTCGGTGAAATTTCGAAAAAACGGTAAAAAAAGGGGGTTTTCTGTAAAAAGTCAAAATACAAATATCTTTATTATAAAATTAAATATACATATTCTAGCTATGAATTTGCTAGTATTTGGTGTTTATTGAGTCACTGGTGAAATTTCAAATTTTCTGAATTTTTTTCCGAAATTAATTATTTTAATATTATTTTAAGCCGTCACTAATACATTTAATTAGGGAAAATTACAAATTGGAATGAGTTGAAACAAATTTTGTGCATCATAACACATTAAACAAAATTTTATCATATGGTTTTTGAAATGAAATGGTTTGCCAAAACGGTTTAGAAAATATCGACGAAAAAGGCTTTTTTCGGTGAAATTAGTGTTAATGGGAATTGGGGTAATACATTTATCTTTTTCCCTCACCCACACCCTCTCTCCCCTCTCCAAATCAGCAGCCCCAAGTACCCCATCATTTTCCCACTTGAATGGCTAAAAGAAAAGAAATGAAACGAAAGGAGAAGAAAGGGTAATATATATAAGTATTGGTTGGGTTGACTTGGACTTTCTTTGACTTGACTTTTCTCCCCACACCCACACACTTCACTCCCATCCTTCCCCATTTCTGGCCTAGCCCTCCCCAAGTGCAGCCCCCCAATTTTCTCCTCTCATTTCCTCATCAAAAACCTATCAAAAACCTCTAAAATTCCATCACAAATCAAGCTAAAACCCAAATCCAACTCTTACCCATTTTTCCTTGACCTATTCTAGTATGGATCTTGGAGCAAGAAGCAAGTTTGTGAGGCTAGGTTGTGTAAGTCCACGTTGCGACCCCCGGTTCTTACGGGGAGGCGGAAACGGTATAAAAATCAAATTTTTAGCGCATGGGGCAACATGGACTAACAGAGTCGGGATCTTTTCTAAACTAAACTAGTAAACAAGCTAAAGAGAGTTAGCTACTCGGAGAGATGGTTATACCTAACTTGAACTCCTTCTTCTTCAAACTTTTGTAGAGGTTGACGGTTCTTCCTTGTTGCCTTCTTCCGTCAAAGATGGATCCACCTGAGGGTTCAACCTTCGGGCTCTTTCTTGAACTTTGAGAGAACTAGAATCTTCGGCTTGCTAAACCTTTGATCCTAGAGTGAGTAGAGAGTGTCTAAGGGGTGCTTTTCTTTTAAGGAGAGGGATTCTCAACACATGAGAAGGATTCTCCTTTTGCTAGAGGAAGAAGAAGATGAAGTGAGGAGAGAGAAGCTAAATGATAGAATGAGCTATCTTTTTCTTTCTTGCAACCATAATACCAAAAGAAAAAGAATTATCAAATTAATAATAATAATGAAAATGAAATAGTTGATGGAAGGTTTAGGAATGACCATTATCATTTCAAACATTAAATGAAAATGCTAGAATCAAAGAGCATCTTTCTTTTGTAATGATGATGGTCAAAACTTCAACCATGGTCAACAAGTCAACCATGGTCAACTAGTCAACAAAATCCAACCATGACACAATTTCATTTTATTAATATTATTAATTGATATAACATAAATCCATTAGGGTTTGGATAAAGACGACTGTCAACTGTGCATACGCACCCGTTCCGAAACCCTAATGAAAGTCCTCTTCCTCCTCCTCAAACAACTGTGCATACACACATGCATTCTTGTTCCGAGGAACATGAATACTGAGAGATAAAAGCAACCCCAAAACATATACCATTATCTGACTCAAACCAGAGCCAGCCAGTAAAATCCGTCCGGACTCCAAACGTGCACAAGTGCGCGAATGAGAACGAACCCTGTCGCAAAACCATGTGACCTCTACTCTGTTTTGCCCAGAGGCGAATACCCTCTGTGTGGGACTCTAAAGACTCGACACTACGCTGGCAGTGGGTTTAACCACAGACCGCAAGCGGCACTAGCTGTGCGTAACGGTCCCCAGGTAGATGCCGACAAGAAGGCTGACGAGGTGAACCTCATCTGAACTCCTACTGAGTCTGAATGTGACAGTCTCCGTACAGTCCGGTCTGTTCGTCTAATACATCGCATGTCGGGCCTAGGGGGCGGTAAAACGTCAGTCCCCTAATAGCGGTACAAGTCGTATCGGAGTGAAGCCCAAAACACCCGGAGATAACACTGGAAGCCTACCAGTATATCTCGCTTGCCCTGGCCAGGGACTACTCGTGTAATGGCTCTCCTAGACACAGCGCGATGTCAACCCCCAATACCGGGAGAGACGAATCCTGTCTAACCGTCACTGCCTCCAAGTGCTTCGGGACTGTACCCAACTACTACCCGTTTTCACGACTCCTTTGAGCCGTGGTAGGGTAGTAATCAAAGCACAGTGGGAACACACTCGAGGCGAAGTGCCAGTGTCAAGTCAGTGGACTAAGCTGTACTCATGTCACCTGGGAACTGATAACTGACGATAGGTATAATACCAACCTGTCAGTTCCCGACGAGTCCTGTCCAGTGTACTCGTAACCCAACGAGCACCTGTATACTATCTCCAGTACGACGTACTGATGGCTGTGGGACAGACCATCTCCCACACTGGGATGAGAAGCGCATACGCTAGTCTACTCCGGAGTATCGATGCCCTGTCTCGACAGTCCTGCGACTAGGGACCTGTATAAGGATGTGCTTATAGATTACCCAGCCCCCACTAGTGTGACTGCCATCACAACGCTGGTAATCAAGCAAAGATCCTAAGGGCTCCACTAATGCGTATAAGTGATATACTAAAATAAACACAAGTACACATTGAAGTAGAAACAAACCAAGTAGCATACTACTATATTGAGCAAGATTTTTTATACAAGGTGAATATCCCAAGCTTCCATTAAGTAATATACAAACTAGTATGATACAGTAATGGCCTCTAGGGCATATACACTAACAATCTCCCACTTGCACTAAGGCCATGTACTGGCGTATCGAAGACCTATCATCTCGATCAACCGCTCGAACTGAGTCTGGGGTAAGGCCTTGGTGAATGGATCTGCAGTGTTTTCTTCTAAAGCAACCCTCCGAACCTCGATCTCCTTGCGATCCACGATCTCCCTGATCAGGTGATACCGCCTCAAGATGTGCCTGGATCTCTGATGGGACCTGGGTTCCTTCGCTAAAGCTATAGCCCCGTTGTTGTCGCAATACAGAGGCATTGGGTCAACAATGGACGGAACCACCTGAAGTTCTTTCAAGAACTTCCTCATCCAGTCAGCTTCTTTTACGGCATCAGATGCAGCAATGTATTCCGCTTCCATCGTCGAGTCTGCAACGGTTTCCTGTTTGGAACTCTTCCAACACACCGCCCCTCCATTGAGGGTAAAGACAAAACCCGACATGGACTTGGAATCATCCTTGTCACTCTGGAAGCTGGAGTCAGCAAAGGCCTCGATCTGGAGGTCTTTTCCGCCATACACCAAGAACATCTCCTTAGTCCTTCTCAGGTACTTGAGAATGTTCTTTACCGCTATCCAGTGTTTCTCCCCAGGGTTTGACTGATACCGGCTTACCACACTCAGTGCATAAGCTACATCCGGTCTGGTACACAACATCGCATACATTATAGAGCCTACCGCAGAAGCATAGGGTATAATAGACATGCGATCTCTCTCCAAATCAGTCTTGGGAGACATCTCTTTAGAGAGGGTGATCCCGTGACAAGCCGGTAGATTACCGCGCTTGGAATCTTCCATACTGAATCTTTTCACTATGGTGTCGATGTACCTGGACTGAGAAAGTCCTAATATCCTCTTGGATCTATCACGATGGATCCGGATCCCCAGGATGTATGAGGCATCACCCAGGTCTTTCATGGAGAACCTGTGCGACAAGAACCCCTTGACATATTGTAGCATAGGAATGTCATTTCCTATTAAGAGAATGTCATCCACGTATAAAACGAGGAATACTACAGTTCTCGCTACAAATCTACTATAGATGCATGGTTCATCTGGATTTTTGATAAAGCCAAATTCCTTGACCGTCTCATCAAAATAGATGTTCCAACTCCGCGATGCCTGCTTTAGTCCATAGATGGACTTAAGCAACTTGCACACCTTTCCGCTGCTCCCACTCTGAATGAAACCCTCTGGCTGATCCATATAGACACACTCCTCTAAATTTCCATTTAGAAAAGCGGTCTTTACGTCCATCTGCCAAATCTCATAATCGTGGAAGGCAGCAATGGCAAGAAGGATCCGAATGGATTTCAGCATAGCCACTGGAGAAAAGGTTTCGTCATAGTCCAAACCAGGTCTTTGACGGAAACCTTTTGCTACAAGTCTAGCTTTATAGGTCTCAACCTGTCCATCTACACCAATCTTCCTTTTGAAGATCCACTTGCATCCTACGGGTTTTACCCCGTCTGGAGCAATGTCCAACGTCCATACTTTGTTGGTGTACATGGACTCCATTTCGGTCCGCATTGCATCCAACCATTTTACCGAGTCAACGCTCTGAACGGCCTGCTGGAAGCTAGTAGGCTCATCATAATCTATGATGCAATCCTCTCTATCCCCGTCTATGAGAAAACCGTAGTATCTCTCGGGCGGATGAGACTGCCTACTACTCCTGCGGAGCGGCATAGGAATGTCCTGTTCTTTTGAACTTACTGGCTCTTCCAAGCTTTCAGTAATAGCTTGTGGTTCTGGAATTTCTTCCAGTTCTATTGCATTCCCACTTATCTGAGTTTCCAAAAACTCAGTTTCCAAGAAGCGGGCATGTTGAGAAACAAAAACCTTTTGTTCCTCAGCGGAATAGAACAGATACCCCCTGGAGTTCTTTGGGTATCCCACAAACTTACACTGTACTGAGCGTGCCTCGAGCTTGTCCGCATGCTGCTTTTTTACAAAAGCTGGACATCCCCATATCTTAAGGTACTTAAGACAGGGTTTCTTCCCACTCCACATCTGATATGGAGTGGTAGGCACAGTCTTAATTGAGTATCCGACAAAACATCGCCTCAAAACTAGCTATGGACCGAAATGTCCTAAAACTAGAGATGGACTGAAACGTCTCTAAAACTACTACATACCGCAGCATCCTTGGGCTAACGCGGTAAAAAAAACGGTATGTCCATAAGTGAAATGGGCACGGATGAAAACCCGAAAGAGCTCCGTGAGTAAAAACAACAGGGCTACCGGCGAGTTTGTGAAAACCCGAAAGGGCTTAATCTCGTTAAAAGACACTTGCAAGGTCCTCTCAACCTTGTAAGGAGAAAACACCTGCGTGAGATCCTTACGGCTCGCAATGGGAAGCAACACACTTAGGGATCCCCACGATTCCTGAGGAGAAGTTACACTTACGAGATCCTCACGACTCGTATGGAGAATTCCCCTATGAGACCCTCACAGCTCATAGGATTCAAAAGCCTAAAGCTAAAGGGATCTAAACCTGTTCTTAAGCCATCACATTCCCCAGATTTCCCTACAAGCGGTTCAATATTGAGCCTTGTATACAATCCACGGGCACGAATAAACATTTCCCTAACAGAGTCCCACCAGCAATGAGTGATATCATCGCTTGGTGAACGACCCTTGTAAGTCCTCTCGACTTTTAAGGAGAAAACACTCTTGCAAGATCCTTACGACTTACAAGAGAACATACACTTAAGAACCCTCATGATTCCTAAAGATAAATCGCACCTACGAGATCCTCACGACTCATAGGGAGAAATACCTTCATGAGACCCTTACGGCTCATAAAGTCAAAAGCCTTAGTCGACAGGATCCTAACCCTGTTTGCTAAGCCACCTTTGTTCAAATTGACAGAGGCAAATGATGATTTGATCCTAGCAATGTCCCAGTGGTAGCGATGTTGATGCCTAAATCGGTGTCAAATTCCAAGTCCTTTCACGGCAAATGATGATTCGCTCCTGGCAATATTCCAGTCACAGCGATGCTGATGCTAAGCATCAGATTCCAAGTTGCATACTCGCGATAAAAAAAATCAGCGAGCCAAAAATGCATATGAAATAGCCGAAATGATGGGGCAACTTGCAACAAAATCAGCAAGTAAAATATATGCATACAAAAATAGCCGAAATGATTGGGCACCGCGAAAAATAGCCGAAATGATTGGGCAATCGCGACTTTCGCGATACAAAAATCTGAAATGATAGCGCATCGCGGAAAGAAATAAAAAAAATGAAATGAAACTTTTTTGCCCTGCAGGTAAGTCCATACGGACCCCTGTATACAATGCATGGGCATAAACGATAAGGGAACCACATTTCCCGACAGACTCTGTCAAAGAAAGAGTCAGATATCAATGGCGTTCTCCTCATTCTAGCAGGATACGGACGCGACACCATCTCAGAGCCATGGCAGAGTCCCTAGTTCCAAGTCTCGACGGCAACATTTATAGCCTAGAGATCAATAAGAGCGTTCTTCCTCCAGCAGGATGCAGACACGACATCAACAAACGGAGCCATGGCAAAATCCCCTAGTTCCAAACCTCGACGGTTCACAGACAACCTAGAGACAACCTCGACATTCGTCGCAATATTGCACACACAATGTCAACAAACGAAGCAAAGGAAAATCCCTCGCTTCAAGGTCTTCACGGCAACTCAAATGAGACCTGAAAAGTCTATCGGAGATAATCCCACACCAGCGCGGAGTGGTCATGACTCATCGGGGCTCCCAAACTGAGCCTAACCTCAAGTAAAAAGCGACATGGAATAACCCTAACGCTTGCCCTTTCGACGGTAATATCACCTGGAAGAATACTTGAATACGTCTTGTCCAGCCCCCGAAGGGATCAGAGACACGATAGTCGCGGGGCTACTCAAACAACAAGATTATGCATCGAGGAATACACCAGCCAACGCGACGGTGCGACGGGTAGAAAACCCTAGTACTACAGACCCTAACTGACTTCTATTAGCAGGAGTTAACTGTGACGTTAGGAAACCCTTGCGAGAACTTCTCGATTCGTCTCGACCCGTGAGGAAATTAGTGTTCTTGCGAGAACTTCTCAATTCGTCTCGACTCGTAGGGAAAAGCCTTAGGAAATGGGGATAAGGATATGTTTCCTAAGCACTACGGCCCTGTAAGTCGGTCCAATATGGACTATTGTATACTATTCACGGGCCACACTCTCCAAAGTCGAATCTTGACAAGGAGGGAAACAACCACTTACGAGTCCTCTCGACTTGTAAGCGGGAAAATTTGCTTGTGAGATCCTTACGACTCTCAAGAGAAAGCACACATAGGAATCCTCATGATTCCTAAAGAGAAAATACACCTATGAGATCCTCTGGACTCGTAGGGAGAAAAATCTCTATAAGACCCTCATGGCTCATAAAATTGAAAAGTCTCAGGTGGCAGATCTGAACCTGTTTCCTAAGCCATCGCTTCTTATCTCGCGTCAGGGAAATCAGCGTTCTTGATGAGAACCTCTCGATTCACGTCGACCCGCAAGGAAATCAGTGTCTTTGCAGGAATACCTTGATTCTTTTCAACCCCAAGGAAATCAGTGTCCTTGACAAAGATCTCGATTCAGGGAAATCAGCGTCCTTGACAAGAACCTCTAGATTCGTTTCGACCCGTAAGAAAATCAGTGTCTTTGCAAGAATTCCCGACACCGTAGAAAATGGAGAAAGTCAGTCCCGACACCGTAGAAAACGGAGAAAGTCGGTCCCGACACCATAGAAAATGGAGAAAGTCAATCCTGACACCGTAGAAAACGGAGAAAGTCGATCCCGACACCGTAGAAAACGAAGAAAGTCAACCCTCAACCTCCCCGTCGAAGCAACGCTTCGACTCAGGAACAAGTCAACTCATCAACCACTTACAAGTCCTCTCGACTTGTAAGGAAGAAAATTCTCTTGTGAGATCCTTATAACTCTCAAGAGAAAACGCACTTAGGAGTCCTCACGACTCCTAAGGAGAAAATACACCTACAAAATCCTCACGACACGTAGGGAGAAAAATATTTATGAGACCCCCATAGCTCATAAAATTGAAAAGTCTTAGGCGGAAGATCTGAACCTATTTCCTAAGCCATCACTACCCTATGAAGAGTTCAAGATGAACTATTATCTATCATCTACAGGCTAAATTTGCTAAAATCACATGACAACAAAGCAAAGAAAAGAAGGCGATAATACAAGATAGAAAAGAAATGAGTCATCTATTCATAAATTCAATTGGATACAAGTTACATCATATGAAAATTAATGGAATAAAAAAAATGAAATGAATATATGTTATTCATAAGTTATAAATGTACAATCAATACAAAGACAGCTACTGAGAAGGAGGCGTTTTCAATAAATCAGCCAGTTGCTTGCGCACTCCTCTTAGCTCCTTTTCGCGATTAGCCTCCGCGGCCAGCTCCGCTTCGACTTGGGCCTGTTGCTGCAGACAGGATGAAAGTTTCTTATCAATTTCCAGCTGAACAGCCTCCTGACTCTGCGCAACCTGCTCAGTAAAGTCAAGCTTCTTCCTCAGCACCAGCCCGTCAGAAATACATCGTTGAAGGTTTTCAAAGATGGAGTTCAGATGTGCAGCGTTCGCTGCGACCTCGGCACGCAGTTGGAAAGACTCGGCGGAAGTCACCTCACGTTCCTTTCTCTTAAGGGTCACATCTTGTTCGAAATAGCGAAGGAAAGGAACGCTCTACTCAACCCATGCAGCCCGCTGGGAGTTCGAAGCCAACACCTCCAGAGCAGGACGCCTGAGCTCAAGCTCATGCAGGCAGGCTTCAATCTTCCTGCATTGATTAACCCAAGACACAATGACGCCTTCGTTATGGAAGTTCATAAGCGTCGCCAGCATTGGATTAATCTTGGCAGCAAAATCTGCAGCGAGTATAGAGGCCTCCACGTCAAGCTCCTCGATGTATTCGCTCAACATACGCAGGCTGTTCACGGCGCCTTTGGAAGATGGACGTCTAGAAAAGGGCCCTGCCGGCATTAGGATGCAAGACTCGAACGGAGCAGGAGCCGGTACGATTGTTGCAAAATGAATTATGATCAAATGTCGGCTCAAGAGATAAAGAAAATGCATGAACAATGTAGTCTACAATACCGGCTGCGACAGGGGACGGAGTTAGGAGTACTGGTGGTGTGCCGATTCCCTCGTCCCCTCCTTCAATTTATAGTGGTGCAATCAATTTAAAATTAAAAATGGCAGGGTCACCCGTTAAAGAAAGGAAAGGACGTCGGTTAAAAACTATACTCACCGGCACCAGCAGGCAAAGTGACTTCTGACTGGAAGGAGAAATGCGGGTTCAACACTTGATACAGATGATCAAAGAGAACTCCTGCAAGGTTGCGATGATACATAGTCAGTACAAGAAAGTCGGTGGTCATAGTTCAATTAAATGGATCTCAAATCCATACCTTCCAGCATCTTGGAGGACATAGGAGAAGGCGAGGGAGCAACCGTCATGGCAGCGACCGCAAGTGTTTCAGATGACAATATCTCAATGTTCGCTACACCTACAAATAAAATACCGTCAGAAAAAGCTGAAAAGGATTGTGAAATAGAAAATAAATAGTGACCCGAAACCCACCTGATGGGTCATCAGCCAAAATTGCCACGGAAGCATCACTCGGCGTTGCGGTTTCTTCGCTCTCCTTCAGTGGAATGGTTTCAGCATCAGTGGCTTCATCCCCTAATTCTACAAGAGCCGTCGTGACACTCGCAATACCAGGCGATGGCAGGGAATGGGCAACGGTTCGGACGGTCCCGGACTCCCGAGAGAGAGTAGCCGCTTCATGCTCGGTGGTCGCCGTCATCTCACCTGCCGCCTCATCGTCAGGACTTGGCCCTGCAAGATATGGTATATAAGAATTTGAAGATCAAATTCTAAGAAAAGATTCAGTGTGATGTTACCTTGGGGCGACTTTTTGGCTTCTTCCCAAGCGGCGCGCACCATTTGTCTATGGACGGTAGACAGGGCAGCTGGGTCGTCTTCGGAAGAAATAGTGACAGATGGAATGGCGCTTGAACCTGCCCTCACAGCCAAGTTGGCATCACGTTCCCTCACCGCACGCTTTATGTGCTTCTTGTCAGCCTTGTTAGTGAGAAAAGACCTCCTCAAAACCTCCGTCAAAGTGACGTCATCGTCCGAGTCAGGAGCTACCTATGGAGCCGTTACGGCGTCCGTCATCAGCTGCTTAAGCGAAGCCTCTTTTAGCAATACTGGAGGAGCTAGGACTTCGGCAGCCGGCCCTGGAAGCGTCGTCGCGCCACCATGCGGGATTGGCACTGCACTCGGGATAACATGAGTCGAAGTAGTCCCTATAATAAGATGAAAAAGACGGGTCAGACTACCCATGAAGAAAAAAGGAATGAAGACACAATGAGCCGAAATATACCGAGGCCTAAGGAAGCGCGAAGCCTCTCTTCCTCTTCAAAAGTCTTGAGGGATGCTGCGAGAGCCTCTTCGGCGGAGATACCTGCTGAAGAAGAAAGCGTCAGTCAAAGCATTAAAATTAAAATAGCCGTGGAAGGATATGACCAAAGGATACCTGATTGTGCGATGGTGATTAGTACTGCTTCATCGTGAGCTAGTTGCTTTGAAACCGTGATAACAGCCTCTAGATCGGTATCATTCGTTGCCATAAATAAACCCTCGTTGGTCATGTACTCACTTAGGCCATCGTTGTAAGGAGCATGAGGCTCCTGGCCGAATACAACGTCTGCATAAAGTATCGACTTCTTTTTCTTCTGCGAGCGAGTGCCGGCAACCGATAACACGAGCTTGCGCTTGGAGGGCAACTTTGGACAACAAGTCCCAATCTCCGCACCTATGCTAGGCTCGAGAGACACCACAGCTACCGCTTCTATAGATGCGCAAGGTAGGGGCATATCAGGTATAATGCGCGGAACCACCACTGCAGCGGCTTCTCTTAGGGGAGGATGAACGATGGTCCGTCGCTTCAAAAGAACGGCTGGATTACAAGCGGGGGAGGCCCCCTTGTGATAAAGCAACAATCGCTTTTCTTCCCTAATAACGGCGCCTATCGAATGTTGATACCACGCCACATATGCGTTCGAGATTCGCGGAACGCAACTCGGCTCACTGATAAAGAAATTGGAACCGGTGTTCAACCGCATAAAATGGTGCAATGCATTTCGAATACCTTCTTCTGTGGCAGCTGGCTCAACTAGGAAGGCTTCGAGCGGGACGCCCTGATTATAACTTGATTGCTGGGCAAAAGGTGTGGGTTGTACCGCATGAACAACGCCAAATCATTCTGCCTAAACACGAGAAAGCCCAGCCTGATTGAATATAGAAGAAGAATCTCCCGAGATTTCAAAGTGGAGGCCCGTCTTTAAAAGTGTCCCGTAGTGACTACACCGTTTTTGTAGATTATTTTCCGATGGTTAAAACCTTATTGGCAAAGGTCATGCTATCTCCTGCCATACGCGGACGAAGGAGCAAACCCCTAGCTTTCCGCTGTGACGGATTTAAAATGGACGCGTTAACTAGGCGCATAATCTGAAGGAAGTTGTAACTGTCATAGAAACGAGGTCGTTTATGGACACCAAAAGCGCCAAGTACGTGCAGCTCGATCCATGACATAAAATAATGCAGCGAGAAAGTGAAGTGCTGTACCCCCCGGCTGAGTGGTATCCGCCGCTAAGCTGAGACCATGGTACAGGTGTACCAACCCAGCAATCCCGCTAGCTACTTGCATTCCCGCAACTATACGATGGGCTGGGTAAAAGACTGATGGCCTCATATAACGAGGGTGCATTGGAAGCACGAACCAGTTTAGCCATAAGCCAATGAAGCCCAGCACGAACGTCACTTCATCGACGTCCGGAGCAGCAAGCTCCGCGAAGGGAACGACAGGAACAGCCGGAATAAAGAAACTTTTTAAATCCGCCTCCGCCGTCAGTTGGTTATCCAAACCAAAACTAAACGGGTTGTCAAGCTTGGCGAACAGCACAGCTTGCTTTGATAAGGCTTCTGAACGAAGAAAGCGAGCGATGAAGTCTGCTAGCTAAGTCCATGCCCTCCGGACACCAGAAATAGACTTTCGTATATATTCAACACCTTGATCAAGCTCGAGAATTGGTGTTCAATGGCATTCTCCGAGGTAAGACCCATTACCACTGATTTGGTTGCAAAGATGTACTCGTCTGGAGGAAGCAACTCCTCGTAGTGTTCTCCCCTAACGGGTAAGCCAGAGATCTCTGCAAACTCTTCCAAAGATATTGAGACTTCTCGATCCAACGGAAGGAATGTGTGGGTCGGAATATTCCATTGCTCCAGAAAAGTCTTGACCCACCATGCAGGAGGCACGGAATATTGAAAGAGAGAAGCGTAAATCGCGGGATACAGCCCGAGTTTCAGCATCTACGACTTCTTGGCTGACAAAATGTAGTGGGCCCACTGCAAATACCCGGCTGGATGGCGAGGAGTTAGGCCTATCATGTACGGCTGTCCCCAAGGGCGCGATTCGCCCTGGCATATACGCCGTCCTAAAGTATCCAAAGCCGCCGGCGGCTGTACGAGTATTGCAGCCATAGAAGGCTGAATGAGACCCTCTAAGGTCCAGTTGACCTCCTCCACAACATAGTTCACCGAAGGTGCGTCAGCATAAGGGATCGCCAAAATAAGCTCCGAAGGTGCCGCACAAGAAAAGCTCCATCGGTCCCTGATAATTTGATTGTACCATCTGCCCCATAAATAAAGATTCTTTTGCTCCAGGACGTGATCTTTGATCAATGTGAAGACTTCCCTGTCCACAGGCGCTTCAGGGAATCCTCTTTCCAAACGGACGAACGGGAAAGAAATGTCGAAAGACATGGTACCTGCACGAAAAAGAACAAAAAATTAGCCATCAATGCTACAATTTAAGAACTGGCACTTGGTACATTAAATTCGTACTGCACTGCAATGCAGTGAAAAGGGACAAGAGGGGACCCACACAATCTGGATGATGGTTCATCATTAATAAAACAGTCTTATCATTTGATGAGACAGTAATTAAATAAGAAAATCCTAAAAAGGTTCTCATTTAATGAGCGCCCCTTGGGCTAAGGAGTAAATCTCCCTTGAGAGCAGTGCTCTGCAACAGATATGACATCTGTCATAATTAATCATGAAGGGAATAAAATTCCCCCCAAAATTTCTAAGGAGCAATGCTCTGTGAAGAAGATGGAATAATCCATCAAATCTCTAAAAGCAAAGCTTTCTACAGAAGTAAAAACTTCGGGATCTTTAAGATCCGCAAAGAGAACTCTAAGAGTTCTTCGTTAATGGGTTAAAAGAACCCTAAAAAGGATTTCTTTTTCTGATCCATGATCTAGAGAGAGCAAAGCTCTGTTTTTTAATTAACGGGTTAAGAAACCCTAAAATTCTTTAAAGCTCTATGATCTAAGTAGAGCAAAGCTCTGTTAATGTGCTCAAATCTTACAAAAAAATTTGACAGAGTCTTAACTCTAAAAGAGTTTTCTAAGACAGAGAGCTTCGCTCTGAAAGAGAATTAATTCTCCGGAAAAAAAACAAGAAAGAAGATGAACAAACAGTCATCTCAAGGGCCAAATGCCCTATTTATAGGCACTAAGAGTCGTTTCAACTTCTAAGTTGATCTAATGGTGCGGATGCTGCCACCGCTGCACTCACGTGTAAGCCAGGTGAGCGCAACGGTGGTAGGCATTTGTTTCCCCCAATCAGAGCAAAGCTCTGTTCAAATTTTGAAATTTGAAATGAAGAAGCGCTTCATAAATGCGCCGGCGCTAATGCGCCGGCGCTAAGAGTCAAAGACTATGATGCAGCACTCACGTGCAAAGCACGAGAGCGCTCACGCTCGCAGCGCCAGCGCTATGAGTCAAAGACTCTAATGCAGCGCTCACGTGCAAAGCACGAGATCGCTGGCGCTAGCAGCGCCAGCGCTAACAGTCAAAGACTCTGATGCAGCGCTCACGTGCAAAGCACGAGAGCGCTAGCGCTAAGTGCGCTAGCACCCAGAGTCAAAGACTCTAATACAGCGCTAAGGTGCAAAGCATGAGAGCGCCAGCGCTGGAACTAAATGTTCCCCGCCCTTGGATCAGAGATCTAACAAAGATGACTAAAAGTCATCAAATTATCTCTGAAAATTAGAGCACCGTTGATCAAAGATCCAATGGTGATTAAAAAATCACCAAGATACAGAATAAGTTCTGTATGGGAAAAGATTTTCCCAATCTTGTTAAAAATAAGAAGATTGCCTTCTGTAAAACAGAAGATCTTGGATCAAAAATCCAACAGTGGGAAAAATTCCCAAATCAATTAGAGAAAAGATCTCTTAAACTGATTCAAAAAATCAGCCTACCTTATATAAAGGACCCAAGACTTCAAGTCTAACACAGAGGACCCCCCCCCACATACACACACACACAAACTTTGAGAAATTTCAAAGAAAAGAGCAAGCTCTAAGAAGAAGAATTTCTTCAAGGTAAATAAAACAGAGAGATCAGAAAAATCTCATCAAAAGAAGAAGAACTTAGTTCTACATCAAGATCGTAGATCTATAAGTCTATGTCGCTCACCCCGCAAGCTAGCGAAGAGGCGGAACAAATAAAAATCAAAGCTTTCTTACATAGCAACATAGACTAAGCTTAAGGATCTTTGCCAAACCATCACTAACGAACTACAAGAGGTTTAATCTACTGTGATAGATGATTATACCTCATGATTCTAGTCCTTCGGTTCTTTTCTCCGCTGTCTTCCCCGTCCTTGTGAGCTCCAAGGATCGATCCGGATCTTGGTCACCTCCACGGCCTCCTAGAGTCGAAGACGATCCACCCGAGAGTCTGTATTCCGAGCTCCACCTCAAGCCGAGGTAACTAGGGCAACAAGTTTTCTATGCTTGATGTCCTAGGTGATGTAGAGTATGGATGTAGATTTGTTTGTCTATTTAGAACCAAATTTGCTCATCACATGTGTAGGGTTCCTAGACACACTCAAGAGGTTCCACAAGGCATCAACCATGCCAAATTCAAAAATTTCATGTGCCGAGAAACCCTATTGCGGTCGTTAACTAGAGTTTAGGCGAAACAACATGAAAGTAAATCACATTTACCCTAAGTGAATGGAAATATAACCTTTGTAGATCCGGTCCACCACTTCTTTAGCTCTGTGATGACGTCCCTTCACTGCGATCACCGGCATTCCGGACTCTAGCGATGGTTTCGTTGGAGAAATGAGCGGGCTAGGTCGTTGACTTCGATGCCGAAGATGATCTACGTCGAGGAGACTCTAACTCGAGCTCCATCTTCACTTGGTCATGAAACTTGTGAAGATAACACACTCTACTACATGGAAAGTGGTAGAGGTTGAAGATATATGAAGTGCGTTCACTTTGGATTTGGTTTTCTCACTTGGAATCATCACTTGGAATTTTCAAGCATGCTTTCTTTTTCTTCAAGAAGAAGATGAAGAAGAAGAAAGAAAAATAGAATTATCAATAAAAAGAAAATCCAAGTGATTCTTATCATTTTGCAACTATGGGTGAGTTAACAAGGGTAGAGAATAAACTAGGGTTTAGTTAAAATGGTTAGGTCAAGGAAAGAAACAAAATGGTTATGACTTTCAAAGCTTCATGAAGCTTCAAGTGTAAAACAAAACAAGCCACCATTTTATTTCTTGCCAAAATAAATAAATAACATAAATAAACAAGTAAAAACCCTAAACCATTAACTAAACATGGTTTAAGTCTTACACACACCCATGTTTGCATGTATCATCAAACATGATACAAACAAGTGCACAAAAATATATCACATATACAACTTGTGCACAATTTAGTGAGAAAATCCATCTTAAGTGAACCAATACCAGTTAATGTAAAGTAATATATCAAATATATAATTATACATTAAATCATTAAATCAACACATGATTTAATGATCCGGTCATGTCGCATATAACCGACTAGTATCAAGTGTATCAATGTATCGAATCAACACTTGATTTGGTAACCCGGCTATATCATATATAACCGTCCAATGATACAAATCGTGAGAATAGAATACAGTATCACATACTGGTATTATTCTCGGTCCCGGACATATCTTATATGCGCTCCTATTCCGCTTCGCTTGAGCCAGGAAACCTCTGTGTAGGACTCTAAAGACTCGTCAATACGCCGGAAGTAGGTGATGATCATATCAAACACCCACAAACCGCAAGCGGTCTGCTAAACGTAACGGCCACCCAGGTATTGAGTGATCAGAAGTTCAACGAGCAAGCTCGCTCACACTCCTGTGAATCCAACCAGTAACACTTACTGTACAGTCCGGTCTGATCGTCTGATATGTCGCATATCTCGCCTACGGGTGGTAAACGTCAGACCCCGGTAGCTCGATAAGTCGTGTCGATATGAGGTCTATAACAGTTCGAGAAACTACTGGTAACACTTACCAGCCAATTGAACAAAGCGCAACATCAACTCCCTATACCGGGAAAGACGAATCCCCTCCTATCGCTCATTGCCTCCATGTGATTCGGGACTGTACCCAAAAACCACCGGTTTGCACGCCCTCTTAGACGCGGTAAGGTGGAAATCAAAGCACAGTGGGAATCACACAAGACTCTATGACGATCTCGGGTCTACAGACTAACCTGTACCAGTGTCACCTGAGAACTGCCATCTGACGGAAGGTATAATACCATCTGGGAGTTCTCGGCGAGTCCGTCCAGTGTACCCAGTCTCCACTGAGCACCCGTATATCATCTCTGATGTCAAACACCAATGGATATGGGATCATCCATCGCCCATCTGTATGGGTCGAGAAGGTATACGCTAGTCTACTCTGGTATATCGATGCCCCGTCTCGATACACCCATGACTAGGGACCTTGAAGGATGTACTTATGGACTACCATGTCCCCACTAGTATGATCCGCATCATAGTCCAGGTATTCAAGTACACATCCTAAGGGCTTTACCAACTTGTAACAGAGAGACAGTCAGTGTACACGTTAAGATAAAGAGCAACCAGATAGCATACTATCATGTCGAGCAAGAAAGCCCTCCCTATATATGTCCAAGCATCCTCTACAATATACATCCTATGTATAGTAATGGCCTCTAGGGCATACATATAACTAACAATCTCCCACTTGCACTAGGGCCATCTGTAGCAGTGGTTGCAGTATCTCATACTCAACCATCCCATATAAGTCTCTCTCTGGGAAAAGGCCTTTGTGAGTGGATCCGCCGCGTTGTTCTCTGAGTCTACTCTCCTAACCTTGATCTCCTTGGAGATCAACCATTGCCATGATCAGGTGATACTGCCTTAGAATATGTTTGGATCACTGATGGGACGGATATTCCTTGGCATAAGCCACAACTGCATTATCACACAATGGGAGGAACTAAGTTCATCTCATGAACAAATATACATCCAGACTGCCTCTTTGGTAGCATCTTTGGTAACGATGTATCTTGCCATTATCGTCTAGTATGCCACGGTATCTAGCTTGGAACTCTTCCAACATACCGTCCCTCCACTGAGGGTAAAGACAATGCCTGTGACTGACATTCAGTCGTCTTTATCACCCCGGAACCTTTCCAGTGATTCTCCCCAGGATCGATTGATACCATATCACTATAACTAGTGAGAGTCCTAACATCCAATTAGATCAATCTCATAGATCCAAAAACTAGGATTTAGCAGGTATCACTTTGATCCTATATGGAGAATCCTTGTGATAAGCGGAGATTGACCGAGCGTAGCATAGGAAACTCCTTCCCTATCAAGAGTATGTCATCCACGTACTCTACGAGGATCACCACCATACTCCTTACGACCTTTTTGTATATACAAGGTTCATCTACTATTTTGATGATGTCAAACCGTTTGACTAACTCATCAAAACAGATGTTCCAACTCCGCGATGCCTGCTTCATCACATAAAACATCTTGCACACGTTTTCGCTGCTCCCACTGTCTACGAAGCCCTCTAGCTGTGTACTTATAGACGCTCTCTTCTAAATCAATGTTTAGAAAAGTAGTCATGACACCCAACCGCCAGATATCGTAGTCATAGTATGTAGCCATGGCAAGTAGGATCCGGATGGACTTAAGCATAGCTACTTAGAAAAGGTTTCATCATAATCCATACCTGGTCAATGATGCAAACTTTTAACAAGTCTAGCTTTGAAAGTCTCAACTTTTCCATGTACACCAAGTAATCTTCTTAAGATATACTTGCTCCTGATGGGGATTTAACCCTTCAGATCAAGCAACTAAAGTCCATACTTTGTTGGTGTATAAGGATTCCATCTCAGATCGCTAAGCATCCAGCCATTCTTACAGAGTCCCACTCTTGATGGCCAGCTCGAAACTAGTTGGGTCATCATCTCATGATGCATTCCTCGCTCCCACTGTCATAGAGAAACAGAATTATCTCTCAGGTAGGTGAGGAACCCTACTTGATCAGCGGAGAGGCTGAGGTTCGTTGGAAACAATTGAATCCTTTCTTACCAAATCATCAGCTGCAATTTGTATAGCTGGAACATTTCCAGTCCTACATAACAGACCTTGCCTCGAGCTTGTCCGGATTTTGCTTTTTAGACATAGGCCGGACAACCCCAAATCTTAACAAACTTAAGATATGGGCTCTTCCCTTTCCATATCACATATGAAGCGGTAGGCAACTGTTTTGATTTGAACGCTACTCAATAGGTATGCAGCTTCTCAAGTGCATACCTCCCAAAAGGAAATAGGAAACTCAGTAGTACTCATCATAGAGCACACCATATAAAATAGGGTGCGATTGCTCCGCCCCGATACACCGAGGTGCTGAGGTGTATACAGAGGAGTAATGCTGAGAGAGAATCTCATTCTTAGAATTGTCCAGGAATCCTGTGCTCAGGTATTCTCCTCCTTGATCACATCAAAGGACATAATACTTATACCCGTTGTTGGTTCTCTACTTCTAACTTATATTCTGTGAATATCTCAAAAGGTTCGGACTTGTGTTTCAACAGGAACATATGTCTTAATCTTGAAAGATGATCAGAGAATTTAATGAAGTACAAAGAACCGGTCTTAGCATTTGTAGACATGAGACCTTACATACATAAACATGTATCAATCCCAAGAGTTCACTAACTCTTTCTCGGTTTCCAGTAAACAGAGCTATGGTCATCTTATCTTTGTGACATGACTGGCAAGTTTCATAAGATGTAAATTCAAACTGATTTAAATATGCATCTAAATGTAACTTTAGCTAGTCGGGTCACATTGATCTGACCTAGTTTACAATACCTCAAGAAGGAATCGTTCAATTCTGAACTCTTCCTCTTGTGTGTGTTGTGTATACTAAGAACTGTAGTTTGATTTAGAACATCAATGCTTTTAGATAACGTGCCTGAACCGATCAACTTTTGACATAGGAAATGTCAAAACATTATCCATCAATACAAAATTTTATCATTTCTTTACTAATAAAGAGACTGATATGATTTTGTATATCAGGTTCGGTATTAATAACATTCGTTCAGAATCAATGTATTTGGAATACAGGGTGATAGCGACCAACAGACTTGGCTGCAACACTTGCACCGTTTTCTGTCTCATGAAACTTATCACCTGTTCTCAGTTCTCTACCTTTCTGTAGCCTTACGTAACAGATTACATATCTGGGATCCTGATCCGGTATCAAATACCCAGGACGCAGAGGATACTGAGAAACAGTTCTTTGTAATGAACACACCCGAAGAAGATGCATCATCATGCACTTTCTTCGTTTGGGCGGCACGGGAAATCTGGTATTCCCCTATTTCCTGCTCTGTCTTATAACAATTATAAGTTGGAGCGGGACCAACGTTCCCCAGCTTAGTATAACAAGAGGGTTCGGTCAATACATCCGTATTATTATCTTGATTAAGGCGTGACATGGTCGCTACCAGGAGAGAGAGAAGAAAACACTCTGCGTGCGCTCTTACAAGATTAGATTGGTTATTTATTTTATCTAATCAGGATGGCTCCCACTGTTTTTATCAAATCTTCCTTCAAACCCTAAAACGAAAGACTAGCCGGGATTAATTACACGCTACAAGTTCGCCAATCTTTCAGCCAGGCCAGTTTCGGTACTTTGAAGAAGGTTCCCCGTGCTTTCGCACGGACCTAATTAGAGTAAACCTCGTTTTCCCAGAGGCGTAACCCCGTTGACACCTTTCTAGACACCTACTAGATCGACTAATTGTAATGTGTAAAACTCTCCCAGGAGTAACTCTTACTCGCAGCGCATATCGGGATCCAACTATCTCATAGAAGGTATGCAATCTCATTGCAAATTTCAACGCTTGAAATTCCCGATAATATTTTTCCCCTAGCACCCTATGACCTTAACGGAGGTCAACAAACCATAGGCTACTAGTCAAGTTCAACCCGTCAATTCTTGATTGAATCAAACCCACCCGCACGACCCTTGAAGGAGGTCAACAAGGTCGCACGACTAGCCTAATCCAATCTGCATCATATGCATAAGCAGATAAATACTAGTTAGCTACCGCACACTACGCCTTGACGGATGTCAACAAACGTAACACGAATACTAAGTAGGACGTATCTGAAATGACAGAGGGCTAAAACAGGTTTTTCAGAAAACCTATTGCGTAATGAACTTGATATCGTTGTAGGATCGAATGAATTTTGAAATGGAGTGAATTTTAGGCTTTTCTAGTTTTGCTAAAGGGGTCACTCCCGGTGAAGGGATCGTCGGCCCTTTCCTTATCGAATAAGGTGCAGGATATATCAAATATACCGTTGTGCAAAGCAAAAACTATAGAAGCAATCAAAAACAAACTGAGGGTTGTACCATCTGCCAGTTATTGCTATAGGGGTCACTCCCGGTGAAGGGATCTCGGCCCTTTCCTTATCGAATAAGGTGCAGGATGTTCTACAAGGAACACCGCGATGCAAAGCAAGAACTGTAGCTACCTGTTTTTGAAAATTCGATTACACAACATCTTAGGTTTCTTTTCTTTCATTAATCACATTAATGAAGTCCCATGATTTAATACACCTAAACATCACAGATAAATACGACGTACACTTATGCCATCCGCATTCGCCTCGATGTCCCCTCGTGCACCGTTAGGTTAGGTAACTAACGATAGAGCGGGGCAGGGCTAGCGCGGGTGTAAAACATAAGTAACGTCTATATAATATATCATATATACTATATACAGTATTCATCTCAACATATCAAATTATCACATCACAGATATCGCAGCAGAAGAAAAATATGAAATATTGGATATACTAGGACGTCCGTGTTTTCAATACGAGCCAGTATAAAACACGGATTCCACGGTCGCAATGAATAGCCAAACCCACACCCCTAGACCCCTACGAGAGCGGCAAGCAACCCAACCAATTCTAGGGTTAGGAGACCCGGACTCGACTCCTCGAGATGGTCTCCCACTGGACCCGAGGACCCGGTTACTTATGCTCCCCTCCTTGGGTCTATCCTAATGCGGAAAAGTAAATAATATACAAATGGTGACATCATCCGCAACCTGGAAGTGCCCCAATAAAAGAATATTACATACAAGTTTTTACATGAATGAAAATGAAAAACACTCATCTCACATAAAAAACCCCGTCTATTCAAACACGACGATCCAATATAACATATCCAGCAACACATAACATCACATGTCATCAACGGAAGTAAATATGCGCATCCCAATTGTCATTGACATATAGCAACGAAACCAGCGTATCACATATTACACTTACGGTCACAGAAAAAAAAGTGTAAAACTACAACAGTTGGAATCCGCAACCTACATAGACATCGCATGCCTAACTAAATGAATTCTTTAGACATCGCATGCCTAACAATTATAAACCCCGCATTTTAGTCTCATTATCGAAAACTCTTTTCAATATCAGGTCGGGCAATTCAACAAGATTCCTGACATCCTGATCGAATGCTCGTCGCAAACTTTAGTAGGCGGCCGCACCCCCGACGCCATCGACGAAGTGCACCAGGGCGGAACACCGCTGCCGCGAGCACCCGAACGGATGCTTTCAGCGACGGGGTTCTCCTACAGTCACTTGGTTGGGGCTATGGGGCGTGGCTATCTATTAAGTTTACCCGGCGAGTGTCCGCGTACGCTACGATATTGCGACGGACTTTTGATCACATCAAAATTCCGTGGCAACTGATCAAGTGAGACTAAACTGCTATGTTTATAACATCCAAATCAGTTATCTCATAACTACTTGTGGTTTCCAAGTATTGTATCCCATTCCAGATAAATAGAAAATGTTAAACTTTCCGATCGAACATTCAAACACCCAAGTTTTTCCGAAACAGCTCAACACATGAAATAAGTTTAAAAACATCCAGTTCATGCCTCAGAACCAACGGTCCAGCCGTAGAAGGGTCAAGCCAACGCCTCACATGTGGCACGCCGTACTGCCCCAAACCTGAAGGTTCAAAGGGCAGTTCAAGACGGTCACATAATCGAGTTAAGGTTTGTTGTCTTCTAGAGGGACCATCGCGTTACTTGCACTACTTAGAATGTCATTAAACTACGGAAAAATCCAACAATTGAAAATTTCCCGGCAAGGGAAAAATTGGGTATTTTTATCTGGTCGAACTTTTTAACATATTCTAAAATTATCCGTAAAAACATATAGACGAAATTAAATAAACCGATCGAATCCCCAAAACAACCCTAGAAAACTCAACTGTGGAGTATGTTTTAAAAATTCCCAGAAGACAGCACTTCCAGAAAAGAATTACTGTGCAAACTACGTGGCCTAACTCACCAATATGGCCGCGGAACCGCCGCGCAAGCCAGGGTGGGGCCGCGGTTCCGCGGCGCTTTGGTCGAGTTAGCGTCACGCGCTTCACAGTAACTCCTACAATTCCCTGCTGAATTTTTTGGCAATTTTTAATTTACAAAAATCCAAAATTCCAGAAAATTTCCAGAGAGTGGTTTTGAATGAGGGTTTCGGGTTCGATCGGACTTCTAACATCGTCTACACATTGCCTAAGGCTCTAGCTAGGCTCTGATACCACTGTAGGGTTTCTAGGCACACTCAAGAGGTTCGACAAGGCATCAACCATGCCAAATTCAAAAATTTCATGTGCCGAGAAACCCTAATGCGATCGTTAACTAGAGTTTAGGCGAAACAACATGAAAGTAAATCACATTTACCCAAAGTGAATGGAAATACAACCTTTGTAGATCCGGTCCACCACTTCTTTAGCTCCATGATGACGTCCCTTCACTGCGATCACCGGCATCCCGGACTCTAGCGATGGTTTCGTCGGAGAAATGAGCGGGCTAGGTCATTGACTTCGATGCCGAAGATGATCTACGTCGAGGCGACTCTAACTCGAGCTCCATCTTCACTTGGTCATAAAACTTGTGAAGATAACACACTCTACTACATGGAAAGTGGTAGAGGATAAAGAAATAGGAAGTGGGTTCACTTTGGATTTGGTTTTCTCACTTGGAATCATCACTTGGAATTTTCAAGCATGCTTTCTTTTTCTTCAAGAAGAAGATGAAGAAGAAGAAATAAAAATAGAGTTATCAATGAAAAGAAAATCCAAGTGATTCTTATCATTTTGCAACCATGGGTGAGTTAACAAGTGTAGAGAATAAACTAGGGTTTAGTTAAAATGGTTAGGTCAAGGAAAGAAACAAAATGGTTATGACTTTCAAAGCTTCATGAAGCTTCAAGTGTAAAACAAAACTGGCCACCATTTTCTTTCTTGCCAAAATAAATAAATAACATAAATAAACAAGTAAAAACCCTAAACCATTAACTAAACATGGTTTAAGTCTTACACACACCCATGTTTGCATGTATCATCAAACATGATACAAACTAGTGCACACAAATATATCACATATACAACTTATGCAAAATCTAGTGAGAAAATCCATCTTAAGTGAACCAATACTAGTTAATGTAAAATAATATATCAAATATATAATTATACATTAAATAATTAAATCAACACATGATTTAATGATCCGGTCATGTCGCATATAACCGACTAGTATCAAGTGTATCAATGTATCGAATCAACACTTGATTCGGTAACCCGGCTATATCATATATAACCGTCCAATGATACAAATCGTGAGAATAGAATACAGTATCACATACTGGTATTATTCTCGGTCCCGTACATATCTCATATGCGCTCCTATTTCGCTTCGCTTGAGCCAGGAAACCTCTGTGTAGGACTCTAAAGACTAGTCAATACGCCGGCAGTAGGTGATGATCATATCAAACACCCACAAGCCGCAAGCGGTCTGCTAAACGTAACGGCCACCCGGGTATTGAGTGATCAAAAGATCAACGAGCAAGTCCGCTCACACTCCTGTGAATCCAACCAGTAACACTTACCGTACAGTCCGGTCTGATCGTCTGATATATCGCATATCTCGCCTAGGGGTGGTAAACGTCAGACCCCAGTAGCTCGATAAATCGTGTCGATATGAGGTCTATGACAGTTCGAGAAACTACTGGTAACACTTACCAGTAAATCTCAGCAACCCTGGCCAGGTATTTCCGGTTATAGCCAATCGAACACAGCGCAACATCAACTCCCTATACCGGGAGAGACGAATCCCCTCCTATCGCTCATTGCCTCCATTTGATTCGGGACCGTACCCAAAAACCACCATTTTGCACATCCTTTTGGACGCGGTATGTCGGAAATCAAAGCAAAGTGGGAATCACACAAGACTCTATGACGATCTCGGGTCTACAGACTAACCTGTACCAGTGTCACCAGAGAACTGCCGTCTGGCGTAAGGTATAATACCATTTGGGAGTTCTCGGCGAGTCCGTCCAGTGCACCCAGTCTCCACTGAGCACCCGTATATCATCTCTGATGTCAAACACCAATGGATATGGGATCATCCATCGCCCATCTGTATGGGTCGAGATGGTATACGCTAGTCTACTCTGGTATATCGATGCCCCGTCTCGATACACCCACGACTAGGGACCTTGAAGGATGTACTTATGGACTACCATGTCCCCACTAGTATGATCCACATCATAGTCCAGGTAGTCAAGTACACATCCTAAGGGCTTTACCAACATGTAACTGAGAGACAATCAATGTACACGTTAAGGTAAAGAGCAACCAGATAGCATACTATCATGTCGAGCAAGAAAGTCCTCCCTATATATGTCCAAGCATCCACTACAATATACATCCTATGTATAGTAATGGCCTCTAGGGCATACATATAACTAACAACATGAGACTATAAGGAAATGCTAGTGACGAAGAAGAAGGAGCAACCATGGGAGCTCTCTTTTTGATGAGAGAGAATGAGCAAGAGATAATGATGCATAAGAAAAATAATTACCCATCTTTCGTCATGATAAATTGTGATGGTTACAATTGATTTGACCATTATCATGTCAAATTAAATCCAAAAACAAAAAAGCATCTAGTGCTCACAAAAATATCCAAGTCAACAATGGTCAACTAGGTCAAATGGTCAAGCATGGTCAAATGGTCAAACCAATTAGCCATAACACAATTATCATTAAAAAGATTAGTAAACGTTTTCCTCACCTCATAATGGTTTTGACCAAGTCAATGGTCAAAACCCTAATATGGCACCTCCTTCATCGCTCCTCACATCCGTGCATACACACATGCATCCGCGTTCCGCAGAACACGAATACTAGAAGACAAAACTAATCCATCAATACAATACTAGGATCCGGCTTAAACCAAAGCCCATTAGTATTGTCCGCCCGAACATCATATGTGCACAAGTGCACGTAAGTGATCGTAGCCCCGCCATAAAACCATACGGCCTCTACACCTTTTGCTCAGTGCAGGGAAACTCTCTATGTGGGACTTTAAAGACTCGAAAATTCATTGGCAGTGGGTTTAACTACAGACCGCAAGCGGCACTAGCTATACGTAACGGTCTCAAGGTAGATGTCGAAAAGAAGGCCAATGAGGTAAACCCATTCGAACTCCTACTGAGCCTGAATGTGACAATCTCCGTACAGTCCGGTCTGTTCGTCTATAAGTATCGCATGTCGGGCCTCAGGGGGCGGTAAATGTCAGACCCCTAATAGCGGTACAAGTCGTGCCTGAGTGTAGCCCAGAACACCCTGAGAAACTACTGGAAACACTACCAGTAAATCTCGCTTGCCCTGGCCAGGGACTTTGTGTAATGGCTCTCCTAGACACAGCGCGATATCAACCCCCAATACCGGAAGAGAAGAATCCTGTCTAACCGCTACTGCCTCCAAGTGCTTCAGGACTGCACCCAACTACTACATGTTTGCACGACTCCTTTGAGCCGTGGTAAGGTAGTAATCAAAGTACAGTGGGAACACACTCGAGGCGAAGTAGCAGTGTCAAGTCAACGGACTAAGCTGTACTCCTGTCACCTTGGAACTGCTATCTGACGATAGGTATAGTACCAACCAACAGTTCCCGATGAGTCCTGTCCAGTGTACTCGTAACCTAACGAGCACCAGCATACTATCTCCAGTACGATGTACTGATGGCTGTAGGACAGACCATTTTTCCTGCTGGGATGAGAAGCGTATACACTAGTCTAATCCGGAGTATCGATGCCCCGTCTCGATAATCCTTCGACTAGGGACCTGTATAAGGATGTGCTTGTAGATTACCCAGCCCCCATTAGTGCGACTGCCATCACAACGCTGGTAATCAAACAAAGAGCCTAAGGGCTCTACTAATATGTATAAGCGATATGCTAAAAGAAACACATGCACATATTGAAATAGATACGAACCAAGTAGCATACTACCATTTTGAGCAAGATTGTCTATACAACTGTGAATATCCCAAGCTTCCATTAAGTAATATACAAGCTAGTATTATACAGTAATGGCCTCTAGGGCATATACACTAACAATCTCCCACTTGCACTAGGGCCATGTATTGGCGTATCGAAGACCTATCATCTTGATAAGCCGCTCGAACTGAGTCTGGGGTATGGCCTTCGTGAGTGGATCTGCAGTGTTATTCTCCGAATCTACTCTCCTCACCTTAATCTCCTGGCGATCTACGATCTCCCTTATCAGGTGGTACCGCCTCAAAATGTGTCTGGACTTCTGATGGGACCTGCGTTCCTTCGCTAAAGCTCTAGCGCCGTTGTTGTCGCAATACAGTAGTATTGGATTAACAATGGTGGGAACCACCTGAAGTTCTGTAAGGAACTTCTTCATCCAGACAGCTTCTTTTGCGGAATCGCAAGCAGCTATGTACTCCATTTCCATCGTCGAGTCAGCAATGGTTTCCTTCTTGGAACTCTTCCAACAGACCGCCCCTCTATTGAGGGTAAAGACATGACCCGACATCGACTTGGAGTCATCCTTGTCACTCTGGAAGCTGGAGTCAGCAAAGGCCTCGATCTGGAGGTCTTTTCCGCCATACACCAAGAACATCTCCTTAGTCCTTCTCAGATACATGAGAATGTTCTTTACTGCTATCCGGTGTTTCTACCCTGGGTCCAACTGATACCGGCTTACAACGCTCAATGCGTATGCTATATCTTGTCTGGTACACAACATCGCATACATTATAGAGCCTACTGCAGATGTGTAGGATATAGATGACATGCGAGCCCTTTCCAAATCAGTCTTTGGAGACATCTCTTTGGAGAGGGTGATTCCGTGACAATATGGTAGATTACGGCGCTTCTAATCTTCCATACTGAATCGTTTCAGTATGGTGTCGATGTACTTGGACTGGGAGAGTCCCAACATCCTCTTAGATCTATCACGATAGATCTGGATTCCCAGAATGTAGGAGGCATCACCTAGGTCCTTCATGGAGAACCTCTGTGATAAGAATCCTTTGACTGACTGTAGCATAGGAATGTCATTTCGTATTAAGAGAATGTCATCCACGTACAAGATGAGGAATACCACTGTTCTCCCTACAATCTTACTGTAAATGCATGGTTCAACTGGATTTTTGATAAAGTTGAATTCTTTGACAGTATCATCAAAGCAGATGTTCCAACTCCGCGATGCCTGCTTTAGTCCATAAATGGACTTAAGAAACTTGCGCACTTTACCGCTGCTCCCACTCTGAATGAAACGCTTCAACTGATCCATATAGACGCACTCTTCCAAATTTCCATTTAGAAAAACCGTCTTTACGTCCATCTGCTAGATCTCATAATCGTGGAAGGCAGCAATGGCAAGAAGGATCCGAATGGATTTGAGCATAGCCACTAGAGAAAAGGTTTCGTCATAGTCTAAACCAGCTCTTTGACGAAAACCCTTTGCAACGAGTTTAGCTTTATAGGTTTCAACCTGCCCATCTACACCAATCTTATTTCTGAAGATCCATTTGCAGCCTATGGGTTTTACCCCTTCTGGAGCAATTTCCAAAGTCCAAACTTTGTTGGTGTACATGGACTCCATCTCGGTCCGCATTGCATCCAGCCATTTTACTGAGTCGCCGCTCTGAATGTCTTGCTGGAAGCTAGTAGGCTCATCATTTTCAATGATGTAATCCTCTTGATCCCCGTCTATGAGAAAACCGTAGTATCTCTCGAGCGGATGAGACTGCCTACTACTCCTGCGGAGTGGTGCTGGGATGTCCGGTTCTCCTGAAGCCTCTGGTTCTACTAAGCTCTCAGTAATAGCTTGCGGTTCTGGAATTTCTTCCAGTTCTATTGCGCTCCCACTTATCTGATTTTCTAAATATGCAGTTTCCAAGAAGTGGGGATACTAAGAAACAAAAACCTTTTGTTCCTCTGCGGAATAGAAAAGATACCCCCTGGATTTCTTGGGGTATCCCACAAACTTACACAGTACTGATCGTGCCTCGAGCTTGTCTACATGCTGCTTCTTTACAAAAGCTGGACATCCCCATGTCTTAAGATACTTAAGACAGGGTTTCTTCCCACTCCACATCTGATATAGGGTGGTAGGCACAGTCTTTGTTGGAACCTTGTTCAAAAGATATGCAACTGTTTCTAGTGCATAACCCTAGAAAGATCGCGGTAACTCATCCTTACTTATCATAGAATGAACCATATTTAATAGGGTTCGATTCCGCCTTTCCGATACACCATTGTGTTGTCGTGTGTATGGAGGAGTAAGCTGAGAGAGAATTCCATTCTCTTTTAAGTAGCCCAGGAACTCGGCACTCAAGTATTCACCACCTCGATCAGATCTTAATGTCTTGATACTTTTGCCTGTTTGTTTTTCCACTTCATTCTTGTATTCCCGGAATTTCTCAAAGGCCTCGGATTAATGCTTCATCAGGAAGACATGTCCATACCTAGAGAAATCATCCGTAAAAGTAATGAAGTATGAATAACCACTTCGCGTATGTGTAGACATTGGACCACACACGTCACTGTGTATGAGTCCTAAGAGCTCGCTTACTCTTACTCCGTGTCCAGTGAATGGAGTCTTTGTCCTCTTTCCCATGAGACAAAATTCACAAGTAGCATAAGATTGATACTCGAACGGATTCAAATATCCCTCTTTAGGTAAGTTCGTTAACCGTGTCTCATTAATGTGACCCAGTCTACAATGCCATAAGAAAGCCTGATTTGTTTCCGGAGGCTTTCTTTTAAGTGTATTCTGGACACTGAAAACCTGAGCTTGATTTAATACGTATATTCTGTTTGTTAACGTACCTGACCCAATCAAAACATGATTTAGGTGGATATGGACCACATCGCTTACAAAAGTAAAGTCATATCCTTCCTTAGAAAGTAAGGATACAGATATGATATTACAAGCTAGACTAGGTATATACAAACAGTTACGTAGAATCAATATCTGCCCACTTGTCAATCCAATGTGATATTCCCCTGCGGATTCAGCGTCCACGCTCATTCTGTTTGCAACCCTGAGAGTCATATCACCTAACCTAATAGCTCTACGATTTCTCAAAGCCTGTAATGAATTACAGATATGAGATCCTGATCCGGTATCTAGTATCCAGGAAATAGAGTTAATTGACATACAGTTTTCTATTACAAACACACTCGAAGCCGAAGCCACAACATGCTTCGAATCCTGGCTACTGGCTTTCAAAACCCTGCAATCCTTCTGCGAATGTCCTTTCCTGTTACAATAGGGACGTCCCTCCTTCCCTATATCAAGTCCCGAAACTTTTGCCCTTCCCTTTCCTTCTATCTCCCTGGTTTCCTTCAGGGTGTAAGTAGAGGGTAGGGACTATAGAATCAAGTCATCATGTGACCCGTTCTTCAACGTGGTCCTCAGGTCCGTGAGCTCATCAATATAGCTAGTCACTGTAGGGACATTGTCCCCTACAGATGACCCGATTGCCAACCTCGCGTGAAGCAATTCGTTCGAGGTCTCATATCTTGTGATACGAGATTACTCTCCATATAAATCTTTGTTATGGAGGAAGACAGAATCTAAGTCTATCTTCTCGTGCTGCCTCTGGTATGCACCATCAACTGACGCCAACATAAGGTACTTGGCATTCGCACAGTCTTTTGCCGATGTCTTACGGATATCATCATCCGTGACGGTGGAAACTGGACTTGAGACGGCAAAGGTTTGATTAGTGAAGAGGTGTCCCAGTTTGTCATAGGTAATGGGCATCTGGACAGACCTTTGCCAATCAATATAGTCAGATTCAGTCATTTTATTATCTAGATGTAACCTATGTCTGGTTACTGGGTCGCTGCAATTAAGAGAGAGAAGAAAGCACTTAGCATGATACTCTTGCAAGTTTAGATTGGTTTTTAGTTTATCTAAACAGGATGGCTCCCACTGTTTATCGAATCCTTCCTCAAACCATAAAAGAAGAATTAGTCAAGATCAATCTCACCGCACAATACTTGCTTAACCGTTCAGCCAGGCTAGTGTCGGTACTTCGAAGGAGGTTTTACGACGCTTTCGCGAAGTTCCTTAATTAAATAACCTCTTTTCCCTGGAGGCGTAGCCCCGCTAGCACTGTTCGAGACACCTACTTGGTTTATAGCACAGATCGTTAAGTGAAGAGTTTCCCGAGGAGTAGCAGATACTCACAGTAGGATCGGGATCCAAATATCATTGTGAGATAATGCTGAAGGAATCCTATCAACATTATCAAACTCCAAACGGTATGCAGCACTAGCAAGTTTCAGTTTATTTAGAAACTCCCGATGTGGATTTTTGCCCCATGCTCTTATGATCTTGACGAAGGTCAACAAATCATAAGTCACATGTCAAGTTCTACCCATCATTGTCCAGGTTAATTTGAACCCACCCGTATATACCCTTGACGAAGGTCAACAAGGTAATACGACTGTCCCAAACCAACACATCTATCTATGCTACATATGAATACCCAACAGTTACCAATCACTATGCCTTGACGAAGGTCAACAAACATAGTTTGAATACTATTGAATATTCATATGAAATGACGGAGGGCTACGAATGGTTTTAGCAAAACCGTGAACGTAGTGAACTTGATATAATCGAAGGAAACTGATAGCTTTTAAAAGGAGTGGTTTAAGCTCCGCGTTTTTAAAAGTTTTCTGTTTTGAAAAAACCGAGTGGTTTTGAAATTGTTCCAACGATTCAACTTTGGTTTGTTTTCTTTGCATTAATTTAATGCGTTCCATCAATTAATCCTACCATTGCAGAAAACAACGAAAATATATTGTACGGTTATGCCATCCGCATTCGCCACGGGGCCCCGTCATCACCCGTTAGGTTACTTAACTAACGACAGAGCGAGGGCTGGACTAGTGTGGATGTAAAACATAAGCAACGTCTACTAGATATCATATATATATATATATATATATATACATTCGTCAGATACAATGATAGTCATTTTAGATCACAGATGAACACATTGGATATACTAGGAATCCGTACATCGTTCGAGCCTGCAACGAAAGACGGATTACATAGTCGCGATGAATAGCCAAACCCCACCCTAGACCCCTACGGATGCGGCAAACTACCCGCCAAATATCCCAAGTGAAGCAGCCTCCTTCAACATAGTGAGTAGGCCACTCGGCACTTCAAAGTACCCGGTAGTTTGTATAGTAAAATAAATAATATACAATGGAGGCCGCATCCTCAACCCGGATGTGCGACCCTAATATAATATTACATCAATTTACAATTTACATCAAATGAAAATTGAGAAACACTTATCTCACATCCCCAGCTATTCATCCACGACAATCCAACAAGTTCATATACACAATCCACTATCACAGATCACAGATATGTACAACCCCCACTAATCCACGTATAGCGATTAGCAGACGTTCAGTACATATATCACATCACAGAAGATCCGATTAGCTAAAGTAATTAGAATTTCGATCGAAAACTTGATTTGAAACTACCCAAAGCACAACACAGTACTCAACAAAATCTAGGCAGAAACAAAGTATCAGAAAAATCACAAAATACAAATCTGGACAGACTGCAGGAAAAACAACTTGACTCGGCGTCGACTCGGCCGCGGATCCGCGGAGAAACGCTTGGTTTCGCCGTGCTTCCGCGAAGGTCTGACCGATTCACGAGCTCGTTTTTCTTGTGTGTCCTTCAAAAAGCCTGCATGTATTTTTAAGGTCCCTGAAAAAAAATTTGGACCAGTTTTAAAAAATGACAGAAGACGTGCATTTATGACGTGTATTTGCGATTTCTCCGGTGATCAAATTTCTAACACTTTGCTAACATTTTAGTAAAGGTTTAGCTAGGCTCTGATACCACTGTAAGTTTATGTCGCTCACCCCGCAAGCTAGCGAGGAGGCGGAACAAGTAAAAATCAAAACTTTCTTACATAGCAACATAGACTAAGCTTAAGGATCTTTGCCAAACCATCACTAACGAACTACAAGAGGTTTAATCTACTGTGATAGAAGATTATACCTCATGATTCTAGTCCTTCGGTTCTTTTCTCCGCTGTCCTCCCCGCCCTTGTGAGCTCCACGGATCAATCCGGATCTTGGTCACCTCCACGGCCTCCTTGAGTCGAAGACGATCCACCCAAGAGTCTGTATTCCGAGCTCCACCTCAAGCCGAGGTAACTAGGGCAACAATTTTTCTATGCTTGATGTCCTAGGTGATTTAGAGTAAGGATGTGGATTTGTTTGTCTATTTAAATCCTAATTTGCTCAACACATGAGACTATTAGAAAATGCTAGTGAGGAAGAAGGAGCAACCATGGGAGCTCTCTTTTTGATGAGAGAGAATGAGCAAGAGATAATGATGCATAAGAAAAATAATTACCCATCTTTTGTCATGATAAATTGTGATGGTTACAATTGATTTGACCATTATCATGTCAACTTAAATCCAAAGCCAAAGAAGCATCTAGTGCTCACAAAAATATCCAAGTCAACAATGGTCAACTAGGTCAAATGGTCAAACCAATTAGCCATAACACAATTATCATTAAAAAGATTAGTAAACATTTTCCTCACCTCATAATGGTTTTGACCAAGTCAGTGGTCAAAACCCAAATAAGGCACCTCCTTCTTCGCTCCCCACATCCGTGCATACACACATGCATCCGCATTCCGTAGAACACGAATACTAGAAGACAAAACTAATCCATCAATACAATACTAGGATCCGGCATAAACCAAAGCCCACAAGTATTGTCTGCCTGAACATCATGTAAGTGCACGGCGGTGCCCCGGCCGTCAATCCGACGCCGGAATGCGGAAACGAAAATTTTCTAAAAACTAGAAACCGGCACCACCGCTCACAAAAAACCCGTATCGAGCCATTAACCTACTCCTAGCAAATACGAGAAAGGGTAGAATGCTATACCGAGCGATCCGTGTCCTCCGGTCTTCGGCCTCCACTCCGATCTCCTCGCGGAATCTCCGGTCTTCATCTCCTCGTCGGAACATGCACCACAACACCGGGTTCTTTTACGGGCTCCCACCTCTGGACCGAGGCAAATCGTGCACGAAGTTGGCAAGCCAACGTGCCCAAGAAATGCTGTAGGCTTAGTATAGAATGCTTTGTCTCATAGGGTTGTTGAAGTTGCCTTTGTGATGGAGGAGAAGAAAAAATGAACTTTGGAGAGGTGTAAGGAATTTTGCAAGCAAGCAAATCAGATGAATGATTTTTCCCTCACACTAGAAATGAACCCCACTCCCTCTAAGATATGGCCGGCCCATCTCATAAATGGTGGTGGAAAAAGGAATCTAAATTCAAGAGAAGAAAAAGTATGATAATTAGATGAAAAATGGTCACACCGCCATCAAATACTAATCCAATCTCATAAATGCAAAGGAATGGATGGAAAAAGAATCTCATCATGCTAGAACCATCATGAAGCTACACAATTACAAGAAACCCCCTCCACTTAGCTAATTTGCACAATTGCAAATTAGCCCCTCCAATCAGAAAAGTCCAGCCGAGAAGGAACAAAGGAAAACTGGCCGAAACGGAATGCAAACTGGCAACTTCAGAAAACCGATCCCGTAATAAATTACAGGAAAACCCTGCGACTGCATATACATGCCCGCATTTGTATTCCCACTGAATACAAATGCAAGGAGACAAAATCTACACTGTACAATACTAGGATCCGGCTTAAACTAAAGCCCGCTAGTATTATCCATCCGATCACGATCCGTGCAATACCGTACATATCTGATCGAACCCTGCCATATGTCCATACGGCCTCTACAGCGTTTCGCCTGAAACTTGAGAAACTGGTCTGTGGGGGATTCTAAAGACTCGTCAACAGCTTGGTTGTGGATTTAACCACTAGCATGTCAAAGGTATTAGCCTTTACGTAACGGGCTACCAGGTATTGACCAAAAGGGACGTCGATGAGCGAACACATCCTGACACCCTACTGAGCCTGTCAGTGACAATATCAGTAGTCCGGTCCATTCGTCTATGAGCATCGCATGGCAGGCCTAGGGGGTTGGTAAAAGTCAGACCCCCAAAAGCGGTACAAGTAGTGTCGGAGTTCAGCCCAGAACACCCTGAGATACTACTGGAATACCTACCAGTAAATCTTCTGCCTTGGCCAAGGACTTTCATGTACTGGCTCTCCCAGACACAGCGCGACCTCACCCCCAATACCGGGAGAGACGAACCCCTGTAGATCCGCTCACTGCCTCCATATGGCTCGGGACTGTACCCAACTAAAACCTGTTTGCATGTCTCCTCTGAGCGTGGTAGGGTAGTAATCTAAGTACAGTGGAAACTCACACGAGACAAATGACAATCTCAGGTCGATAAACTAACCTGTACTATATCATCAGGGAACTGCTATCTGACATCAGGTACAATACCAACTAGCATGTTCCCGGCGAGTCCTGTCCGGTGTACTCATAACCAAATGAGCACCTGTATACATCTTAGGTGAACCAACTAACATAAGTGGCTTGTAAGACCGGCCACCGCCCCTCGTCGGGGTCTCGACTGTATACACTAGTCTACTCTGGAGTATCGATGCCCTGTCTCGAAACTCCCACGACTAGGGACCTTTTAAGGATGTGCTTATAGACTCCAGCTCCCACGTATATGATCGCCCTCATACTGCTGGCAGTCAAGCAAGAATCCTAGGGGCTCTATCAACGTGCAATAGTGATCAGTAATGTCACCAGAAGCAGTACACGATGATAAAAATAAACTAGATAACATACTATCATCTTGAGTAAGACTGTCCTACCGGTTTAGGTCCCCCCTCAATCATTGCAATCACATGCCTGTGATCCAATAATTGACTCTGGGGGCACTATCTCCAACAATCTCCCACTTGCACTCAAGGAAAATTATTGCGATGTCGCATACTCACAGCCCGTGTGATACCGAACACCCAACTCCTCTACTAGTCAGTCTCACAAAGCTCGTTTGAGAAAGTATTGCGTTCGAGGAATAGCCTCAGTGAGTGGATCCGCTGCGATGTTTCTTTCTATGTCTCTCTTTATCTCAAGTTCGCGGAAAAACCCATCTCCCGAAATGAGCAATACCTGTCTTAGAATATGTTTGGATGTCTGATGGGACCTAGTTCATAAATGAACTCCAAATCCAAACTTCTTAGACTGTATCGTCAACTGAACTTAATCAGTATCCTGCACCATGCCTCCCTCAGTATCCGCTTGGACCTGCTGTCCAAACTACTGCCCCTCGTCAGAGGGAAAACTATAACTCTGACAGGCACTCTGTCATCCAGGTCACCTTGGAAGCCTGGAATGATAACCGTCTCCTAAAGGAGGCTGCCGTTATCATATCCCTAGAGCATTCACTTATGTTCTAAAACTGCTTCCGAATGTTTCTCCAGGATTGGATCAATATCAACTTATTGCATCTACTGCAAAAACAACATCTGGAGTGGTACTAGACATCTCATGATTGACTCAATTGCCTAAGCAAGTGATCTGCCAATCATGCACATCCCTCTCCCCTTTAGTCTGTAAAACACCTTTAGAGAGGGTGACTCCATCACCTGTAGGTACACTACCGTGCCAGGAGTCGTCCATTCTAAAACACCTTTAGAATGTTGTCTAAGTACCCAGATTGGGAAACCACCCAAATCTAGTTCTAAAACCATAGATCTAGTAACCAGAATGTCTGATATTATATCCAAGTCCTATATGGAGAAACCACTGTGTGACAACCAAAGTATAACCGACCGTAGTATAAGAATTTCACTTCCTACTCTAAGTATGGCATCCAAATACCTGGACATCACACCCTACTACCTTCTTAACAGATCCATCCCCTATTCTGATGAAGTCAAACCTATGACTGTCACATCAGAAATAGATGATCTATCTCTGCTATATCTGCTTAAGTCTATAAATAGACATAAGCCACTTGTCCACTATGCTTCCGCTGCTCCCACTGACTACAACAACCTTCTGGCAGAGTCATATAGACATACACTTCTAAAGCAGGTCCAGAACGACGCTATACTCATCCTCCTGCCGGGTCTCACAGTCTGGAACAACAGCAATAGCAATTCTGGGTAAACAAGAACCTCCCTGTCACCGTCCTTGAGCCTACCAGAGTACCTCTCGGGTGCCTGAGGTTCAAAACCATATCTGCGAAGTGGCCAATGGAATGTCAAACCAGATTGAATCTTTAGGTTCTTATCAAATCTTCAGTAATCGTTTGCGGTTCTGGAATCATTTCCGGTTCTACCATACTCCTACTACTGTTTTCTGAAAAAATCCATTTTTATTAGAACTGTGGCGAGTCAAGAACAATATCACTATTGATCTTCCTGATGGTAGAAAGTCAACCCTCGTCATAGCCTGGGTCAACCCACAAACAGCCATTACGGAAACGTACCTCGAGTTATCCAGAGTCTGGTTTTAAGTATAAGCTGGACAACTCCCCGTACCTTAACAATGTCAAGATATGAACTGTTCTATATCCAATACAGAAACAGAGGCACTGATTTAATCGAACCAGATTCAAATCATGCAGCTGTCTCCAGTGCATGTCATCTAAACGGAAGGAAGCTGATCAGCATTACTCAACTTAGGAATGCTTCTAATTATGAGTAACCTGAAAGAGAAGCATGTTCTCTTAATCATTACTATCAACTTAATACCATACACAAGTATTTACATCTCCGATCACCTTGAAGAATCCCGATACTTGCAATATCTGGTTCTCTACTTTATTCATATACCTGTAACTTCTCAAAACTTGGACCTTGTGTTTCTACGAAACACTTGTCTAGGAACTAGAGAAGTCATAAGTAAACAGAATATAGTTCGTGTACCAACCCCTCTGTCCTAATGGACACTGGACAATATACAATACTCTGTATAAGTCCCCTAAGTCTAGTGACTCATTCACTGTGTGTCGTAGGTTGAAAACTGTATTTGTAGTTAAGAAGAATTACACCGCTGTTCAATGCTCTTTACCTAACCATCCACTGATATAGGTAAATGTCATAGACATAATTTCAAAAAGGTATATCTCACTCTATAAAAATTGACGTACAGATATATCAATTGGAAATCGGTGCATAACAACGGATATTCAAAACCAAATATTTGCCGTCCGGCAAACAACCCAGGTGACTTCCTCAAATATCACCAATTACAACGAATCCCGATATAATGAGGAGGATCACCTAATTCCCAATAACTTACTCGCACTCATCATCTGTAAAACCATACAGATATGAGAATCAAACCTGGTAAATACATACCCTGGAGCAAGTGTCTAATTGGGAAATCAGTTTTCTTTTAACAGTACACAGTGAAACTGAAATATTGAAATGTATCGATGGCGTATCCTGGTATTCCTAGTAATGCCTCTTCCATTACCAGATTCATAACTGTAACCGTATATCTCTTTTCCATCTCTCTAAATCCCTTTATATGTCTTTAGTCATTACCTTCTGCACACCCCTTTAGGCCAAATGGTTTTCTTCCTTCCCTACCGTTCGGCACCAGCCTATGGTTTGGAAGAAGACTATCAATAAGCATAATGGGTGTACTGTCTTAATCCTAGGAGCACTCGCAATGCGAGAGAAGCTGAAGATAAAAGACAACCAAATAAACCTTATTCCTATTTCTCCTGAACCAGAATCCATCCCCGAACTTGAACAAGTTCCTTTCGAGTTCGTATATAACCATACGACGGAGTATCCAAATAGCTATGGATCTTCGTAGTGATACAGAGTGTCCTGAAGAAATACAAAGGTGATTTAGGATTGGCGAAGAAATACTTGGTTTGGTCGTGAATATCACAATTTACTTTGCCCTTTTACTAATCCCTTGATATGTCTTTACTTAATACCTTCTGCACACCATCGTTATGCTAATTGGTTTTCTTCATTCCCCACCGTTGGCACCAGCCTAAGGTTTGGAAGAATACTATCCAATTTGCGTAATAAGTGTACTATCTCCTAAACCAAGGAGTACTCGCAACCTGAGAGAAGGTAAAAGGAAAAGACAACTGAATAGTCCTATTCGTTTTCTCCAGAACCGGAAACCATCCTCGAATAAATTCCTTCGAGTTCGTATATAACCATACGATGGTTTTATCCAATGGAAGTGGACGTTCGTAGTAATACGGGGTGTCCTGGAGAAAAGGGTAAAAGTAGGAGTGGCAATGAGGTTTGCAACTCTGACAATCCAAAAGCCAGTGTTTAAGAAGGTTCGGTTAATCTTGGTCACTGAGTCATAGTCTAGGGTCGGGTCATGGTCGGTGCCAAAGAGAGAGAGAAAAGAAACACTCAGCGTGCACTCTAACCTAGATCAGAATGGTTATCACTTTATCTAATTAGGAAATCTCCCATTGTAACGTCAAATTCTTCCCCAAACCTGAAAGAAGAATAAGTCGGGATCACCCGAGGAGTAAACCAACTCATCAGTGGGAATCGGGATCCAACTATCATCGCATGATAACGTGACGGAATCCGCTCACGTTATCACACTCCAGAAGGTATGCGCATACCTGGAAAGTATCAGTTTCTTTAGAAACTCCCGATGTGATTTTTGCCCCATGCTCTTATGACCTTGACGAAGGCCAACATATCATAAGTCACATGTCAAGTTCTACCCGTCATTATCCAGGTTAATTTGAACCCACCCGTACATACCCTTGACGAAGGCCAAAATAGTAGAATGACTGTCCCAAACCAACGCATCTATCTATGCTGCAGAAAAGTAGCAAGTAGCTACCATACACTATGCCTTGACGAAGGCCAACATACATAGCATGAATACTAAGTGCTACCTTTCTGAAATGACGGAGGGCTACGAATGGTTTCTAGCGAAAAACCTTTAACGTAATGAACTTGATATCGTTGAAGGAACCGGATAGCTTTTTAAAAAATATAGTGATGAAAACCTTTGCTAAAGAGATCACTCCTGGTGAAGGGATCTCGGCTCTTTCCCCGTAGAATGAGGTGCAGGATATTCCAACTGAATACCACGATGAAAAGCAAAAGTAAACGACTATAGTGAGGTTATTGCCCTGACGCAAACTTCTGTCCAAGGGGTCACTCCCGGTGAAGGGATCTCGGCCCTTGCCTCGTCGACTGAGGTGCAGGATATTCCAACTGAATACCACTTTGCAAAACAAAAGAGAACGCCCTTGCAATAACAGCTTTTTTTGAAAAATATTCCAACAACATCAGAATAGGTTTGTTTAGCTTGCATTGATCTGAATCAACGCATTCCCATCAATTAATCACATCACAAAAGAACGAAAATAATGATGTACGTATATGCCATCCGCATTCTCCACTGGGTCCCGTCATCACCCGTTAGGTTACTTAACTAGCGACAGAGTGGGGACTGGACTAGCGCGGATGCAAAAAATATACAACATCTACTAGTATATATATCAATATATAATATTCGCTCAAGGCGTGATAAAATGCAACATCACAGAAATGTAATAAGCATCACAGAACAATACAGATATCTGGGATCCCCGGGTTTCATACAGCCGCTACTGAAACCCGACGTTCCCATGGTCGTGTGGATAGCCTGTGCAATGAAATCCTAGACCCCTACGGGCGCGGCAAGTTACCCGCCAAAACCTGAAGCGAGGCAGCCCCCTTCAGTAACGTGAATGGACTACCCAGCTCTTCACGGAATCCGGTAACTTGGGCACCCCTCCTTGGGTCAACCTGTACCCCCTACGAGTGTAGTGAAAAGCCCGCCAATTCTAGAGTAAAGCCCCCTCCGTCTCAACGCCATGAGATGCGGGCCCGTTGCCCTGTAGAACCTGGATATCTATGCACCCCTCCGTGGTGTAATCCTAGTACAGAAAGTAAATATACAACGGGTATATCGACCTCAGCCCGGTCGTGCCCCAAAAGAATAATATACAAACAGGCAGTGACGGCAGTCCACATGTCGGACGCTCGCCCCATAATATCAAATGTACATAATAAACCAAACTGTACTACCATTGCATACAGGCTATCCCCCATGACCAATCCGCAACATCACAGCACACCCCAAAACATCAACGTGAATGTCACGTTCACAAATCCGTCTAAAAGGGCTATAGCAGTTAGACAGGATTTACCGATCAAATGACATTCACGGTCGCAGATATAATGTAAATACTGTGAACCAACATGTTTAAAATTTTTGATCGATCTAATTTACCGAAGTAGGCCCCAAGCACTGCTGTAGCACTCAAAGAAAATCTGGGCCCAAACAGTATATACCAAAATCCCCATTTTCAAGTAAGAGAACCACTGTAGAAATCTGGTGCATTGATGACACTGTTCCGCGGTGGAACCGCGTGCAAAATAGGGTTATGGACGCGGTTCCGCGGCGCTTCAGTGACATCACATGACCATTTTTCTACAGTGTTCCCCAAACACCCTGCACACATTTCTGCAACATACCGAAAAAAATTTTGAGCTAAAAAAAATCGACAGAAAGTGCACATTTGAAATCGGGTTTTCGGAAAATCCGTTCGATCGAACTTGTAAACACGTTAGAGCAAGCTAGACTAGGTTAATGGCGTGGCTCTGATACCGGTGTAAGTGCACAGCGGCACTCCGGCTGTCAATCCGACGCCGGAATGCGGAAACGAAACTTTTCTAAAAACTAGAAATCGGCAACACCGCGCACTAAAAACCCGGATCGGTCCATTAACCTACTCCTAGAAAATACGAGAAAGGGTAGAATGCTATACCGAGCGATCCGTGTCTTTCGGTCTTCGGCCACCACTCCGATCTCCTCGCGGAATCTCCGGTCTTCATTCCTCGTCGGAATGGGCACCACAACGCCGGGTTCTTTTACGGGCTCCCACCTCTGGACCGAGGCAACTCGCGCACGAAGTTGGCAAGCCGACCTGCCCAAGAAATGTTGTAGGCTTAGTGTAGAATGCTTTATCTCATAGGGTTGTTGAAGTTGCCTTTGTGATGGAGAGAGGAAAAAATGAACTTTGGAGAGGTGTAAGGAATTTTGCAAGCTAGCAAATCAAATGAATGATTTTTCCCTCACACTAGAAATGAACCCCACAACCTCCAAGATGTGGCCGGCCCCTCTCCTAAATGGTGGTGGAAAAAGGAATCTAAATTCAAGAGAAGAAAAAGTATGATAATTAGAAGAAAAATGGTCACACCACCATCAAATACTAATCCAATCTCATAAATGCAAAGGAATGGATGGAAAAAGAATCTCATCATGCTAGAACCATCATGAAGCCACACAATTACAAGAAACCCTCTCCACTTAGCTAATTTGCACAATTGCAAATTAGCCCCTCCCATCAGAAAAGTCCGGCCGAGAAGGAACAAAGGAAAACTGGCTAAACGGAATGCAAACTGGCAACTTTAGAAAACTGATCCCGTGATAAATTGCAGGAAAACCCCGCGACTGCATATATATGCCCGCATTTGTATTCCCACTGAATACAAATGCAAGGAGACAAAATCTACACTGTACAATACTAGGATCCGGCTTAAACCAAAGCCCGCTTGTATTATCCGTCCGATCACGATCCGTGCAATACCGCACGTATCTGATTGAACCCTACCATATCTCCATACGACCTCTACAGCGTTTCGCCCGAAACTTGAGAAACTGGTCTGTGGAGGACTCTGAAGACTCGTCAATACCTTGGTTATGGATTTAACCACTAGCACGTCAGAGGTATTAGACATACGTAATGGGCTACCAGGTATTGACCAAAAGGGACGTCGATGAGCGAACTCATCCTGACACCCTACTGAGCCTATAAGTGACAATATCCGTACAGTCTGGTCCGTTTGTCTATGAGCATCGCATGGCGGGCCTAGGGGGTTGGTAAAAGTCAGACCCCCAAAAGCGGTACAAGTCGTGTCGGAGTGCAGCCCAGAACACCCCGAGATACTACTGCAATACCTACCAGTAAATCTCCTGCCTTGGCCAAGGATTTTCATGTACTGGCTCTCCTAGACACAGCGCAACCTCACCCCCAAAACCGAGAGAGACGAACCCCTGCAGATCCGCTCACTGCCTCCATGTGGCTCGGGACTGTACCCAACTAAAACCTGTTTGCACGTCTCTTTTGAGCATGGTAGGGTAGTAATCTAAGTACAGTGGGAACTCACACGAGACAAATGACGATCTCAGGTCAATGAACTAACCTGTACACATGTCACCAGGGAACTGCTATCTGACAGCAGGTATAATACCAACTAGCATGCTCCCGGCGAGTCCTGTCCGGTGTACTCATAACCCATTGAGCACCTACATAACACCAGTGGCTTGTGAGACCGGCCACCGCCCCTCGTCGGGGTCTCGACTGTATACACTAGTCTACTCTGGAGTATTGATGCCTTATCTCGAAACTCCCACGACTAGGGACCTTTTAAGGATGTGCTTAAAGACCCCAGATCCAACGTATATGATCGCCCTCATACTGCTGGAAGTCAAGGAAGAATCCTAGGGGCTCTATCAATGTGCAATACTGATCAGTAATGTCACCTGAAGCAGTACACGATGATAACAATAAACCAGATAGCATACAATCATCTTGAGTAAGACTATCCTACCGGTATAGGTCTTCCCTCAATCATTGCAATCACGTGCCTGTGATCCAATAATTGACTCTAAGGGCTCCATCTCCAACACATCATACGCGCACAAGTGCACGTAAGTGATCGTAGCCCTGCCGTAAAACCATACGGCCTCTACACATTTTGCTCAGTGCAGGGAAACTCTTTGGGTGGGACTCTAAAGACTCGACACTACGCTGGCAGTGGGTTTAACCACAGACCTCAAGTGGCACTAGTTGTACGTAACGGTCCCCAGGTACATGTCGATAAGATGGCCGATGAGGTAAAACCATTTGAACTCCTACTGAGCCTGAATGTGACAATCTCCGTACAGTCCGGTCTGTTCGTCTATGAGTATCACATGTCGGGCCTATGGGCGGTAAACGTCAGACCCCTAATAGCGGTACAAGTCATGCCGGAGTATATCCCAGAACACCCTGAGAAACTACTAGAAACACTACCAGTAAATCTCGCTTCCCCTGGACAGGGAATTTGTTTAATGGCTCTCCTAGACACAGCGTGATATCAACCCCCAATACCGGGAGAGACGAATCCTGTCTAACCACTATTGCCTCCAAGTGCTTCGGGACTGCACCCAACTACTACCTGTTTCCACGACTCCTTTGAGCCGTGGTAGGGTAGTAATCAAAGTACAGTGGGAACATACTCGAGGCAAAGTAGCAGTGTCAAGTCGACGGACTAAGCTGTACTCCTAGCACCTGGGAACTGCTATCTGACGATAGGTATAGTACCAACCAACAGTTTCCGACGAGTCCTGTCTAGTGTACTCATAACCTAACGAGCACCTGCATACTATCTCCAGTACGACGTACTGATGGCTGTGGGACAGACCATTTTCCCTGCTGGGATGAAAAGCGTATACACTAGTCTAATCTGTAGTATCGATGCCCCGTGTCGATAATCCTACGACTAGGGACCTGTATATAGATGTGCTTGCAGATTACCCAGCCCCTACCAGTGTGACTGCCATCACAACGCTGGTAATCAAGCAAAAATCCTAAGGGCTCTACTAATATTTATAAGCGATATGCTAAAAGAAACACATACACATATTAAAGTAGAAACAAACTAAGTAGCATACTACCATTTTTGAACAAGACTGTCTATACAACTGTGAATATCCAAAGCTTCCATTAAGTAATATACAAACTAGTATGATACAGTAATAGCCTCTAGGGCATATACACTAACAAGATCTATAGGATAGATGTCTTTCACGAAAAGAGATCATAGCATCTCATCATAAAAAGGAAGGGGGAAGAACTTAGTTCTCGATAGATCACAGATTTATAAGATAAAGACAAAGTCTTTCACAAAAAAAAGGGGGATTGTAACATCTCCTATTAAAATAAGAACGTAGCTCTTAGATCTATGAGATAAAATCTCCTATAAAAGAGAGTTTAATTCTCAGAGTGCAGAACTGATCAAAGTTGCCTAAAAAGAGCCTTAAGCGCTCCAATTAAGAAGAAGCGCCTTAGCACTCCAAGACTGGCGCACAACGCTGTTCATATAAGAATTTTGCATTATTATATTCCCCATTCTTCATCATATTGCAAATAAATAGGTGCTTTTGATCCATGTCTGCTAAATAGTTGCAGATTACAGGTTCTCGGAACAATACAGTGAAAATGATGAAAAGACGCTACGAAAGCGAGACTACGACCAACAAATAGAAGAATCTTTATGATGTCGCCTACAGTTTAAGGAACAAATGAAGATTAATGAACAGTTCGATTTCACAAAGCACGAAGGCAGCACAAGATTCAAGACTTCAACACAAAGCGAACGGTAAAAGTCCACAACATTCTGCACTGTGGAAATCTAGAAGAAACTAGAAGACATTCTGAGAAATCAAGTGAAGAAACCAGAAGTAAAATGCAACATGAAGTATACTTGAGAAAATGAGCCAGAGAATAATCAAGATGGCCGCAGAACCGCGGCCAAACCAGGCTTATGGCCATGGATCCACGGCTGTGCATCGCACGTGTCGGTGCGTGTCGGTGCGTGTCGGTGGACTCGGTGCGTTGACCAGGCTTCTCAGGGTAGTTTTGTAATTATAGATATGGATCAGATGTAAACCCTAGGGTTTTTCCTATCTATAAATAGGAAACCCTAAAGCCTAATTTTGGCATACCTCTTTTTATTTTCCTAGATTAAAATTTTCATTCCTTGTAATTGTCAAAGAGTGCATCAATAAATTAAGTGTTCTTATCTTGAATTCTTATCTAGCAATTTTATTTCTCTGCAAATTTTTTTATCTGCCGTATTTATTTTCAGCAAGTTAATTATATTATTAAAATAAAAAAAAAATGAATTCATTTGTTAATTCCCTAATGAGTGAGTAGTTCCTCACTTGTTAGGGTTAGGTTTGGGGATTTCATCTCTCACTCCTTTCTTGCCCGTATCATACTATAAATTAGGGCTCTATGTTAATCAATCACCCCCCGCTCGCAATGGCACCCTATCCCACAAGATAGCGGTGATTCCATAGTTAAGACCGATTGTGTTTGATTTCCATAGAGGTTAGGGCTAAGAGTTAAGAAAGGACGGACAAGGACCAATGGGAAGAAACCTAGTTTCTTCCCGGTCATGCTAATCCCCTTTGTTAACTATTACCTTAACACCTAAAGTTCTTAATTAGGGCAAAGAAAGCGGTGAGAATAATTGACTTTCCAAACTAACCTAATCCTAACCCTAGCAAGGGTTTATTCCAAATCAATTTTAACCTCAGTTTTTATAAAATTCGAAACCTACCACAAATAGGAATTGGCTCGTTAGAACAACTAGAAAAGAACACGTTTTCCCTGTGGACCGACCCGTACTCATCTTGGCTAGCTACCAAGCGACACCTTTATTTATTGCGGTAACTCTTAATTCTTTGATTCAAAACGTAAATTCAAAACCAATCAAATGGCGTCGTTACCGGGGAAACGGTAGTTATTTTCTTTTTGTAATTTCGGGTTAGCTAAAAATTAAAAATCATAAAAAACTGAATAAAAATATAAAAACAAACAAAAAAATTATCATCTTGTTATTTTTTGAAGGGTTTTCATGCGAATTGTGCAAGAACGGAAAGACGAACAGAATCAGATCTGGAAAAATCCAGTGAACAAAAAGCAAATAGCAGATCTGAAAATACTGAGGAGAACATTAACAGCAAACAGAAAAATCTCCGAGGCTTGAAACACCTAGAGCACCGCGGAACCGCCGCAGTTCCCTACATCTGACCGCGGAACCGCCGCAGTATGGTGAGGTCAGCCCTCTGATTCTCTCTGTAAGCATTCTTTTCTTCTCTGTAACCCTCTGATCTCCTCTAAAAAATATTTCCTGCAGGGTTCTTTGCGCAATACTTCTTCCCCTTCTCCAATAACTTGATTTTGTGTAGGATTCTTTGCGCCGCAATTAAAAAAAAATTTGCAAGTGTTTTGGATTTTTGTGTGTTTACTGCTTTGCATTTTTTAAAAACGGAATTTTTATGGGCAATAACACCAATCCAGATTGGGTGGAGATTTCATTACCCTTCCTAGGACCCTAAAAATCACAAAAAGTATTTTTGCATCAACCTTCGAGTTAATTAAAAAATATTAGACTCGGCCAATAAGGACTGTCGTGCTCATTAGGACAAAAGAAAAGTTGTAGGCATCGGTCGTTTATCTAAACCAGACTTTGTGGTGCCTGGGCTAGACAAGTGGGAAAGGTAATTTTAAAAGGACCGTCTGACAGTGATTCATGAGCGGATCCCTCCTTTCTTTACTTGTGCTTACCTGGCCACAATTGGCGGTGAAGAGGCGATTCGAGGATCTCATAACTTGCCCTTTGGAACAGTTAGGAGCAGTCTAGTTGACTTAGGAGACCCTAGATCTACGCTTGATTGTGCATATTCAAATTGTGATTGCTTGAAAATGTGTCGTAGCTCCGTATAAAATCTTTTGCAAAAATCTTTATAAAAAAAACCACAAAACAAAATTTTTACAAAAAAAAAACTTGTCATTTTGTCGCTAGAAATCCATTGCACCCCACTTTCTCTCATTGACGTTTTCTTACCCCCACCTTCTATTTTTTTTATCTTTTGACTACACTACACATATTTAATGTATGTCCAGTTGGACTAGGGACACTAGCGCCCGTTTAGTCCGTGTCTCGTTAGTGCCGACTGACGACGCTTTCGACTACGAAGTCGAAATTCCCTCTACTTCTTTACCTTCATCTTCAAATTCATCATCTTCTAAGGAGATGTCGGGATTCAATCCTAACAACTCTTTACCCCCTGTCGAAGCGCCCTAACGAATCGTGCTCCAGGATCTTTTCTATTCCATCCGCACCGCACTTCCCACTTGTCTTTCACTTCCACCGGTTAATGGGGACAACTTCGAAATTAAACCCCACTTCATCAATATGTTGCCCAAATTTCACGGGCTGGAATCCGAAGATGCCTGCATCTTCATTAACAAATTCCAGAATATTTGCGCAACGATGAAGACCACACAACTTTCTGATGATGCTATAAGGCTACGTGTCATTGCATTCACTTTATGTGACCTAGCTGAAAAATGGTTATATAGCACAGCATCACACTCCGTAAAAAATTAGGAAGAGTTTGTTAAGTCTTTTCTAAAAAAGTTTTACCCACCCCACAAGACCGTGAGAATTCGCAATGAAATTATTCAATTTTCCCAGCTTCCTTCCGAACCTTTCTAGATGTGCCTCGAACGATTTAAGGACCTTCTTGCTCTGTGCCCTCATCACGGTATCGAGAATTGGCAACTTTGCCAAACTTTATACGAAGGAATGAACCCAGCAACTAAGCAGTTGTTGGAAACCATTTGTCAAGGTCACTTTCTTACAAAATCAAGCGAGGAATCTTGGCAATTTCTCGACGATCTTGCTGAACAAACACTTCAGTGGGAAAGCACTAAGACCACTTCATCTACTTCATCAGGTCAGTCTAGGGCAGGCATACATCAACTTGATATGTCGATTGCAATGAAGGCCGAAATGGCTGCACTTACGAAAAAGCTAGAGGAAATCGATAGCAAATTCTTATCGCTTTCTCCTGCCCCTGCTTTACCCACTCGCACTATTTGCGCTTGTTGTTCGGATCCGTACCATTTAACCGAAGAGTGTCCTTACAACCCACCTGTTCAAGGACAAGATCAAGGAAATGCTTCCTTCCAGCAAAGACAAAGAAATGATCCATACTCTTCAACTTACAATCCTGGTTGGAGGAGCCACCCAAATTTTGCTTGGAATCAAAATCAACAACAATTCCAAGGCAATAACAACTTTCAATGGCCTCCTCCACAACAACAAGCCCCTCAACAAACTCAATAGCAGCAACCTTTCCAACCCCAACCATACTAAAACCAAACGAACAATTTTGTACCAAACAACTCTTATCCTCAAAACAATTTTGTTCAGCCGAATAACGATAAGGTTTCCTCGCTAGAACGAAGTCTGGATGCGTTTTTAAAACAATCTACGCAATCCTCAGCCAGCATCCAATCGTCCATTCAGTCTTTGGTGCAACATAATGCTTCACATGATCAGAGCATCAAAATAATTGAAGCCCAAATTGCACAACTGAATGCTGCATTAAGCGAGCGAGAAAGGGGTAAACTTCCATCTCAACCACTGCCAAATCCCGGTCACACACAAAATACATATGTTGCTCATGAACAACAAAATCATAATGTGAGTGTCGTGACTACATTGAGATCTGGAAAGGTATTGCATAACAATGTTGGTAATAATGATGACACCCCGGCCGCCGCTTCATCATCATCTTCTTCATCTTCTTCGTTTTCTTCAGAGCCCGTTCTTCATTCTTCACAAGGCTCTACTTCTTCTAATTCGAACGGACCCACATTTCACTTCACGAAAATACCAACACTGGGATCCATTCCAACTCCGCAATCCACTCCACAAACATTGGACTCAACAAATTTTCAAAATGTTCCATTTCCAAACAGGTTGAGATCCAATAAACCTACTCCACAAATGGTGAAGATTGTGGAGTTATTCAAACAGGTTAGCATAAATATACCTCTCTTGGATGTAATCCAATAAGTCCCTTCGTACGCTAAAATCTTAAAGGACTTATGCACCAAGAAGAGGAAATCACAGGTACCCAAGAAAGTTTTCTTAGCTAATGAAGTGAGTGATGCTCTTACCCAATCTTTACCTCAAAAGCAAAAGGACCCTGCCTGGCTTACAATTTCAATAACTATTGGAGATAAGAATATCAATCGCGCACTATTAGATCTTGGAGCCAGTCTAAATTTGCTTCCCTATTCAGTATATGAGCAATTGGGCGTTGGAGAGTTGAAACCCATACATTGTACTCTCCAAATGGCTGACCGATCCATCACCCATTCTAGGGGAGAGTTAGGGGATGTGTTAATTAAAGTAGGGGACTTCACTTTCCCCGTTGATTTCATTGTTATGGACACACAGCCTGTAGCTAACCCCCGGAATCAAATTCCGGTGATACTCAGTCGACCATTCCTTGCAACTTCTAATTCGGTAATCAACTGTCGAAATGGTTCGATGAACCTATCTTTTAGAAACATGATAGTTGAGCTCAACATTTTTAAGTTGGGGAATCAACCCTCCGAACCTAATGCTAATATACTTGATGTTTGCTCGATCCAAGAGATCACTTAGGAGGACTGTGAGCTCGAAAAATTTCTGTTCGATCACAACGATTTTGACGCCACTAGTGCGTTCCTCCTTGAATCTGACACAGCTTTCACAAGCGATAACGATTATGAGTGTTTCACTTTTTCGAACGATTTTGAAGAATCACCCCCCGAGATTGAAATCTTTGACTTTTCGGATGAGTTAACTGAACCATCCGACTGGATTGCTTACACTCACTATGAACCTTTTTTGGAATCCTTCGAGTTCGAGACAGTTTCACCAATTTTACCTTCAATTGTTTCACCTCCAAAACTCGAACTCAAGCTATTGCCGTCTCATCTTAAATATGCTTACTTACGTGAGAATGAGACCCTTCCTGTTATCATATTGGCCTCTCTAGCCCACGAGTAAGAGACAGCCCTTTTAACGGTCTTACAAAATAATCGGCAAGCTTTTGGCTGGTCTATGGCGGACATCAAGGGGATTAGTCCCCTCATAGTTGAACATCATATACATTTGATGGATGATACCAAGCCAGTAAGGGATCCACAGAGACGCCTCAACCCTATGATGAAGGAGGATGTTAAAAAGGAGATTGTAAAATGTCTTGATAGTGGTATCATTTACCCTATCTCTGATAGCCAATGGGTTAGCCCCATTCACGTTTTCCCAAAGAAATCGGACATAACGGTCATATCCAATGAGGCAAATGAGTTAATACCTACTCGCACCCAAACTAGGTGGCGAGTATGTGTTGATTATAGAAAACTCAACGCCGCGACACGGAAAGACCACTTTCTATTACCTTTTATTGACCAAATGCTAGAATGATTGGCTGGGCATGAATTTTACTACTTTTTGGATGGCTACTCCGGCTATAATCAAGTTCCCATCGCCGAAATGGATCAAGACAAGACCACATTTACTTGTCCTTTCGGTACATTCGCTTACCGTCGCAAGACCTTTGGGTTATGCAATGCACCCGCTACTTTCCAGCGGTGTATGTTGGGAATTTTTTCAGACATGGTTGAAAAAATTTTGGAGATTTTTATGGATGATTTCTCCATTTTCGGAGACTCCTTTGATGAGTGTTTGCTACATTTAGACACAGTTCTTACCCGATATAGGGTAAGAACCTCACCTTAAATTGGGAGAAATGCCACTTTATGGTACGAGAAGGTATTGTCTTAGGACATATCATCTCGCAAAATGGCATCGAGGTAGATAAGGCAAAGATTGAAGTTATTTCTAATCTTCCTTCGCCCAAATGTGTCAAAGACATTCGAGCCTTCCTTGGCCATGCCGGTTTTTATAGACGGTTCATCAAGGATTTTAGCGAGATTGCTAGACCCTTGACCCTTTTGTTGGCCAAGGACATTACTTTTGATTTCGACTCGAGCTGCATGAAGGCGATCAAGTCTTTGAAAAACTCTCTTACTTCAGCACCCATTCTTTCATCTCCTGACTGGACGCATCCATTTGAGATTATATGCGATGCATCCGATTTCACCATTGGTGCTGTCCTTGGACAGCACATCAATAAGATGTCGCATGTAATTTATTAACCTAGCCAGACATTAAACGAGACCTAATTGAATTACACAACAACTGAAAAAGAATTCTTAGCCTTTGTGTTTGCACTAGAAAAATTTAGGCCCTATTTAATCGGCTCTCCAGTCATAGTTTACACTGACCACTCAGCTCTTCGCCATCTTTTTGAGAAGAAGGATGCTAAATCTCGGCTTATACGTTGGATCCTCTTGCTACAAGAGTTTGACCTTGTCATAAGAGACAAGAGAGGATGTGAAAACGTAGTCGCCGACCACCTTTCACGACTCCTTTCTTCGCCTACACTTCAAATTCCTATTAAAGACGTTTTTCCAGATGAGCTGCTCTTAACCGTGTCTTGCGAACCTTGGTTCGCAGATTTCGTAAATTATTTGGCCACCGGACTTATACCAAACGAATGGTCGAAACATGACAAACTCCGATTCCTGTTCCAAGTAAAACATTTTTATTGGGATGAACCGTATCTTTTCAAATACTGTTCCGACCAAATCATTCGTCGGTGTGTCCCCGACAACGAGTTTAAGAGCGTGCTGTCATTCTGCCATGATCAAGCGTGTGGCGGGAATTTTGGCCCCAAAAAGATAGCAGAAAAAATCTTGCAGTGTGGCTTCTACTGGCCATGACTTTTTAAAGACGCATACGAATACTGCAAGACATGCTCCCGGTGCTAACACTTGGGCTGGATATCTCAGAGAAATGAAATGCCGCTCCAAGCAATTTTGGTTGTTGAAATTTTGGACGTTTGGGGAATAGACTTTATGGGACCATTTCCCAATTTTTTTGGGAACATGTATATTCTACTGGCTATTGACTTTTTTTCAAAATGGGTCGAGGCTGTGCCCAGCCAAACTAATGACAACAAGGTTGTTGTTAGATTTCTCAAATAAAACATTTTTTCACGGTTTGGGCATCCTCGCGCGATCATCGGTGATAATTGATCTCACTTTTGTAATAGGACTTTCGAGTCCTTAATGCGCAAATACTTCATTACTCAATAACTGTCAACGCCCTATCATCCCCAAACTTGTAGGCAAGCCGAGATTTCGAATCGGCAGATTAAACAAATATTGGAGAAAACGGTTTCCAAAAACCGTAAAGATTGGTCATCAAAACTGATTGATGCCCTTTGGGCATTCCGTACTGCCTACAAGACCGATTTTGGTATGTCTCCATACAGGCTTGTTTATGGAAAGGCTTGCCACCTTCCTATTGAAATAGAGCACAAGGCATTTTGGGCAATTAAAGAGTTGAACCTATCTTTGGGAGATGCGGGCAGCAATAGAAAGATGCAATTGAACGAATTAGACGAGCTGCGGGATGAAGCCTATGAGAACGCAGTAGTTGTTAAAAACTGAATGAAGGTGTTCCACGGCAAACACCTTATGCGCAAGACTTTCAAACCAGGTCAACAGGTTTTGCTTTACAATACTCGGTTACATTTCCATCCAGGCAAGCTCAAATCTCGATGGAAATGACCATTTTTGGTACGCATCGTATATCCGCACGGTGCGGTTGATCTAGAAAACCCGGAGGACAGTACACTGTTTAAAGTAAACGAACATCGACATAAACCGTTCCTCTCTGCGGACCCTTCGGAGGAGCTCCTGTTTTTACAGGAGCCCATTTATATTGACTGATCTTTCTCCATCTACCCCTAAATTTTTGATTATCTAGCCAAAACACTGTTTCAAACAAGTTTGGGGGTATGTATCATTTGTAATTATATAAAGAAACAAAATAACATAAAAAAAAATAAAAATTTGAGGTCTTTTTTGTAAATTTCCAGATTTAAAAAAATAAAAATAAAAATTTTATTTGCAAAAAAAATTCCGCTTTTTGATAGGGGCTTTTTACAAATAACCAACACAACCTCTCCTTTAAATAGCACCCGGCCCTCTCTGCCCTTTTTCTATAACCCTGAATTTTCTTTTCCTCAAACCCTAGCCGCTGCTCATGTTTTTGCAAAGCAATCTCGCTGCGCCGCCGCGCTTCTGCCGCCCAAGCCCACATGCGACCGCGCTTCCACTGCGCCCCTGCTGCTTCACCTTCTGATTTTCTCAGAGGCAGTTTGCATCTTCTTCTCCTTCTCTGTTAAATTTTTTTAGATCTGTAAATTTTCTGTGATGGCACTAAATATGCAGTTAGAACGTGATTTCTCACAGATCTTTTCACATACGATATATGGGAGTTATTTTGCTGATGAAATCGCACGGAGGGGTTGGAATTTTTTAATCTATAATCACAAAATTTCTTACGCCCTTCCAGATCTAGTCACTCGTTTTTACGAGTACATGGAAGAAGGCTGCCGTGCACAATATGGTTTTATCAAGTTACTGTGGGGCGATAGGGAGAAAATTATTGATAGAGACTTCATCCATGAAGTCACTCTAATCCCTAAATTACCTGTTCATGATCAACCCCTTCAGTTTGAAGATTACATGCCCTTAATGGGTAATGATTGCTCGAGGGAACCGAGGAAAGGAATACAAGCGAGAACCCTTTTCGCTATCGTTTTAACTATGTGCCGGTGGGCACAAAACAATATTTTTGGGAGTTCTCATAATACCACATTTTTCACCCCGTCACTTCATATCGTGCACACCCTTATGACTAGGAACCCTAGATTTGATATGTGCACGGTTTTACTTAACTCAATTGGTTCTGGCAAAAGGGCCGCTAATTACCCATGCCCTATGTTAGTGACACAACTGTGTCGCTATTTTGTCCCTGTAGAGGAATTTGATTTTTACATGCATGGAGGTATACCCATCAGGCCTCTTATTGAGGCGTATCCACGTCCCATACCCACTTGACTGATGGTCACGAACAGAAACCAACTGAACACGTGCTCGCCAGAACACCCAGCTCCAGCTCGACCGCGAGCGAGAAAGAGCTTACCCCCATAAAACATGCATGTTTAATGAGAAGAGCTATTAGGGGGATTGACAATTTTACGGCGATGATGAGGCAGCATGATCGGCGCCTAACACAAGTAGAGCAGGGGATCAGAACCCTGCTGGCACGAGAGGAGCGTTCCCGCTCACGATCTAGGGGACGCCGAGGGCCTGACCAGTGAGGGCACTGCTTTTGATAAGTTTGGGGGAGGAGGTGGTTGTAAATAGTTATCATTGCATTGCATATTTTCACTTTTTGTACATATTTGTTTTTTTTCTTTCTTTTGCATATTTAATTACGCATTGCATCTTTATAAAAAATTTTATAAAAATTAAAAAATGAAAAATAAAAAAAATCAAATCAAATAAAAAATTGAAAAATTTTAAAAATCATAAAAATTGAAAAATTCAATTTTGGCCATATTTGATTTAAGTTTGACAAGACGGTTAACTAGATAGGAAAAACTAGATCCTAAACTTGGTAAATTAAAAACCCTAAAAATAACTTTTCTTAAAGTTTAACGGTAGAAAATATATGCCCTTGTAGTTTATTTAGAAATAGGCAAATTTTGAGTTCAGTTCTTAGGCTAAGTCAAAATAAGAGAAGAGTATTGAAATTTTTATTAAAGTGTAAGTCTGAAAAATAATTCCGAACCTTGAGTCTAAATTCTGAAAGTATATACCCTACAACTTGCACAAACACGCACCTCGAAACTTGGAATAGTAGAGGATACCTTGAAATGCTCTTGTCTAAATTCCTTAGTATAAAGAAAAATTAAATAAAAGTATAAGTGTGAATAAAGAGATATAAAAAAAATGAACACTGGTTTTTGTAATTACTTAAGGCTGCGTAAAATAAAAATATTTAGCGAGGGTGCTTTATCACCTAGTGCCTCAGACCAACTGGTTTGGGAGTCACTGCTAAAGCCTTAGGTATTTCAAGACAAGGAATTACTCCTTAATGCGCAAACACATTTTGTAATCGGTCGTTAGTACCTCAAGAAGTATTAACGGTCGCATGAAGGATGTGTGAGCAATTTGATCTAAAAATTCACCAATTAAAAGTACTTTGGACAATGGACAAGAGTATGATAGCTTGAATTGAATTTCCAAGTGTAAGGGTGATACATACACACACGTAGGGGTATATGATTGGGTTTGGATGAGAGATAAGAATGAAAAATAGGGCTTATATCTTTAATAGAAATGATAAAAATTCCCAAGTTGGGATGAAATCTTAGAAGGAAAATTCAAAAGATGCTGAAAGCTTAATAAATTTGCAAAACATATACGATCTTAAGTTAAATGATAAGTGAGTGTGAAAATACGGGTTGATGATTTCTATGTTAAAGATAATAGAATTTCTTGCTCGAACAACGAATTGAAAAATGAAAGGCAATAGGCCAAATTGATCGGATTTTGTGAGCAGTATCCGCTGAAAACCCTCAGGAGACAGCTCTCCTCCTACTAGGGACACCTAGAGGTTTAACGGCTTGTTGCACGAGCTCAGTGCAATCGCATTTCCCTGCGAAAGTGAGGTTAGGTTTTTTCGAGAATAAATTGGTTTTGCTCGGGACAAGCAAAAGATATGTTTGGGGGTATTTGTTCATATCAGAATTTTGCATTATTATATTCCCCATTCTTAATCATATTGCAAATAAATAGGTGCTTTTGATCCATGTTTGCTAAATAGTTGCAAGTTACAGGTTCTCAGAACAAAACAGTGAAAATGATGAAAAGACGCTACGAAAGTGAGACTACGACCAACAAATAGAAGAATCTTTATGATGCCGCCTACAGTTTAAGGAACAAATGAAGATCAATGAACAGTTCGATTTCACAAAGCACGAAGGCAGTACAATATTCAAGACTTCAACATGAAGCGAACGGTAAAAGTCCACAACATTCTGCACTGTGGAAATCTGGAAGAAAATAGAAGACATTCTGAGAAACCAAGTGATGAAACCAGAAGTAAAATGCAACATGAAGTATACCTGAGAAAATGAGCCAAAGAACATTCAAGATGGCCGCGGAACCGCGGCCATACCAGGCTTATGGACGCGGATCCGCGGCCGTGCATCGCACGTGTCGGTGCGTGTCGGTGGAGTCGGTGCGTTGACCAGGCTTCTCAGGGTAGTTTTGTAATTGTAGATATGAATCATATGTAAACCCTAGGGTTTTTCCTATCTATAAATAGGAAACCCTAAAGCCTAATTTTGGCATGCCTCTTTTTAATTTCCTAGATTAAAATTTTCATTCCTTGTAATTTTCAAAGAGTGCATCAATAAATTAAGTGTTCTTATCTTGAATTTCTTATCTAGCAATTTTATTTCTCCGCAAATTTTTTATCTGCCGTAGTTATTTTCGGCAAGTTAATTAGATTATTAAAATAAAAAAAATGAATATATTTGTTAATTCCCTAATGAGTGAGTAGTTCCTCACTTGTTAGGGTTATGTTTGGGGAAGGTTTGAGAGATGAAAATCTCTCACTCCTTTCTTGCCCTTATCATACTATAAATTAGGGCTCTATGTTAATCAATCACCCCCCGCTCGCTACGGCACCCTATCCCACGAGGTAACGATGATTCCATAGTTAAGACCGGTTGTGTTTGATTTCCATAGAGGTTAGGGTTAAGAGTTAAGAAAGGACGGACAATGACCAAATGGAAGAAACCTAGTTTCTTCCCGGTCGTGCTAATCCCCTTTGTTAACTATTACCTTAACACCTAAACTTCTTAATTAGGGCAAAGAAAGTGGTGAGAAAAATTGACTTTCCAAACTAACCTAATCCTAACCCTAGAAAGGGTTTAATTCAAATCAATTTCAACCTCAGTTTTTATAAAATTCAAAACCTACCACAAATAGGAATTGGCTCGTTAGAACAACTAGAAAAGAACATGGTTTCCCTGTGGACCGACCCGTACTCATCTCGGCTAGCTACCAAACGACACCGTTATTGATTGCGGTAAATCTTAACTTTTTGATTCAAAACGCAAATTCACAACCAACCAAGCGCCGCAACGCTCCTAGCGCTCCAATTTAAAGAAGCGTCTCAGCGCTCCAGATCTGGTGCACAGCGCTGCTGCGCTCCTAGCGCTCCAATTCAATGAAGCTCCTTAGCGCTTCAAGGTTGGCGTTCAGCGCCAAGCGCGCCACGTACTCCTCATGTGTGCGCTATTTCACAAGGAGCGCTCTGCACTCATTAACTGACACTCAGCGTCAAGCGCACCACATGCTCTTCACGTGTGCGCTATCACACAGGAAGCGCCTTAGCGCTCTAAAGTTGGCGCTCAGTGCCAAGCACCCCACATGCTCCTCACATGGGCGGTGAAGGAACATAAATTATTCTTTAAATAAAGCCCCAGAGCTATGATGAGTGCTCAACACTCAATAAAAGACAAAAAGGTTGTCAGAACCCAAACCAATCCTCAGCATTGTTAAAAGTTCAACATTTTTATTGAGTGGGCCGACCCCAAGTTGGCTACAGATCCCTCATTTGGATTAATTAAGCCTATATGCTCAACTGATCTTAGTCTCAAACTTGACTAAAGATCTTCTAATCAATATTGGTTCAAGGGTACATCTCTCCATACCTCTGATATATGTCGTTGTAATTCTTCAACGTCTTCAGAGAGATGGAGGGTCCCAATAACCAATAATTTCTGGTGCATCCCCAAACAGTTGAACCAAAACCAAACAGACTATGACGTCTTTAAACTGGACTATGATGTCCTTAAACTTTATGGACTATGATGTCCTTAAACTTATGGACCGCAATGTCCCTAAACAAAATCAATAGAGTCCAAATGCTCTTTTGTTGGATCTAAATGATCCTGTTAAGTAGATCTTAGTCTAAAATTAGACTAACGTATCCTTAACTAACGTTTAAGTTGATCTTAGTCTCAAATGAGATTAACTATCCTTAAACCCAACCTAAACCAAAATCTAAGAAAATACGGATTTGGACCAATCCACGCTCTATTGGAGACAACATAAATTAGTCTCCGTATACAATCCACGAGCAACCAAAAACAAAACAAACATACACGACACGAAATGACCATCTATAGAAGGAGAAAGTAGTTACCGCGACGCGGTAGCGTAATTAACTGCAGAGGCTTGTGCCTGCAGGGAAAAGCGTCCCCACAATCAAAAAACCGCTCATAATGATGGGGAATCTGACGAAATCTGCTACATCAGCCGCATTCGTCTAAACCTTCGATACATGGTGCCATAAATCAACTTGGCATTTTCGGAGAGGTGGACGGATAAAACCAAATAGCATCTGCCCCCAAATTCAGGCAAGACGACCCGCACGGTTTCGTCTCCCGTATTCGGCGGCGAACAACGATCTCTCAAGATTCGGACATGTGTTCCTGTTGAAACACAAGTCTGAAGCTTTTGAGAAATTCAAAGAATATAAGCATGAAGTGGAGAACCAGACGGGTAAAAGTATTAAAATCCTCCGATCTGATCGGGGGGGAGAATACTTGAGCAATGAGTTCCTGGACTATTTAAAAGAGAATGGGATTCTCTCTCAGCTTACTCCTCCATATACACCACAGCACAACGGTGTATCGGAGCGGAGGAATCGCACCCTATTAGATATGGTGCGCTCTATGATGAGCACTGCTGAGTTGCCTATTTTCTTTTGGGTTTATGCGCTTGAGACAGCAGCATACCTATTGAATCAAGTTCCATCTAAATCTGTACCTACCACACCATATGAGATATGGAGTGGGAAAAGACCATATCTTAAACGAGCTAAGATATGGGGTTGTCCGGCCTATATCAAAAGGCAAAATCCAGACAAACTCAAGGCACGATTAGTTCTTTGCAAGTTTGTGGGATATCCAAAGAATTCATAAGGATATATTTTCTACCACGCTGAGGAACAAAAGGTGTTTGTTTCTCAATACGCCACCTTTTTAGAAAAGGATTTTCTTGTAAAAGAAATTAGTGGCAAAGAGGTAGAGCAGGAAGAAGTACCAGCGGCACAAACTGCAACTGATGATTTATTGGAACCAGAGGATTCAGTAGTCTCCAACGAACTCCAGCCTCTCCACCGAACTAGTAGGGTTCCTCATCCAACTGAGAGATACTGTGGTTTTCTCATTGATGGTGGGAGTGAGGATTGCATCATGGAAGATGATGACCCAACTAGCTTCGGGCAGGCCATCACGAATGGGGACTCTGTGAAATAGCTGGATGCAATACGATTTGAGATGGAATCCATGTACACCAACAAAGTATGGAATTTGGAAGTTGCTCCCGAAGGGGTAAAACCCATTGGGACCAAATGGATCTTTAAGAAGAAACTTGGTGTAGATGGAAAAGTTGAGACTTTCAAAGCTAGACTTGTTGCAAAAGGTTTTCGTCAACGACCAGATGTGGATTATGATGAAACATTTTCTCCAGTGGCTATTCTTAAGTCCATCCGGATCCAACTTGCCATCGCTGCATACCATGACTATGAAATCTAGAAAATGGATGTTAAGACCGCCATTCTAAATGGTGATTTAGAAGAGAGCGTATACATGGCTCAGCCAGAGGGCTTCGTGGACAGTGGGAGCAGTGGAAAGGTGTGCAAGCTGCTTAAATCCATCTATAGGATAAAGTAGGCATCGCGAAGTTGGAACATCTGTTTTGATGTCGTAGTCAAAGAGTTTGACTTCATAAAAAATGTAGATGAACCTTGTATATACACGAAAGTGGTAGAGAGTAAGGTTGCCTTCCTCGTATTGTATGTAGATGACATACTCTTGATAGGAAATGATGTTCCTATGCTGCACTCGGTCATGCTCTTCTTATCATAAAGATTCTCAATGAAAGATCTAGGTGATGCCTCCTACAACTTGGGGATTAAGATCTAAAAGAATACTGGGATTATCCCAATCCAGGTACATAGACACCATACTAAAGAGGTTTAGTATGGAAGTTTCCAAGCGTGGGAATTTATCCATGATCTCGGGACTCACTCTCTCCAAAGAGATGCCTCCCAAGACTGATTTGGAGAGAGCTAGCTTGCAAGGGATACCCTATGCTTCGGCAGTAGGCTCTATCATGTACACGATGTTATGTACCAGACCCGATGTAGCATACTCACAAAGTGTAGTGAGTAGGTATCAAGTAGATCCAGGAGAGAATCAATGGACAGCTGATTGATCGTTTTTCCGGTGAAGGTTTGTTTCTTTTCCGACTTTGTTTAAAGAACTCAAATGGGTTGGTATTCGGAAAATTTATAAAGAACTTCACAACCAAAAAAATATTTTGACCACAATCAAACTACGGTGTCGGATGTAGTTTGTAGTGAGTGCGGATCGTCCACAAGGATTGCACGATTCGTTTGTATTAATACGCTTGAATTGAAAAGTTAAGTAACGATAAAAGAAAACATGATTCAAGAATGATTCATATCAAGTGTCACTATTCTATTCAAGAATCAAGAAATGATAAACAATCAAGAATCGGTGTTTCGATAATGTTTCCAATCAACAATCAAGAATATAAGAGAGGCTCGTAGGAATCGATCGGGTCGATAGGCGTGATGTAATCTAAAGATATCGTGTTCTTGTCCTTCGAAGAATTGATACTAGATTGATGATGATCGACGAGATTTGGGGCTTCCTCGTGAAACTAGGGTTTCATCTCATAACCCTTGTTCTTTCGTCGATATCATTCCTGTTCTAGCCTCTACCAAATTCAAGAAACGATCCAAACTCCCCAATTTCGAACGATGTCAATCAAGATAACATCGAAACAAAATGGGTCATCGTTTCATGAACTTGCTAGGGTTTACAAAACTCGTAGGACTCAAGAATCGATTAAAGCTATGTTACATCATCATTCTATTGACCGTCTCGACTCCTCGACGAGCGGAGTTTTATTCACACATCACCACACAGAAAAGATTTACTAATTGTAAAGAATTCATGATGCAGAAATTAAAGAAAGCAAGATAAAAAAAATATCACCTTTATTTATCTCAACAATTTTGATTACATTTGCTTCAAGAACTACAAGAAGAAGAATCTAGATTGTTGATAGGGCGTCGCTCGGCTTCGTGAGTCGTGGATCGGCTCGGATCGCTTGCTCCGTTGAAGATCGGCTTCGCTCGTAAAGGTTGTCGGGCTTCTTGCTTAATGGGTACTCGGGATTCTTGATGTTGGCTTGGATTAGGGTTAGGGTTTCCTACAAGCTCTCTCACTAAACTTGAGGAAGAGGGGATGAAGAGAGAGATAGATTGGGGATAGATTCACTAATTCCCAAGGTTGAATAATGTGTGGATAATAAGCCTAGGGTCTTATTTATAGAGCTCCCAAACCCTAGGTTTAGGTTTGAATTAGAAGTTTCCCTCCCAAAGTTTGTTGAGAGAGTTTGTTAGACTTTAGCTTAGGGTTTAAGCTAGGGTTTAGGGAAAGTTCTAGAATGATTAGGCTAGTTTAGTGAAACTCAAGGTGTTTGCTGATCTGGTAGAAGTCTCTGGAGTCTTCTGGAACTTGGAGTGCATTTCTGGAATGTGGGCCTTGGTACAGGAGTTGTGGTGCAAATTTTACTTGATGAAGTCACCAATGAGCCGCGGATCCGCGGCACAAGAAGGCTATGGCCGCGGATCCGCGGCCATGTGTGGTCCTTGGGATCTGGGTCTTCTGCTGTGGTCTTGTACTGCTGTTTGTAGCTTCCTTTGATATGTTTAATTGCAATTGCTCCTTTGTAATGATACCAGATCTGAATTTAATGAGTTGACATATCTTTTGAGCGGTGTAATGTTCGAGCAAGCTTTCCTTTTCCTGCACAGACTTCGAAACACGGGTTGCGACATATAGAAATATTGCGATGCCATGAAATGCAGTCAATTTCCCTAGAAATGCCGGTTTTAAGGTCTAGTACATGTAATCTGATAATCTGTGATAGATTTGCTAATATGTAGAATACTGATACCGAACACTTCTATATGTATGCAGATGATAGGGAAATTGCCGGTTAAAATATGCAATATTTTCGACTGATCAAATACCCCCAAACTTAATTTCGATCGTCTCGAGCGAATGTTTTATTAAAATGAGAAGGAGAAAATAAAGAAAGAGAAAAACTAACTAGCACACTTTCGTCGGCAACACGATTGCACTGAGCACGTGCAACAAGCCTTTAAACCTCTAGGTGTCCCTAGTAGGAGGAGTGTTGTCTCCTGAGGGTTTTCAGCAGATTGCACCCAGAAAATCCAATAATAAAAGTAAGATCATGAATATTACATTTAAAGACAAGAATTGTAAAAGAAAAACTTTGAAAATTAGGGTTTCCAACTAAGCTAGCTTTTCGGTTGTCATGAGCCCTATCTTAATGGTCATGAAAAGATGTCAGAAATCACGTCCTCCCTCAATAAAACATCGTCATATTCTTCATTCCTATCTGTTTTCCAAACATCGATCATATAACCCTGCGTGTGTGTAAAGACATCCCTACATCCGGAGAATTCAATTCAAGCTATCATACTCTTGCCCATCAGCCTCAGTACTTTCTGATAAACGAGATTGCATACACACTTTCATGCGACCGTTAATATTTCTTGAGGTACTAACCGACCGATTACTCCTGTGCTTGCATGCTTGGTGTATTTTCCTCATCTTGCACCACCTCAGGCATAGATAGCAGTGACTCCCAGACCAGTTGGCCTTAGGGCACTAGGTGAAGAAGCACCCTTGCTATATATTTTTTATTGCCCTTGGTGATAACAAAACCAGTGTCCATTTTTATCACCACTTTCTTCATATTTTTTTTCTTTTTTTTTCATACTTTTGGCTTTAAGACAAGAGCATTTCAAGGTATCCTCTACTATCCCAGGCTTCAAGACGTGTGTAAGTGCGAATAGCAGGGTAGCAACGTTCAAAATGTTTGGCTTCCAGAATAGAAACTATTTTTCAGACTTATTTTTATCCTCAGATTAGTGACGTCCTTCATCTTACTAACCCTTGGGACAACGGCTCATAACTACTTATTACTAGTTCGTATAAGAAAACTTCTAATTTTCTTAGTTTTCTTAAATTTTTCCAATCTCATGGATGTAATTGTTCACTGTCTAAACTTTCATTATCTTATTTATATACAAAAAGTGTAAATATTAAAATTATTTTTATATTTGAAAATTTTTAAATTTTTCTGGGTTTTGAAATTTTTTCAATTTTTATAGTTTTTTTAAGAAATGTTTTGTGCTTATGCAGATGATATGCAAATGATGCAAAAATAAGCACAAACCTCCCCCAAACTTGTTTTCAACAGTGTCCTCACTGTTGCCGACAGTTATATCTACAAAAAACCTGTAAATCTGGGAGGAATTATTAGTGTGGGCAAAATATATAAGTGAAGAACTTCCCCCAAACTTATCTTTTACTCACCTTCATACAAAAGATGATGCAATGATATACTGGACATGAAGGTAAGACGGAGGAATTTTATTCCAAATAAACTGGCTCTTGTAAGAACAAGAGCTCCTCCGTGGGGTCAGTGGAATAATACGACTTTAATCTATGTCCATTAATTTTGAAAACAATGCCGTTTTTCACATTTTCAACTTCTACTGCCCCGTGCGGGTATACAGTCCGCACAACAAAAGGTCCCTTCCATCGAGATCGGAGCTTACCCGCGTGAAGGTGTAATCGTGAATCATAAAGAAGGACTTGTTGACCAGGTAAAAATGTTTTCTTTACAATGTTTTTATCGTGAAAAACCTTAGTCCTATTCTTTGTGATTACAGCATTATCATAAGCTTCATCGCGGAGTTCGCTTAGCTCGTTAAGTTGCAGCTTCCGAAAGTTGCAAGCAAGGTTTAGATCAAAATTTATTTCTTTTATAGCCCACAATGCTTTATGTTCTATCTCAACAGGTAGATGACATGCTTTACCAAACACTATCTTATATGGAGACATTCCTAGGTCGGTCTTATATGTAGTCCTGAATGCCCAAAGAGCATCCGTCAATTTGGTCGACCAGTCTTTTCTATTTTTAGCAACAGTTTTCTCCAGGATAAGTTTGATTTGTCTGTTTGAGATTTCAGCCTGCCCGCTTGTTTGGGGGTGATAGGGTGTAGAAAGTCGGTGGTTGATTGAATATTTCCGCATCAGAGTCTCGAAAGATCTGTTGCAGAAGTGTGTCCCATTATCGCTAATAATAGCGCGTGGGTGTCCAAATCGCGAGAAGATATTCTCTTTCAAGAACTTAATGACAACTTTCTTGTCATTAGTGCGACTTGGAATGGCTTCTACCCACTTTGAGACATAATCAACCGCCAGCAATATGTACAGATTCCCAAAGGAGTTGGGAAAAGGACCCATAAAATCTATGCCCCAAACATCGAACATTTCAACAACCAAGATGGGTTGCTGAGGCATTTCATTCCTTTGGAATATTCTACCCGTATACTGACATTGTGTACAGGTTTTGCAATGTTCAAATGCGTCCTTGAATAAGGTCGGCCAATAAAATCCACATTGCAAAACCTTTTCCGCTGTTTTTCTAGGACCAAAGTGACCCCCACAGGCCTGATCATGACAAAATGAAAGAACACTCTTGAACTCTTCATTTGGGACGCACCGACGAATGATCTAATCAGGAAAATATTTAAACAAATAGGGCTCGTCCCAGTAATAGTGTTTTACCTTGGATAGAAAACGGTATTTGTCCTGTTTTGACCAATCGCTCGGTATAAGTCCCGTGGCATGATAGTTCACAATATCCCTGAACCATGGTTCAGTGGATACGCTCAAGAGTTGTTCGTCAGGGAACGAGTCATTGATCGGCAGGGTCACAGGGGAAGAAACGATGCGTGAAAGATGGTCAGCTACTACGTTTTCACATCCTTTCTTATCTTTGATAACAAGATCGAATTCTTGTAACAGAAGGATCCAACGTATTAGTCGACCTTTTGCATCTTTCTTCGCCAGAAGATGTTTTAAAGCGGAATGGTCAGTATACACAATTATAGGTGAGCCGATTAAGTAAGGCCTGAATTTTTCTAATGCAAATACAACCGCTAAAAGTTCTTTCTCTGTGGTTGTATAATTGATTTGCGCATCATTCAGGGTCTTACTAGCATAGTAAATCACGTGTGGCATCTTTTCGATGTGCTGTCATAAGACTGCACCTACTGCAAAATCAGATGCGTCACACATCAGCTCAAAGGGGTAGTCCCAATTTGGTGATGATAAAACGGGGGATGAAGTGAGTGAGTGTTTAAGTGAGTCGAAAGCTGTCTCGCAATCCGAGTCAAAGTGGAAGGTCGTATCCTTGGCCAGGAGAAGTGTTAAAGGTCTAGCAATTTTGCTAAAATCTTTAATGAATCTCCTATAAAAGCCCGCATGGCCAAGGAAAGAGCGAATATCTTTGACGCTTTTGGGATGAGGGAGGTTTTGAATGACATCTACTTTAGCTCTGTCAACCTCAATGCCTTTCTGTGAAATGACATGTCTAAGGACTATTCCTTCTTGGACCATAAAGTGGCATTTTTCCCAGTTCAAAGTCAAGTTCTTCTCTTTGCATCGAGTAAGAACAGCGTCAAGATTCGCTAGGCATTCAGAAAAAGAATCTCCAAAAATCGAAAAGTCGTCCATAAAGATCTCCAGGAAATTCTCTACCATATCAGAGAATATCCCCATCATACACCGCTGAAAGGTAGCGGGAGCATTGCATAGCCCGAAGGGCATGCGACTGTAAGCAAAGGTACCAAAAGGACAAGTAAAAGTGGTTTTATCTTGATCCTTTTTGGCGATGGGGACCTGATTATAGCCTGAGTAACCGTCCATAAAACAATAGTATTGTCGTCCCGCTAAGCGTTCCAGCATCTGATCAATAAATGGTAGAGGAAAATGATCTTTCCTCGTAGCAGCGTTGAGTTTTCTATAATCGATGCATACACGCCACCCAGTTTGGACGCGTGTCTGAATCAACTCATTCGCGTCATTTGTGATAACTGTGATGCCGGATTTCTTAGGAACGACGTGTATAGGACTTACCCACTGGCTATCGGAGATGGGGTATATAATACAACTATCTAAGCATTTGACGATCTCTTTCATGACCGCCTCCTTCATGATAGGATTTAACCGTCTCTGTGGTTCTCGGGTCGGTCTGGCATCATCCATCACATGTATATGATGTTCAACTATCAAGGGACTAATACCTTTGATGTCCGCCATACTCCAACCAAGCGCCTCTTTGTTAGATCTTAATACCGATAAAAGTGCATTCTCTTGCTCTGATGCAAGAGAAGCGGATATTATAACCGGTAAAGTCTCCTTCTCACCAAGATATGCATATTTAAGGTGAGAAGGTAAAACCTTGAGATCTAATTCAGGCGGAGAAATGATAGAAGGAAGGATCATAGATTGATTTTTGGATTTACAAAGAAGCTCAGAGCCTGTGAAAGATACAGACTCGGGTGGAGAAAAGTCAGAAGTGCAGGACTCAAGTGTAGGTAAAGTGTCCTCACTAAGATCTTGTGCAAAGTCAAACAGAGATGTGCTAATGTCATCGAGATCAGTAAAGCAAAGTTCCTCGGCTCCACAACTATCGGGAGCGATCTCATGGACAGAGCACACATCTAAAATATGAGCACTAGGTTCTGATGGCTGACTTCCAACTTTGTAGATATTTAGTTCAATCGTCATATTTCCAAATGATAAGTTCATTGAACCATTTCTACAGTTTATAACAGCGTTGGAAGTGGCAAGGAAAGGACGACCTAAAATCACCGGAATTTGGCCCCGGGGGTTTGCTACAGGATGTGTGTCGAGCACAATGAAGTCTACAGGGAAAACAAATTCCCCGACCTTTATCAACACATCCTCTAATTCACCCCTTGGTTTGGTGATAGATCGGTCTGCCATCTGGAAAGTGCAATGAGCAGGTTTCAGCTCTCCAATCCCTAGTTGCTCATAGACAGAATAAGGGAGCAGGTTAACACTCGCGCCAAGGTCTAAAAGAGCACGATTTATGTTTTTACCCCCAATAGCAATCGATATTGTAGGACATCCTGGGTCCTTTCGTTTCTTTGGCAGCTGGGGAATAAAAACAGTGCTGATATTATTAGACAAAAAGACCTTCTTCAGCACTTGAGTCTTCCTCTTCCTAGTGCACAAGTCCTTAAGAATCTTCGCATAAGCGGGGACTTGTTGAATCGCATCTAGGAGAGGGATATTGATGTTAACCTGTTTGAACATTTCTATAATTTTCTCCATATGATGACTCGTTCTGTTACCCCTTAACCGGTTCGGGTAAGGAGCTTTCGCAATAAGCGCAGGATCCATCATAGCAGAAGGAAAGGGGGGTAGACGAGATCCCAAAAGTGGTGTGGGGACCGTCTGTGGAGAACTATAAGGGTTGGGTGAAGGTGTTGAGCCTAAAGGGAACTGGAGAATAGGCTCGTGAGAAGGTGGTTTGGTAGAAGAAGAAGGATCAGAAGGAGAAGTGTGTGTGTGGAAAGGTCTCAGCCGGGGTGTTGATATGATTTTCAGTATTATCAATATCTTCCCCGACATTATTATTCAGCACTCTTCCCGATCTCAACGTAGTAATGGCATTTATATTGTAATGCCCAGGATTCTGTAGGGGTTGAGAGGGAAGTTTCCCTTTTTCTCTCGCACTCATTTCGGCTTTGAGGCGTGCGATTTCAGCTTCCATCGTTCAATACTCTCAGCTTGGGACGCTGAGTTTTTCTTTATTTCACTGACGGAAGATCTAACCTCAGTCGAAACCTCTATGAAATTTGATAAAAGTGATTTCATGGTTTGAGTGAATTGAGAAAACTCGTCAGAACAGGACTGCATAGGATTAGACTGTGCAGGATTGTTGCCCTGGTTTTGGAAATTTTGTGACTGGTAGGGGTGCTGAGTGAGTTGAAGGGGTTGTTGTTGTAGTGGAGGAAGAGCCCTTTGAAAATTATTCGTGTTTGGAACCGTGTTTTGAGATTGATTTTGGTTCCAAGCAAAATTCGGGTGGTTCCTCCAACCCTGATTGTACGTGGATGAATATGGATCGTTTCGAGGTCGTTGAAATGCGGCATTAGAATGCTCGTGACCTTGAAACGCCGAGTTTAATGGACATTCTTCTGTTAAATGTGACGGATCAGAACAGCACCCACAAACAGTTTTGGGGAGTGACACTGGGTTTAGGGAGGCTGCTGCAAATTTGTGTTCCATAGCGTCGAGCTTCTTTTGCATTGCTGCCATTTCTGCTCGAACACCTATGGACATATCTATTTGGTGTACGCCACCCCTATTCAATGGTTGGGTTCCACTCTCCCACTGTAGTGATTTTTCAGCGAACTCTTCTAAGTATCGCCAAGCTTCCCTATCATCCTTAGTCATAAATATACCTTGACACATGTTTTCAAGGCTCTGTTTAGTACTAGGGTTACTGCCCTCATATATGATTCGGCAAAGATCCCATCTCGGGATGCCGTGATGAGGACATTGAACCAATAGATCCTTGAAACGTTCAAAGCATTTTGAAAATGGTTCGGTAGGAAGCTGGGCAAATTGGTTTAGTTCGCTACGGATTCGAGCCGTCTTTTGGATTGGGTAAAATTTCTTAAGGAATGCAGCGACGAATTCTTCCTAATTCGTAATAGAATGTGCGGTAGTGTTATATAGCCACTTCTCGGCTATATCGCACAAGGTAAATGGAAGAAGTCGTAGACGCATCGCATCCACTGAAAGTTGTGACGTACCCATCATTGCGCATATGTTTTCAAATTTGGTAATGAAAACGTAAGCGTCCTCAGTCTCGAGTCCGTGGTATTTGGGTAAAAGATTGATATACTGGGGCTTAATCTCAAAGTTATCCCCATTGGCTGGTGGTGTGGATAAGCAGGTCGAAAGAGGACCTCTATGTGGATAGCATCTTTCCTGGAGAGAAATGTGGGGAGGATTCTGCGCACCAACGGACGGTGGCAGATTAGGGTTAAAGAAGTTTGATGGATTCGGGTCCATCGGTGTGGGTGTGGTAGTGGGTAAAGAAAAGTTAAATGGAGAATTATCGACTTCGGAGTCGATAAAGGGTACGCGGACTAAACGGGTACTAGAATCCCGTGTCCAGCCTATCTTGTACTAAAAAGGGTTAGTACAAGTGGCAGCGTTGGCTTATAATTAGGGGTAAAATGAATGCGGTGTTTGCTTTTGAAAAGGGACGGATTTTAAAAAAATGATGCGACAAACCAAATGCAGCAACACAACCCTCGAATCTAATGGTCACCTAGGTCCGGCTCTAGACCGCTCCTAACTGCCAAAAGACAAGTCGCAGGATCAATCCTCCACTGCCTCTTTGTCCCCCTGTGGCCGGATAAGTGCCAGGTAAGTGGGAAGGTACTCCACTACGTAAGTAGTAGGCCTAATTAAAAACCACTAGCCTTAGACACACTCGCCTTAGGCACCACAAGAAAACGCGGATAAGCAATGAATTACCCACGGCCCTCTCTTGTCCTAAATGAGCACGACATTCCTTAGAGTCATCTCTAGATTTCTTTTAGTTAATGTGGGTCAATGCGGATGCAAGTTTGGTGGTTTTCGGGGCCTAGGAAGGGTAATGAAATCCCCACCTAATTTGGATTTGGCCGTGCCCCTTATTATCCGTATTTAGAATGCAAAACAACCAAGAAAAACAAAATCACGCACAATTTTAATTTGCTTTTGCGGCGCAGCGATTATTTGCAAAGAATCCTGCAGAAAAGATTAGTTGGAGCTAAAAGATGAGAGGGGAGAGAGCAAGAAAGTACTTGCAGAAAGTTGGTACAGAGATCCCTCTGTAGGACCGCGGTTCCGCCGCAAGTACCACCAATATGCCGCGCTTCCGCGCCTTCTTGATGGGTTCACTTCACAAGATTTCAACAGCTGCTTACTGTTGCTTCCCTCTGTTCTGTGGTACTCTAAAAAAAAAAATTTCCACAGCACAGAATGCTCCAGATCACCTTGCAATCAATTCATAACACACGTATAAGAGTTTGTACGAATTTTGATTTCAAGAAGTAACAATGGAATAATTCTTTCAATTCAAACTATAAAATGTAAACGAATTAGCGCGCGATCCCCGGCAACGGCGCCATTTTGATTGATCGTTTTTCCGGTGAAGGTTTGTTTCTTTTCCGACTTTGTTTAAAGAACTCAAATGGGTTGGTATTCGGAAAATTTATAAAGAACTTCACAACCAAAAAAATATTTTGACCGCAATCAAACTACGGCGTCGGATGTAGTTTGTAGTGAGTGCGGATCGTCCACAGGGATTGCACGATTCGTTTGTATTAATACGCTTGAATTGAAAAGTTAAGTAACGATAAAAGAAAACATGATTCAAGAATGATTCATATCAAGTGTCACTATTCTATTCAAGAATCAAGAAATGATAAACAATCAAGAATCGGTGTTTCGATAATGTTTCCAATCAACAATCAAGAATATAAGAGAGGCTCGTAGGAATCGATCGGGTCGATAGACGTGATGTAATCTAAAGATATCGTGTTCTTGTCCTTCGAAGAATTGATACTAGATTGATGATGATCGACGAGAGTTGGGGCTTCCTCGTGAAACTAGGGTTTCATCTCATAACCCTTGTTCTTTCGTCGATATCATTCCTGTTCTAGCCTCTACCAAATTCAAGAAACGATCCAAACTCCCCAATTTCGAACGATGTCAATCAAAAAAGCATCGAAACAAAATGGGTCGTCGTTTCTTGAACTTGCTAGGGTTTACAAAACTCGTAGGACTCAAGAATCGATTAAATTTATGTTACATCATCATTCTATTGACCGTTTCGACTCCTCGACGAGCGGAGTTTTATTCACACATCACCACACAGAAAAGATTTACTAATTGTAAAGGATTCATGATGCAGAAATTAAAGAAAGCAAGATAAAAGAAATATCACCTTTATTTATCTCAACAATTTTGATTACATTTGCTTCAAGAACTACAAGAAGAAGAATCTAGATTGTTGATAGGGCGTCGCTCGGCTTCGTGAGTCGTGGATCGGCTCGTATCGCTTGCTCCGTTGAAGATCGGCTTCGCTCGTAAAGGTTGTCGGGCTTCTTGCTTAATGGGTACTCGGGATTCTTGATGTTGGCTTGGATTAGGGTTAGGGTTTCCTACAAGCTCTCTCACTAAACTTGAGGAAGAGGGGATGAAGAGAGAGATAGATTGGGGATAGATTTACTAATTCCCAAGGTTGAATAATGTGGGGATAATGAGCCTAGGGTCTTATTTATAGAGCTCCCAAACCCTAGGTTTAGGTTTGAATTAGAAGTTTCCCTCCCAAAGTTTGTTGAGAGAGTTTGTTAGACTTTAGCTTAGGGTTTAAGCTAGGGTTTAGGGAAAGTTCCAGAATGATTAGGCTAGATTAGTGAAACTCAAGGTGTTTGCTGATCTGGTAGAAGTCTCTGGAGTCTTCTGGAACTTGGAGTGCATTTCTGGAATGTGGGCCTTGGTACAGGAGTTGTGGTGCAAATTTTACTTGATGAAGTCACCAATGAGCCACGGATCCGTGGCACAAGAAGGCTATGGCCACGGATCCGCGGCCATGTGGGGTCCTTGGGATCTGGGTCTTCTGCTGTGGTCTTGTACTGCTGATTGTAGCTTCCTTTGATATGTTTAATTGCAATTGCTCTTTTGTAATGATACCAGATCTGAATTTAATGAGTTGACATATCTTTTGAGCGGTGTAATGTTCGAGCAAGCTTTCCTTTTCCTGCACAGACTTCGAAACACGGGTTGCGACATATAGAAATATTGCGATGCCATGCAATGCAGTCAATTTCCCTAGAAATGCCGGTTTTATGGTCTAGTACATGTAATCTGATAATCTGTGATAGATTTGCTAATATGTAGAATACTGATACCGAACACTTCTAAATGTATGCAAATGATAGGGAAATTGCCGGTTAAAATATGCAATATTTTCGACTGATCAACAGCTGTGAAGAACGTTCTCAAGTACTTGAGAAGGACTAAGGAGACGTTCTTGGTGTATGGTAACGGAGAACTCCAAGTGGATTCCTTTACCGATTCGAGCTTCCAGAGTGATAAGGACGACTCTAAGTCGGTATCGGGATTTTTCTTTACACTCAATGGGGGGCAGTTTGTTGCAAGAGTTCCAAGCAGGAAACCGTGGCAGACTCGACGATGGAGGCTGAATACATCGCTACCAACGATGCTGCCAAAGTGGTTGTCTGGATGAAGAAGTTCATAACCGAACTTGGTGTGGTTCCGTCCATCGAGCATCCAATACCTTTGTATTGTGATAACAATGGAGCAGTGGCTTTAGCCAAGGAACCCAGGTCCCATCAGCGATCAAAGTATATTCTGAGGCGGTATTACCTGATCCGGGAGATAGTTGATCGCTGGGAGATTGAGGTCAGGAGAGTTGACATAATGAACAACACGACAGATCCACTCACGAAGGTCATACCCCAGATACAATTTGAGAGACTCTTCGGGATGTTGGGTATGGGATATTACAACAACTGGCCTTAGTGCAAGTGGGAGATTGTTAGTTATATATATACCCTAGAGGCCATTATTGTACATATGATGTATATTATAGTGGATGCTGGGACATATAAAGAGAGGAATTTCTTGCTCGACATGATAGTATGCTATCTGTTTGCACTTTGTCTTAACGTGTAGACTTATATTGTGATACTATCTTGCTCTCACATGTTGATAAAGCCCTTAGGATGTGTACTTGACAACCAGGACTATGATGGAGATCATACTAATGGGGCCAGGGTAGTCCACAAGTATATCCTTTGATTGTTCCTAGTCGAGGGTGTATCGAGACAGGGCATTGATATTCCAGAGTAGACTTGCGTATACGCTTCTTGACCCATATGATGGGCGATGGATGATCCCACATCCATTGGTGTTTGACATCAAAGATGGTATACGGGTGCTCAGTGTATTCTGGGTACACCGAACGGACTCTCCGAGAACTCCTAGTCAGTATTATGTAAGGTTCCTAGGCACCCTAGTGATGTCTCACAAGTGATCAAACACGCTAATTTCTAAAAATACGGTGCCTACAAACCCTAGAACGGATCGTTTGCTAGAAAACTAGGCGAAAAACAATCTAGTTAACAGTTAACTAATGGGATATTGGAATTACATCCTTTGTAGATCCGTTTGTCCACCTCCATAGCTCCGCAACGAAGTGCCTTCGCTGTCCAAGTGAACTCTCGGGCTCTAGCGTCGGCTTCGTCGAAGAATAAGCGAGCTAGATCGTCGATGTCCATGCCGAAGATGATCTACGTCGAGGCATCGCTAAATCAAGCTCCAACTTCGCCAAGTCAAGAAACTTGTGAAGGAAACACACTCTATTACTTGGCAAGAGGTAGAGGATGAAGAAATAGGAGTTGGGTTCACTTTAGAATTGGATTTCTCACTCAAATACATCAATCACCATTGATGAAGAGAGCTTTCTTCTTGTGAGGAAGAAGAAGAAGAAGATGAAAAAGTTATGATAAGTTATTTTAAAAATGAATAAGAATTAAAACTTATCATACTTTTAACCTTAGTTAAGTGTAGAGAAAATACCATGGTTAATAGAATGGTTAGGGTTAAGGATAAGAACAAAAAGGAGACTAAGTCAAAACTTCAAGAATCTTCAACTAAAAAACAAAATAAGCAACCATTCATTTATCCTTTTTCTTTTTCCAAAATGAATGAATAAGAAAAAGATAAATGAATAAATAATCAAAACCCTAATCATTAACTTAAACCATGGTTTGATTCTTTACACTTAACCAAGTAATCATGTATCATCAAACATGATACAAACATGTGCACAAAACTATATCGCATATACAATGTGTACAATTCAAGTGAGAAAATCCTTTTAAAGTGAACCAATACTAGTTAATGCAAAGTAATATATCAAATATATAAATATGCACTAAATCATTAAATCAACACATGATTTAACGATCCGGTCATATCGGATATAACCGACTAGTATCATATGTATCGGCTTATCGAATCAATCCTTGATTCGATAACTAGGTTATATCGCATATAACCATTCGATACATTCATCGCGAGAATAGAATACGGTATCACATACACGAATTATTCTCGGTCCCGCACATATCTCATATGCGCTCCTATTTCATTTCGCTTGAGCCAGGAAACCTCTGTGTAGGACTCTAAAGACTCGTCAATACGCCGGCAGCGGATGATGATCATATCAAACACCCACAAGCCGCAAGCGGTCTGCTAAACGTAACGGCCACCCGGGTATTGAGCGATCAGAAGATCGATGAGCAAGCCCGCTCACACTCCTGTGAATCCAACCAGTAACACTTACCGTACAGTCCGGTCTGTTCGTCTGATATGTCGCATATATCGCCTAGGGGTGGTAAACGTCAGACCCCAATAGCTCGATAAGTCGTGCCGACTTGAGGTCCATAACATTCGTGAAACTACTGATAACTCTTACCAGTATATCACAGCAACCCTGGCCAGGGATTTCCTGTTATGGCCAGTCGAGCATAACACAACATCAACCCCCAATACCGGGAGAGACGAATCCCCTCCTATCGCTCATTGCCTTCATGTGAATCGGGACTGTACCCAAAAACCACCTGTTTGCACAACTCAGTAGAGCCGTGGTAGGGTGGAAATCAAAGCACAGTGGGAGACACACAAGACTCTATGACGATCTCGGGTCAACAGACTAAGCTGTACCAGTGTCACCAGAGAACTGCCATCTGACGTGAGGTATAATACCATCTGGGAGTTCTCGGCGAGTCCGTTCAGTGTACCCAGTCTCCACTGAGCACCCGCATACCATCTTCGATGTCAAACACCAATGGATATGGGATCATCCATCGCCCATCGCATGGGTCGAGAAGATATGCGCTAGTCTACTCTGGAATATCGATGCCCCGTCTCGATATTCCCACGACTAGGAACAATGAAGGATGTACTCACTTACTACCCAGGCCCCACTAGTATGATCTGCATCATAGTCCTGGAAGTCGAGTACACATCCTAAGGGCTTTATCAACATGTAATCAGAGAGACAGAAAGTATACATGTTAAGATAAAGAGCAACCAGATAGCGTACTATCATGTCGAGCAAGAAAGTCCTACCTATATATGTCCCAGCATCCACTACAATATACATCCAATGTACAGTAATGGCCTCTAGGGCATACATATAACTAACAATCTCCCACTTGCACTAGGGCCATCTGTAGCAGTGGTTGCAGTATCTAATACTCAACCATCCCATACGAGTCTCTCTCTGGGAAAAGGCCTTCGTGAGTGGATCCGCCGTGTTGTCCTCTGAGTCTACTCTCCTAACCTCGATCACCCCGGAGATCAACTATTTCTATGATCAGGTGATGCTTCCTCAGAATATGTATGGGTCACTGATGGGACCAGGGTTCCAGGGCCGAAGCCACACTTCCATTGTCATACAATGGCAGGAACCTAGTTCATCTTATGAACCAATATACACCCAAACTTCCTCTTTGGTAGTATCTTCAATAGCGATGTTACCAGCCTTTATCGTCTAGTTTGCCACGGTATCTAGCTTGGAACTCTTCCAACATACCGTCCCTTTACTGAGGGTAAAGACAATGCCCGTGACTGACACTCAGTCGTCTTTATCACCCTGGAACGTTTCCAGTGATTCTCCCCAGGATCGATTGATACCATCTCACTTTATCTAGTGAGAATCCTAGCATCCAATTACATCTATCTCATAGATGAAAACTTAGGATTTAGGAGGTATCACTTTGATCCTATTTGGAGAATCCTAGTGATAATAGGAGATTGGCCGATCGTAGTATAGGAAACTATTTTCCTATCAAGAGTATGTTGTCTACGTACAATACGAAGATGACCACCTTACTCTCTACTACCCTTTTGTATATACAAGGTTCGTCTACCATTTTGATGAAGTCAAACACTTTGACTATCACATCAAAACAGACGTTCCAACTCCGCGATGCCTGTTTCATTATCTAAAGCAACTTGCACAAGTTTCCGCTGCTCCCACTGTTTTTGAAGACCTCTGGCTGTGTTCTTATAGACGTTCTCTTCTAAATCAGTATTTAGAAAAGTAGTCATGGCACCCAACCACCAGATATCGTAGTCATGGTATGTAGCCGTGGTAAGTAGGATCTGGATAGACTTAAGCATAGCTACTGGAAAAAGGTTTCATCATTATCCACGCCTGGTCGATGACGAAAACCTTTAACAAGTCTAGCTTTGAAAGTCTCAACTTTTCCATCTACACCAAGTAATCTTCTCAAGATATACTTGCTCCTGATGGGGATTTAACCCTTCAGATACAGCAACTAAAGTCCCTACTTTGCTGGTGTACATGGATTCCATCTCAGATCGCTAAGCATCCGGCCATTCTTAGAGAGTCCCTACTCTCGATGGCCTGCTCGAAACTAGTTGGGCCATCATCTCATGATGCAATCCTTACTCCCACTGTCATCGAGAAACCGAGGTATCTCTCAGGCGGATGAGGAACCCTACTAGATCGGCGGAGAGGCTGAGGTTCGTCGGGGACTATAGAATCTTATGGTTCTGTCAAATCATCAACTGCAGTTTTGTATAGCTGGAACCTTTCCAGTTCTACAGAACTGATCCTGCCTCGATCTTGTCCGGATTTTGCTTTAAACATAGGCCGGACAACCCCAAATCTTAACTAGCTTAAGAGATGGGTTCTTCCCATACCATATCTCATATGGAGTGGTAGGTACTGACTTGATTCAAACCTAATTCAATAGGTATGCAGCTTCTTAAGTGCATAACTCCCAAAAGGAAACAGGTAACTCAGTAGTACTCATCATAGAGCACACCTTATCATATAGGGTGTGATTGCCCCGCCCCGATATACCATTGTGCTATGGTGTATACGGAGGAGTAATGCTGAGAGAGAATCTCATTCTCCTTTAGAATAGTCCAGGAATTCTATGCACAAGTATTCTCCTCCCTGATCCCATCATAGGACATAATACTTATACCCGTATTTTGGTTCTCTACTTCTAACTATATTCTGTGAATATCTCAAAAGGTTCGGACTTATGTTTCAACAGGAACATATGACTGAATCTTGAGAGATTATCAGAGAATATAATGAAGTATAAAGAACCAGTCCTGGCATGTGTAGACAGGAGATCTTACATACATCATAATGTATCAGTCCCAAGAGTTTACTAACTCTTTCTCTGTTTCCAATAAACAGAGCTATGGTCATCTTATCTTTGTGACATGACTGGCAAGTTTCACAAGATGTAAATTCAAACTGATTTAAATATACATCTAAATGTAACTTCAGCTAGTCGGGTCGCATTGATATGACCTAGTCTACAATAGCTGAAGAAGAATTTGTTCATTTCTGAACTCTTCCTCTTGTGTGTGTTCAGTATACAAGGAACTGTAGTTTAATTTAGAACGTCAATGCTTTTAGATAACGTGCCTGAACCGATAAACTTTTGATATAGGAAATGTTCAAAACATTATCCAACAATACAAAATTATATTATTTCTTTACTAATAAAGAGACAGATATGATTTTGTATATCAGATTCGGTATCTAATAGCATTTGTTCAGAATCAATGTACTGGTAATACAGGGTGACAGTGACCAACAGACTTGGCTGCAACACTTGCCCCGTTCTCTGCCTCATGAAACTTATCACCCGTTCTCAGTTTTTCTACCCTTTTGTAGCCCTATGTAACAGCTTACATATCTGGGATCCCGATCCGGTATCATATACCCAGGATGCGGAGGATACTGAGAAACAGTTCTTTGTAATGAACACACCCGAAGGAGATGCATCATATGCACTTTCTTCGTTTGGGCGGCATAGGAAATCTGGTATTCCCCTATTTCCTACTCTGTCTTATAACAATTATAAGTTGGAGCGGGACCAACGTTCCCCAGCTCAGTATAACAAGCGGGTTCGGTCAAAATTCCGTTTTATTATCTTGATTAAGGCGTGATATGGTCGCTACCTGGAGAGAGAGAGAAGAAAACACTCTGCGTGCGCTCTTGCAAGATCAGATAGGTTATATATTTTATCTAATCAGGATGGCTCCCACTGTTTTTATCAAATCTTCCTTCAAACCTTAAAAGGAAAGACTAGCCGGGATTAATTACACTCTACAAGTTCGCTAATCTTTCAGCCAGGCCAGTGTCGGTACTTTGAGGGAGGTTCCCCGTGCTTTCGCACGGACCTAATTACTGTAAACCTCGTTTTCCCAGAGGCGTAACCCCGTTGACGCCTTTCTAGACACCTACTTGATCGGCTAATTGCAAAGTGCAAAACTCTCCCAGGAGTAACAATTACTCGCAGTGGGTATCGGGATCCAACTATCACATAGAAGGTATGCAATCTCATTGCAAGTTTCAACACTTGAAACTCCCGATAATGGTTTTTACCCCTAGCACTTATGACCTTAACTATGGTCAACAAATCTTAAGTACTAGTCAAGTTCTACCCGTCATTTCGTGATTAATTAGACCCACCCACATGACCCTTAACTAAGGTCAACAAAGTCATGCGACTGTCCTAACTAATCGCATCATATGCGGTATAGGAAGACATCACTTAGCTACCGTACACTGTGCCTTGACTATGGTCAACAAACACAGCACGAATACTAAGTACTCTACTTCCTAAAATGACGGAGGGTTGCGACTTGTTTTTGTGAAAACCTTTGACGCTTTGAACTTGATCTCGTTGCGGAATCAAATGGTTTTTAAATGGAATGTTTTTGAAGCTTTTCTAGTTTTGCTAAAGGGGTCACTCCCGGTGAAGGGATCGTCGGCCCTTTCCTCGTCGAATGAGGTGCGGGATATATCATATATATCACTCTGCAAAGCAGAAACTATAGAAGCGATCAAATGACAAACCGAGGGTTGTAGCATCTGCCAGTTATTGGTAAAGGAGTCACTCCCGGTGAAGGGATCTCGGTCCTTTCCCTATCGAATAAGGTGCAGAATGTTCTACAAGGAACACCACGATGCAAAGCAAGAACTGTAGCTACCTGTTTTGTTTTGAAATTCGATTCCACAACATCAATTAGGTTTATTTTCTTTCATTAATCTCATTAATGAATATCCCATCATTTAATTTACCTAAACATCACAGATAGATATGACGTACACTTATGCCATCCGCATTCGCCTTGATGTCCCCTCGTGCACCGTTAGGTTAGGTAACTAACGGCAGAGCGGGGCAGGGCTAGCGCGGGTGTAAAACATAAGTAATGTCTATATAATATATCATATATACTATATATAATATCTACCACAGAACATCGCATGATCACAGATAAAACACAGCAGAAGAAACATATGAAATATTGGATGTACTAGGACGTCCGTGTTTTCAATACGAGCCAGTATAAAACACGGATTCCACGGTCATGATGAATAGCCAATCCCACACCCCTAGACCCCTACGAGAGCGGCAAGCAACCCTACCAATTCTAGGGTTAGGAGACCCGGACTCGACTCCTTGAGTTGGTCTCCCACTGGACCGTAGAACCCGGTTACTAGTGCTCCCCTCCTTGGGTCTATCCTAGTGCAGAAAAGTAAATAATATACAAACGGTGACTACTTCTGCAACCTGGAAGTGTCCCAATAAAAGAATATTACATACAAGTTTTTACATGAATGAAAATGAAAAACACTCATCTCACATAAAAACCCCCGGCTATTCAAACACGACGATCCAATATAACATATCCAGCAACACATAACATCACATGTCATCAACGTAAGTAAATATGTCCATCCCAATTGTCGTTGACATATAGCAACGAAACCGGCGATATCACATATTACACTTACGGTCACAGAAAAGAAAGTGTAAAACTACAACAGTTGGAATCCGCAACCACCTCAGACATCACATGCCTGACCAAATGAATTACTTAGACATCGCATGCCTAACAATTATAAACCCCGCATTTTAGTCTCCTTATCGAAAACTCTTTTCAATATCAAGTCGGGCAATTCAACAGGATCCCCGACATTCTGATCGAATGCTTGTCGCAAACTTCAGTAGACGGCCGCACCCCTAATACCGTCGACGAAGTGCACCAAGGCGGAACACCGCTACCGCGAGCACCCGAACGGATGCTTTCGGCGACGGGGTTCTCCTACAGTCACTTGGTCGGAGCTATGGAGTGAGGCTGTCTATTAAGTTTACCCGGCGAGTATCCACGTATGCTACGTGATTGCGACGGACTTTTGATCACATCAAAATTCCGTGGCAACCGATCAAGTAAGACTAAACTGCTATGTTTATAATATTCATTCCGTTATCTCATAACAATTTGCGAATTCCAATTATTGTATCACATTCCGGATAAATAGAAAATGCTAAACTTTTCGATCGAACAATCGAACACCCAAGTTTTCCCGATACTACTCAACACATGAAATAAGTATAACAACATTCAGTTCGTGCCTCAGTAGCAACGGTCCAGCCGTAGAAGGGTCAAGCCAACGCCTCACATGTGGCACGCCGTACTGCCCCAAACCCGAAGGTTCAAAGGGCAGTTCAAGACGGTCACATAATCGAGTTAAGATTTGTTGTCTTCTAGAGGATCCATCGCGTTATTTGCACTACTTAGAACGTCGTTAAACTACGGAAAAATCCAACAATTGGAAATTTCCCGGCAGGGGAAAAAGTGGGTATTTATATCCGGTCGAACTTTTTAACATATTCTAAAAATACCCGGAAAAGCACACCGACAAAATTAGACAGTCCGATCGAATACACCGAGTCCCCAAATCAACCCAGAAATTTCAACTCTACAATAAATATTAAAAATTCCCAGAAAAACCAACACTGCCAAATATTAGTTACTGTACCAAATTTAATGCCAGATACGACAAAAGGGCCGCGGAACCGCCGCACGAGCCACGCTTGTGCCGCGGAACCGCGGCAGTTCAAGGGAGTTAGGCTTATGAATTGCACAGTTACTCTTATATTTTCCTGCTGATATTTCTGGACATTTTTAATATTGAAAAATCCACAATTTTAAAATCTGGACAGAGAGCAATTTGCCGGGTTGGTTTCGGGTTCGTTCGGACTTCAAAATCCGACTAGACTTCGCCTAAGGTTCTAGCTAGGCTCTGATACCACTGTAAGGTTCCTAGGCACCCTAGTGATGTCTCACAAGTAATCAAACACGCTAATTTCTAAAAATACGGTGCCTACAAACCCTAGAACGGATCGTTTGCTAGAAAACTAGGCGAAAAAAAATCTAGTTAACAGTTAACTAATGGGATATTGGAATTACAACCTTTGTAGATCCGTTTGTCCACCTCCATAGCTCCACAACGAAGTGCCTTCACTGTCCAAGTGAACTCCCGGGCTCTAGCGTCGGCTTCGTCGAAGAATAAGCGAGCTAGATCGTCGATGTCCATGCCGAAGATGATCTACGTCGAGGCATCGCTAAATCAAGCTCCAACTTCGCCAAGTCAAGAAACTTGTGAAGGAAACACACTCTACTACTTGGCAAGAGGTAGAGGATGAAGAAATAGGAGTTGGGTTCACTTTCGAATTGGATTTCTCACTCAAATACATCAATCACCATTGATGAAGAGAGCTTTCTTTTTGTGAGGAAGAAGAAGAAGAAGATGAAAAAGTTATGATAAGTTATTTTAAAAATGAATAAGAATTAAAACTTATCATACTTTTAACCTTAGTTAAGTGTAGAGAAAATACCATGGTTAATAGAATGGTTAGGGTTAAGGATAAGAACAAAAAGGAGACTAAGTCAAAACTTCAAGAATCTTCAACTAAAAAACAAAATAAGCAACCATTCATTTATCCTTTTTCTTTTTCCAAATTGAATGAATAAGAAAAAGATAAATGAATAAATAATCAAAATCCTAATCATTAACTTAAACCATGGTTTGATTCTTTACACTTAACCAAGTAATCATGTATCATCAAACATGATACAAACATGTGCACAAAACTATATCGCATATACAATGTGTACAATTCAAGTGAGAAAATCCTTTTAAAGTGAACAAATACTAGTTAATGCAAAGTAATATATCAAATATATAAATATGCACTAAATCATTAAATCAACACTTGATTTAACGATCCGGTCATATCGGATATAACCGACTAGTATCATATGTATCGGCTTATCGAATCAATCCTTGATTCGATAACTAGGTTATATCGCATATAACCATTCGATACATTCATCGCGAGAATAGAATACGGTATCACATACACGAATTATTCTCGGTCCCGCACATATCTCATATGCGCTCCTATTTCGTTTCGCTTGAGCCAGGAAACCTCTGTGTAGGACTCTAAAGACTCGTCAATACGCCGGCAGCGGATGATGATCATATCAAACACCCACAAGCCGCAAGCGGTCTGCTAAACGTAACGGCCACCCGGGTATTGAGAGATCAGAAGATCGACGAGCAAGCCCGCTCACACTCCTGTGAATCCAACCAGTAACACTTACCGTACAGTCCGGTCTGTTCATCTGATATGTCGCATATATCGCCTAGGGGTGGTAAACGTCAGACCCCAATAGCTCGATAAGTCATGCCGACTTGAGGTCCATAACATTCGTGAAACTACTGATAACTCTTACCAGTATATCACAGCAACCCTGGCCAGGGATTTCCTGTTATGGCCAGTCGAGCATAGCACAACATCAACCCCCAATACCGGGAGAGACGAATCCCCTCTTATCGCTCATTGCCTTCATGTGAATCGGGACTGTACCCAAAAACCACCTGTTTGCACAACTCAGTAGAGCCGTGGTAGGGTGGAAATCAAAGCACAGTGGGAGACACACAAGACTCTATGACGATCTCGGGTCAACAGACTAAGCTGTACCAGTGTCACCAGAGAACTGCCATCTGACGTGAGGTATAATACCATCTGGGAGTTCTCGGCGAGTCCGTTCAGTGTACCCAGTCTCCACTGAGCACCCGCATACCATCTTCGATGTCAAACACCAATGAATATGGGATCATCCATCGCCCATCGCATGGGTCGAGAAGATATGCGCTAGTCTACTCTGGAATATCGATGCCCCGTCTCGATATTCCCACGGCTAGGAACAATGAAGGATGTACTCACTGACTACCAAGGCCCCACTAGTATGATCTGCATCATAGTCCTGGAAGTCGAGTACACATCCTAAGGGCTTTATCAACATGTAATCAGAGAGACAGAAAGTATACATGTTAAGATAAAGAGCAACCAGATAGCGTACTATCATGTCGAGCAAGAAAGTCCTACCTATATATGTCCCAGCATCCACTACAATATACATCCAATGTACAGTAATGGCCTCTAGGGCATACATATAACTAACATATTATACCTATCGTCAGATAGCAGCTCTCTGGTGATACTAGTACAGGTTAGTCTGTTGACCTGAGATCGTCATAGAGTCTTGTGTGATTTCCACTGTGCTTTGATTTCCACCTTACCAAGTTCAAGAGAACGTGCAAAATGGTAGCTTTTAGGTACAGTCTTGAGTCACATGGAGGCAATGAACGATAGGAGGGGATTTGTCTCTCCCAGTATTGGGGGTTGATGTTGCGCTGTGCTCGTTTGGCTATAACAGGAAGTCCCTGGCCAGGGATGATACGGAGATTTACTGGTAAGAGTTATCAGTAGTTTCTCGACCCGTTATGAGCCTCAGATCGGCACGACTTATCGGTTACTGGGGTCTGACGTTTACCACCCCTAGACTAGATATGTGACATATCAGACGAAGAGACCGGACTGTACGGTAGTGTTACTGACAGGCTTTGCGGGAGTTTAGAAAAGCTTGTTTGTTGATCTTCTGATCGCTCAATACCAGGGTAGTGGTTACGTCCAGCTAGTACTGCTGACGGCTTGTGGGTGAATGATATGATCATCACCTACTGCCGGCATATTGACGAGTCTTTAGAGTCCTACACAGAGGTTTCCTAGCTAATGGGAAAATGAAGTAGGGGAACATATGTGATATGTGCGGGACCGAGATTAATACATGTATATGATACCGTATTCTATTCTCACGATATGGGATATTGGTCGGTTATATGTGATATGTAGGGATCCTAGGCACACTCAAGAGGTTCCACAAGGCATCTACCATTCCAAATTCAAATTTTATGTGCCGAGAAACCCTAATATAGATCGTTAACTAGAGGATATGCGAAACAAACAAGCAAGTAAGCTACTTTGCTACTAAGTGAAAGGAAATACAACCTTTGTAGATCTGGTCCTCCACTTCACTAGCTCCGTGTTGACCTCCCTCCGCTGTGATCATCGGAATCCCGGACTCTAGCGTCGGTTTCATCGGAGAAATGGACGGGCTAGGTCGTTGACTTCGATACCGAAGATGATCTACGTCGAGGAGACTCAAACTCAAGCTCCATCTTCACTAGGTCATGAAACTTGTGAAGAAAACACCCTATACAACATGGCAAGTGGTAGAGGATGAAGAAATAGGAAGTGGGTTCACTTTGGATTTGGATTTCTCACTTGGATTCATCACTTGGAATTTTCTAGCAAGGTTTTCTTCTCTTCATGAAGAAGAAGAAGAAGGAAGAAAAAAGAATGAATGAATAATCAAAAATAGAAAATCAAGTGATGCTTATCATAATGCAACCATGGGTGAAGTAAACTCATGTAGAGAGAAAACCATAGTTTAGGTAATGGTTAGGTTTAAGCAAAAAACAAAATGGTTAGACTTTTCAAAGATGCTTTGAAGCTTCATGAAGCTTTAAGCAAAAAATAAAGAAAAGCACCATTTTGTTTTTACAAAATGAATAAAGAAAATAAAACCCTAAACCCTAACCATTAACTAAACATGGTGTAAATCATACAGATGCCCGAGTTTGCATGTATCATCAAACATGATACAAACAAGTGCACAAACATATATCATATATACAATGTGCACAATCTAGTGAGGAAAAATAATCTTAAGTGAACCAATACTAGTTAATGTAAAGTAATATATCAAATATATAATTATACATTAAATCATTAAATCAACACTTGATTTAACGATCCGGTCATAACTGACTAATATCAAGTGTATCAATATATCGAATCAACACTTGATTCGGTAACCCGGCTATATCACATATAATCGTCCGATGATACTATTCGCGAGAATAGAATACAGTATCACATACTGGTATTATTCTCGGTCCCGCAGATATCTCATATGCGCTCCTATTTCGTTTTTCTTGAGCCAGGAAACCTCTGTGTAGGACTCTAAAGACTCGTCAATACGCCAGTAGTAAGTGATGATCATATCAAACACCCACAAGCCGCAAGCGGTCAGCTAAACGTAACGGCCACCCGGGTATTGAGCGATCATAAGATCAACGAGCAAGCCCACTCACACTCCTGTGAATCCAACCAGTAACACTTACCGTACAGTCCGGTCTGTTCGTCTGATATGTCGCATATCTCGCCTTGGGGTGGTAAACGTCAGACCCCTGTAGCTTGATAAGTCATGTCGATATGTGGTCTATAAAAGTTCGAGATACTACTGATAACACTTACCAGTAAATCTCAGCAACCCTGGCCAGGGATTTCCGGTTATAGCCAATCGAACACAGCACAACATCAACTCCCTATACCGGGAGAGACGAATCCCCTCCTATCGCTCATTGCCTCCATGTGATTCGGGACTGTACCCAAAAACCACCGTTTTGCATGCCCTCTTGGACGTGGTAAGGTGGAAATCAAAGCACAGTAGGAATCACACAAGACTCTATGACGATCTCGGGTCTACAGACTAACATGTACCAGTGTCACCAGAGAACTGCAATCTGACGTAAGGTATAATACCACCTGGGAGTTCCCAGTCTCCACTGAGCACCCGTATATCATCTCTGATGTCAAACACCAATGGATATGGGATCATCCATCGTCCATCTGTATGGGTCGAGAAGGTATACGCTAGTCTACTCTGGTATATCGATGCCCCGTCTCGATACACCCACGACTAGGAACCTTGAAGGATGTACTTATGGACTACCATGTCCCCACTAGTATGATCCGCATCATAGTCCAGGTAGTCAAGTACACATCCTAAGGGCTTTACCAACATGTAACAGAGAGACGATCAGTGTACACGTTAAGATAAAGAGCAACCAGATAGCATACTATCATGTCGAGCAAGAAAGTCCTCCCTATATATGTCCCAGCATCCACTACAATAAACATCCTATGTACAGTAATGGCCTCAAGGGCATACATATAACTAACAATCTCCCACTTGCCCTAGGGCCATCTGTAGCAATAGTTACAGTATCTCATACTCAACCATCCCATAAAAATCTGTCTCTGGGAAAAGGCCTTTATGAGTGGATCCGCCGTGTTGTCCTCTGAGTCTACTCTCCTAACCTCGAACACCCTGGAGATCTACTATCTCTATGATCAGGTGATGCAGCCTTAGAATATGCTGGATCACTGATGGGACAGGCGTTCCTAGGCATAAGCCACAACTCCATTGTCTCACAATGGTAGGAACGAAGTTCATCTCATGAACTAATATACATCCAGACTTCCTCTTTGGTAGCATCTTTGGTAACGATGTATCTTGCCTTTAATTGTCTAGTATGTCATGGTATCTAGCTTGGAACTTTTCCAACATACCGTCCCTCCACTGAGGGTAAAGACAATTCCTGTGACCGACATTCAGTCGTCCTTATCACTCTGGAACCTTTCCAGTGATTCTCCTCAGATTGATTGATACCATCTCACTACAACTAGTTAGAATCCTAACATCCAATTACTTCTATCTCATAGATCAAAACTCAGGATTTAGGAGGTATCACTTTGATCCTTTACGGAGAATCCTTGTGATAAGCGGAGATTGTCCGAGTGTAGCAGAGGAAACTCCTTCCCTATCAAGAGTATGTCATCCACGTATTCTACGAGGATCCCCACCATACTCCCTACTACCTTTTTGTATATACAAGGTTCATCTACCTTTTTGATGAAGTCAAACTCTTTGATTACCACATCAAAACAGATGTTCAAACTCCGCGATGCCTGCTTTATCACATAAAACATCTTGCTCACGTTTCCGCTGCTCCCACTGTCTATGAAGCCCTCTGGATGTGTACTTATAGACGCTCTCTTCTAAACCATCATTTAGAAAAGCAGTCATGACACCCAACCACCAGATATCGTAGTCATGGTACGTAGCTGTGGCGAGTAGGATCTGGATGGACTTAAGCATAGCTCCTTAGAAAGGGTTTCATCATAATCCATACCTGGTCAATGATGCAAACCTTTAACAAGTCTAGCTTTGAAACTGTCAACTTTTCCATGTGCACCAAGTAATCTTCTCAAGATATACTTTCTCCTGATGGGGATTTAACCCTTCAGATAAAGCAACCAAAGTCCATACTTTGTTGGTGTACATGGATTCCATCTCAGATCGCTAAGCATCCAGCCATTTTTACAGAGTCCCTACTCTCGATTGCCTGCTCGAAACTAGTTGGGTCATCATCTTATGATGCATTCCTCACTCCCACTGTCATCGAGAAACCAAAGTATCTCTCAGGCGGATGAGGAACCCTACCAGATCGGCGGAAAGGCTGAGGTTCGTCGGGGATTATTGAATCCTTTGGTTCTGTCAAATCATCAGCTACAGTTTGTATATCTGGAACTCCTTCCAGTTCTACAGAACTGACCTTGCTTCGATCTTGTCCGGGTTTTGCCTTTGACATAGGCCGGAAAATCCCAAATCTTAACTTACTTAAGAGATGGGTTCTTCCCATTGTTAGTGTATATGCCCTAGAGGCCATTACTGTATCATACTAGCTTGTAAATTACTTGATGGAAGCTTGGGATATTCACAGTTGTATAGACAATCTTGCTCAAAATGGTAGTATGCTACTTGGTTTGTCTCTACTTCAATATGTGCATGTGTTTCTTTAAGCATATCGCTTATATACATATCAGTAGAGCCCTTAGGATCTTTGCTTGATTACCAGCGTTGTGATGGCGCTCACACTCGTGGGGGCTGGGTAATCCATAAGCACATCCTTATACAGGTCCCTAGTCGTTGGACTATCGAGACAGGGCATCGATACTCCGGAGTAGACTAGCGTATGCGCTTCTCATCCCAGCGGAGGAGATGGTCTGTCCCACAGCCGTCAGTATGTCGTACTTGAGATAGTATGCGGGTGCTCGTTAGGTTACGAGTACACTGGACAGGACTCGTCGGGAACTGATGGTTGGTATTATACCTATCGTCAGTTATCAGTTCCCAGGTGACATGAGTACAGCTTAGTCCGCTGACTTGACACTGTCACTTCGCCTCGAGTGTGTTCCCACTGTACTTAGATTACTACCCTACCACGGCTCAAAGGAGTCGTGCAAACCGGTAGTAGTTGGGTGCAGTCCCGAAGCACTTGGAGGCAGTGACGGTTAGACAGGATTTGTCTCTCCCGGTATTGGGGGTTGACATCGCGCTGTGTCTAGGAGAGCCTTTACACAAGTAGTCCCTGGCCAGGGCAAGCGAGATATACTGGTAGGTTTCCAGTGTTATCTCATGGTGTTCTGGGCTACACTCCGACACGACTTGTACCGCTATTAGGAGACTGACGTTCACCGCCCCACTAGGCCCACCATGCGATGTATCAGACGAACAGACCGGACTGTACGGAGATTGTCACATACAGGCTCAGTAGGAGTTCGGATGGGTTTACCTCATCGGCCTTCTTATCGACATGTACCTGGGGACCGTTACGTACAGCTAGTACCACTTGCGGTCTGTTGTTTAACCCACTGCCAGCGTAGTGTCGAGTCTTTAGAGTCCCACACAGAGAGTTTCCCTGCACTGAGCGAAACGTGTAGAGGCCGTATGGTTTTACGGCAGGGCTTCGATCACTTACGTGCACTTGTGTGCGTATGCTGTTCGGGCAGGCAATACTAGTGGGCTTTGGTTTAAGCCAGATCCTAGTATTGCACAGATGGATTTGATTTGTCTTCTGTGCATTCGCATTCTACGGAATGCGGATGCGGGTGTGTATGCACAGTTTTGAGGAGTGATGAAGGAGGAGGTGCCCTATTAGGGTTTTGGCAGTTGGTTCGGCCAAAACCGTAATATGGCACACTCATTAGGGTTTTGACGATTCGTTTGGTCAAAACCGTTACGAGTAGGGAGATATTGTTTACTAATCCTTTTAATGATAGATTAGTGATGGCTAACTGCATTGACCATTTGACCACTTAGATCTCTCTTGACCTTGTTGACCCTTGACCATGTTGACCATGTTGACCATTGACCTTCAAGAGAGATCCACACTCTTCTTTTATTTTCTTTTTAATTTATGTGTTATGATAATGGTCAATTCAATGTGCCATCAACTTATATCATGATAGAATTAGTAATGATGATCTTGGTGTATTATTGCAACCAAGGTTCATTTCTTTTAAGATAATCCTTTTTCATTATTCTCTTCTCATTCTCTCTCATGAAGTGAGAAGAAAAGAAAAGCTCCATGGTTGCAAACTTTCTCCTTCTTCTTCCTCCTCTTGATCTCCTCTTTTGATCTCATGTGTTGAGAGAAAAAGAATCCACATAGACAAATGCATCTATACATCTCCTCTACACATTCTAGGGCTTCTTGACTAGCAATCACCTTGCCCTAGTTAGCTTGGCTTGAGGCGGAGCTTAGTGTACAACTCTCGGGTGGATCGTCTTCGACTCAAGAAGGCCGCGGAGGTGCCCAAGTTCCGGATCGACGCTTGGAGCTTGGATGGACGAGTGGGACAGCGGGATGAAGACCCGAAGGACCGGTTCTGTGAGGTATACTTTCTACAGCATAGTAGCTAAAACCTCTCAGTGTTTACTAGTTTCTAGTTTAGCAAAGATCCGACTTTTAGTCCATGTTGCCTTGCGCTAAAAATCATTGTTTTTGACATTTCCGCCTCCCCGTAAGAACCGGGGTGAGCAACGTGGACTTACAGTGGTATCAGAGCCTAGCTAAACATAAACTAGTAAGTTAGCAAAGTGTTAAGAACATCGATCGGAAAAAAGTCGCAAAACACATCCGAAAAACCACAACTTTCTGTTGATTTTTTTCTGCTCTAAAATTAAAAAATCATACTTCAAAAATCGTCTCAGGGTTTTGTGAAAACACTGCAGAAAAATGATCCAGTGATTCGATCAAACGACCGCGGTTCCACGGCAATGACATGCTCATTGCCGCGGTTCCGCCGCCGTTCTGACTCGGCACTGGATCGGGTTTGGTGCAGTGTTTTAGTTTGGATGTTTTAGGATTTTTAATACATGTTTTTTCTACCCAGATTTTCCAGAGAGCAAATTGACTTTTGGGGTGGTTAAAAATCCGTATTTTGATCGATATTCCGTACTCTTTGGCTAATGTATATTATCTGTGATGTGATATATGTATTGAACGTCCGCTAATCGCTATACGTCGATTAGTGGGGGTCATACATATCTGTGATCTGTAATGTTGATGGTTTGTGTATATGAACTCGGTGGATTGTCGCAGATGAATAGCCGGGAATGGATGTGAGATGAGAGTTTCTTTTTCTTTCATTCATTGTAAAATATGTAAATTGATGTAATATTATTTGTTTGGCCGCACAACCGGGTCGGGGTTGTAGCCGTCATTGTATAATTTCTTTTTACTGTTTTTGCTCCTAGGATAGACCCAAGGTGGGGTGCACAAACTACCGGGTATCTCGAAGTGCCGAGTAGCCTATTCACGGTGATGAGGGAGATTGCTTCGCTTCGGGTACTTGGCGGGTAGTTTGACGCACCCGTAGGGGTCTAGGGAGGGGTTTGGCCATTCATTGCGACCGTGTAATCCGTTTTTCGTTGCAGGCTCGAACGAATCGCGGATTCCTAGTATATCCAAAGTGTTCATCTGTGCTCTGTAATGTCTATCATTGCTATATATTTATATATGATAACTATTTAGGCGTTGCTTATGTTTTACAGCCGCGCTAGCCCAGCCCCCGCTCTGTCGTTAGTTAAGCAACCTAACGGGTGATGACGGGGCCCCGTGGCGAATGCGAATGGCATAAGCGTACGTCATATTTTGATTGTTTTCTGCAATGGTAGGATTAAATGATGGGACGCATTAAAAGAACTAATGCAAGAAAATAAACCAAGTAAAAGTCGTTGGAACACTTTGAAAACCACTCGGTTCTTTTCAAAAACAAGCATTTTTAAACGCGGAGCTTGAACCACTCCTTTTAAAAGCTATCTCGTTCCATCGACTATATCAAGTTTACTACGTTCACGGTTTCGCCAAAACCATCCGTAGCCCTCCGTCGTTTCATATGAATATTCAACAGTATTCAAGCTGTGTTTGTTGGCCTTAGTCAAGGCACAGTATTTGGTAGCTGGTGGGTATTCATATGTTGCATAGATAGAATGCGTTGGTTTAGGACAGTCATATTGCTTTGTTGGCCATAGTCAAGGGTATATACGGGTGGGTTCAAATTAACCTGGATAACGACGGGTAGAACTTGACATGTGACTTATGATTTGTTGCCCTTAGTCAAGGTCATAAGAGCATGGGGCAAAAATCCACATCGGGAGTTTCAAAAGTACTGAAACTTGCTAGCGCTGCATACCATTTGGAGTGTGATGATTCTGGTAGGATTCCTTCGGTTTTATCACGCGATGATATTTGGATCCCGATCGTACTGTGAGTATATGCTACTCCTCGGGAACTTTCTCACTTAACGATCAATTCTATAAACCAAGTAGGTATCTAGAAAGGTGTTAGCGGGGCTATGCCCCCAGGGAAAAGAGGTTCTTAAATTAAGGAACTTCGCGAAAGCGTTGGAAAACCTCCCTCGAAGTACCGACACTGGCCTGGCTGAACGGTTAAGCAAGTATTGTACGGTGAGAAAGATCCCGACTAATTCATCCTTTGTGGTTTGAAGAGGGATTCGAGAGACAGTGGGAGCCATCCTGTTTAGATAAATTAAAAACCAATCTAAACTTGCAAGAGCATCATGCTAAGTGTTTTCTTCTCTCTCTCTTAATTGCAGCGACCCAGTGACCGCACCTAGGTTACATCTATATAATAAAATGACTGAATCTGACTGTTATGACTGGCAAAGGTCTGTCCAGATGTCCATTGCCCAGAACAAGCTGGGACACCTCTTGACTGATCCAACCCCTGCCGTCTCAGGTCCAGTTTCCCCTGTCACAGATATTGATATTCGTAGGACATCGGAAGAAGAATGTGCGAAAGCCAAGTGCCTCGTGTTAGCTTCAGTTGATGGTGTATACCAGAGGCAGCACGAGAAGATGGACTCAGCTTCTATCTTCCTCCATAACAAAATTTTATATGGAGAGAAATCTCGTATCGCAAGATATGAGACCTCGAACGAATTGCTTCCAGCGAGGTTGGCTATCGGGTCATCTGTAGGGGGCAACGTCCTTACAGAGACCAGCTCTTTTGAGCTCTCGGACCTGCAGACCACGTTGAAGAACGGGTCAGATGCTGACTCAGTTCAACAGTCTCTACCTACTACCCTAAAGGAAACTAGGGAAGTAGAAAGAAAGGGAAGCGCAGAAGTTTCAGGAACAGATGTAGTAAAAGAGGGATGTTCCTATTGTTATGGGAATGAACATGGGCAGAAGGATTGCGGGGCTTGTAAAGCCAGTAGCCAGAATTCGAAGCATGTTGTGGCTTCGGCTTCGGGTGTGTTTGTAATAGAGAACTGTATGTCAGTTAACCCTACTTCCTGGATATTGGATACCGGATCAGGATCTCATATCTGTAATTCATTACAGGCTTTGAGAAACCGTAGGGTTATCAGGAAAGGTGATATGACTCTCAGGGTTGCTAACGGAATGAGCATGTATGCTGAATCCGTAGGGGAATATCATCTAGGACTGACAACTGGGCAGATATTTATTCTGCGTGACTGTTTTTATGCACCAGGTGCGACTTGTAACATCATATCTGTATCCTTACTTTCTAAAGAAGGATATGATTTTACTTTTGTAAGCGATGTAGTAAACATCCACTTAAATCAAGTACTGATTGGGTCAGGTACATTGAAATACAGTATATACGTTTTGAATCAAGCTCAGGTCTTCAGTGTCCAGAACACACTTAAAAGAAAGTCTCCGGAATTAAATCAGGCTTTCTTATGGCATTGTAGACTGGGTCACATTAATGAGACACGGTTGACAAAGTTACATAAAGAAGGATACTTGGATCCGTTCGAGTACCAGTCTTATGCCACTTGTGAATCTTGTCTCATGGGAAAGATGACAAAGACTCCGTTCACTGGACACGGAGAGAGAGCAAGCGAGCTCTTGGGACTCATACACAGTGATGTGTGTGGTCTAATGTCTACACATGCGCGAAGTGGTTATTCATACTTTATTACTTTCACAGATGATTTCTCTAGGTATGGGCATGTCTTCTTGATGAAGCACAAATCCGAGGCCTTTGAGAAATTTCAGGAATACAAGAATGAAGTTGGAAAAACAAACAGGCAAGAGTATCAAGACACTGAGATCTGATCGAGGTGGCGAATACTTGAGTGCCGAGTTTCTGGGCTTCTTAAAAGAGAATGGAATTCTCTCTCAGCTTACTCCCCCATACACACCACAACACAACGGTGTATCGGAAAGGAGGAATCGAACCCTATTGGATATGGTTTGTTCCATGATGAGTAAGGCTGAGTTGCTGCGATCCTTCTAGAGTTATGCACTAGAAACAGCTGCATATCTTTTGAACCAAGTTCCTACTAAGTCAGTGCCTACCACACCATATCAGATGTGGAGTGGGAAGAAACCCAGTCTTAAACACTTTAAGACATGGGGGTGTCCAGCTTTTGTAAAAAAGCAGCATGCGGACAAGCTCTAGGCACGTTTGGTACAGTGTAAGTTTGTGGGATACCCAAAGAACTCCAAGGGGTATCTTTTCTATTACGCAGAGGAACAAAAGGTTTTTGTTTCTCGCCATGCCCGCTTCTTGGAAACTGATTTTTTAGAAAATCAGATAAGTGGGAGCGCAATAGAACTGGAAGAAATTCCGGAACCACAAGCTATTACCGAAAGCTTGGTAGAACCAGAGGGTTCGAAAGAACAGGACATCCCAGTGCCACTCCGCAGGAGTAGTAGGCAGTCTCATCCGTCCGAGAGATACTACGGTTTTCTTATGGACGGGGATAGAGAGGATTGCACCATGGATTATGGTGAGCCTACTAGCTTCCAGCAAGCCATCCAGAGCGGCGACTCGGTAAAATGGCTGGATGCAATGTGGGCCGAGATGGAGTCCATGTACACCAATAAAGTTTGGACTTTGGACTTTGCTCCAGAAGGGGGAAAACCCGTAGGCTGCAAATGGATCTTCAGAAAGAAGATTGGTGTAGATGGGCAGGTTGAGACCTATAAAGCTAGACTTGTAGCAAAGGGTTTTCGTCAAAGACCTGGTTTGGACTATGACGAGACCTTTTCTCCAGTAGCTATGCTGAAATCCATTCGGATCCTTCTTGCCATTGCCGCCTTCCATGATTATGAAATCTGGCAGATGGACGTAAAGACGGCATTCCTAAATGGAAATTTGGAACAGTGCGTCTATATGGATCAGCCGGAAGGATTCAATCAGAGTGGGAGCAGCGGTAGAGTGTGCAAGTTGCTCAAGTCCATTTATGGACTTAAGCAGGCATCGCGGAGTTGGAACATCTGCTTTGATGATACTGTCAAAGAATTCGACTTTATCAAAAACCCAGATGAACCATGCATTTGCAGTAAGATTGTAGAGAGAACTGTAGTATTCCTCGTCTTGTACGTGGATGACATTCTTCTAATAGGAAATGATATTCCTATGCTACAGTCAGTCAAAGGATTCTTGTCGCAGAGGTTCGCCATGAAGGACCTGGGCGATGCCAACTACATTCTGGGGATCCAAATCTATCGTGATAGATCTAAGAGGATGTTGGGACTTTCACAGTCAAGGTACATCGACACCATACTGAGAAGATTCAGTATGGAAGATTCCAAACGCGGTAACTTACCGGCTTGTCACGGGATCACCCTCTCCAAAGAGATGTCTCCTAAGACTGATTTGGAAAGGGATCGCATGTCTATTATACCCTACACTTCTGCGGTAGGCTCTATAATGTATGTGATGTTGTGTACCAGACCAGATGTAGCATACGCATTGAGCGTTGTAAGCCGGTATCAGTCGAACCCAGGGGAGAAACACTGGATAGCGGTAAAGAACATTCTCAAGTACCTGAGAAGGACTAAGGAGATGTTCTTGGTGTATGGCGGAAAAGACCTCCAGCTCGAGGCCTTTGCTGACTCCAGCTTCCAGAGTGACAAGGATGACTCCAAGTCCATATCGGGTTATGTCTTTACCCTCAATGGAGGGGCGGTTTGCTGGAAGAGTTCCAAGCAAGAGACCGTTGCAGACTCAACTATGGAAGCGGAATACATAGCTGCTTGCGATGCCGCAAAGGAAGCTGTCTGGATGAAGAAGTTCCTCACGAAGCTTCAGGTGGTTCCTACCATTGATGATCCAATACCGCTGTATTGCGACAACAACGGAGCTATATCTTTAGCAAAGGAACCCAGGTCCCATCAGAAGTCCAGGCACATTTTGAGGCGGTACCACCTGATCAGGGAGATCGTAGATCGCCGGGAGATCGAGGTGAAGAGAGTAAATACGGAGAACAACACAGCAGATCCACTCACGAAGGCCCTACCCCAGACTCAGTTCGAGCGGCTGATCGAGATGAAAGGTCTTCGATACGCCAGTACATGGCCTTAGTGCAAGTGGGAGATTGTTAGTGTATATGCCCTAGAGGCCATTACTGTATTATACTAGCTTGTATATTACTTGATGGAAGCTTGGGATATTCACAGTTGTATAGACAATCTTGCTCAAAATGGTAGTATGCTACTTGGTTTGTCTCTACTTCAATATGTGCATGTGTTTCTTTAAGCATATCGCTTATATACATATTAGTAGAGCCCTTAGGATCTTTGCTTGATTACCAGCGTTGTGATGACGCTCACACTCCTGGGGGCTGGGTAATCCATAAGCACATCCTTATACAGGTCCCTAGTCGTTGGACTATCGAGACAGGGCATCGATACTCCAGAGTAGACTAGCGTATGCGCTTCTCATCTCAGCGGGGGAGACGGTCTGTCCCACAGCTGTCAGTACGTCGTACTTGAGATAGTATGCAGGTGCTCGTTAGGTTACGAGTACACTGGACAGGACTCGTCGGGAACTGTTGGTTGGTATTATACCTATCGTCAGTTATCAGTTCCCAGGTGACATGAGTGCAGCTTAGTCCGCTGACTTGACACTGTCACTTCTCCTCGAGTGTGTTCCCACTGTACTTAGATTACTACCCTACCACGACTCAAAGGAGTCGTGCAAACAGGTAGTAGTTGGGTGCAGTCCCGAAGCAATGGAGGCAGTGACGGTTAGACAGAATTCGTCTCTCCCGGTATTGGGGGTTGACATCACGCTGTGTCTAGGAGAGCGTTTACACATGTAGTCCCAAGCCAGGGCAAGTGAGATATACTGGTAGGTTTCCAGTGTTATCTCAGGGTGTTCTGGGCTACACTCCGACACGACTTGTACCGCTATTAGGGGACTGACGTTCACCGCCCCCTAGGCCCGCCATGCGATGTATCAGACGAACAGACCGGACTGTACGGAGATTGTCACATACAGGCTCAGTAGGAGTTCGGATGGGTTTACCTCATCGGCCTTCTTATCGACATCTACCTGGGGACCGTTACGTACAGCTAGTGCCGCTTGCGGTCTGTGGTTTAACCCACTGCCAGCGTAGTGTCAAGTCTTTAGATTCCCACACAGAGAGTTTCCCTGCACTGAGCGAAACGTGTAGAGGCCGTATGGTTTTACGGCAGGGCTTCGATCACCTACGTGCACTTGTGTGCGTATGCTGTTCGGGCAGGCAATACTAATGGGCTTTGGTTTAAGCCAGATCCTAGTATTGCACAGATGGATTTGATTTGTCTTCTATGCATTCGCATTCTACGGAATGCGGATGCGGGTGTGTATGCACAGTTTTGAGGAGTGATGAAGGAGGAGGTGCCCCATTAGGGTTTTGGCAGTTGGTTCGGCCAAAACCGTAATGTGGCACACTCATTAGGGTTTTGACGATTCGTTTGGTCAAAACCGTTATGAGTAGGGAGACATTGTTTACTAATCCTTTTAATGATAGATTAGTGATGGCTAATTGCATTGACCATTTGACCACTTAGATCTCTCTTGACCTTGTTGACCCGTTGACCATGTTGACCCTGTTGACCATTGACCTTCAAGAGAGATCCACACTCTTCTTTTATTTTCTTTTTAATTTATGTGTTATGATAATGGTCAATTCAATGTGCCATCAACTTATATCATGATAGGATTAGTAATGATGATCTTGGTTTATTATTGCAACCATGGTTCATTTCTTTTGAGATAATCCTTTTTCATTATTCTCTTCTCATTCCCTCTCATGAAGTGAGAAGAAAAGAAAAGCTCCATGGTTGCAAACTTTCTCCTTCTTCTTCCTCCTCTTGATCTCTTCTTTTGATCTCATGTGTTGAGAGAAAAAGAATCCACATAGACAAATGCATCCATACGTCTCCTCTACACATTCTAGGGCTTCTTGACTAGCAATCACCTTGCCCTAGTTACCTTGGCTTGAGGCGGAGCTTAGTGTACAACTCTCGGGTGGATCGTCTTCGACTCAAGAAGGCCGCGGAGGTGCCCAAGGTCCGGATCGATGCTTGGAGCATGGATGGACGAGTGGGACAGCGTGATGAAGACCCGAAGGACCGGTTCTGTGAGGTATACTTTCTACAGCATAGTAGCTAAAACCTCTCAGTGTTTACTAGTTTCTAGTTTAGCAAAGATCCGACTTTTAGTCCATGTTGCCTTGCGCTAAAAATCATTGTTTTTGACATTTCCGCCTCCCCGTAAAAACCGGGGTGAGCAACGTGGACTTACACCCATACCATATCTCATATGGAGTGGTAGGCACAGATTTGATTCGAACCCAATTCAATAGGTATGCAACTACTCAAGTGCACAACCCCAAATGGAAATAGGTAACTTAGTAATACTCATCATAGAGCACACCATATCCAATATGGTGCGATTGTTCCGCCCCGATACACCGTTGTGCTGTGGTGTATACGGAGGAGTAACATTAAGAGAGAGTCACATTCTCCTTTAGAATAGTCCAAGAATTCCATGCACAAGTATTCTCCTCCCTGATATTATCATAGGACAAAATACTTATACCCGTAATTTGGTTCTCTACTTCTAACTTATATTTGGTGATTATCTCAAAAGTTTCGGACTTGTGTTTCAACAGGAACATATGTCTGAATCTTGAGAGATCATCAGAGAATGTAATGAAGTACAAAGAGCCGGTCCTAGCATGTGTAGACAGGGGACCTTACATACATTATCATGTATCAGTCACAAGAGTTTACTAACTCTTTCTTTGTTTCCAATAAACAGAGCTACGGTCATCTAATCTTTGTGACATGACTGGCAAGTTTCACAAGATGTAAATTCAAACTGATTTAAATATGCATCTTAATATAACTTCAGCTAGTCGGGTCGCATTGATATGACCTAGTCTACAAAGCGTCAAGAAGGATTCGTTCATTTCTGAATTCTTCCTCTCGTGTGTGTACAGTATACTAAAAACAATACTTTGATTTAGAATATCAATGCTTTTAGATAACATGCCTGAACCGATCAACTTTTGATATAGGAAATGTTCAAAACATTATCCAACAATACAAAATTTTATCATTTCTTTACTAATAAAGAGACCGGTATGATTTTGTATATCAGGTTCGGTATCTAATAACTTTCATTCAGAATCAATGTACTGGTAATACAGGGTGACAGTGACCAACAGACTTGGCTGCAACACTTGCACCGTTTTCTGTCTCATGAAACTTGTCACCTGTTCTCAGTTCTCTATCTTTTGTAGCCCATGTAAAATATTACATATGCGGGATCCGGATCCGGTATCAAATACCCAGGACGTAGAGGATACTGAGAAACAGATCTTTATAATGAACACACCCGAAGGAGATGCATCGCATGCACTTTCTTCGTTTGGGCGGCATGGGAATCCAGGTATTCCCCTATTTCCTGCTCTGTCTTATAACAATAATAAGTTGGAGCGGGACCAACGTTCCCCAGCTCAGTATAACAAGTGGGTTCGGTCAATACATCCATATTATTAACTTGATTAAGGCGTGACATGGTCGCTACCTGGAGAGAGAGAGAAGAAAACACTCTGCGTGCGCTCTTGCAAGATCATATTGGTTATTATTTTATCTAATCAGGATGGCTCCCACTGTTTTTATCAAATCTTCCTCCAAACCCTAAAAGGAAAGACTAACTGGGATTAATTACACGCTACAAGTTCGCCAATCTTTCAGCCAGGCCAGTGTCGGTACTTTGAGGGAGGTTTCCCATGCTTTTGCACGGACCTAATTACAGTAAACCTCGTTTTCCCAGAGGCGTAACCCCGTTGACACCTTTCTAGACACTTACTAGATCGGCTAATTGTTATGTATAAAACTCTCCCAGGAGTAACTCTTACTCGCAGTGGGTATCGGGATCCAACTATCTCATAGAAGGTATGCAATCTCATTGCAAATTTCAACACTTGAAATTCCCGATAATTTTGCCCCTAGCGTCCTATGACCTTGACGCATGCCAACAAACCATAGTGCGCTAGTCAAGTTCAACCCATCATTTTCTGATTGAATTAAACCCACCCGCACGACCCTTGACGCAGTCCAACAAAGTCGCACGACTACCCTAATCCAATCTGCATCATATGCATAAGCAGATAAATACTAGTTAGCTACCGCACAATACGCCTTGACGCAGGCCAACAAACGTAGCACGAATACTAACTACTACATATCTGAAATGACGGAGGGCTACGACAAGTTTTTTTGAAAACCTATTGCGTAATGAACTTGATATCGTTGTAGAATCAAATGATTTTAAAATCGAGTGTTTTTTAGGCTTTTCTAGTTTTGCTAAAGGGGTCACTCCCAGTGAAGGGATCGTCGGACCTTTCCTCATCGAATAAGGTGCAGGATATATCATATATACCGCTGTGCAAAGCAAAAACTATAGAAGCAATCAAAATACAAACCGAGGGTTGTAGCATCTGCCAGTTATTGCTAAAGGGGTCACTCCCGGTGAAGGGATCTTGGCCCTTACCTTATCGAATAAGGTGCAGGATGTTCTACAAGGAACACCGCGATGCAAAGCAAGAACTGTAGCTACCTGATTTTATTTTTGAAATTCGATTCCACAACATCTTAGGTTTCTTTTCTTTCATTAATCACATTAATGAAGTCACATAATATAAGTCATCTAAACATCACAGATAAATACGACGTACACTTATGCCATCCGTATTCGCCGCGATGTCCCCTCATACACCGTTAGGTTAGGTAACTAACGGCAGAGCGGGGCAGGGCTAGCGCGGGTGTAAAACATAAGTAACGTCTATATAATATATCATATATACTATATAAATTATCCATCACAATATATCAAATGATCACATCACAGATATCGCAGCAGATGAATCATATGAAACATTGGATATACTAGGATGTCCGTGTTTTCAATACGAGCCAGTATAAAACACGGATTCCACGGTCATGATGAATAGCCAAACCCACACCCCTAGACCCCTACGAGAGCTGCAAGCAACCCTACCAATTCTAGTGTTAGGAGACCCGGACTCGTCTCCTCGAGTTGATCTCCCACTAGACTCCAGAACCCGGTTACTTGTGCCCTCCTCCTTGGGTCTTATCCTAGTGCGGAAAAGTAAATAATATACAAAAGGTGATATCTTCCGCAACGTGGAAGTGCCCCAATAAAAGAATATTACATACAAGTTTTTACATGAATGAAAAAGAAAAACACTCATCTCACATAAAAACCCCCCGGCTATTTAAAACGCGACGATCCAATATAACATATCCAGCAACACATAACATCACATGTCATCAACGTAAGTAAATATGCCCATCCCAATTGTCGTTGACATATAGCAACGAAACCGGCGATATCACATATTACACTTACGGTCGCAGAAAAGAAAGTGTAAAACTACAACAGTTGGAATCTGCAACCTCTTTAGACATCGCATTCCTAACCAAATGAATTCCTTAGGCATCGCATGCCTAACAATTATAAACCCCGCATTTCAGTTTAAAAACTTCAAACACCCAAGTTTTCCCGAAACAGCTCAACACATGAAATAAGTTTAAAAACATTCACTTCATGCCACAGTACCAACGGTCCAGCCGTAGAAGGGTCAAGCCAACGCCTCACATGTGGCACGCCGTACTGCCCCAAACCCTAAGGTTCAAAGGACAGTTCAAGACGGTCACATAATTGGGTTAAGGTTTGTTGTCTTCTAGAGAGACTATCGCGTTACTTGCACTACTTAGAACGTTATTAAACTATGGAAAAATCCAACAATTGGAAATTTCCCGGCAGAGGAAAAAGTGGGTATTTATATCCGGTCGAACTTTTTAACATGTTCTAAATTACCCGGAAAAACACATAGACGAAGTTAAATAAACCAATCGAAACATCAAATCCCCAAAACAACCCAAAAAATTAAACTGTTTAATATAAGTTAAAAATTCCCAGAAAACACAGCACTTACAGAGAGAGATTACTGTGCAAACCACGTGTCACAATTCACTACAATGGCCGTGGAACCACCGTGCAAGCCAGGGTGGGGCCGCGGTTCCGCGGCGCTTTAGTCGAGTTGTGGTCACATGCTGCACAGTAACTCCTATAAAATCCTGCTGAATTTTTTGAAAATTTTTAATATGGAAAAATCCATTGTTTTCAAAAATGTACAGAGAGGGGTTGCGATTAGGGTTTCGGGGTTCGATCGGGTTTCTAACTTCGTCTACTCATCGCCTAAAGCTCTAGCTAGGCTCTGATACCACTGTAGAGTTCCTATGCACACTCAAGAGGTTCCACAAGGCATCTACCATACCAAATTCAAATTTTATGTGCCGAGAAACCCTATTATAGATCGTTAACTATAGGATAGGCGAAACAAACAAGCAAGCAAGCTACTTTGCTACTAAGTGAAAGGAAATACAACCTTTGTAGATCCGGTCCTCCACTTCTCTAGCTCCGTGTTGACGTCCCTCCGTTGCGATCATCGGAATCCCGGACTCTAGCGTCGGTTTCATCGGAGAAATGGGCGGGCTAGGTCGTTGACTTCGATGCCGAAGATGATCTACGTCGAGGCGACTCAAACTCAAGCTCCATCTTCACTAGGTCATGAAAGTTGTGAAGAAAACACCCTATACAACATGGCAAGTGATAAAGGATGAAAAAATAGGAAGTGGGTTCACTTTGGATTTGGATTTCTCACATGGATTCATCACTTGGAATTTTCTAGCAAGGTTTTCTTCTCTTCATGAAGAAGAAGAAGAAGAAGAAGAAAGAAAAAAGAATGAATGAATAATCAAAAATAGAAAATCATGTGATGCTTATCATAATGCAACCATGGGTGAAGTAAACTCATGTAGAGAACAAACCATAGTTTAGGTAATGGTTAGGTTTAAGCAAAAAACAAAATGGTTAGACTTTTCAAAGATGCATTGAAGCTTCATGAAGCTTTAAGCCAAAAATAAAGAAAAGCACCATATTGTTTTTACAAAATGAATAAAGAAAATAAAAACCTAAACCCTAACCATTAACTAAACATGGTGTAAATCATACACATACCCAAGTTTGCATGTATCATCAAACATGATACAAAAAAGTGCACAAACATATCATATATACAATGTGCACAATCTAGTGAGGAAAAATAATCTTAAGTGAACCAATACTAGTTAATGTAAAGTAATATATCAAATATATAATTATACATTAAATCATTAAATTAACACTTGATTTAACGATCCTGTCATAACCGACTAATATCATGTGTATCAATATATCGAATCAACACTTGATTCGGTAACCCGGCTATATCACATATAACCGTCCGATGATACTATTCGAGAGAATAGAATACAGTATCACATACTAGTATTATTCTCGGTCCCGCCCATATCTCATATGCGCTCCTATTTCGTTTCGCTTGAGCCAGGAAACCTCTCTGTAGGACTCTAAAGACTCGTCAATACGCCGGCAGTAGGTGATGATCATATCAAACACCCACAAGCCGCAAGCGGTCAGCTAAACGTAACGGCCACCCGGGTATTGAGCGATCAGAAGATCAACGAGCAAGCCCGCTCACACTCCTGTGAATCCAACCAGTAACACTTACCGTACAGTCCGGTATGTTCGTCTGATATGTCGCATATCTCGCCTAGGGTGGTAAACGTCAGACCCAAGTAGCTTGATAAGTCGTGTCGATATGTGGTCTATAACAGTTCGAGATACTACTGATAACACTTACCAGTAAATCTCGGCAACCCTGGCCAGGGATTTCCGGTTATAGCCAATCGAACACAGCACAACATCAACTCCCTATACCGGGAGAGACGGATCCCCTCCTATCGCTCATTGCCTCCATGTGATTCGGGACTGTACCCAAAAACCACCGTTTTGCACGCCCTCTTGGACGTGGTAAGGTGGAAATCAAAGCACAGTGGGAATCACACAAGATTCTATGACGATCTCGGGTATACAGACTAACCTGTACCAGTGTCACCAGAGAACTGCCATCTGACATAAGGTATAATACCATTTGGGAGTTCTCGGGGAGTCCTTCCAGTGTACCCAGTCTCCACTGAGCACCCGTATATCATCTCTGATGTCAAACACCAATGGATATAGGATCATCTATCGCCCATCTGTATGGGTCGAGAAGGTATACGCTAGTCTACTCTGGTATATCGATGCCCCGTCTCGATACACCCATGACTAAGGACCTTGAAGGATGTACTTATGGACTACCATATCCCCACTAGTATGATCCGCATCATAGTCCAGGTAGTCAAGTACACATCCTTAGGGCTTTACCAACATGTAACAGACAAACAATCAGTGTACACGTTAAGATAAAGAGCAACCAGATAGCATACTATCATGTCGAGCAAGAATGTCCTCCCTATATATGTCCCAGCATCCACTACAATATACAACCTATGTACAGTAATGGCCTCAAGGGCATACATATAACTAACTTGATATAGCCGGGTTATCGAATCAAGTGTTGATTCGATAAGTTGATACATATGATATTAGTCGGTTATATGTGATATAGACGGATTATTGAATGAAGTGTTGATTTGATAATTTAATGTATAATTATATATTTGATATGTTAATTTACATTAACTAATATTTGCTCACTTGTACATTTCTTTTTCTCACATGTCCACACGTAATATATATGTGATATATATTAATTGTGTTTCTTTTTGTGTCATGCTTGATTATACATGCAACATGGGTGTATAAGAATCACACCATATTTTAGATAATATATTAGGTTTTTTATTTATTTAAGTAATTCATAATTAGATGGAAATTAGTCATGGTTATGAAGCTTGTAGAAGCTTGTAGTAGCCATTGACTTAGTCCACTAATTTGTTTTACATGAGATATTTATTAACCTAACCATTATCTTTAGCCATGGTTTATTCTCTACATGAGTTATATGAGATATAATATCACCCACGGTTGCCTCTCTCTCATGATTCATTCACAACATTATTCTCTTCATCTTCTTCTACATCAAGAGTGAGCTCTCTAGCTTTTGAGGAGGTGAAGAAAATTAGTGAGAAAAATATTTCTAAAATGAGCAAAATTCCTACTTCATCATCCTCTACTAGACTAGCCATTTAGTTTAGGGTGTTAGCTTCACTAATCCCTAATTAGTGAAGAGGTAGCTTGGGTTGGTGTCTCCTCGACGTAGATCATCTTCGGCTTCGAAGACTTCATGCAAGCTTGTTCCTTTCATCTTGTAGAGCCATTCTAGAGTCCGAAAGATCACTACTTGGAGCGAAGGGACTACTACACGGAGTTATTGAAGTGAAGGACCGGTCTACAAATGTTGTATTCCATATTTGCTTAGATGTAAAGTTGTTTACATGTTTGTATCGTCTAATTCTCTAGTTAGGATTCTAGGGTTAGGGTTGTTTAGCATGACAAATTTTTGAAAATGGCATAAACGATGCCTCCCGAAACCTTGCCGTCATGCTAGGCAATCCTACAGAACTCACACGAGAAAAATGATGATCTCAGGTCAATAAGCTAACCTGTACACATGTCACCTGGTAACTGCTATCTGACAATAGGTATAATACAAACTAGCATGTTCCCGGCGAGTCCGTCCGGTGCACATAACCTAATGAGCACCTGTATACATCTTAGGTGAACAAACTGACACCAATGTCTTGTGAGACCGGACACCGCCCCTCGTCGGGGTCTTGATCAGTATACACTAGTCTACTCTAGAGTATTGATGCCCAGTCTCGAAACTCCCACGACCAGGGACATTTAAGGATGTGCTTATAGACTACCTAGCTCCCACGTATATGATCTCCATCATAATGCTAGTTGTCAAGCAAGAATCCTATGGGCTCTATCAATATGTAATAGTGATTTTGTTGGATATATGTATGCCCTAGAGGCCATTATATGATAGTGGATGTATTTATACATGTATATATATATATATATTCAGTGTACATTCTTGCTCGGCATGATAGTATGCTATCTAGTTCTTCTTTATCTGACATGTTGATTTGATCATACTTTTATTCATTCACACATGTTGATAAAGCCCTGAGGATATAGGCTTGACTACTGTGATTTTGATAGAGATCATACTGGTGGAACATTTGTAGTTTATAAGCATATCCTGAAAGGTCCCTAGTCGTAGGTGTATCGAGACGGGGCATCGATATACCGGAGTAGACTAGCGTATATGATACTAGACCCATATGATGGGCGATGGATGTTCCCACATTCATCGATGTTTGACATCGAGATCGTATACAGGTGCTCAGTGGTGACTGGGTACACTGGACGGACTCACCGAGCACTCCTATATGGAATTATATCTATCGTCGGATAGCAGTTCTCAGGTGACACTGGTACAGGTTAGTCTGTAGACCCGAGATCGTCATAGAGTCTTGTGTGTTCTCCCACTGTACTTTGATTACCATCCTACCACGGCTCTATTGAGTCGTGCAAACAGGTGGCCGTTGGGTACAGTCCCGAGACACACGAAGGCGATGAGCGATAGGAGGGATTTCGTCTCTCCCGGTATTGGGAGTTGATGCTATGCTATGCTCGATTGGCTATATCAGTAAGTCTCTTGCCAGGGCTGTTGAGATTTACTGATAAATGTTATTAGTAGTTTCTTAATCTATTAGAGACCACTCATCGGAACGACTTATTGAGTTATTGGGGTCGACGTTACCATCCCTAGACTCGATATGCAGCATATCTGACGAATAGACCGGACTGTACGGTAGTGTTGCCGGTTGGCTCGATGGGAGTTGTGACAAGTTCGCTTGTTTTCTTCTGATCGCTCAATACCCGGGTGGCCGTTACGTTTAGCTGACCGCTTGTAGCTTGGTGGTTCTTGATATGATCATCACCCACTGCCGGCGTATTGACGAGTCTTAGAGTCCCACAATGGAGTTGCCTAGTCCAGGAGAAACGATGTGGTGCGCATATGAGATATGCGCGTAGACCCGGTTAAAATACGCGTATGAGATACCATATATTAATCGGGCGGTTTGCTTTTGGTCGGGTCGTATGCGATATGACCGGTTTGCTAAATCAAGTGTTGATTTATTATTGACCATTAGATTCTCACTTTAAACCTTTTCTTGTCTTTTTGTTGTATGCATGCATGTATGCATTTATTCTCATTCTTGCACATATGGATGTGCATGCACACATACATGCATACATAATTCTATCATGGTTGTTGATATAGTGCATGGTGGCAATATAAGACTCACACCATATATAAATATATAGATATTATTTTTTGGAAAAGAAAAATGGAAATGGAAATTGTTATCATGGCTTATTATTTTATTCATGCACTAACCCTTTAGTTTAATCATGATTCATTTTCTATGGCCATTTTTGATCCAAAACAAATATCTAGATATTTTATAACTATGGTTAAGAATGAGAAAGAGAAAAAATATATATTTTCATTTCTCATTTTTTCCATAAGCTTATCATTATCTTGAGCTCTTCACAAGCCATCATCTTCTTCCTCCTTTCTCTCTTGCTCTCTAGTTTTCTCAAGTGAGCAAAAGAGTCATCAAGTTAGGGTTTTGAAGTAAGAAAACAAACCACACCACCATTCTACACTAGTCTTGCCCATTAGTCTAGAGTATTAGCTTCTACTTCTTCTCTTGATCTAGTGGAACTTCAAGCTTGGACAAAGAGGACTCCGGGTGGATCGTCGTGGACCTAGAGGATCTCAAGTGAACCTTTTTCCAACGCTCAAGTAGCCAAGGAGTCTAGCGTAGGGAGCTACAAAGGTTGTACTCTCAAAACCCTAGCTTTTACTAATTATGTTATTGTTAAAGTTATGTTACCCTATATTTTCTAGCATGATCCTTAAGATAGTTTCTTTAGCACCATATAAATTTTAAATATGGTATGTGTGTTGCCTCCAAACCCTTGTAGTGGTGCTGTAGGAAACCCTTCATGGTATCAGAGCTAAGCTAGAGCCTTAGGGTAAGCTAGACGATGTTAAAAACCTCGAACGAACGAAACACGACGCCCGGGGGATGCTCTCTGGAAATTTTTCTAAAACCTGGATTTTTTCAAATTTAAAATGCTTAAAAAATTCAGCAGGGTTTTTTATGGGCCCACCAGAAATACGAAGCCCTGACTCATCCATACGACCGCGGAACCGCGGCCATAGTGGCCTTTCAGCGGCGGTTCTGCGGCGCCGTAGGAGAGTTGTGGGCCGTAGTTTCTTGTGCAGGCCCGTAAGTATTTCCTGCAGTTACTGGTATTTTTTGAATCTGCTCAGGTGCTGATCTTTCTGAGCAGTCTGTGGATGTTCAATCATTCGATCGAATGTTTTAACGTCGCCTAGTATATTAATATCTGATACAATAATTGGAATCTACAAATTTATTTGTTGCGTGTAAATCTAGCAGTTCGGTCTCGGTAACAATCGGAAATCTTGTTGAATTATCTGGCTTGTTTTGAAAAGGTATTTTCATGGATGAGACCGAAATGCGAGCTTTGCATTGTTAGGCATCAAATCTTGTATATATGATATTCCGGGTTTGTGTTGTCTAAAGGCGGTTTAGATTCCAATTGTAGGGTTCCTAGGCACACTAATGAGGTCTCACAAGGCATCAACCATGCCAAATTCAAAAATTTCCGGTGCCGAGAAACCCTAATGCGATCGTTGACTAGAGATTAGGCGAAACATGCAACTAGTAAACTACTTTACTGCTAAGTGAACGGAAATACAACCTTTGTAGATCCGGTCCTCCACCTCCATAGCTCCGTGATGAAATCCCCTCACTTCGATCATTGGATCCCGGGCTCTAGCGTCGGCTTCATCGGAGAAATGGGCGGGCTAGGTCGTCGACTTCGATGCCGAAGATGATCTACGTCGAGGCAACTCAAGATCAAGCTCCAACTTCACCAAGTCCTGAAACTTGTGAAGAAAACACCCTATACTACTTGACAAGTGGTAGAGGATGAAGAAATAGGAAGTGGGTTCACTTTAGAATTGGATTTCTCACTCTTTTTCTCTAATCACCATTGAAGCTTGCATGCTTCTTTCTTCTTAAAGAAGAAGAAGAAGAAGATAATATGATAAGAATTAATCAATAATAGAAAATAAGTGATTCTTATCATATTAGCAACCATGGTTATGTGTAGAGAGTAAACTAAGGTTAGGTGAATGGTTAGGTTAGGCATGAAACAAAAATTGTAGACTTTTTGAAAGCTTCATGAAGCTTCAATGTAAAACAAAGCAAGCCACCATTTCTCTTTTTAGTAAAAGAAATAAATAAATAAATGAATAAATAAATTAAAACCATAACCATTTACTTAACCAAGGTTTAAATCAAACATACACCCAAGTTTGCATGGATCATCAAACATGATACATACTAGTGCACAAAACTATATCAAATATACAATGTGCACATCAAGTGAGAAAATCCATCTTAAGTGAACTTATACTAACTAATGTAAAAATAATATATCAAATATATAATTATACATTAAATCATTAAATCAACACTTTATTTAACGATCCGGTCATATCGCATATAACCGACTAATATCAAGTGTATCAATGTATCGAATCAACACTTGATTCGGTAACCCGGCTATATCACATATAACCGACCAATGATACAAATCGTGAGAATAGAATACAGTATCACATACTGATATAATTCTCGGTCTCGCACATATCTCATATGCGCTCCTATTTCATTTCGCTTGAGCCAGGAAACCTCTGTGTAGGACTCTAAAGACTCGTCAATACGCCGGCAGCAGGTGATGATCATATCAAACACCCACAAGCCGCAAGCGGTCAGCTAAACGTAACGGCCACCCGGGTATTGAGCGATCAGAAGATCGACGAGCAAGCCCGCTCACACTCCTGTGAATCCAACCAGTAAGACTTACCGTACAGTCCGGTCTGATCGTCTGATATGTCGCATATCTCGCCTAGGGGTGGTAAACGTCAGACCCCGGTAGCTCGATAAGTCGTGTCGATATGAGGTCTATAACAGTTCGAGAAACTACTGGTAACACATACCAGTAAATCTCAGCAACCCTGGCCAGGAATTTCCGGTTATAGCCAATCGAACACAGCGCAACATCAACTCCCTATACCGGGAGAGACGAATCCCCACCTATCGCTCATTGCCTCCATGTGATTCGGGACTGTACCCAAAATCCACCGTTTTGCACGCCCTCTTGGACGTGGTAAGGTGGAAATCAAAGCATAGTGTGAATCACACAAGACTCTATGACGATCTCGGGTCAACAGACTAAGCTGTACCAGTGTCACCAGAGAACTGCCATCTGACGTAAGGTATAATACCATCTGGGAGTTCTCGGCGAGTCCGTCCAGTGTACCCAGTCTCCACTGAGCACCCGTATATCATCTCTGATGTCAAACACCAATGGATATAGGATCATCCATCGCCCATCTGTATGGGTCGAGAAGGTATACACTAGTCTACTCTGGTATATTGATGCCCCGTCTCGATACACCCACGACTAGGGACCTTGAAGGATGTACTTATGGACTACCATGTCCCCACTAGTATGATCCGCATCATAGTCAAGGTAGTCAAGTACACATCCTAAGGGCCTTACCAACATGCAACAGAGAGACAATTAGTATACACGTTAAGGCAATGAGTAACCAGATAGCATACTATCATCTCGAGCAAGAACTTCCTCCCTATATATGTCCCAGCATCCACTACAATATACATCGTATGTACTGTAATGGCCTCTAGGACATAAATATAACTAACAATCTCCCACTTGCACTAGGGCCATCTGTAGCAGTGGTTGTAGTATCTCATACTCAACCATCCCATAAAATTCTCTCTTTGGGAATAGGCCTTCATGAGTGGATCCGCCGTGTTATCCTCTGAGTCCGCTCTCCTAACCTCGATCACCCTAGAGATCAACCATCTCCATGATCAGGTGATACTGCCTTAGAATATGTCTGGATCACTGATGGGACGGACTTTCCTTGGCATAAGCCACAACTCCATTGTCATACAATGGTAGGAACGAAGTTCATCTCATGAACTAATATACACCCAGACTTCCTCTTTAGTAGCATTTTAAGTAGCGATGTATCCAGCCTTTATCGTCTAGTATGCCACGGTATCTATCTTGGAACTCTCCCAACATACCGTCCCTCCACTGAGGGTAAAGACAATTCCTGTGACTGACATTCAGTCGTCCTTATCACACTGGAACCTTTCCAGTGATTCTCCCCAGGATCAATTGATACCATCTCACTACAACTAGTGAGTATCCTAATATCCAATTACATCTATCTCATAGATGAAAACTCAGGATTTAGGAGGTATCACTTTGATCCTATATGGAGAATCCTTGTGATAAGCGGAGATTGACCGAGCGTAGCATAGGAAACTTCTTCCCTATCAAGAGTATGTCTTCCACGTACTATACGAGGATCACCACCATACTCCCTACTCCCTTTTTGTATATACAAGGTTCATCTACCATTTTGAAGATGTCAAACTCTTTGACTAACTCATCAAAACAGATGTTCCAACTCCGCGATGCCTGCTTCATCACATAAAACATCTTGCACACGTTTCCGCTGCTCCCACTTTTTACGAAGCCCTCTGGCTGTGTACTTATAGACGCACTCTTCTAAATCAATATTTCGAAAAGCAGTCATGCCACCCAACCGCCAGATATCATAGTCATGGTATGTAGCCATGGCAAGTAGGATCTGGATGGACTTAAGCTTGGTTACTTGAAAAAGGCTTCATCATAATCCACGCCTGGTAAATGATGCAAACTTTTAACAAGTCTAGCTTTGAAAGTCTCAACTTATCCATCTACACCAAGTAATCTTCTCAAGATATACTTGCTCCTGATGGGGATTTAACTCTTCAGATATAGCAGCCAAAGTCCTTACTTTGCTGGTGTACATGGATTCCATCTCAGATTGCTAAGCATCCAGCCATTCTTACAGATTCCCTACTCTTGATGGCCAGCTCGAAACTAGTTAGGTCATCATCTCATGATGCAATCCTCGCTCCCACTATCATAGAGAAACCGAAGTAACTCTCAGGTGGATGAGGAACCCTACTAGATCGGCGGAGAGGCTGAGGTTCGTTAGAATCTACTGAATCCTTTGGTTCTGTCAAATCATCAGCTGCAGTTTGTATAGCTGGAACATTTCCAGTTCTACATAACAGACCTTGCCTCGAGCTTGTCCGGATTTTGCTTTTAGACACAGGCCGGACAACCTCAAATCTTAACTAACTTAAGATATGGGCTCTTCCCTTTCCATATCACATATGAAGCGGTAGGCAACTGATTTGATTGGAACCCTATTCAATAGGTATGCAACTTCATAAGTGTATAACTCCCAAAAGGAAATAGGTAACTCAGTAGTACTCATCATAGAGCACACCTTATCATATATGGTGTGTTTGCTCCGCCCCAATATAGCATCGTGCTATGGTGTATACGGAGGAGTAATGCTGAGAGAGAATCTCATTCTCCTTTAGAATAATCCAGGATTTCCGTGCTCAAGTATTCTCCTCCCTGATCACATCAAAGGACATAATACTTATACCCGTTTTGGTTCTCTACTTCTAACTTATATTCTTTGAATATCTCAAAAGGTTCGGACTTGTGTTTCAACAGGAACATATGTCTGAATCTTGAGAGATTATCAGAGAATGTAATGAAATACAAAGAACCGGTCTTAGCATGTGTAGACTGGGGACCTACATACATCAACATGTATCATCCCAAGAGTTCACTAACTCTTTCTCTGCTTCCAATAAACAGAGCTGTGGTCATTATTTATCTTTTTGACATGACCGGCAAGTTTTCAAAAGATGTAAATTCAAACAGATTTAAATATGCATCTTTGTGCAACTTAGCTAGTCAGGTCGCATTGATATGACCTAGTCTACAATACCTCAAGAAGGATCCGTTCATTTCTGAACTCTTCCTCTTGTGTGTGTTCCGTATACTAAGAACTGTAGTTTGATTTATAACATCAATGCTTTTAGATAACGTGCCCGAACCGATCAACTTTTGATATAGGAAATGTTCAAAACATTATCCAACAATACAAAATTATATCCTTCTTTACTAATAAAGAAACTGATATGATTTTGTATATCAGGTTCGGTATCTAATAACATTTGTTCAGAATCAATGTATTCTGGTAATACAGGGTGACAGTGACCAACAGACTTGGCTGCAACACTTGCACCGTTTTCTGCCTCATGAAACTTATCACCCATTCTTAGTTCTCTACCTATCTGTAGCCCTATGTAACAGATTACATATGTGGGATCCTGATCCGGTATCAAATACCCAAAACGCAGAGGATACTGAGAAACAGTTCTTTGTAGTGAACGCACTCGAAGGAGATGCATCTTATGCACTTTCTTAGTTTGGGCGGCATGGGAATCCTGGTATTCCCCAATTTCCTACTCTGTCTTATAACATTTATAAGTTGGAGTGGGACCAACGTTCCCCAGCTCAGTATAACAAGCGGGTTTGGTCAATACATCTGTATTATTATCTTGATTAAGGCGTGACAAGGTCGCTACCAGGAGAGAGAGAGAAGAAAACACTCTGAGTGCGCTCTTGCAAGATCAGATTGGTTATTATTTTATCTAATCAGGATGGCTCCCACTGTTTTTATCAAATCTTCCTTCAAACCCTAAAAGGAAAGACTAGCCGGGATTAATTACATACTACAAGTTCGCCAATCTTTCAGCCAGGCCAGTGTCGGTACTTTGAGGGAGGTCCCCCGTGCTTTCGCACGAACCTAATTAATGTAAACCTCGTTTTCCCACAGGCGTAACCCCGTTGACACCTTTCTAGACACCTACTTGATCGGCTAATTGTAATGTGTAAAACTCTCCCAGGAGTAACAATTACTCGCAACGGGTATCGGGATCCAACTATCTCATAGAAGTTATGCAATCTCATTGCAAATTTCAACACTTGAAATTCCCGATAATTTTGCCTCTAGCGTCCTATGACCTTGACAGAGGCCAAACTACCCATAGTCCGCTAGTCAAGTTCAACCCGTCATTTCCTGATTGAATTAAACCCACCCGCACGACCCTTGACGGAGGACAAACAACGTCGTACGAATACCCTAATCCAATCGCATCATATGCAAGCAGATAAGCACAAGTTAGCTACCGTACACTACGCCTTGACGGAGGCCAAACAACCGCAGCACGAATACTAACTAGTACTTATCTGAAATGACGGAGGGCTACGACAGGTTTTTCTGAAAACCTATTGCGTAATGAACTTGATATCGTTGTAGAATCAAATAATTTTAAAATGGAGTGTTTTTTAGGCTTTTCTAGTTTTGCTAAAGGGGTCACTCCCGGTGAAGGGATCGTCGGCCCTTTCCTCGTCGAATGAGGTGCGGGATATATCATATATATCACTGTGCAAAGCAGAAACTATAGATGTAATCAAAAGACAAACAGAGAGTTGTAGCATCTGCCAGTTATTGCTAAAGGAGTCACTCCCGGTGAAGGGATCTCGGTCTTTTCCTTATCGAATAAGGTGCAAGATGTTCTACAAGGAACACCGCGATGCAAAGCAAGAACTGTAGCTACCTGTTTTTGAAAATTCGATTCCAAAACATCTTTAGGTTTCTTTTATTTCATTAATCATATTAATGAAGTCCCATCATTTAAATTACCTAAACATCACAGATAAATACGACGTACACTTATGCCATCTGCATTCACCTCGATGTCCCCTCGTGCACCGTTAGGTTAGGTAACTAACGGCAGAGCGGGGCAGGGCTAGCGCGGGTGTAAAACATAAGTAACGTCTATATAATATATCTTATATACTATATACAGTATCCATCACAGAACATCAAATGATCACATCACAGATATCGCAGCAGAAGAATCATATGAAACATTGGATATACTAGGACGTCCGTGTTTTCAATACGAGCCAGTATAAAACACAAATTCCACGGTCGCAATGAATAGCCAAACCCACACCCCTAGACCCCTACGAGAGCGGCAAGCAACCCTACCAATTCTAGAGTTAGAAGACCAGGACTCGACTCCTCGAGTTGGTCTCCCACTGGACTGCAGAACCCGGTTACTTGTGCCCTCCTCCATAGGTCTATCCTAGTGCGGAAAAGTAAATAATATACAAAAGGTGACATCTTCCGCAACCTGGAAGTTCCCCAATAAAAGAATATTACATACAGGTCTTTACATGAATGAAAATGAAAAACACTCATCTCACATAAAAAAAAACCCCGGCTATTCAAACACGGCGATCCAATATAACATATCCAGCAACACATAACATCACATGTCATCAACGTAAGTAAATATGCGCATCCCAATTATCGTTGACATATAGCAACGAAACCGGTGATATCACATATTACACTTACGGTCACAGAAAAGAAAGTGTAAAACTACAACAGTTGGAATCCGCAACCTTCATAGACATCGCATGCCTAATCAAATGAATTCCTTAGACATCGCATGCCTAAAAATTATAAACCCCGCATTTTAGTCTCATTATCGAAAACTCTTTTCAATATCAAGTGGGGCAATTCAATAAGATTCCGGACATCCTGATCGAATGCTCGTCGCAAACTTTAGTAGGCGGCTGCACCCCCGACGCCGTTGACGAAGTGCACCAAGGCGAAACACCGCTGCCGCGAGCACCCGAACGGATGCTTTCGGCGACGGGGTTCTCCTACAGTCACTTTGTCGGGGCTATGGGGCGTGGCTATCTATTAAGTTTTACCGGCGCGTATCCGCGTACGCTACGAAATTGCGACGGACTTTTGATCACATCAAAATTCCGTGGCAACCGATCAAGTGAGACTAAAGTGCTATGTTTATAACATTAATATCAGTTATCTCATAACTACTTATGGATTCCAAGTATTGTATCACATTCCAGATAAACAGAAAATGTTAAACTTTCCGATCGAACAGTCAAACACCCAAGTTTTCCCGAAACAGCTCAACACATGAAACAAGTTTAAAAACATCCAGTTCATGCATCAGTACCAACGGTCCAGCCGTAGAAGGGTCAAGCCAACGCCTCACATATGGCACGCCGTACTGCCCCAAACCCTAAGGTTCAAAGGGCAGTTCAAGACGGTCACATAATCGAGTTAAGGTTTGTTGTCTTCTAGAGGGTCCATCGCGTTACTTGCAGTACTTAGAACGTCATTAAACTACGGAAAAGTCCAACAATTGGAAATTTTCCGGCAGGGGAAAAAGTGGGTATTTATATCCGGTCGAACTTTTTAACATATTCTCAAATTACCCGGAAAAACACATAGACGAAGTTAAATGATCCGATCGAATCATCGAGTCCCCAATACATCCCAGAAAACTCAACTATTGAGTATCAATTAAAAATTCCCATAAAATACAGCAACTGAAGATAGAGATTACTGTGCAAACAAAAGTGAACAAGCTTACTGTATTGCCGCGGAACCGCAGCCCAACCTAGGGTACGGCCGCGGTTCCGCGGCGGTTTAGTCGAATTGGGTCCATGAATTTCACAGTAATTCCTAGAAAACTCCATTGAATTTTTTTGCTGTTTTTAATTTGGTAAAAACCACATTTTCAGAAAATGTAGAGAGAGTGGTCTCGGATTAGGGTTTCGGGTTTGATCGGGTTTCTAACAACGTCTACACATCGCCTAAGGCTCTAGCTAGGCTCTGATACCACTGTAGGGTTCCTAGGCACACTAATGAGGTCTCACAAGGTATCAACCATGCCAAATTCAAAAATTTCCAGTGCCGAGAAACCCTAGACTAGAGATTAGGCGAAACATGCAACTAGTAAACTGCTTTACTGCTAAGTGAACGGAAATACAACCTTTGTAGATCCGGTCCTCCACCTCCATAACTCCATGATGAAATTCCCTCGCTGCGATCATCGGATCTCGGGCTCTAGCGTCGGCTTCATCGGAGAAATGGGCGGGCTAGGTCGTCGACTTCGATACCGAAGATGATCTACGTCGAGGCAACTCAAGATCAAGCTCCAACTTCACCAAGTCATGAAACTTGTGAAGAAAACACCCTATACTACTTGGCAAGTGGTAGAGGATGAAGAATTAGGAAGTGGGTTCACTTTAGAATTGGATTTCTCACTCTTTTTCTCAAATCACCATTGAAGCTAGCATGCTTCTTTGTTCTTGAAGAAGAAGAAGAAGATAATATGATAAGAATTAATCAATAATAGAAAATAAGTGATTCTTATCATATTAGAAACCATGGTTATGTGTAGAGAGTAAACTAAGGTTAGGTGAATGGTTAGGTTAGGCATGAAACAAAAATGGTAGACTTTTTCAAAGCTTCATGAAGCTTCAATGTAAAACAAAGCAAGCCACCATTTCTCTTTTTGCCAAAATAAATAAATAAATAAATGAATAAATAAATTAAAACCATAACCATTTCCTTAACCAAGGTTTAAATCAAACATACACCTAAGTTTGCATGTATCATCAGACATGATACATACTAGTGCACAAAACTATATCAAATATACAATTTGCACATCAAGTGGGAAAATCCATCTTAAGTGAACTTATACTAGTTAATGTAAAGTAATATATCAAATATATAATTATACATTAAATCATTAAATCAACACTTGATTTAACGATCCGGTCATATCGCATATAACCGACTAATATCAAGTGTATCAATGTATCGAGTCAACACTTGATTGGGTAACCCGGCTATATCACATATTACCGACCAATGATACAAATCGCGAGAATAGAATAAAGTATCACATACTGGTATAATTCTGGGTCCCGTACATATCTCATATGTGCTCCTATTTCGTTTCGCTTGAGCCAGGAAACCTCCGTGTAGGACTCTAAAGACTCGTCAATACGTCGGCAGCAGGTGATGATCATATCAAACACCCACAAGCCACAAGCGGTCTGCTAAACGTAACGGCCACTCGGGTATTGAGCGATTAGAAGATCTACGAGCAAGCCCGCTCACACTCCTATGAATCCAACCAGTAACACTTACCGTACAGTTCGGTCTGATCGTCTGATATGTCGCATATCTCGCCTAGGGGTGGTAAACGTTAGACCCCAGTAGCTCGATAACTCGTGTCGATATGAGGTCTATAATAGTTCGAGAGACTACTGGTAACACTTACCAGTAAATCTCAGCAACCCTGGCCAGGGATTTCCGGTTATAGCCAATCGAACATAGCGCAACATCAACTCCCTATACCGGGAGAGACAAATCCCCTCCTATCGCTCATTGCCTCCATGTGATTCGGGACTGTACCCAAAAGCCACCATTTTGCATGCCCTCTTGGACATGGTAAGGTGGAAATCAAAGCACAGTGGGAATCACACAAGACTCTATGACGATCTCGGGTCAACAGACTATGCTGTACCAGTGTCACCAGAGAACTGCTATCTGACGTAAGGTATAATACCATCTGGGAGTTCTCGGCGAGTCCGTCCAGTGTACCCAGTATCCACTGAGCACCCGTATATCATCTCTGATGTCAAACACCAATGGATATGGGATCATCCATCGCCCATCTGTATGGGTCGAGAAGGTATACGCTGGTCTACTCTGGTATATTGATGCCCCGTCTCGATACACCCACGACTAGGGACCTCGAAGGATGTACTTATGGACTACCATGTCCCCACTAGTATGATCCGCATCATAGTCTAGGTAGTCAATTACACATCCTAAGGGCTTTACCAACATGTAACAGAGAAACAATTAGTATACACGTTAAGGCAAAGAGTAACCAGATAGCATACTATCATCTCGAGCAAGAAAGTCCCCCTATATATGTCCCAGCATCCACTACAATATACATCGTATGTACAGTAATGGCCTCTTGGGCATACATATAATTAACACCAATTGTTGTAGTTTTTCATTTTATTTCTCTATGACCGTATGTGTAGTATGTGGCATATCGCCGGTTTCGTTGCTATACATCAACGACAATCGGGGTACGCATACTTACTTACGTTGATGATATCTGATATTATGTGTTGCTGAGATTTGAAATATATGATTGTCGTGATTGAATAGCCGGGGGGTTTGATGTGAGATGAGATTTTTCTTTTCATTCATGTAAAATTCAAATGTAATGTAATATTCTTTTATTTAGGGCACTTCCGGGTTGAGGTTGATGTCACCAGTGTTGTATATTATTTACTTTTCAGCATTAGGATAGACCCAAGGAGGGGAGCACAAGTGGCCGGGTTTTGGGGTTCAGAGGGAGGCCATCTCGAGGAGTCGAGACCGGGTCTCCTAAACTCCAGAATTGGTAGGGTCGCTTGCCGCTCTCGTAGGAGTCTAAGGGTGTGGGCTTGGCTATTCATCGCGACTGTGGAATCCGTATTTTCTATTGTTGGGTAAATACTAAATACGGACGTCCTAGTATATCCTATATTATCATATCTGTGTTTCTGATGCCTGTATTTTGTGATGTGATATCTGAGACGAATGATATATTATATATAAGATATATAGTAGACGTTGCTTATGTTTTACACCCGCGCTAGTCCCGTCCCGGTATGTCGTTAGTTAAGTAACCTAACGGTGCATAACGGAACATTGCGGCGAATGCGGATGGCATAAGCGTACGTTGTATTTTCGTTTCTTTTCTCTGATTGGCTTAAGGACTTAAATGATGGGGCTACATTAATATGATTAATGTAAAGAAAATAAACCTACAAAGACGTTGTAGAATCAGATTTAAAAACCACTTGGCTCTTTATAAAAAAGCTACATTTCAAAACCGCGGAGCTCAAACCACTCCTTTTGAAAACCATTTGATTCTACGACTATATCAAGTTCAAAGCGTTAAAGATTTTCTTAAAAATCATCTGCAACCCTCCGTCATTTTAGGAAGTAGAGTACTTAGTATTCGTGCTACGTTTGTTGACCTTAGCCAAGGCGTAGTGTACGGTAGCTAAGTGATGTCTTCCTACAATGCATATGATGCAGATTAATTGGGACGGGCATGTGACTTTGTTGACCTTAGCCAAGGGTCATGTGAACGGGTCTAATTAATCAAGAAATGACGGGTTGAACTTGACTAGTGCTTGTGATTTTTTGACCATAGCCAAGGTCATGAGTGCTAGGGGTAAAAACCATATCGGGAATTTCAAGAGTTGAAATTTGCAATGAGATTGCATACCTTCCATATGATGGTTGGATCCCGATCCCACTGCGGGCAATAGTTGCTCCCAGGAGAGTTTTACAGTTTACAATTAGCTAACTCATTAGGTGTCTTGAAAGGTGTTAAACGGGGCTACGCCTCTGGGAAGACGAGGTTTATTTTAATTAGGTCCGTGCGAAAGCACGGGGAACCTCCCTCAAGTACCGACACTGGCCTGGCTGAACGGTTAGCAAAGTTGTAGACTGTAATTAATTCTGGGTAGTTTTCTTTTTAAGGTTTGAAAGAAAAACATGATTAAAGCAGTGGGAGATATCGATTAGATAAGATAAAAACCAATCTGATCTTTGCAAGAGCTTTCGCTGAGTGTATTCTTTTCTCTATCTTAGACACATTCCAATGACAGGACTCAAGCTTCTACTAGATAAAAATAAACTGAATAGGACCAATTATAAAGACTGGCTGAGGAATCTTAACATAGCCTTGACTTATGATAAGGTATCATATGTCTTCACGGCTCCAGCCCCGCCCGTCCCAGGTCCAAAATCCTCAGTTGCGGATATTGAAGTCCGCAAGACATGGGACGCTGACTGTGCCACGGCCAAATGCCCCGCGCTTGCATCAATGGATAATACACATCAAAAGCAGCACGAGAATATGGACGTTCACGCCATATTCCTCCATACAAAAGAGTTGTATGGAGAGCAATCCCGCGTATTACGATACAAAGCATCAAGAAAACTGTTTCAGATGCGAATGGCCCCTGGCACACCAGTAGGAGACCATGTTCTGAAGATGATAGCTCTCATAGAAGAGCTTGAGGACCTTGGATGGACAATGGACAATGAACAATATACGGATATTATTCTGCAGTCCCTCCCCTCCACCTTTGCTCAATTTATAGTTAACTTCAACATGCACAATATGGAGAAGGAACTACCTGAACTCCTTAATATGTTAAGGAGTGCAGAGAGCACACTGAAATCAGTGAATACTCCTGCTTTGAGTGTTGGGCAATCTTCCTCTTCTCGCCCAAAGGCTAAGGCCAAGGGAAAGATGAAGAAGAAGCCCACCAATCATAGGGGTGGAGTTAAAAAGGTTAAGGGGAAGGACAAGTCCAAAGCTGGAGAATCGGGGAAAGGGGAATGTTATCACTGCCACAAAACAAGACATTGGAAGCGCAACTGTACGGAGTACTTAAATCTCAAGAAGAAGCATGGGGATGCTTCCGCTTCAGGTGTGTTTGTGACAGAAAACTGTTTTTCAATAAACTCTGCTTCCTGGGTATTAGATACCGGTTCAGGTTCTTACATTTGCAATTCTATGCAGGGGCTGAGAAATAGCAAGGTTTTGAAGATAGGTGACCATACTCTCCGCGTTGGAAATGGTTCCAATGTACATACAGTTGCAGTGGGAGAGTATCACTTGGGGTTGCCATCTGGGTGTATATTGGTTTTGAACCCATGTTATTATGTACCTTGTATGCTTTGTAATATAATATTCGTTTCCTTGTTAGACAATGAAGGATATAATTTTGTATTGCAGAACAATGTTATGAACATTCACCTGAATCAAATGTTGGTTGGGTATGGTACGCTTAATAACGGGATATACGTCCTAAATCAACACACAGTTTTCAGCATACAACACACTAATAAAAGAAAACATTCAGGAATAAATGAATCTTTTCTTTGGCACTGTAGACTTGGTCATATTAACGAAACAAGTTACACAAAGATGGATATTTAAACCCTTTTGAATATAAATCTTATGCGACTTACCAGTCTTTTATCAAGGGTAAAATGACCAAAACTCCGTTTACCGGACACGGAGAAAGAGCTACTGAGCTCTTAGGGCTCATACATAGTGATGCATGCGGGCCAATGTCTACACAGGCTAGAGGCGGGTTTTCATACTTCATTACATTCACTGATGATTTCTCAAGATTCGGTCATGTATTTTTATTAAAGCACAAATCCGAAGCTTTCGAGAAATTCATTGAATATAAACAAGAAGTAGAAAAACAAACCGGCTTGAGCATCAAAATGCTTCTATCAGATCGAGGTGGAGAGCACCTCAGTACAAAGTTTGCAAACTTCCTAAAAGAGAATGGGATTCTCTCTCAGCTCACTCCTCCTTACACACCACAGCACAACGGTGTGTCAGAACGAAGGAATCGGACCCTATTAGATATGTTTCGTTCCATGATGAGTGATGCTGAGTTACCCGTCTCATTTTGGGGGCATGCATTGGAGACTGCAGCATTTCTACTGAACAGGGTTCCAACCAAAACCGTGTCTACCATGTCATATGAGAAATGGCATGGGAAGAGACCATCTCTTAAGAAGCAGAATCCGGACAAACTCGAGACACGGTCGGTCATGTGTTACTTTGTAGGATATCCAAGGAATTCTTATGGATATCTTTTCTACCACAAGGAGGAACAAAAGGTGTTTGTTTCTCAGCATGCCACATTGTTGGAAAAAGAGTTTTTCACAGATGAAACTGAAGGCAATGTGGTGGATCTAGAAGAGGTTCTAGAGACACAAACTACAAATGACGACTTGGTTGAACCGGCCGTTGCAATAGAAACTGAGGAACCTCGACCACTCCGTAGGTCTGGTAGGACTTCTTGCCCACCGGAGAGGTACTACGGTTTCCTCATTGATGGTGACAGAGAAGACTGCATCATGGAGGATGATGATCCTACCAGTTTTCAGCAAGCTATCACGAGTGGAGACTCTGTGAAGTGGCTGGATGCCATGAGATCCGAAATGGAGTCTATGCACACCAACAAAGTATAGACTTTGGACGTTGTACCTCCTGGGGTAAAACCTGTAGGGTGCAAATGGATCTTTAAAAGAAAGATTGGTGTAGATGGGCAGGTAGAGACCTATAAGGCAAGACTTGTGGCAAAAGCTTTTCATCAAAGACCAGGTTTGGACTATGACGAGACTTTTTTCTCCCGTAGCCATGCTTAAATCCATTCGGATCCTACTTGCTATTGCTGCTCACTACGACTATGAAATGTGACAGATGGACGTTAAAACGGCATTTCTAAATGGTGATTTAGAAGAATGCGTTTATATGGATCAGCCAGAGGGCTTCATTGACAGTGGGAGTAGCGGGAAGGCATGTAGATTGCTTAAATCCATATATGGGTTAAAGCAGGAATCACGGATTTGGAACATCTGTTTCGATGATGTTATCAAAGAGTTTGATTTCATCAAAAATCCAGATGAGCCTTGTGTTTATAAGAAGGCTGTAGGTAGAGCTGTCACATTCCTCGTATTGTACGTGGATGACATTCCTCTGATAGGAAATGATATTCCTATGCTACAGTCGGTCAAATCTTTCTTGTCACTAAGGTTCTCCATGAAGGACCTGGGTGATGCCACACACATTCTGGGCATTAGGATCTATAGGGATAGATCCAAGAGGTTATTGGGATTGTCCCAAACCAGGTACATCAACACCATCCTAAAAAGGTTTATTATTGAAGACTCCAAGCGGGGTGCCTTACCCGCTTGCCATGGGGTCACTCTCTCTAAGGACCCTTGCCCAAAGACCGATGAAGAGAGAGCTCGCATGAACATTATACCCTATGCTTCGGCAGTAGGATCTATAATGTATGCGATGTTATGTACACGCCCAGATGTAGCTTATGCACTTAGTGTTGTAAGCAGGTATCAATCCAACCCAGGGGAGAATCATTGGATAGCTGTGAAGAACATTCTTAAGTACTTGCGAAGGACTAAAGAATTGTTCTTGGTGTATGGTAATGGAGGCCTTTAACGATTCGAGCTTCCAAAGCGATAAGGACGACAAAAAATCTATCTCCGGGTTTGTATTAACCTTCAATGGAAGGGCGGTAAGTTGGAAGAGTTCCAAACAGGATACCGTTGCAGACTCTACGATGGAGGCTGAGTACATTGCTATGAATGATGCCGCCAAGGAAGCAGTCTGGATGAAGAAGTTCGTCTCGGAGCTAGGAGTAGTTCCAACCATTATTGATCCTATACCATTGTATTGTGATAATAATGGGGCTATGGCGTTAGCCAAGGAGCCTAGGTCCCATCAGCGGTCCAGACACATCCTGAGATGCTTTCATTTGATCCGGGAGATTGTAGATCGCCGCGAGATCGAGATTAGGAGAGTAGATACAAAGAATAACGTCGCGGATCCACTCACCAAGGCCCTCCCTCAGCCGCAGCATGAGCGACTTTTTGAGATGTTGGGTATGAGATACGCTAATAACTGGCCTTAGTGCAAGTGAGAGATTGTTGGATATATGTATGCCCTAGAGGCCATTATATGATAGTGGATGTATTTATAAATGTATATATATATATATATATATATATATATATTCAGTGTACATTCTTGCTCGACATGATAGTATGATATCTGGTTCTTCTTTATCTGACATGTTGATTTGATCATGCTTTTATTCATTCACACATGTTGATAAAGCCCTAAGGATATAGGCTTGACTACTGTGATTATGGTAGAGATCATACTAGTGGGACATCTGTAGTTTATAAGCATGTCCTGAAAAGTCCCTAGTCGTAGGTGTATCGAGACGGGGCATCGATATACCAGAGTAGACTAGCGTATATGATACTAGACCCATATGATGGGCGATAGATGTTCCCACATTCATCGATGTTTGACATCGAGATCGTATACGGGTGCTCAGTGGTGACTGGGTACACTGGACGGACTTACCGAGAACTCCTATATGGAATTATATCTATCGTCGGATAGCAGTTCTCAGGTGACACTGGTACAGGTTAGTTTGTAGAACCGAGATCGTCATAGAGTCTTGTGTGTTCTCCCACTGTACTTTGATTACCACCCTACCACGGCTCTACTGAGTCATGCAAACAGGTGGCCGTTGGGTACAGTCCAGAGACACACGAAGGCGATGAGCGATAGGAGGGGTTTCGACTCTCCCGGTATTGGGAGTTGATGTTGTGCTGTGCTCGATTGGTTATATCAGTAAGTCCCTGGCCAGGGCTGTTGAGATTTACTGATAAATGTTATCAGTAGTTTCTCGATCTGTTATAGACCACTCATCGGCACGACTTATTGAGTTATTGGGGTCAACGTTACCATCCCGAGACTCGATATGCAGCATATCTGATGAAGAGACCGGACTGTACGGTAGTGTTGCCGGTTGGCTCGACGGGAGTTGTGACAGGTTTGCTTTTTTTCTTCTGATCGCTCAATACCTAGGTGGCCGTTACGTTTAGCTGACCGCTTGCGGCTTAGGAGTGCTTGATATGATCATCACCCACTGCCGGCGTATTGACGATTCTTAGAGTCCCACAATGGAGTTGCCTAGATTAGGCGAAACGATGTGGTGCGCATATGAGATATGCGCATGGACCCGGTTAAAATACGTGTATGAGATACCGTATATTAATCGGGAGGTTTGCTTTTGGTCGGGTCGTATGCGATATGACCGGTTTGCTAAATCAAGTGTCGATTTTGTAAGTATGCGGCAGAGCTCCGCCCGTCTAACAGACGCCAATATGCGGAACAAAACTTTTACGACTGGCGCTATCGCGTACTATAACCCGGATCTGCCATTAAAGCTAAACTAACAAATTGTAAAGAGGGTAGAATTGTTATACCGAATGATCCGAGTCCTTCAGTCTTTAACCATCATCCCACGCTTTGTTGCGGCGGCTTCAATCTTCTGAAACTCCAGTCTCGTCGTCCAGGTGGCACCACGTCGACGGATCTTTAAACGGGCTCCCGCCTCTGAACCGAATCAACTCGATCGTCAAGTTTGCTAAAAGAGACGACCAAGATGTTGTAGAGAATGAGTAGAACACTTTGTCTCGTTACATCTAGGGCTATGGACGAACGGTTAATGAAGTTGCCTTTTTGGATCGGGTGAAATGAGAAAGCAACATATGAAATTTCTATGAAGAAAATTTCATAAGTTTTTTGCCAAAAAATGAATCCATTAGCCTCCACCAAAGTGACCGACCTATTCAGAGGGGGGAGGTGAGTGTAGGAGAGGGAAGGTGACCACAAGCAATAAAAGATATGAATGAATCATCTAAACACCTAGTATGAACACATTAATAAGAGTGATGATTCATAACCCTTAGTCATCATCTAATTAATGCACCATTAGTGAACAAATGAGTCACATGCCACCTCATCATCCTAGTCACCATCTAGAAGCTTCCACACTCATCTCAAGAAAAAATAAATCCGCATTTAACCGAATGTTAAATACGGGTGATAGAAAACTGGAAACTGGCAACTTCCAAAAGTAATCCTGAAACGAATTTCAGGATAACCCTGTAACAGTATAAACATACCCGTATTTGTGTTACGACGGAATACAAATGCAACTGAGACATAGATATTATATCTACACAATATAATACTGCGATCCGGCTTAAACCAAAGCCTACCAGTATTATCTGCCCGAAAAATGACACGTGCGAAAATGCACGTGGATTTCCCGAACCCTGCCATAATACCATACGGCATCTACAACGTTTCGCCCGAACTTGGGAAAGTGTCTGTGGGGAACTCTAATGACTCATCAATACACTGGCACTGGGTATAACCACTAGCACGTCAGAGATACTAGCTGTACGTAACGGTTGCCTACGTATTGATTGGAAGGGAAGCTGACGAGCGAACTCATCGAGAAACCCTACTGAGCCTGACAGTGACAATATCCGTACAGTCTGAAACATTCGTCTATGAGTATCGCATATAGGGCCTAGGGGGCCGGTAAACGTCAGACCCCCAATAGCAGTATAAGTCGTGTCAGAGAGCGGCACAGAACACCCTGAGAAACAACTGGAATACCTTCCAGTAAATCTCGATTACCCTGGCCAGGGATTTCGTGTAATGGCTCTCCTAATCACAGCGCGATCTCACCCCCAATACCGGGAGAGACGAATCCCCGATGATCTGCTCACTACCTCCATGTGGCTCGGGACTGTACCCAAAATATACCTGTTTGCACGACTCCTTTGACCCGTGGTAGGGTATAAATCAAAGCACAGTGGGAACTGACACGAGACAAATGACGACCTCAAGTCGATGAACTAGCCTGTACACATGTCACCTGGGAACTGCTATCTGACGCTAGGTATAATACCAACCAGCAAGTTCCTGGCGAGTCATGTCCGGTGTACTCATAACCCAATGAGCACCTGTATATATCTTAGGTGATCCAACTAACACCAATGGCTTGTGAGACCGGCCACCGCCCCTCATCGGGGTCTCGAATGTATATACTAGTCTACTCTGGAGTATCGATGCCCTGTCTCGAAACTCCCACGACTAGGGACACTTTAAGGATTTGCTTATAGACCCCAGCTCCCACATATATGATCGCCATCATACTGCTGGTAGTCAAGCAAGAATCCTATGGGCTCTATCAACGTCTACATGATGATAAAGACAAACCAGATAGCATACTATCATCTCGAGTATGACTGTCTTATCGGTATAGGTCCCCCCTCAATCATTGCAATCACGTACCTGCGATCCAATAATTGACTTAGAGGGCACTATATCCAACAATCTCCCACTTGCACTTAAGGCTAATTATTGCGATGTTGCGTACTCACAGCTCGTGTGATACCGAACATCCAACTCCTCTACTAATCAGTTTCACAAAACTCGTTTGCAAAACTATTGTGTTCGAGAAATAGCCTCAGTGAGTGGATCCGCTTTGGTGTTTCTTTCTGTATCTCTCTATATCTCAACTTCACGGAGAAAACCATCTCTCGAATTGAGTAATACCTGTCTTAGAATATGTTTGGATATCTGATAGGACCTAGTTCATAAATGAACTACAAATCCAAACTACTTAGACTGTATTAATAACTGAACCTAATCAGTATCCAGCACCATGCCTCCCACAGTATCCTCTTGGACCACCTGTCCATAATATTGTCCCTCGTCAAAGGGAAAACTATAACTCTGACAATCACTCTGTCATCCATATCATCTTTGAAGCCGTGAATGATAACCGTCTCCTAAGGAGGCTGCCGTCATCAAATCCGTAGAACATGCACTTATGTTCTAAAACTGCTTCCTTATGTTTCTTCAGGATTGGATTAATATAAACTTATCGCATCTTGTGCAAAAACGACATCTGGTGTGGTACTTGACATCTCATTATTGACTCAATTGCCTAAGAAAGTGATCTGCCAATTATGAACGTCCCTCTCCCCTTTAGTCTGTAAGACACCTTTAGATAGGGTGACTCCATCATCTGCAGGTACACCACCATGCCAGGAGTCATCTATTCTAAAATACTATTAGAATACCGTCAAAGTACTTACATTGGGAAACTACCCAAATCTAGATCTAAAACCATAGATCTAGTAACCAGAATGTTTGATATTATATACATATCCTTTGCTGAGAAACAACTGTGTGACTACCAAGGTACAACCGTTCGTAGTATATGAATTTTACTTCCTATTTTGTGTATGTCATCCAAATACCAGGACATCACACCGTACTATCTTCTCAACAGATTCATCCCCTATTCTGAAGAAGTCAAAGCCATGACTGTCACATCAAAAATAGATCATCTATCTCTGTTATTTCTGCTCAAGTCTATAAATAGACACTAGCTACTTGACCACTATGCTTCCGCTGCTCCCACTGACTACGACAACCCTCTGGCAGAATAATATATACGTGTACTTCTAAAACTAGTTTAGAACGACGCTATACATATCCTCCTGCCGGGTCTCATAGTCTGGAACAACAGTAGTGTCAAGTCTGGGTAAACAAGAACCTCCCTGTCACCGTCTTTGAGGCTACCGGAGTATCTCTTGAATGTCTGAGGTTACCCACCATATCTGCGGAGTGGCTATTGGAATGTCAAACCTGATTGAATATATAGGTCCTATTAAATTTTTCGTAATCGTTTGCGGTTCTGGAATCACTTCCAGTTCTACCACACTCCCACTAATGTTTTCTGAAAAAATCCATTTTATTAAAACTGTGGCGAGTTTAGAATAATATCACTATTGATCTCCCAGATGGTAGAAAATCAACCCTCGTCAAAGCTCGGGTCAACCCGCAAACTGCTATTACAGAGACGTGCCTTGAGTTATCCAGTGTCTGGGTCTAAGCATAAGCTGGACAACTCCCCTTACCTTAACATCATTAAGATATGAAGCATTCTATATCCAATATAGAAACTTTGGCATTCATTTAATTGGAAGCAGATTCAAATCATGCAGCTGTCTCCAGTTCATATCAACTTAATGGAGAGAGGCTAATCAGCATTACTCAACTTAGGAATCCATCAATTATGAGTAATCCGAAAGAGAAACAAGTTTCTCAAAACCGTTACTATCAACTGAATACCAATCACAAGAATCTACATCTTCGATCTCTTTGAAGAATCCCGATACTTGTGACACCTGGTTCTCTACTTTATTCTTATACCCACAACTTCTCAAAACTTAGGCCTTGTATTTCTATGAAACACTTGTCTAAAAACTAGAGAAGTTACAAGTAAATAGAACAGAGTACGAGGACCAACCCCTTTGTCCAGACGGACACTGGACAACATACAATACTTTGTATAAGTCCACTGAGTTGAATAACTCAAAACCTGTGCATCGTAGGTTTAAAACTGTACCCAGGTGATTTCCTCAAATATTACCAATTACAACGAATTCCGATATAATGAGGATGATTACCTAATTCCCAATAACTTACTCCTACTCATTATCTGTAAAACTATACATATGTGAGAATGAAACCTGGTAAATACATACCCTGGAGTAAGTATCTAATCGGGAAATCGGTTTTCTATTAACAATGCACGGTGAATATGAAACATAAATATGTTTTGTAGGGGTAACTTGGTATTCCTAGTAATGCCTCTTCCATAATCCATATCATGACTTTAACCGCATATTTCGCTGCCATCTTTCCAATTCCCTTTATTTGTCTTTAGTTATTACCTTCTGTACACCATCATTAGGCTAAATGGTTTTCTTCCATCCCTACCGTTCGGCACCAGCCTATGGTTTGGAAGAAGAAGATCCAGTAAGCATAATAGGTGTACCCTCCTAATCCTAGGAGCACTCGCAACTTGAGAGAAGGTGATGATAAAAGACAACTGAATAAACCTTATTCCTATTTCTCCTGAACCGGAATCCATCCTCGAAAAAATATCCTTCGAGTTCGTATATAACCATACGATGGATTTATCCAATGGAATTGGATGTTCGTAGTGATACGGGTTGTTCTGGAGAAATTAAAGGTGAAGTAGGAGTGGCGATGAAACAGGTGGTTTGGTCGTGAATGTGAATAGTCGCAATTTACTTTGCCCTCTTTCTAATTCCTTTATTTTGTCTTTACATATTACCTTCTGCACACCCTACTTAGGCTAATTGTTTTTCTTCATTCCCTACCTTTCGGCACCTGCCTATGGTTTGGAAGAAGACTATCCAATAGGAGTAATAGGTGTACTCTCCTAAACCAAGGAGCCCTCGCAAACTGAGAGAAGGTGATAATAGAAGACAACTGAATAAACCAATTCTATTTCTCCTGAACCTGGATCCATCCTCGAAGAAATCCCTTCGAGTTCATATATAACCATACGATGGATCTATCCAATGGAAGTGGATGTCCGTATTAATACGGGGTGTTCTGAGAAATGCAAAGGGTAAAAGAAGGAGCGGCAATGACTTATGCAACTATAGACAATCCAAAAGCCAGTATTTTAAGAAAGTTTGGTCAACTTGGTCACTGAGTTATAATCTAGGGTCGGTCAAAAAGTCGCTGCCAAAGAGAGAGAGAGAAAAGAAACACTCTGCGTGCACTCTAACCTAGATCAGAATGGTTATCACTTTATCTAATTAGGAAACCTCCCACTGTTATCTCAAATTCTCCTCCAAACCAGAAAGAAGAATCAATCGGGATCACCCGAAGAGTAAACCAACTCATCAGTGGGAATCGGGATCCAACTCTCATCGCATGATAACGTGACGGTATCCACTCACGTTAGCACACTCCAGAAGGTATGCTCAAGTTTTGCAAGTTTCCTGTATGTTTGAAACTCCCGATATAATTTTTATCCCATGCTCTTATGACCTTGACGTAGGCCAACAAATCATAAGCCACATGTCAAGTTCTGCTTATCGTTGTCCTGATTAATTTAGGTCATCGTACATGCCCTTGACGTAGGCCAACAAGGCTGTACGTCTGTCCTAAACTAATGCATCTATCTATGCAACAAATGAATACCCAGCAGCAACCAAACACTACGCCTTGACGTAGGCCAACAAACATAGCTTGAATACTACTTACCATCCATAAGAAATGACAGAGGATTACGGCTGGTTTTTGGCGTAAAACCTTTAACGTAATGAACTCGATCTCGTTGAAGGAACCTGATAGCTTTTTATAAAAATATAGTGGCGAAAACCTTTGCTAAAAAGATCACTCCCGGTGAAGGGATCTCGTCTCTTTCCTCGTGGAATGAGCTGCAGGATATTCTAACTGAATACCGCGATGCAAAGCAACTTGTAATCGACTATATTTAAGTTATTACCCTAACGTAAACTTCTGCCCAAGGGGTCACTCCCGGTGAAGGGATCTCGGCCCTTGCCTCGTCGAATGAGGTGCAGGATATTCTAACTGAATACCGCTATGCAAAACAAAAGGAAAACATCTTCGTAATAATTGTTTTTAAAATTTGTTCCAACAACATCAAATATAGGTTTCTTTTATCCTTGCATTGATAAGAATCAATGCAGTCCCATCAATCAATCACACCAGAAAAGAACAAAAATAAAATGTACGTATATGCCATCCGCATTCGTCACTGGGTCCGGTTATCACCCGTTAGGTTACTTAACTAACGACAGAGCGGGGACTGGACTAGCGCGGGTGTAAAACATATACAACATCTAATAGTATATATACTAATATACAATTATCGCTCCAGGCGTGATAATATGCAACATTACAGAAAAGTAATAAGCATCACAGAACAATACAGATAATCTGGGATCCCCGGGTTTCACAGAGCCGCTACTGAAACCCGACGTTCCCCTGGTCGTGTGGATAGCCTGTGCAATGAAACCTAGATCCCTACGGGTGCGGCAAGTTACCCGCCAAAACCTGAAGCGAGGTGGTCCCCACAACATATTGAATGGAACACCCGGCACTTCCCGGAATCCGGTAAATTGAGCACCCCTCCTTGGGTCAACCTGTACCCCCTATGAGTGCGGTGAATAGTCTGCCAATTCTAGAGTGAGGTCCCTTTGCCTCTCAAAGCTATGAGATACGGACCCGTTGCCCTCCAGAACCCGGCTATCCGTGCACTCCTTCGCGGGATAAACCGAGTACAGAAATAAAAATATGTACAACGGGTACATCGACCTCAACCCGGTCGTGCCCCAAAAGAATAATATACAATCAGGAAGTGACGGCAGTCCACATGTTGGACGCTCGCCCCGCAATATCAAATATACAAATAAATCCAAACTACACTATCATTGCACCCTGCTATCCACCACGACAAATCCGCAACATCACAGCACAACACAGAACATCAACGCGAATGTCACGTTCGCAAACCCGTCTAAAAGAACTATAACAATCAGACGCGGTCTACCGATCAAATGACATTCCCGGTCGGAGATATAAAGTAAGTACTGTAAACTAACACGTTTAAATTTCGATCGACAAAATTTCCCGAAGTGGGCCCTACAAACATCTGCTGTACAGTAACCAAAACTGGGCCCAAAAGAACCTTACCAGAAACCACAATTCCCTGTGAAGAAGCCCATGTACAATTTTGGAGCACTGTTCCCATTAAACCGCCGCGGATCCGCGATGGTTATATGGGATCACGTGACCAAATTTGTATGGATTACTTAAAAAATCTTGCTTGTTTTTCTGTGATATGCAAAATAATTTTTAGAACGGTTTAAAAATCAACAGAAACCTTTTGTACAGAAAAATGTAGTTTCGGATATTCCGTTCGATCGATCTTTTAAATGCGTTAGCACAAGTTAGTATAGATTAATGGTGAGGCTCTGATACCACTGTAATTATGCGGCAGCGCCCCGGCCGTCTAACAGACGCCAATATGCGGAACAAAACTTCTATGACTGGCGCTATCGCGTACTATAACCCGGATCTGCCATTAATGCTAAACTAACAAATTGTAAAGAGGGTAGAATTGTTATACCGAACGATCCGAGTCCTTCGGTCTTTAACCATCATCCTACGTTTTGTTGCGGCGGCTTTGATCTTCAGAAACTCAAGTCTCGTCGTCCAGGTGGCACCACGTCGACGGATCTTTAAACGGGCTCCCGCCTCTGAACCGAGGCAACTCGGTCGTCAAGTTTGCAAAAAGAGACGACCAAGTTGTTGTAGAGAATGAGTAGACCACTATATCTCGTTACATCCAAAACTATGGACAAACGGTTAATGAAGTTGCCTTTTTGGATCGGGTGAAATGAGAAATCAACATATGAAATTTCTATGAAGCAAATTTCATAAGCTTTTTGCCAAAAATTGAATCCATTAGCCTCCACCAAAGTGGCCGGCCTATTTATAGGGGGGAGGTGAGTGTAGGAGAGGGGAGGTGACCACAATAAATAAAAGATATGAATGAATCATCTAAACACCTAGTATGAACACATTAATGAGAGTGATGATTCATAACCCTTAGTCATCATCTAATTAATGCACCATTAATGAACAAATGAGTCACATGCCACCTCATCATCCTAGTCACCATCTAGAAGCTTCCACACTCATCTCAAGAAAAGATAAATTCGCATTTAACCGAATGTTAAATACGGGTGATAGAAAACTGGAAATTGGCAACTTCCAAAAGTGATTCTGAAACGAATTTCAGGATAACCCCGTAACAGTATAAACATACCCACATTTGTGTTACGACGGAATACAAATGCAACTAAGACAAAAATATTATATCTACACAATATAATACTGGGATCCGGCTTAAACCAAAGCCTACCAATATTATCTGCCCAAAAAATGACACGTGCGAAAACGCACGTGCATTTCCCGAACCCTGCCATAATACAATACGACATCTACAACGTTTCGCCCGAACTTAGAAAGTGTCTGTGGGGAACTCTAATGACTCATCAATACACTGGCACTAGGTATAACCACTAGCACGTCAGAGGTACTAGCTGTACGTAACGGTTGCCTATGTATTGATTGGAAGGGAAGCTGACGAGCGAACTCATCCAGAAACCTTACTGAGCCTGACATTGACAATATCCGTACAGTCCAGAACATTCTTCTATGAGTATCACATATAGGGCTTAGGGGGCCGGTAAACGTCAGGCCCCCAATAGCAGTATAATTCGTGTCAGAGAGTAGCCCAGAACACCCTAAGATACTACTGGAATACATTCCAGTAAATCTCGATTACTATGGCCAGGGATTTCGTGTAATGGCTCTCCTAATCACAACGCGATCTCACCCCAAATACCGGGAGAGACGAATCCCCGATGATCTGCTCACTGCCTCCTTGTGGCTCGGGACTGTACCCAAAATATACCTGTTTGCATGACTCCTTTAACCCGTGGTAGGGTATAAATCAAAGCACAGTAGGAACTCACACGAGGCAAATGACGACCTCAGGTCGATGAACTAACCTGTACACATGTCACCTGGGAACTGCTATCTGACACTAGGTATAATACTAACCAGCAAGTTCCCGGCGAGTCCTGTCCGGTGTACTCATAACCCAATGAGCACCTGTATATATCTTAGGTGATCCAACTAACACCAATGGCTAGTGAGACGGGCCACCGCCCCTCGTCGAGGTCTCGAATGTGTACACTAGTCTACTCTGGAGTATTGATGCCCTGTCTCGAAACTCCCACGACTAGGGACACTTTAAGGATGTGCTTATAGACCCCAGCTCCCACATATATGATCGCCATCATACTGCTGGTAGTCAAGCAAGAATCCTATAGGCACTATCAACATCTACATGATGATAAAGACAAACCAGATAGCATATTATCATCTCGAGTAAGACTGTCTTATCGGTATAGGTCCTCCCTCAATCATTGCAATCACGTACCTGTGATCCAATAATTGACTTAGAGGGCACTATATCCAACAGATTTATCATTGACTATTAGATTCTCACTTTAAACCCATTCTTGTCTTTTTGTTGTATGCATGCATGTATGCATTTATTCTCATTCTTGCACATATGGATGTGCATGCGCACATACATGCATACATAATTCTATCATGGTTGTTGATATAGTGGATGGTGGCAATATAAGACTCACACCATATATAAATATATATATATTATTTTTTGGGAAAGAAAAATGGAAATGGAAATTGTTATCATGGTTTATTATTTTATTCATGCACTAACCCTTTAGTTTAACCATGATTCATTTTCTATGGCCATTTTTGATCTAAAACAAATATCTAGCTATTTTATAACTATGGTTAAGAATGAGAAAGAGAAAATATATTTTTTCATTTCTCATTTTTTCCATAAGCTTATCATTATCTTGAGCTCTTCACAAGCCATCATCTTCTTTCTCCTTTCTCTCTTGCTCTCTAGTTTTCTCAAGTGAGTAAAAGAGTCATCAAGTTAGGGTTTTGAAGTGAGAAAACAAATCACATCAACATTCTACACTAGTCTTGCCCATTATTCTAGAGTGTTAGCTTCTACTTCTTCTCTTGATCTAGTGGAGCTTCAAGCTTGGACAACGGGTGGATCGTCGTGGACCTTGAGGATCTCAAGTGAACCTTTTTCCAACTCTCAAGTAGCCAAGGAGTCTAGCGTAGGGAGCTACAAAGGTTGTACTCTCAAAACCCTAGCTTTTACTACTTATGTTTTTGTTAAAGTTATGTTACCCTATATTTTCTAGCATGATCCTTAAGATAGTTTCTTTAGCATGTGTGTTGCCTCCAAACCCTTGTAGTGGTGCTGTAGGAAACCCTTCAGATTTGTAATGCCGCCTAATGCTGTACATGATGATAAAGACAAACCAGATAGCATACCATCATCTCGAGTAAGACTGTTCTACAGGTATAGGTGCCCCCTCAATCATTATTATCACCTGCCTGTGGCTATGATAATTTCCTTGAGGGCACTATAGCCAACAACACTGGTACAAGTTTGTCTGTAGATCCAAGATCATCATAAAGTCTTGTGTGGTTCCTACTGTGCTTTGATTTCCTCCCTACCACGGCTCAAAGGAGTCATGCAAATAGGTGGATTTTGGGTACAGTCCCGAGTCACATGGAGGCAATGAGCGATAGAAGGGGTTTCATCTCTCCCGGTATAGGGAGTTGATGTTGCGCTATACTCGATTGTCTATAATAGCAAGTCTCTGGCCAGGGCTGATGAGATTTACTGGTAAGAGTTATCAGTAGTTTCTCGAACCGTTATGAGCCACACATAGGCATGAATTATCAATTTACTTGGGTCTGACATTTTCCACCCCCAGACTCGATATGCGACATAACAGACGAAGAGACCGGACTGTACGGTAAGTGTTACTTATAGGCTTCATGGGAGTTTGGACAAGTTTGCTTGTTGATCTTCTATTCCCTCAATACCTGTGTAGCCGTTACATCCAGCTAATACCGCTGATGACTTGTGGGTAACTGATGTGATCATTACCTACTGCTGGCATATTGACAAGTCTTTAGAGTCCCGCACATAGGTTTCGTAGCTCAAGCGAAACGAAGTAGGGTACATATGTGATATGTGCGGGACCTTGATTAAATACGTATATGTGATACCGTATTCTAATCTAGCGGTATATAATATCGGTCGGTTATTTGTGATATAACCGGGTTATTGAATCAAGTGTTGATTCGATAAATTGATATACATATAAAAGATATTAGTCGGTTATATATGATATAGCCGGATTATTAAATCAAGTGTTGATTTAATAATTTGATATATATATTTATATTTGATATATTAATATATATTAAGTAATATTAGCTCACTAAAGAATTTCTTCTCTTGAATATATATGTTGATATATATATTTATGTAATATGTGTGTGTGTGTGTGTTTTTGTGTGTGTATATATATACATATTATATACACTATTGTGTCATGGTGGATGATACATAGAACATGGGTGTATGAGACTCACACCAAACTAACGATAATTTGGGTAAATTAATTATAAAAGGAAAAACAAAATGAATGGAAATGAGCATGGCTTAAGATGCTTGTAGAAGCATGTATAAGCCATGACTCATTCCATTAATTTTGTTTTACTCTAGATATTTTTAAACCCAGCCATTTATCTTTAGCCTTGGTTAACTCTCTGCAAATATCACTTGAGATATTTTCCTCACCCAAGTTCACTAGTAGTTCATCTTCTTCCTCCTCTTGATTTTTCTAGAGTGAAATAGAAAAAGAGAAATAGAATTCTAAAATGTGCAAAATTCCTACTTCATCAATCTATACCAAACTATACCTTTAGTATAGGTTGTTTCCTTCACTAATTCCTTAATTAGTGAAGAGATAGCTTGAGTTAGAGATTCTTCAAGTGGATCATCTTCTGCCTCGAAGATCCTTAACCAAGTTCGTTCCTTTCACCAAGTGGAGCCTACAAAGAGTTCTAAGGACTACAATTTGGAGCTTTAGAAGTGAAGGACCGGTCTACAAAGGTTGTATTCCCTTTTCAATTAGTGTAAAGTTTGTTTACATACTATCAAACCCTAATTCTCTAGTTCAATTCTAGGTTACTAAACACACTAGATTTTTTTTAAATTGTATAGTTGATGCTTGTTAAAACCTAGTAGTGGTGCTAAGGCATACTTTCATGGTATCAGAGCCAAGCTAGAGCATTAGGTTTGGTCTAAATGACACTAAAGTGTTCGATCGAACTTCAAAACCCCATTTTTTCAATGTTTATGTCCAAATTTTCAAAAGTTGAAATTTTGGTGACTAAAAATATGCAGAAAATTTTGCAGGGTTTTCTATGGAGCCCTAAGAAATACGAGCACCCAACTCGACCAGTTGGCCACGTAACCACGGCATAAACTTGGTTTAGCCGCGGTTCCATGACACTATTAGTGAGTTAGGAACTCTATTGTCTTGTGCTGCTCCATTATGTAATTTGGCACTTTCTGGGTGTGTTTAATAAGACTCAAGTGTTAAGGTCTCTGCAATTTATGGGTGTTTGAGATATCGATCGAAATATTTAACATCGTCTAGATATACATGATATGTGATACAATTTTTTGGAATCCATATTAATTAGTTTTGTGAAAACTAGTTTGTGTTTTGTAAATCTCGCATTTTAGTCTCATTTGATTGGCTTCCAACGGAGTTTCGATTCGGATCAAAACTCCATCGCAATCTCATATTATACGCAGATAGTTGCTGGGAAACACTACTAGATAGCCACGCCCCATAGCCCCGACCAAGTGACTATAGGAGAACCCCGTTTCCAAAAGCATCCACTCAGGTGCTCACGGCCATGGTGTTCCGCCCAAGAGCACTTCGTTGACGGCATCAGGGGTGCAGCAATCTACTAAAGTTCCCGACAAGCATTCGATCATTACATCAGGAATCCTGTTGAATTACCCGACTAATATTGAAAAGTTTTTTTCATTTCGAGACATATATGCAAGATTTAAAGTATTAGGTATGAAATCCAAGATATGAGATATTCTGAGTTTATGATGTCTAAGGATTTACGGATTCTAATTATTGTAGTTTTCATTTCTTTTCTGCAACCGTAAGTGTAATATGTGGTGTATCCCCGATCTCGTTGCTATACGTCAACGACATTCGGGATACGCATATTTACTTACGTTGATGATATGTGTTGCTATGATATATTATATTGGATCGTCGTGATTGAATATCCAGAAGTTTTTCCGTGAGATGAGAGTTTTTCTATTTTCATTCATGTAAAAGATGTATGTAATATTCTTTTATTGGGACACTTCTAGGTTGAGGATGATGTCACTATTGATTTATATTATTTACTTTTCGGCATTACGATAGACCCAAGGTGGGGAGCATAAATAACCGGGTTCTAGAGTCCAGTGGGAAACCATTTCGAGGAGTCGAGACTGGGTCTCCTAACTCTAGAATTGGCAGGGTCACTTGCCGCTCTCATAGGGGTCTAGGGATGTAGGTTTGGCTATTCATCACGACCGTGGAATCCGTGTTTTTCATTAATGGCTTAATTTAAAAACACGGACCTCTTACTATATCTAATATTTCATATGTTGACTTCTGCTGCCTGTGTTCTGTGATATGATCATATAACTTTGTGAGAAAAATGCTATATATATATATATATACATATATATATATATAATAAACGTTGCTTATGTTTTTCACCCACGCCAGTCCTTCCCCCGCTCTGCCGTTAGTTAAGTAACCTAACAATGCATGAAGGGCCCCGTGGCAAATGCGGATGGCATAAGCATACGTTCTATTTTTGTTTCTTCTGTGATATTTAGGAAACATAAATGATGGGACGCCATTACTAAGATTAATGAAAGAAAAGAAACCTAAAGATGTTGTAGAATCAAATTTTTCATAAAGGTAGCTCTGGTTATTGCATTGCATAGCGGTATTCCTTGATGGATATCCAGCACCTCATTCGATGAGGAAAAAGCCGAGATCTCTTCACCGGGAATGACCACTTTAGAAAAACTAGCAAATGCTACAACCCACTCGATTTGTTTTTGAAAACTACTCGATTTTAAAAGCGGAGCTTAAGCTACTCCTTTTCAAATCACTCGGTTTTACAATGATAGCAAGTTCATTATGCAAAAGGTTTTCTTAAAAACCTGTTGTAGCAATCCATCATTTCAGATAATTGCTATTTAGTATTCGTGCTGCGTTTGATGACTATGTTAAGGCGTGGTGTGCGGTAGTTGATTAGTGCTTATCTGCAACCATATGATATGATTGGATTAGGGTAGTCGTGTAGGGTTCCTAGGCACTCTCAAGAGGTCTCACAAGGCATCAACCATACCAATTTCAAATTTTATGAGTGCCGAGAAACTCTAATACGGATCGTTAACTAGAATTTTAGGCGAAACATTAAATTAGTTAACGAATTAACTAAAAGAAGGAAGCTACAACCTTTGTAGATCCGGTTATCCACTTCCTTAGCTCCACGTAGTCGTCCCCTCACTGTCCGTCTCGAATCCCGGACTCTTGCATCGGCTTCATCGGAGAAATAAGCGGAATAGTCGTCGGCTACGATGCCGAAGATGATCTACGTCGAGGCTTCACAAGATCAAGCTCCGACTTCACCAAGTTGTGAAACTTATGAAGAAAACACACTATACTACTTGGCAAGAGGTAGAGGATGAAGAAATAGGAGGTGGTTTCACTTTAGAATTGGATTTCTCACTCATTTGCTCAAGATGCCATTGATGAAGACAAGCTTTCCTTCTTGATGAAGATGATGAAGAAGGAGAAAGAATATGACAAGTATTATAAAAAAAGAATAATAAAATCAATACTTATCATCTTCTAACCATGGTCAAGTGTAGAGAGTTAACTATAGTTTAGATGAGTGGTTAGGGTTTGGAGAAGAAGACAAAGTGGTCACTTGGTCAAAGCTTCATGAAGCTTCAACAAGCTTCATGATAAAAGAAACCATTTTGTTTTCTATTATCTATTTCTCAAAAAGGAAAAGATAAATAATTAAGTGAAAAATATGAAACCCTAACCATTCACTAAACATGGTTTAAGTCTTTACACAAATCCAAGTGAGTATGTATCATCAAACATGATACAATCAAGTGCACACAAAATATATCACATATACAATGTGCATATCAAGTGAGAAAATCCCTTTTAAAATGAACCAATACTAGTTAATGCAAAGTAATATATCAAATATATAATTATACATTAAATCATTAAATCAACACTTGATTCAATGATCCGGTCATGTCGCACATAACCGACTAGTGTACAATGTATCGATTTATCGAATCAATGATTCGATAACTAGGTTATATCGTATACAACCAATCAAAACATTCGTCGCGAGAATGTAATACGGTATCACATACACGCATTATTCTCGGTCCCGCACATATCTCATATGCGCTCCTATTTCGTTTCGCTTGAGCCAGGAAACCTCTGTGTAGGACTCTAAAGACTCGTCAATACGCCGGCAGCAGATGATGATCATATCAAGCACCCACAAGCCGCAAGCGGTCTGCTAAACGTAACGGCCACCCGGGTATTGAACGATCAGAAGATCGACGAGCAAGCCCGCTCACACTCCTGTGAATCCAACCAGTAACACTTACCGTACAGTCCGGTCTGTTCGTCTGATATGTCGCATATCAAGTCTAGGGGTGGTAAACGTCAGACCCCAATAACCGATAAGTCATGCCGATGTGAGGCTCATAACGCGAGAAACTACTGGTAACACTTACCAGCAAATCTCTGATCAGCCCTGGCCAGGGACTTTCCTGTTACGGCCAATCGAGCACAGCGCAACATCAACCCCCAATACCGGGAGAGACGAAACCCCTCCTATCGCTCATTGCCTCCATGTGACTCGGGACTGTACCCAAAGACCACCATTTTGCATGCCCTCATGGACGTGGTAAGGTGGAGATCAAAGCACAGTGGGAATCACACAAGAGTTTATGACGATCTCGGGTCTACAGACTAACCTGTACAAGTGTCACCTGAGAACTGCCATCTGACGTGAGGTATAATACCATCTGGGAGTTCTCGGCGAGTCCGTCCAGTGTACCTAGTCTCCACTGAGCACCCGTATACCATCTCTGATGTCAAACACCAATGGATATGGGATCATCCATCGCCCATCTCATGGGTCGAGAAGCGTATACGCTAGTCTACACTGGTATATCGATGCCCCGTCTCGATACACCCACGACTAGGGACCTTGAAGGATGTACCTATAGACTACCATGCCCCCACTAGTATGATCTGCATTATAGTCCAGGTAGTCAAGTACACATCCTAAGGGCTTTACCAACATGTAACTATAAGACAGTTTAAAGAGACAAGTGTACATGTTAAGATAAAGAGCAACCAGATAGCATACTATCATATCGAGCAAGAAATTCATCTCTATATATGTCCAAGCATCCAATATAATATACATTATCTGTACAATACTGGCCTCTAGGGCATACATACAACTAACAATCTCCCACTTGCACTAGGGCCAGCTGCTGTAGTATCGCATACCGAGCATCCTGAAGAGTCTCTCAAACTGTATCTGGGGTATGGCCTTCGTGAGTGGATCCGCCGTGTTGTTCTTCATGTCAACCCTCCTGACCTCGATCTCCCGGCGATCAACTATCTCCCGGATCAAGTGATACCGCCTCAGAATATGCCTGGATCGCTGATGGGACCTGGGTTCCTTGGCGAAAGCCACCGCTCCATTGTTATCGCAATACAAAGGTATTGGATGCTCAATGGATGGAACCACTCCAAGTTCAGTAATGAACTTCTTGATCCAGACAGCCTCTTTGGCAGCAATGTATTCAGCCTCCATCATCGAGTCTGCCACGGTTTCCTGCTTGGAACTCTTCCAGCTAATCGCCCCTCCGTAAAGGGTAAAGACAAATCCCGACTACGACTTAGAGTCGTCCTTATCACTCTGGAAGCTCGAATCGGTAAAGGACTCCACTTGGAGTTCTCCATTACCATACACCAAGAGCATCTCTTTAGTCCTTCGTAAGTACTTGAGAATGCTCTTCACAGCTGTCCAGTGACTCTCTCCAGGATCAGCTTAATACCTGCTCACTACACTTAGTGAGTATGCTACATCGGGTCTGGTACATAGCATCGCATACATGATAGAGCCTACAGCCGAAGCATAGGGTATCCCTTGCATGCGAGCTCTCTCTAAATCAGTCTTGGGAGACATCTCTTTGGAGAGAGTGACCCCAGAGATCGTGGGCAAGTTCCCACGCTTGGATTCTTCCATACTAAACCTCTTTAATATGGTGTCAATGTACCTGGATTGGGAAAATCCCAATATCCGTTTGGATCTATCTCTATAGATCCTAATCCCCAATATGCAGGAGGCATCATCAAGATCTTTCATTAAGAATCTTTGTGATAATAAGAGATTGACCGATTGCAGCATAGGAATATCATTTCCTATCAAGAGTATGGCGTCCACGTATAATACGAGGAAGACATCCTTACTCTCTGCTACCTTCTTGTAGATACAAGGTTCATCTGGATTTTTGACCAAATCAAACTCTTTGATAACGACGTCAAAGCAGATGTTCCAACTCCGTGATGCTTGCTTTAATCCATAAATGGATTTAAGCAGCTTGCACACCTTCCCGCTGCTCCCACTATCTACGAAGTCCTCTGGCTGAGTCATGTACACACACTCTTCTAAATCACCGTTTAGAAAGGCGGTCTTAACATCCATTTGCCAGATTTCGTAATCATGATATGCAGCGATGGCAAGCATGATCCGGATGGATTTAAGCATAGCCACTGGAGAAAATGTTTCGTCATAGTCCACACCTGGTCTTTGACGAAAACCTTTTGCAACAAGTCTAGCTTTGAAAGTCTCCACTTTCCCATCTACACCAAGTTTTTTCTTGAAGATCCATTTGCTCCCAATGGGTTTTACCCTTCAGGAGCAACATCCAAAGTCCATACTTTGTTGGTGTACATGGATTCCATCTCGGACCGCATAGCATCCAGCCATTTCACTGAGTCCCTACTTGTTATGGCCTGCTCGAATCTAGTTGGGTCATCATCCTCCATGATGCAATCCTCGCTTCCACCGTCAATAAGAAAACCGTAGTATCTCTCAGGTGGACGAGAAACCCTGATAGATCGGCGAAGAGGCTGGGGTTCGTCGGGTACTACTGAATCCTCTGGTTCTACCAAGTCTTCTGTTATAGTTTGTGTTGCTGGAACCTCTTCCAGGTGTACCTCAATGCCACTAATCTGTTTCCTAAGAAAACCTTTTTCTAAGAAAGTGTCATGTCGAGAAACAAACACCTTTTGTACCTCGGGGTGGTAGAAGATATACCCTTGTGAATTTTTGGGATATCCTACAAACTTATATAAGACTGATCTTGCCTCGAGTTTGTCCGGATTTTGTCTTTTGACATAGGCTGGACAACCCCATATCTTAACATACTTAAGAGATGGTCTCTTCCCTTTCCATATCTCATATGGAGTAGTAGGCACTGATTTGGTAGGAACCATATTCAATAGGTGTATGGCTGTCTCAAGCGCATACCCCCAGAAGGAAATAGGTAACTCAGCTGTACTCATCATTGAACGCACCATATCTAATAGGGTGCGATTCCTTCGTTCCGATACACCGTTGTGCTGTGGTGTATAAGGTGGAGTAAGCTGAGAGAGAATCCCATTCTCTTTTAGATAATCTTGGAACTCATTGCTCAAGTATTCTCCTCCTCGATCAGATCGAAGGATCTTAATACTTTTGCCCGTTTGGTTCTCTACTTCTTGCTTATATTCTCTGAATTTCTCAAAAGCTTCAGACTTGTGTTTCAATAGGAACACATGCCCGTATCTAGAGAGATCGTCTGTGAATGTAATGAAGTAGGAAGAACCGTTCCTGGCATGGGTAGACATGGGACCGCATACATCACTATGTACCAGTCCTAAGAGTTCAGTAACTCTTTCTCCGTGTCCACTAAACGGAGCTTTGGTCATTTTTCCTTTGAGACATGAATGGCAAGTATCATAAGATGATAATTCGAATGGATTCAAATAACCATCCTTATGTAACTTAGCCAGTCGTGTCGCATTGATATGACCAAGTCTACAATGCCACAAGTAGGATTCATTCATTTCTGAACTTTTCCTCTTGTGTGTGTTTTGTATATTGAGGACTGTATTTTGATTTAGAATGAATATGCCATTATGTAACGAGCCTGATGCAATCAACTTTTGATCTAGGAATATGTTCATAACATTATCCTGTACTACAAAATTATATCCTTCTTTACTCAATAAAGAAACTGATATAATGTTGCACATCATGTTCGGTATATAATAGCACTCATTCAGGACTAGTGTATCACCATTTGGTAATACCAGGTGATATATGCCAACTTTTTTGGCTGCAACATTTGCCCCATTCCCTACTTGAACAGAATGATCACCTTTTTCCGGTTCTCTACCTTTCCGTAGCCTATGTAACTGTTTACATATGTGGGATCCTGATCCGTTGTCTAATACCCAGGACGTAGGGTGAACTGAGAAACAGTTCTCAATAACTAACACACCTGAAGAAGGTGCATCATCATGCACGTTCTCCATTTGGGCGGCGTTAGAATTTAGATATTCTCCTATTTCATGTTCTGTCTTATAACATTTATAAGATAGAACGGGTCCAACGTTCCCCTGCACAGTATAACATGCGGGTTCGGTCAATACATCCATATTATTATCTTTATTAGGGAATGAAATGGTCGCTACCTGGAGAGAGAGAGAAGAAAACACTTTAGCGTATGCTCTTGCAAGATCAGATTGGTTATTATCTTATCTAATCAGGATGGCTCCCACTGGTTTTTATCAAATCTTCCTTCAAACCCTAAAAGGAAAGACTAGCCGGGATTAATTACACCCTACAACTTCGTCGATCTTTTAGCCAGGCCAGTGTCGGTACTTTGAAGGAGGTTCCCCGTGCTTTCGCACGGACCTAATTAAAGTAAACCTCGTTTTCCCAGAGGCGTAACCCCGTTGACACCTTTCTAGACACCTACTTGATCGGCTAATTGTAATGTGTAAAACTCTCCCAGGAGTAACTCTTACTCGCAGTGGGTATCGGGATCCAACTATCTCATAGAAGGTATGCAATCTCATTGCAAATTTCAACACTTGAAATTCCCAATAATATTTTACCCCTAGTGTTCTATGACCTTGACGAATGCCAAATAACCCATAGTCCACTAGTCAAGTTCAACCCGTACATTTCTTGATTGAATTAAACCCACCCGCACGACCCTTGACGAATGCCAAAAAACGTCGTACGAATACCCTAATCCAATCTGCATCATATGCATAAGCAGATAAATACTAGTTAGCTACCGTACACTACGCCTTGACGAATGCCAAACTACCAAAGCACGAATACTAAGTAGTACTTATCTGAAATGATGGAGGGCTACGCAGGTTTTCAGAAAACCATGAGCGTAATGAACTTGATATCGTTGTAGAATCAAATGAAGTTTTGAAATGGAGTGATTTTGAGGCTTTTCTAGTTTTGCTAAAGGGGTCACTCCCGGTGAAGGGATCGTCGGCCCTTTCCTCGTCGAATGAGGTGCGGGATATATCATATATATCACTGTGCAAAGCAGAAACTATAGAAGCAATCAAAAGCAGACCGAGTATGTAGCATCTGCCAGTTATTGCTAAAGGAGTCACTCCCAGTGAAGGGATCTCGGTCCTTTCCTCATCGAATAAGGTGCAGGGTACATCATATATACCGCTATGCAAAAGCAAGAACTGTAGCTACCTGTTTTGTTTAAAATTTGATTCTACAACATCTTAGGTTTCATTTCTTTCATTAATCACATTAATGAAGTCCCATCATTTATGTCACCTAAACATCACAGATAAATACGACGTACACTTATGCCATCCGCATTCGCCTGGATGTCCCCTTGTGCACCGTTAGGTTAGATAACTAACGACAGAGCAGGGCATGGCTAGTGTGGATGCAAAACATAAGTAACGACTATATAATATATCATATATACTATATACTGTATCTATCACAGAACATCACATGATCACATCACTGATATCGCAGCAGAAGAAACATATGAAACATTGGATATACTAGGACGTCCGTGTTTTCAATACGAGCCAGTATAAAACACGGATTCCACGGTCGTGATGAATAGCCAATCCCACACCCCTAGACCCCTACGAGAGCGGCAAGCAACCCTACCAATTCTAGGGTTAGGAGACCCGGACTCGACTCCTCGAGATGGTCTTCTACTGGATCCTTGAACCCGGTTACTTATGCTCCCCTCCTTGGGTCTATCCTAATGCGGAAAAGTAAATAATATACAAAAGGTGACTACTTCCGCAACCTGGAAGTGCCCCAAATAAAAGAATATTACATACAAGTTTTTACATCAATGAAAATGAAAAACACTCATCTCACATAAAAACCCCCGGCTATTCGAACACGACGATCCAATATAACATATCCAGCAACACATAACATCACATGTCATCAACGTAAGTAAGTATGCATACCCCAATTGTCGTTGACGTATAGCAACGAAACCGGTGATATCAACATACTACACTTATGATCACAGAAAAGAAAGTGTAAAACTACAACAGTTGGAATCCGCAACCTCTTTAGACATCGCATTCCTAATCAAATGAAATACTTAGACATCGCATGCCTAACAGTTATAAACCCCGCATTTTAGTCTCATTATCGAAAACTCTTTTCAATATCAAGTGAAACTAAACCGCTAGATTTATAACATTCATTCAGTTATCTCATAACTGTTTGTGAATTCCAATTATTGTATCCCATTCCGGATAAATAGAAAATATTAAACTTTCCGATCAAACATTCGAACACCCAAGCTTTCCCGAAACCGTCCAACACATGAAATAAGTTCAAAGACATTCACTTCATGCCTCAGTACCAACGGTCCAGCCGTAGAAGGGTCAAGCCAACGCCTCACATGTGGCACGCCGTACTGCCCCAAACCCGAAGGTTCAAAGGGCAGTTCAAGACGGTCACATAATCTAGTTAAGGTTTGCTGTCTTCTAGAGGGACCATCGCGTTACTTGTACTACTCAGAATGTCCTTAAACCACAGAAAAATCCAACACTTGGAAATTTATCCGGTAGGGGAAAAAGTGGGTATTTATATCCGGTCGAACTTTTCAACATATTCTAAAATATCCGGAAAGCCACATAGACAAAATCTGATAATCCGATCGAATCATCTAAGCCCCAAAACACCCCAGAAAACTCAACTCTTGAGTTCATATTAAAAACTCCCAGAAAACTCAGCACCCCAATTAACAAATTACTGTGCAAAATTGGATGGATGATGTCATCTTTTGGCCGCGGAACCGCCGCAGAAGCCAGGCTTCTGCCGCGGTTCCGCCGCTCTTATAACAGATAATGGGATAAATTTTGCACCGTAATTCTTATAATTCCCTGCTGAATTTTTTAAGCATTTTTAATCTAGAAAAAACCCAGTTTTTGAAAAAAGTCCAGAGAACATCTCGGGAATAAGGGTTTCGGTTCGATCGGGTTTCAAACGTCGTCTAGACTTCGCCTAAGGCTCTAGCTAGGCTCTGATACCACTGTAGGGTTCCTAGGCACTCTCAAGAGGTCTCACGAGGCATCAACCATGCCAATTTCAAATTTTATGAGTGCCGAGAAACTCTAATACGGATTGTTAACTAGAATTTTAGGCGAAACATTAAGCTAGTTAACGGCTTAACTAAAAGAAGGAAGCTACAACCTTTGTAGATCCGGTTATCCACTTCCTTAGCTCCACGTAGTCATCCCCTCGCCGTCCGTCTCAAATCCCGGACTCTTGCATCGGCTTCATCGGAGAAATGAGCGGAATAGTCGTCGGATACGATGCCGAAGATGATCTACGTCGAGGCTTCACAAGATCAAGCTCCGACTTCACCAAGTTGTGAAACTTGTGAAGAAAACACCCTATACTACTTGGCAAGAGGTAGAGGATGAAGAAATAGGAGGTGGGTTCACTTTAAAATGAAGGGTTGCTAGGCACGCGCACAAGGGTCTACGAGGCATCAACCATGCCCGATTAAAAAATTAGTCGTGCCGAACAACCCGAATACGGAACTTTAAACTAGAGATTAGGCGAAAACAAGCATGCTAAACATTTTAACACTAAGTGAGAGGGATTACAACCTTTGTATATCCGGTCCTTCACTTCATATGCTCTGTGTTGTGGTCCCTTCGCTGCGATCATCGGGATCCGGACTCTCGAGAGGTTCCACGAAGAGAAAGACGCAACCTTTGCTTCCGATCTTCGATACTAAGATGATCTACCTTGAAGTTTTTTTAACACAAGCTAACACTCATGAAATGATGTGAACACCCTCATCTAAATGGCAAGGGAAGATGAGGATGATGAAGTAGGATTTTTGCTCTCTTTATTTATCTTTTTCTCATATTTATCCATCACAAAAATCAAAGCAAGAAACCATTTCAAGCAAAGAAGAAGAAGGAAGAAGATGAACAATATTGATAATCCTTTTGTGATGAATAGGAAAAGGAGATAATAATCAATTATGCAACCATGGTTCACTTAACCATTGTAGAGAATTAACTAGGGTTAGGGTTTGGGTTGGGTTAAAGCATGAGTCACTTGAAAATATCTTTCACAAAACAAAATGAAAAGCTTCTAGAAACATCTAGAAAGCTTAACCCTAATCCAAACCCTAATCATGTTTAAACTCCACTAAACAAGTTGCATTAGTTATCATATCATGTTACAATATTATATATCACATATATAATATTTATCGTAACAAAATAAAATAATACAATTAACATATATCGCATATATATCAATGTATTACCCGAGTGAGAAAAAGAATCTTTTAGTGAGCAAATATTAGTTAATGTAATTTAATATATCATATATATTATTATACATTAAATTATCGAATCAACACTTGATCCGACAATCCGGCTATATCGCATATAACCGACTAATATTTATCCGTATCGATTCACCGAATCAACCTTTGATCCGATGACCCGGCTGATATCAAATATTGCGAGAATAGAATACGGCATCACATATCGCATTATCCTCGGTCCCGCACATATCACATATGTGCTCCTACTCCGTTTTGCCTGAGTCAAGAAACCTCTGTGTAGGACTCTAAAGAATCGTCAATACGCCGGCAGTAGGTGATGATCATATCAAACACCCACAAGCTGCAAGCGGTCAGCTAAACGTAACAGCTACCCAGGTATTGAGCGCTCGGAAGATCAACAAGCAAGCCTGTAACTTCTCCTGCGAATCCAAACAGTAACACTCCCGTACAGTCCGGTCTCGTCGTCTGATATGTCGCATATCTCGCCTAGGGTGGTAAACGTCAGACCCAGTAGCTCGATAAGTCATGTCGATATGAGGTCTATAACAATTCGAGAAACTACTGATAACACTTACCAGTAAATCTCAGCAACCCTGGCCAGGGATTTCCGGTTATAGCCAATTGAACACAGCACAACATCAACTCTCTATACCGAGAGAGACGAATCCCCTCCTATCGCTCATTATCTCCATGTGATTCGGGACTGTACCCAAAAGCCACCTTTTTGCACACCCTCTTGGACGTGGTATGATGGAAATCAAAGCACAGTGGGAATCACACAAGACTCTATGACGATCTCGGATCGACAGACTACTCTGTACCAGTGTCACCAGAGAACTGCCATCTGACGTATGGTATAATACCATCTGGGAGTTCTCGGCGAGTCCGTCCAGTGTACCCAGTCTCCACTGAGCACCCGTACACTATCCTTGATGTCAAACACCGATGGATATGGGATCATCCATCGCCCATCATATGGGTCAAGATGCGTATACGCTAGTCTACACTGGTGCATCGATGCCCTGTCTCGATACACCCACGACTAGGAACAATTATAGGATATACCTGTCGACTACCGTGGCCCCACTAGTATGATCTCATCATAGTCCCAGTAGTCGAGTACATATCCTAAGGGCTTTATCAACATGTAATATAGAGACAATCAGAGTACATGTTAAGATAAAGTACAAACAGATAGCATACTATCATGTCGAGCAAGAAAGTCCTCCCTATATATGTCCTAGCATCCACTACAATATACATCGTATGTACAGTAATGGCCTCTAGGGCATACATATAACTAACAATCTCCCACTTGCACTAGGGCCATCTGTTATGGTATCTCATACCCAACAATTAGCTGCGGTTGAAGTATCTCATACTCAACCATCCCATAAAAGTCTCTACTGGGAAAAAGGCCTTTGTGAGTGGATTCGCGCTGTCGTCCTCTGTGTCTACTCTCCTAACCTCGATTTCCCTGGAGATCAACCATCTCCATGATCAGGTGATACTGCCTAAGAATTATATCTGGATTTCTGATGGGACGGTAGTTCCTTGGCTGAAGCCACAACTCCATTGTCACACAATGGTAGGAACGAAGTTCATCTTATGAACTTATATATATCCCGACTACTTCTTTGGTAGCATCCTTGGTAACGATGTATCTTGACTTTAATAATCTAGTATGTCACGGTATCTAGCTTGGAACTCTTCCAACATACCGTCCCTCCACTGAGGGTATAGACAAGCATGCGACTGACATTCGGTCGTCCTTATCAGCCTGGAACCTTTCCAGTGATTCTCCCCAGGATCGATTGATACCATCTCACTACAATTAGTCAGTGTCCTAACATCCAATTAGATCTATCTCATAGATCCAAAACCCAGGATTTAGGAGGTATCACTTTGATCCTATATGGAGAATCCTTGTGATAAGCGGAGATTGACCGAGCGTAGCATAGGAAACTCCTTCCCTATCAAGAGTATGTCATCCACGTACTCTACGATGATCACCACCATACTCTCTACTACCTTTTCGTATATACAAGGTTCATCTACCATTTTGATGAAGTCAAACTCTTTGACTACCACATCAAAAATAGATGTTCCAACTCAGCGATACCTGTTTTATCATATAAAACATCATGCACACGTTTCCGCTGCTCCCACTGTCTACGAAGCCCTCTAGCTGTGTACTTATAGACGCTCTCTTCCAAAACATCATTTAGAAAAGTAGTCATGACACCCAACTACTAGATATCGTAAGCATGGTATGTAGCCGTGGCAAGTAGGATCTGGATGGACTTAAGCATAGCTTTGAAAGCCTCAACCTTTCCATGTACACCAAGTAATCTTCTCAAGATATACTCGCTCCTGATGGGGATTTAATCCTTCAGATAAAGCAACCAAAGTCCATACTTTATTGGTGTATAAGGATTCCATCTCAGATCGCTAAGCATCCAGCCATTCTTACAGAGTCCCACTCCTGATGGCCAGCTCGAAACTAGTTGGGTCATCATCTCATGATGCATTCCTCGCTCCCACTGTCATAGAGAAACCGAAGTATCTCTCAGGTGGGTGAGGAACCTTACTAGATCGGCGGAGAGGCTGAGGTTCGTTGGAAACTATTGAATCCACATTCAATAGGTATGCAGCTTCTCAAGTGCATAACTCCTAAAAGGAAATAGAAAACTCAGTAGTACTCATCATAGAGCATACCATATCACATATAGTGCTATTGCTCCACCCCGATACACCGACATGCTGTGGTGTATGCGGAGGAGTAATGCTGAGAGAGAATCTCATTCTCCTTTAGAATAGTCCAGGAATTCCGTGCTCAAGTATTCTCCTCCTTGATCTCATCAAAGGACATAATACTTATACCCGTATTTTGGTTCTCTACTTCTAACTTATATTCTGTGAATATCTCAAAAGTTTCAGACTTGTGTTTCAACAGGAACATATGTCTGAATCTTGATAGATCATCAGAGAATGTAATGAAGTACAAAGAACTAGTCTTGGCATGTGTAGACAGGAGACTTTCATACATCAGCATGTATCTATTCCAAAGAGTTCACTAACTCTTTCTCTGTTTCCAACAAACAGAGTTGTGGTCATCTTATCTTTGTGACATGACCGGCAAGTTTCACAAGATGTAAATTCAAACTAATTTAAATATGCATCTATACGTAACTTCAGCCAGTCGGGTCGCATTGATATGACCTAGTCTACAATACCTCAAGAAGGATTTGTTCATTTCTGAACTCTTCCTCTTGTGTATGTTCCTTATACTAAGAACTGTAGTTTGATTTAGAACGTCAATGCTTTTAGATAACGTGCCTGAACCGATCAACTCTTGATATAGAAAATGTTCAAAACATTATCCAACAATACAAAATTATATCCTTTCTTTACTAATAAAGAGACTGATATGATTTTGTATATCAGGTTCGGTATCTAATAACATTTGTTCAGAATCAATGTATTCTGGTAATACAGGGTGACAGTGACCAACAGACTTGGCTGCAACACTTGCACCGTTTTCTGTCTCATGAAACTTATCACCCGTTCTCAGTTCTTTACCTATCTATAGCCCATGTAACAGATTACATATACGGGATCCTGATCCGGTATCACATACCAAGGACGTAAAGGATACTGAGAAACAGTTCTGTGTAATGAACACACCCGAAGATGATGCATCAACATGCACTTTCTTCGTTTGGGCGGCACGGGAAATCTGGTATTCCCCAATTTCCTGCTCTATCTTATAACAATTATAAGTTGGAGCGGGACCAACGTTCCCCAGCTCAGTATAACAAGCGGTTTCGGTCAATATATCCGTTTTATTATCTTGATTAAGGCGTGATATGTTCGCTATCTGGAGAGAGAGAGAAGAAAACACTCAGCGTATGCTCTTGCAAGATTAGATTGGTTATCTAATATATCTAATCAAGATGTCTCCCACTGTTTTAGTCAAATCTTCCTTCAAACCCTAAAAGGAAAGACTAGCCGGGATTAATTACACGCTACAAGTTCGCCAATCTTTCAGCCAGGCCAGTGTTGGTACTTTGAGGGAGGTCCCCCGTGCTTTCGCACGAACCTAATTAAAGTAAACCTCGTTTTCCCAGAGGCGTAACCCCGTTAACACTTTTCTAGACACCTACTTGATCGGCTAATTGTAATGTGTAAAACTCTCCCAGGAGTAACTCTTACTCGCAGCGGGTATCGGGATCCAACTATCTCATAGAAGGTATGCAATCTTATTGCAAATTTCAACACTTGAAATTCCCAATAATATTTTACCCCTAGCGTGCTATGACCTTGACGCATGCCAAACAACCCATAGTCCGCTAGTCAAGTTCAACCCGTACATTTCTTGATTGAATTAAACCCACCCGCACGATCCTTGACGCATGCCAAACAACGCCGTACGAATACCCTAATCCAATCGCATCGTATGCTAGCAGATAAGCACTAGTTAGCTACCGTACACTACGCCTTGACGCATGCCAAACTACCGCAGCACGAATACTAACTAGTACTTATCTGAAATGACGGAGGGCTACGACAGGTTTTTAAGAAAAAACCTTTGCGTAATGAACTTGATATCGTTGTAGAATCGAGTGATTTTAAATGGAATATTTTTGAGGCTTTTCTAGTTTTGCTAAAGGGGTCACTCCCGGTGAAGGGATCGTCGGCTCTTTCCTCATCGAATAAGGTGCAGGATATTTCACAAATATCACTATGCAAAGCAAGAACTATAGAAGCAATCAAAAGACAAACCGAGTTTGTAGCATCTGCCAGTTATTGCTGAAGGAGTCACTCCCGGTGAAGGGATCTCGGTCCTTTCCTTATCGAATAAGGTGCTGGATGCTCTACAAGGAACACCGCTATGCAAAGCAAGAACTAGAGCTACCGGTTTTTATAAAAAAGTTTCTACAACATCTTAGGTTTCTTTTATTTTCATTAATCTCATTAATGAAGTCCCATTTTATTATGCTTCACAAGCATCTCTTTTGAAACAAAATCTGCAATATAACATATATCTCATATATAATATAAACATTCGTCTCAGGCAGTAATATGATCTCATCACAGAACATTGCAGCAGAAGAACATATATGAAATATTGGATATACTAGGACGTCCGTGTTTTCAATACGAGCCTGTATAAAACACGGATTCCACGGTCGCGATGAATAGCCAAACCCACATCCCTAGACCCCTACGAGAGCGGCAAGTAACACTGCCAATTCTAGGGTTAGGAGACCCGGTCTTGACTCCTCGAGATGGTCTCCCACTGGACCCTAGAACCCGGTTACTTGTGCTCCCCGCCTTGGGTCTACCTAATGCGGAAATGTAAATAATATACAACGGTGACATCTTCCGCTACCTGGAAGTGCCCCAATAAAAAAATATTACATACAAATGAATTTTACATGAATGAAAAAGAAAAAAACTCTCATCTCACATAAAACCCCCGGCTATTCAAACGCGACGATCCAATACAGCATATCACAGCAACACATAATATCTCATATCATCAACGTAAGCAAGTATGCGTATCCCGATTGTCGTTGATGTATAGCAACGAAGCCGGCGATACACCATATACTACGCTTACGGTCAAAGAAAAGAAAGTGTAAAACTACAACAGTTGGAATCCGCAACCTCTTTAGACATCACATGCCTACCCAAATGAATTCCTTAGACATCACATGCCTAACAATTATAAACCCCGCATTTTTGTCACGACCCAAAGTTTGGCCCGTGACCGGCACTTAACCACGTAACGTCTACAGGCGTAACGCGACTAAGTAAGCCGAAAACCCAGAAATCTAAAACCCTTTTTGAGAATAAGTAAAGAACTACATGTTTAAAAATCAAGGTTTTTAAATAACTAAGCCGAATGTGCATTTTAAAAACAGTACAATTTTTTCCAGAAATTTCGGCAGAGTTTCTTTTGTAAAAATGGCCCCGAATGGGGTAAAACAAGAATAACAATATATATGCAATGATAAAGGCATCCCCAAGCGGGAGCTAGCTCTTCGTCAATAGACGGTCACAACCACACATGCAACAATAATATACAACGCCAAGTGGCGAGGATCAAACCCAAAAGAAAGCTCAAGCAACAAGAAACCGCAATACTACTAAGCGCGACTCTAAGGTCGAATAATACATCACTAAAGTCTAGGTCTGAAACAATATACATATTTTGGTTGATGGAAATTCTAGATACAATGAATAAAATGAATACAAGGGTGGTTCTCGATGCGAAAGAATCCACATACCAAAAGCAAGCCACCCGCAAGAAAGTAGTGTGCTAGAAATGCCGCAATGAAACCTGTACGGCAGAACCTGCAAGAACTGTGGCACAACGGGGGTGAGTTGCCAACTCGTGAATAGAAACATCTACAAGAAGAAACCGAATGCAAGACATAAACCTAAGTTAACAATCAGTAATAATCCACAAGAGTACATCTGAGTGTGATAAGGTGGCAAGGTAACATCTAAATATGTATGTGGTGCCAAGTACTCAGGTAATAACATGTCATGAATGTAAGGTATGCTGTATGAAGTAAATATGATGAAGTATCAAATGATATCAATACACATATATTAGCGTCCCATACCACTAATATTGGTGTAAGGGTATATATAACAGCGCCCTCATACCCTGTTATATATACAAATGAAGTATGATAAGTGCAAATCCAGTCTGTATATGATCCATGTCTGTATATGATCCATGTCTGTATATGATCCATGTCCGTATATGATCCATGTCTGTATATGATCCATATCTGTATATGATCTATGTCTGTATATGATCTATGTCCGTATATACGTGGAACCCGTCCACCCGTCACCCAATGACAATAAGCATCATGTATGCAATATGAGGATATAAACAACATCATGGTAAAACATCATGAAACCCGTGCCAAGCATCAACACGTAAATCCTCATCCATATGGGGCTCCGTCTGCGGTATCGGCCCTCGGCCCCGGCAGTACGAGTCAACCCATGTCCATCTCTGGGCTCCGTCTGCGGTATCGGCCCTCGGCCCCGGTAGTACGGGTCAGCCCATATCCATATCTGGGCTCCGGTCGGAATCCTCCAGATATCCGCCAAGCTCAAGTACAATCACCTGTAGGTAGTAGTCCCTCTGCCGGGCTCACCGTCTATCACACAGAGAAACCGTTCTCGCCCCGGGGTACCATACCGGGCCCACCATGTACCCGTAATCGGCCTCAACCGCCTCCTCGATTCGGGTTTTTATATATCACTCTAGCACCGAGAAAACACATGGTGGACGCACCGAAATATCATATCAAGGGAACCGGGTTTTTAAATGATTACATATTTGAAATAGCCACGATTCCCAAATCCAGAAATCACATATAATCCAAACCAAAATGTAAGTCACTAATCTGATATGATATGTGCGTCAAACATAATATCATGTCAAGTCACATATAGATGAGCTACAATATAATGATCAGGTGTGATATAAACATCAATGTGAGTATCAAGTCATGTCACATATAAACGAGCTATAATATAATGATCAGGTGTGATATAAGCATCAATGTGAGTATCAAGTCATGTCACATATAAACGAGCTATAATATAATGATCAGGTGTGATATAAGCATCAATGTGAGTATCAAGTCATGTCACATATAAACGAGCTATAATATAATGATCAGGTGTGATATAAGCATCAATGTGAGTATCAAGTCATGTCACATATAAATGAGCTACAATATGATGATCAGGTGTGATATAAGCATCAATGTGAGTATCAAGTCATGTCACATATAAATGAGCTATAATATGATGATCAGATGTGACATATGTATCAGGTATGAATATCAAGTCAAAATCATATATGTTTGTGTACAGGTCTATGTGTACAATATGCCATGCGGAAATCATACCATGAATGCAGCAGTACTACAGTGTAGTGACATAGCAATTATCGATGATGAAGTGTGTGAGTCGGCAATCAGTGTACGTGGAACATACGCATCAACGATAATAGTGCTGGTGTCCTAACAGCATTATGGCAATATAACAATAAGCACAAGTAATGCCATGCAAATAGTATAAGCAGGTGCAATCGAAATGAGCAACGCAACAGTGAAGAATCTAACTCAAAAGCTATATCATGCAACCTTGCCATTTGAAATAAGACGAATCGGGGTCTTTGGTAAAACAAGGGCTACGGTGTTTAGAAAATAAACTCTACATATTTGAAAATATCCGTAGAATCCCCTTTTTCCTATCTTGCAATATTCTCGATTCGTTAGTTTTGAAATAGGTATGACTCTGGTCTAATCTAACATCTACTATGCAACTACTGATCTAAGTATCATGCAAGTCTGGAGGGGTATGGAAACCGCCTAAATCTGAGTCGATACATATATAAAGGTATATAGTCGGTGATCTCGCCTCAATGTCATATCATAAGATATCCTCGAGTTATGAGTGCGGATCTATCATCAATATCGGCTCGTACGGTAATCATCGTACGGCATCCCAATAGCTGGGTAGGGGTCAATGTCACACTATCTCATCACATATCAGGTATCACTATCGTCAGATCATATAGCCTGGGGTACTACTCTATGTCTAGCACCAAACGATACCATCAGTGAAGTATGCATGCGGGGGTAAACACATATCCCAAGCCCGCAAGAAACCACAAGTCATATCCCACAATGAATCGTATCCAATCACCGATCTCACGTCATCAAGCCCACATCATCGACTCATTACCAACGTCATCCCATATCATCAAACGCCGTGTAAGTACAAGTAATATGCAAGGGTGTGTGTGTAGGTGTAATTCTACCCTAGGTTCGCGACTATGAACTACACTAGTCACTTCTACCCTACACTATCCACAATACTTCTAACACAAAGCTACAACACACTAAAACTATCACACATCTACTATATATATTATACTAACTACGGACTGCGGGGGTGCTATACGCCATCCACCCGACTTCCCCCTGTAGATATAATCTACTCACCTTGCTTCTCATTTGCGGACATCACCACGAATTTGCTCGTCGTCCCGAAGTCTTCATGGGTACCTACACATCAACATATCGTGTATGCGCATTAAAACCAAATCCAAGCTAAAACGGCGCATGAAATCCAAAACGATATGATAAGGGGGCCTATAGGTGAGAACCTATGGCACGCCTTCAAAACCATCAATAAATCCTCTATATCGTCGTATAAACGCCAAATAGTCGAGGCAAAACGAAACACACCAATGCAGAAATGAAAATACGGAATACGGAAACTAAAGTCCAAAACAGAACTCATGAAATGTGTCCCAGATTCTACCCTAGATCAGTTTATACAAATCTATATATACCAGGAGCCTAAACTAACAATGTAGGAGCTACAGAAAACGAGACAAAAAGGTGGAACCCAGGCCGCAATTGGCGGCCAAAAGGGGAGAATTGGCGGCCGGGAAAGGAAGTTGGGGGCTAGGGTTTTGGGTGTTGCCTCTATTGTGCCTACACATCTCACTGTCCACTCAATATTATTTTAGGGTCCTCGGGGTGATAGCAGATTCAAGTTAACCTGCACAGATTACACAATTTCCCCGATATCGGTTTCTAAAATCCGTATTTCTGGTTCTAGCTTCAGGTTTTGGGTTCCAATTCATGCACTAGGGTGTTTACAAGTCCTCTACTGAGCTCAATTTCACATTACAATTCAAGTTTCTCTCAAACCCTAACTAGGTTTTCATCAAGTCCATAATATCACAAAATATCGATATAATCTTAACATGGGGTTATAGGAAAGGCTATAATTGAGCTAATGGTTCAGAAATTACCTCACTTGGCAACTCAAGAACTTTCTTGAGTTGCCCTCTAGTGGCCAAATCCACGCTTTCTTGGTCCATCTTGCAGATCTCGAGCTCGTGCACATTTTTAATGAAACGGACATGAGGTTTTGGGGTTGTTTTTGAGATGAAAAGAGGGATTGAAGAGGGGGAGAATGATGAGGAAGAGGCAGCAGCAGCAAGGGGAAGAAGTGGGAGGGAAAAATGAAAGGAAAACAATGGCTAAGGGTATAAGTCAAAGTCCCATGCCTCTCTCTCTCACCTACCCTCATTCTATATTCTTTTCTTTTCTTTTCCCTTTTTCTTTTAAATCCCTAAACCTTCTCACACCAATAGTGAACCCCAAATATCATGAAAGAAAAATGCATAAGTGTGAGAAAATGTGATATGTGCAAGTTTTGCACAAAATTGCCAAAAAACCCGATTAGTGATTTTAATCGCGATTAGCGCTAAATTAGTGTCAAAATAATCACAAAAACTTAAAAATGTCATAATTCACTAATTTACCCTATTTTAGAATTTTCCATAATTTTTCATAATTTTTCTAACATTTTTCCTATTTATTTGCATTTAATATTAAAATAATCAATAAAATAATATTAAATTATAAAAATTCCCAAAATTAATATTTTATACTTTTGAAAATGTTACAATCTACCCCCCTTAAAGAAATTCGGTCCCCGAATTTAAATTTAAACCCCCAATACTAAAAACAATTTCAGTAATAATCCATTTGTCGGGGTTCCGAAAACATCAATACATAGAGAATATCATAAAAAAAAAGAAATGTACTACTCTACTAGCAATCAATCCCCAAAATGCATATATAAGAATATCTTGTGCGTCTGGTGCGCAAGGAATCAAAATCCATATATGAGTCAAACAGGTGTAGAAAACAACATCTAAGTGCAACGGGTGTGCACGAAACATCTGTCGTAGGCAACGTGTGTGCCTGACAGAAAAAAAAATCAGGTGCATATGAAATGCACGAAGAATTCCGATTTAGTGCATCTGGCGTGCACCAAAATCGTATATCAAAGCACTAAAGGTGCATGAAAACTACGCTGGAAAAGCAAATCAAATCACTGAATACGATAGGCATGAAATCTCAATCATCAAAACTAAATCATGCAAACAGAACGCCCAAAATACCGAAATCCAAAATGACGGATACGTGATAATCGAATCACAAAATCACAAATCATAAATACCGTCGTCGGTAGTTCCTCCTTCAAGGTCGAGAAGGAGTCGGTGCAATCCACTGCTAGCAGCGCAGGATATCTACTTGCTTCTTGCTCACGGTCTGGCGTCCTCTGACTCTGGGTCCTTATCTTTCTTGCGGATTTCTTATCTCGCAGTCAATCAGCTCATCGGCCCTGTCAGGCGTGCTAACGGGGACGATTCCGTTCTGGCACTTCTCTGGTCACCTCTCGGTCAATCCTTATGACCACTCGTAAGGCAGCATATCACTGGCGTCGGCCTCTGGCTCTCTGAATGCACGTCACACATCTGATCCTGGGTGCAAACATCATTGCAGCAATGTCCTGGAAGGAATCCTGCTCAAGGTCTCTTCCAATCATGCCTATGCCGATCTGTACAGAGGCTGGCTCTCTTGTACTACCTCTTCTCGCTTGATAGACATCTGTGTCCTCAGCACAACCTTTTCTCGGAAATTGGTCACATTCCAACGTCTCTGTAAGCATATCAGGTCTCTAGTCTCGACAGGAAGTAATGACAGCTCGTCAGCGTCTCACACGAACCTCTGGTTCCACATGTCTCTATCATTGTCCACTATGACGTCACGCCAAGTCACCTTGCACTGCACTGTTCTCGGCCACGGCCAATCTGAAGTCTCTCGCACGGACTCGAAATCGCGTACTCTGTAGCTTCACCATTCTGTAGAAGATGTCAGGCCGAACAGATCCTCGGGAACACGTCCCAAACATCGGAGGGATACTCGTCACTCGTCCGCCCTTGATCAATTCGCAACGCATCTGGATAAGTCCCTTTATTCGATCCTGGTCATCTACCTCGTCGATAATGCCGAACTCTGGCCTGCTGGGTGTGCGCAATATGACCACTCCTGGTCTAGGTCTTCTCATATCGTACTCCAGAAAGGTCCTGTCGAGGCTCCTTTCTCAAATCTCATACCTGCCGAAATGTCCGGAAGTCGTCATCCAATGCTGAAGCTAAAGCTTATTCCGGAACGGCTACATACTTATCGCGCTTCTTTCTGGAAGATCTATCCACATACCACGCCTCGGGGTGCGTATCACATCTCTGATGTCAGCGGAGTGGGACGCCACCTCGTCGAAATATCTTGCGAACTCTTTTCTTCGCTCTGCGTCAATGTCGACTGATTCGGACTCGTCTCATCCTGGCTGCATGTACTATGCTCCAACGGCTATGCTCGCATCTGGAGTCTCCCAAGCAGTGTCCCATCACGATATCCGAAGGATGTCGAACCATCCGATCGACTCGTCAGATCCTCATAATCCCCCAAGAGCTCACATCTCGGGTACAGTTTAATAGCATCGAGTACATGCCACAGCGTCGGTGGTCCAGCCGTAGAAGGGCAAACCCAAGCCTCACTAATGGCGCCGCGGAACCGCCGTAAACCCTAAGGTTCAAAGGCTGTCACACGGTCATTAAGTCGAGCTAGGGTTTCATTCTTCTAGAGGGTCCATAGAATCACCTGCATGTCTTTCCGTATACTTTAAACTTGGAAAATGGGCTCCTGACATTCGATCGTCTCAATCGACTCTCAACGAACCTGCGTGAAATCGTCTCTAGCTGGAAACAATCTATCTGATGACCTCGCATCGGTAACGAACGAACCACATGTCCTAGTCATTCATCCTCAGGTGACTAGCGACTCGCTATCATCTCTCTGAGTATATGCTCACGCTGCAACAGCTCCAATCATCTGGGCGATATCTCATCATTTGCAGCAGCAACTGGTTCATACGCCTGTACGCCGAACAATGCCTCAATCCTCCAGGAAGGGCAATACATAGGCGGTCATCTCTGAATCGGTCTGCTCTAGATCTGAGTAAGATTCTCCACACTGGAATTCTTCAACTCAACTGGGCCCGCTCTGGCGCAAAATCGGACGAATCACCTTCGTCTCTCAAATCGGGTAGACTAGCTATCATCTGTCTCATATCTGCCTGAAAGCTCCGGCAATCTCAGCTCGTAAGCTCCGAAAGCAACATCCTGTCGATCTCAGCAACAGCTGGTCCATCTGTCTGCACGGTAGGCGACATCACAATCTCTAAGGTATGCTGTACATCAACAGTCCTCTTTCAACTGGCAGTTCTAACAATGGCCCGATCATCCGGTGCAAATCCAAGCACTCGCCTCCACCAGAGGTCACAATCAGCAATACTAACTCGAGACATTCCCATGTCACCAGAAAACACAATGGTCGGCCCTCGTACCAAACGAGCTCACACCGGCCGTAACCCTAGCAGCAGCCCAAACTGCGCTCAAACATGGTGACAGGAATCTCAATCGAGGATAAAAAGGGCACATCAGTGACAAGAAGGAAACAACAGATCCAGAGTGGATACATGATCATAGGAAGGAACAGCATCAATGAAGATATGATCATGAACTAATAAAATCGGGGATCTCAAATGGATGTATAATCCTGGATATAAAGAGAATCACTGATCTCAAAAGTACGCACATCCTAAGGTTTCTTAAGCGGAGTGGCGTGTCGTAAGTATGCCGCGGAACATACCAACGGTACGTCACTCTACTTTAGTCACCTATTCCATCAACCAAGGGTCATCCTTGTTAGTTATGTATATGCCCTAGAGGCCATTGTTGTACATTTGATGTATATTATAATGGATGCTTGGTTATATATAGAGAAGACTTTCTTGCTCGTCATGATAGTATGCTATTTGGTTTCACTTTATCTTAACATGTTGACTTGTACTGGTTTACTGTTTTACTCTCACATGTTGATAAAGCCCTTAGGATCTGTACTCGACTACTGGGACTATGATGAGATCATACTAGTGGGGCCGCGGTAGTCGATGAGTACATCCTATAACTGTTCCTAGTCGAGGGTATATCGAGACAGGGCATCGATACACCAGAGTAGACTAGCGTATACGCATCTTGACCCATATGATGGGCGATGGATGATCCCATATCCATCGGTGTTAGACATCAGATATGGTGTACGGGTGCTCAGTAGAGACTGGGTACACTGGACGGACTCGCCGAGAACTCCTAGATGGTGATATACCACACGTCAGATGGCAGTTCTCCGGTGACACTGGTACAGGGTAGTCTGAAGACCCGAGATCGTCATAGAGTCTTGTGTGATTCCCACTGTGCTTTGATTTCCACCTTACCACGTCCAAGAGGGCGTGCAAAACGGTGGCTTTTGGGTACAGTCCCGAATCACATGGAGGCAATGAGCGATAGGAGGGGATTCGTCTCTCCCGGTATAGGGAGTTGATGTTGTGCTGTGTTCGATTGGCTATAACTGGAAGTCCCTGGCCAGGGCTGATATAGAGATTTACTGGTAAGTGTTACTAGTAGTTTTTCAACCCGTTATGAGCCATACATCGACACGACTTATCGGTTACTGGGGTCTGACGTATACCACCCCTAGACTTGATATGCGACATATCAGACGAACAGACCGGACTGTACGGGAGTGTTACTGATCGGATTCACAGGAGAACGCACAGGCTAGCTTGTTGATCTTCTGATCGCTCAATACCTGGGTGGCTGTTACGTTTAGCTGACCGCTTGCAGCTTGTGGGTGTTTGATATGATCATCACCTGCTACCGGCGTATTGACGATTCTTTAGAGTCCTACACAGAGGTTTCTTGGCTCAGGCGAAACAGAGTAGTGGCACATATGTGATATGCGCAGGAGCGAGAATAATGCGATATGGGATACCGTATTAGATTCTCGCGATTTATGGATATGAATCGGGTCATCGGATCAAGTGTTGATTCGATGAATCGGTACATGATATATTAGCCGGTTATATTCGATATAGCCGGATCGTCGGATCAAGTGTTGATTCGATGATTTAATATATAATAATATATATGATATATTATTATATTAACTAATATTGGCTTACTTTATTATTTCATTTTCTCAGTGGATGATACATTGATATATATGAGATATATGTTAATTGTATTATTTTTCTTTTGTTGCAAATATATAATATATATATGATATATATTATTGTGACATGATATGATTAATTGTTAAACATGTTTAAGGATGATTAATTGAGGTTAGGGTTTGATTAGGTTTAGTTGCTTCAAGTTCATTCTAGAAGCAATTTTCTTTTGTCATTTGTAAAGATATTTTGGATGACACATTTTAACTTAACCAAACCCTAACCCTAGTTGTTTCTCTACAAGATCCTAGCCACTCATCCTTGACCATGGTTTTACAATCCAATCATATGTTTTATTCTATTCATCACAAAAGAAAATGAGAAAATCATTATTCTTTTTCCATTATCATCTTCTTCTTCTTCTCTCTTGAAGAAGCTCTCTTGATTTTCTTAAGTGATGATAAAATATGAGAAAATGATATAGAAAGAAAGCAAAATCACTACTCTCTCATCCTCATCTCATCTAGCCCTTGGGATTATGGTGTTCTTCTTTTTAGAGTGAGATAGCTTGAGTTCTTCGAAACCTCGACGTAGATCATCGGAGATTTGGATTATGACGAGCTAGAATGGATCGTTCGAGTCGTGGAGCCTCTCATGAGTCCGGGAGATCGTGGATCGCGGCAAAGGGACTTCTACTCGGAGCTTGTGAAGTGAAGGAGCGGACTACAAAGGTTGTAATCCCTCACACTTAGATAAATGTTATCTATTTACATGTTAAACCCTAATAATCTAGCAAAGATCCCGGCTTTGGGTTGTTCGGCACGTCTAAAATTTAATCCGGGCATGTTTGATGCCTTAAGAACCTTCACAAGAGTGCCTAGGAACCCTACAGTGGTATCAGAGCCTAGCTAGAGCATTAGGCGATGTGTTTACGAAGTTAAAACTCCGATCGAACGCGAAACGACGGAAAAAACCCCTTCTCTGGAAATTTTTTAAAATTTGGGATTTTTCTGAATTAAAAATATGTAAAAAAATCAGCAGGCAATTATAAGAATTACCCTAAAATACGATCCCCTGAATCGATCAAACGGCGGCGGAAGGGCGGCGCAAGCATGGCTTGCGCGGCGCTTCCGCGGCGGGTTGATGAGATGTTGACACGTGGTTTTGATGGTAATTCCCGTAGTTACTTGCTGAGTATTCTGGATATTTTTATTCTGTTCCAGGTGTTTAAAATTCTGGGGTTTGTTTTGTAATAGTAGACTCGATCGGAAATTTTAAATTCGTATTTCTTTCCGGATATTTAGAAACTGTTAAACTGGTTGAACGGATATCATTAACCCACTTTATTCCGGCACGGCAAACTTTCAAGCGTTGAATTTTTATTGGGTTTAAATCTTTCGGAAAATTGTACAAGTTAAGCGGTGGACCCTCTAGAAGACAACAAACCTTAACTCGATTATGTGACCGTCTTGAACTGCCTTTTGAACCTTCGGGTTTGGGGCAGTACGGCGTGCCACATGTGAGGCGTTGGCTTGGCCCTTCTACGGCTGGATCACTGGTACTGTGACATATTCTGGGATTATTTGAACTCCGCTCAAGAGTTGAGCACTTCGGGAAATTTTGGGTGTTTGATTATCTGTTCAAATAGTTTAATACCGTATATTTATCTGGAATGTGATACAATATGTGGAATTCATAGAGTTAGGCATGAAATACGAAGTATGTGATATTTCGGATTTACGATGTCTAAAGTGATTGTGGATTCCAAATATTGTAGTTTTACACTTTCTTTTCTGTGACCGTAAGCGTAGTATGTGGTGTATCGCCGGCTTCGTTGCTATACATCAACGACAATCGGGATACGCATGCTTGCTTACGTTGATGATATGAGATATTATGTGTTGCTGTGATATGTTATATTGGATCGTCGCGATCAGAATAGCCGGGGGTTTTATGTGAGATGAGGGTTTTTATTTTTTTTTTCATTCATGTAAAATTCATTTGTAATGTAATATTCTTTTATTTGGGGCACTTCCTGGTTGCGGTTGCTGTCACCAGTGTATATTATTTACTTTTCCGCATTAGGTAGACCCAAGGAGGGGAGCACAAGTAACCGGGTTCTAGGGTCCAGTGGGAGGCCATCTCGAGGAGTCGAGACCGGGTCTCCTAACCCTAGAATTGGCAGTGTTACTTGCCGCTCTCGTAGGGGTCTTGGGATGTGGGTTTGGCTATTCGTCGCGACCGTGGAATCCGTGTTTTATACAGGCTCGTATTGAAAACACGGACGTCCTAGTATATCCAATATTTCATATATGTTCTTCTGCTGCAATGTTCTGTGATGAGATCATATTACTGCCTGAGACGAATGCTTATACTATATATATGCTGATATATAAATATTACTGCTTTCGTTTCTTCTGTGATGCTTAGGAAGCATAAGCTGATGGGATTTTTATTAATGAGATTAATAAAAGAAAAGAAACCTAAAGATGTTGTAGAATCAAAAACTTTATAAAAGGGGTAGCTACAGTTTTGCTTTGCACAGTGATATATACGATATATCCTGCACCTTATTCGATGAGGAAAGGACAGAGATCCCTTCACCGGGAGTGACTCCTTTAGCGAAACTGGCAGATGCTACAAAACGCGGTTTGTCTTTTGATTGCTTTAAGTGTTTTGCTTTGCACAGCGGTATATATGATATATCCTGCACCTTATTCGATGAGGAAAGGGCCGACGATCCCTTCACCGGGAGTGATCCCTTTAGCGAAACTAAGAAAAGCCTCAAAAACACTCCTTTTCAAAACTTCACTCGATTCTACGACGATATCAAGTTCATTACGCTCAGGGTTTTCTGAAAAACCTGCGTAGCCCTCCGTCATTTCAGATAGATATTATTTAGTATTCGTGCTACGCTTGTTGGCCTGCGTCAAGGCGTAGTGTGCGGTAGCTAACTAATATATATCTGTTTATGCATATGATGCAGATTCGATTAGGGTAGTCGTGCGACTTTGTTGGCCTGCGTCAAGGGTCGTGCGGGTGGGTTTAATTGAATCAAGAAATGACGGGTTGAACTTGACTAGCGCACTATGGTTTTATGGCCTGCGTCAAGGTCATAGGATGCTAGGGGTAAAAGCATTATCGGGAATTTCAACTGTTGAAATTTGCAATGAGATTGCATACCTCCTATGAGATAGTTGGATCCTGATACCCACTGCGAGTAAGAGTTACTCCTGGGAGAGTTTTACACAGGACAATTAGTCATTCAAGTAGGTGTCTAGAAAAGTGTTAACGAGGTTACGCCTCTGGGAAAACGAGGTTTACTTTAATTAGGTCCGTGCGAAAGCACGGGGAACCTCCCTCAAAGTACCGACACTGATCTGGCTGAAAGATTGATGAAGTTGTAAGGTGTAATTAATCCCGGCTAATCTTACCTTTTAGGGTTTTAAGGTAGATTTGATAAAAACAGTAGGAGACATCCTGATTAGATAAGATAATAACCAATCTAATCTTGCAAGAGCATACGCTAAAGTGTTTTCTTCTCTCTCTCTCCAGGTAGCGACCATTTTAGGCCATAATCAAGATAATAATATGGATGTATTGACTGAACCTAATTATTGTACTGAGCAAGGGAACGTTGGACCCGTTCTTTCTTATAAGAGTTATAAGACTGGACAGGAAACAGGAGAATATCTGGATTCTCACGCCGCCCAAAAGAACATGCATGTTGATGCATCTTCTTCGGGTGTGTTTGTTATTGAGAACTGTTTCTCAGTTCACCCTACGTCCTGGGTATTAGATACCGGATCAGGATCCTACATATGCAAACAGTTGCATGGGCTACGTAAAGGTAGAGAACTGGGAAAAGGTGATCATTCCGTTCAAGTAGGGAACGGTGCAAGTATTGTAGCCAAAGCAGTTGGCAAATATCACCTTGTATTACCAAGTCGTAATACACTGATTCTAAATGAATGCTATTATATACCGAACATGATGTGCAACATTATATCAGTTTCTTTATTGAGTAAAGAGGGATATAATTTTGTAGTACAGGATAATGTTATGAACATATTTCTAGATCAAAAGTTGATTGCATCAGGCTCGTTACATAATGGCATATTCATTCTAAATCAGAATACAGTCCTGAATATACAAAACACACACAAGAGGAAAAGTTCAGATGTGAACGAATCGTACTTGTGGCATTGTAGACTTGGTCATATCAATGCGACACGACTGGCTAAGTTACATAGAGATGGTTATTTGAATCCGTTCGAATTATCATCTTATGATACTTGCCATTCATGTCTCAAAGGAAAAATGACCAAAGCTCCGTTTAGTGGACACGGAGAAAGAGTTACCGAACTCTTAGGACTGATACATAGTGATGTATGCGGTCCCATGTCTACGCATGCCAGGAATGGTTCTTCCTACTTCATTACATTCACTGACGATCTCTCTAGATACGGACATGTGTTTCTGATGAAACACAAGTCTGAAGTTTTTGAGAAATTCAGAGAATATAAGCACGAAGTAGAGAACCAAACGGGCAAAAGTATTAAGATTGTTCGATCTGATCGAGGAGGTGAATACTTAAGCGGTGAGTTCATAGATTATCTAAAAGAGAATGGGATTCTCTCTCAGCGTACTCCACCTTATACACCGCAGCACAATGGTGTATCTGAGCGGAGGAATCGCACCCTATTAGATATGGTGCGCTCTATGATGAGTACAGCTGAGTTACCTATTTCCTTCTGGGGGTATGCACTGGAGACAGCTGCAGACCTATTGAATATGGTTCCCACCAAATCTGTGCCAACCACTCCATATGAGATATGGAAAGGAAAGAGACCATATCTTAATTATGTTAGGATATGGGGTTGTCCGGCATATGTGAAAACACAAAATCCGGACAAACTCGGCGCAAGGTCTATTCTGTGCAAGTTTGTTGGATATCCCAAACATTCGCGCGGGTATATCTTCTACCATACCGAAGAACAAAAGGTGTTTGTTTCTCGGCACGCCACCTTTTTAGAAAAGGAATTTCTTGAAAAAGAAATTAGTGGCAAAGAGGTAGAGCTGGAAGAGGTTCCAGCACCACAGACTACAACAGATGATTTAGTGGAACCAGAGGATTCAGTAGTACCAGACGAACCCCAGCCTCTCCACCGATCTAGTAGGGTTTCTCGTCCACCTGAGAGATACTACGGTTTTCTCATTGATGGTGGAAGCGAGGATTGCATCATGGATGATGATGAACCAACTAGTTTCGAGCAGGCCATCACGAGTGGTGACTCTGTGAAATGGCTGGATGCAATGCGATCTGAGATGGAATCCATGTACACCAACAAAGTATGGACTTTGGAAAATGCTCCTGAAGGGGTAAAACCCATTGGGAGCAAGTGGATCTTTAAAAAGAAATTTGGTGTAGATGGAAAAGTTGAGACTTTCAAAGCTAGACTTGCAGCAAAGGGTTTTCGTCAACGTCCAGGTGTGGATTATGACGAAACCTTTTCTCCAGTGGCTATGCTTAAGTCCATCCGGATCTTACTTGCCATTGCTGCATACCATGATTACGAAATCTGGCAAATGGATGTTAAGACCGCCTTTCTAAACGGTGATTTAGAAGAGTGCGTGTACATGACTCAGCCAGAGGGCTTCGTAGATAGTGGGAGCAGCGGAAAGGTGTGCAAACTGCTTAAATCCATTTATGGGTTGAAGCAAGCATCGCGGAGTTGGAACATCTGTTTTGATGTTGTAGTCAAAGAGTTTGACTTCATCAAAAATATAGATGAACCTTGTATCTATAAGAAGGTGGCAGAGGGTAAGGTAGTCTTCCTCGTATTGTACGTGGATGACATACTCTTGATAGGAAATGATATTCCTATGCTGCAATCAGTCAAGCTCTTCTTATCACAGAGATTCTCAATGAAAGATCTAGGTGATGCCTCCTGCATATTGGGAATCATGATCTATAGAGATAGATCTAAAAGGATACTGGGATTGTCCCAATCCAGGTACATTGACACCATACTAAAGAGGTTTAGTATGGAAGAATCCAAACGTGGGAATCAGCCCACGATATCTGGACTCACTCTCTCCAAAGAGATGTCTCCCAAGACTGATTTGGAGAGAGCTCGCATGCAAGGGATACCCTATGCTTCGGCAGTAGGCTCTATCATGTATGCGATGCTATGTACCAGACCCGATGTAGCATACTCACTAAGTGTAGTGAGTCGGTATCAAGCAGATCCTGGAGAGAGTCATTGGACAGCAGTGAAGAACATTCTCAAGTACTTACGAAGGACTAAGGAGATGTTCTTGGTGTATGGTAACGGAGAACTCCAGGTGGAGTCCTTTACCGATTCCAGCTTCCAAAGTGATAAGGACGACTCTAAGTCGCATTCGGGTTTTGTCTTCACCCTCAATGGAGGGGAGGTATGTTGGAAGAGTTCCAAACAGGATACCGTTGCGGACTCAACGATGGAGGCTGAATACATCGCTGCCAACGATGCTGCCAAAGAAGCTGTCTGGATCAAGAAGTTCATTAGTGAACTTGGTGTGGTTCCATCCATTGAGCATCCAATACCTCTGTATTGCGATAACAATGGAGCTATGGCGTTAGCCAAGGAACCCAGGTCCCATCAGAAGTCCAGACATATTCTGAGGCGGTATCACCTGATCAGGGAGAAGTTGATCGCCGGGAGATCGAGGTCAGGAGAGTAGATACGAAGGACAACACTGCGGATCCATTCACGAAGGCTATTCCCCAGATACAGTTTGAGAGATTATTCGGGATGCTAGGTATGAGATACTACAGCAGCTGGCCTTAGTGCAAGTGGGAGATTGTTAGTTATGTATATGCCCTAGAGGCCATTGTTGTACATTTGATGTATATTATAATGGATGCTTGGTTATATATAGAGAAGACTTTCTTGCTCGTCATGATAGTATGCTATTTGGTTTCACTTTATCTTAACATGTTGACTTGTACTGGTTTACTGTTTTACTCTCACATGTTGATAAAGCCCTTAGGATCTGTACTCGACTACTGGGAATATGATGAGATCATACTAGTGGGGCCGCGGTAGTCGATGAGTACATCCTATAACTGTTCCTAGTCGAGGGTATATCGAGACAGGGCATCGATACACCAGAGTAGACTAGCGTATACGCATCTTGACCCATATGATGGGCGATGGATGATCCCATATCCATCGGTGTTAGACATCAGAGATGGTGTACGGGTGCTCAGTAGAGACTGGGTACACTGGACGGACTCGTCGAGAACTCCCAGATGGTGATATACCACACGTCAGATGGCAGTTCTCCGGTGACACTGGTACAGGGTAGTCTGAAGACCCGAGATCGTCATAGAGTCTTGTGTGATTCCCACTGTGCTTTGATTTCCACCTTACCACGTCCAAGAGGGCGTGCAAAACGGTGGCTTTTGGGTACAGTCCCGAATCACATGGAGGCAATGAGCGATAGGAGGGGATTCGTCTCTCCCGGTATAGGGAGTTGATGTTGTGCTGTGTTCGATTGGCTATAACTGGAAGTCCCTGGCCAGGGCTGATATAGAGATTTACTGGTAAGTGTTACTAGTAGTTTCTCGACCCGTTATGAGCCATACATCGACACGACTTATCGGTTACTGGGGTCTGACGTATACCACCCCTAGACTTGATATGCGACATATCAGACGAACAGACCGGACTGTACGGGAGTGTTACTGATCGGATTCACAGGAGAATGCACAGGCTAGCTTGTTGATCTTCTGATCGCTCAATACCTGGGTGGCTGTTACGTTTAGCTGACCGCTTGCAGCTTGTGGGTGTTTGATATGATCATCACCAGCTACCGGCGTATTGACGATTCTTTAGAGTCCTACACAGAGGTTTCTTGGCTCAGACGAAACAGAGTAGTGGCACATATGTGATATGCGCAGGAGCGAGAATAATGCGATATGGGATACCGTATTAGATTCTCACGATTTATGGCTATGAATCGGGTCATTGGATCAAGTGTTGATTCGATGAATCGGTACATGATATATTAGCCGGTTATATTCGATATAGCCGGATCGTCGGATCAAGTGTTGATTCGATGATTTAATATATAATAATATATATGATATATTATTATATTAACTAATATTGGCTTACTTTATTATTTCATTTTCTCAGTGGATGATACATTGATATATATGCGATATATGTTAATTGTATTATTTTTCTTTTGTTGCAAATATATAATATATATATGATATATATTATTGTGACATGATATGATTAATTGTTAAACATGTTTAAGGATGATTAATTGAGGTTAGGGTTTGATTGGGTTTAGTTGCTTCAAGTTCATTCTAGAAGCAATTTTCTTTTGTCATTTGTAAAGATATTTTGGATGACACATTTTAACTTAACCAAACCCTAACCCTAGTTGTTTCTCTACAAGATCCTAGCCACTCATCCTTGACCATGGTTTTACAATTCAATCATATGTTTTATTCTATTCATCACAAAAGAAAATGAGAAAATCATTATTCTTTTTCCATTATCATCTTCTTCTTCTTCTCTCTTGAAGAAGCTCTCTTGATTTTCTTAAGTGATGATAAAATATGAGAAAATGATATAGAAAGAAAGCAAAATCACTACTCTCTCATCCTCATCTCATCTAGCCCTTGGGATTAGGGTGTTCTTCTTTTTAGAGTGAGATAGCTTGAGTTCTTCGAAACCTCGACGTAGATCATCGGAGATTTGGATTATGACGAGCTAGAATGGATCGTTCGAGTCGTGGAGCCTCTCATGAGTCCGGGAGATCGTGGATCGCGGCAAAGGGACTTCTACTCGGAGCTTGTGAAGTGAAGGAGCGGACTACAAAGGTTGTAATCCCTCACACTTAGATAAATGTTATCTATTTACATGTTAAACCCTAATAATCTAGCAAAGATCCCGGCTTTGGGTTGTTCGGCACGTCTAAAATTTAATCCGGGCATGTTTGATGCCTTAAGAACCTTCACAAGAGTGCCTAGGAACCCTACAATCCTAATACGACGAAAGCTAGGGTCTAATACCCCCCTCGACCAAGTCTAAGTCCCGTAAGGTCAAGCCGAAGTTCCGTATATATATAAACGCCCTAGGCTCCACATAGTCAAACTTAGACTCGAACAAAGGTCAACCTAGCGCTTTGATACCAACTTTGTCACGACCCAAAGTTTGGCCCGTGACCGGCACTTAACCACGTAACGTCTACAGGCGTAACGCGACTAAGTAAGCCGAAAACCCAGAAATCTAAAACCCTTTTTGAGAATAAGTAAAGAACTACATGTTTAAAAATCAAGGTTTTTAAATAACTAAGCCGAATGTGCATTTTAAAAACAGTACAATCTTTTCCAGAAATTTCGGCAGAGTTTCTTTTGTAAAAATGGCCCCGAATGGGGTAAAACAAGAATAACAATATATATGCAATGATAAAGGCATCCCCAAGCGGGAGCTAGCTCTTCGTCAATAGACGGTCACAACCACACATGCAACAATAATATACAACGCCAAGTGGCGAGGATCAAACCCAAAAGAAAGCTCAAGCAACAAGAAACCGCAATACTACTAAGCGCGACTCTAAGGTCGAATAATACATCACTAAAGTCTAGGTCTGAAACAATATACATATTTTGGTTGATGGAAATTCTAGATACAATGAATAAAATGAATACAAGGGTGGTTCTCGATGCGAAAGAATCCACCTACCAAAAGCAAGCCACCCGCAAGAAAGTAGTGTGCCAGAAATGCCGCAATGAAACCTGTACGGCAGAACCTGCAAGAACTGTGGCACAACGGGGGTGAGTTGCCAACTCGTGAATAGAAACATCTACAAGCAGAAACCGAATGCAAGACATAAACCTAAGTCAACAATCAGTAATAATCCACAAGAGTACATCTGAGTGTGATAAGGTGGCAAGGTAACATCTAAATATGTATGTGGTGCCAAGTACTCAGGTAATAACATGTCATGAATGTAAGGTATGCTGTATGAAGTAAATATGATGAAGTATCAAATGATATCAATACACATATATTAGCGTCCCATACCACTAATATTGGTGTAAGGGTATATATAACAGCGCCCTCATACCCTGTTATATATACAAATGAAGTATGATAAGTGTAAATCCAGTCTGTATATGATCCATGTCTGTATATGATCCATGTCTGTATATGATCTATGTCCGTATATGATCCATGTCTATATATGATCCATATCTGTATATGATCTATGTCTGTATATGATCTATGTCCGTATATACGTGGAACCCGTCCACCCGTCACCCAATGACAATAAGCAGCATGTATGCAATATGAGGATATAAACAACATCATGGTAAAACATCATGAAACCCGTGCCAAGCATCGACACGTAAATCCTCATCCATATGGGGCTCCGTCTGCGGTATCGGCCCTCGGCCCCGGCAGTACGAGTCAACCCATGTCCATCTCTGGGCTCCGTCTGCGGTATCGGCCCTCGGCCCCGGCAGTACGGGTCAGCCCATATCCATCTCTGGGCTCCGGTCGGAATCCTCCAGATATCCGCCGAGCTCAAATACAATCACCGGTAGGTAGTAGTCCCTCTGCCGGGCTCACCGTCTATCACACAGCGAAACCGTTCTCGCCCCGGGGTACCATACCGGGCCCACCATGTACCCGTAATCGGCCTCAACCGCCTCCTCGATTCGGGTTTTTATATATCACTCTAGCACCGAGAAAACACATGGTGGACGCACCGAAATATCATATCAAGGGAACCGGGTTTTTAAATGATTACATATTTGAAATAGCCACGATTCCCAAATCCAGAAATCACATATAATCCAAACCAAAATGTAAGTCACTAATCTGATATGATATGTGCGTCAAACATAATATCATGTCAAGTCACTTATAGATGAGCTACAATATAATGATCAGGTGTGATATAAACATCAATGTGAGTATCAAGTCATGTCACATATAAACGAGCTATAATATAATGATCAGGTGTGATATAAGCATCAATGTGAGTATCAAATCATGTCACATATAAACGAGCTATAATATAATGATCAGGTGTGATATAAGCATCAATGTGAGTATCAAGTCATGTCACATATAAACGAGCTATAATATAATGATCAGGTGTGATATAAGCATCAATGTGAGTATCAAGTCATGTCACATATAAATGAGCTACAATATGATGATCAGGTGTGATATAAGCATCAACGTGAGTATCAAGTCATGTCACATATAAATGAGCTACAATATAATGATCAGATGTGACATATGTATCAGGTATGAATATCAAGTCAAAATCATATATGTTTGTGTACAGGTCTATGTGTACAATATGCCATGCGGAAATCATACCATGAATGCAGCAGTACTACAGTGTAGTGACATAGCAATTATCGATGATGAAGTGTGTGAGTCGGCAATCAGTGTACGTGGAACATACGCATCATCGATAATGGTGCTGGTGTCCTAACAGCATGATGGCAATATAACAATAAGCACAAGTAATGCCATGCAAATAGTATAAACAGGTGCAATCGAAATGAGCAACGCAACAGTGAAGAATCTAACTCAAAAGCTATATCATGCAACCTTGCCTTTTGAAATAAGACGAATCGGGGTCTTTGGTAAAACAAGGGCTACGGTGTTTAGAAAATAGACTCTACACATTTGAAAATATCCGTAGAATCCCCTTTTTCCAATCTTGCAATATTCCCGATTCGTTAGTTTTGAAATAGGTATGACTCTGGTCTAATCTAACATCTACTATGCAACTACTGATCTAAGTATCATGCAAGTCTGGAGGGGTATGGAAACCGCCTAAATCTGAGTCGATACATATATAAAGGTATATAGTCGGTGATCTCGCCTCAATGTCATATCATAAGATATCCTCGAGTTATGAGTGCGGATCTATCATCAATATCGGCTCGTACGGTAATCATCGTACGGCATCCCAATAGCTGGGTAGGGGTCAATGTCACACTATCTCATCACATATCAGGTATCACTATCGTCAGATCATATAGCCTGGGGTACTACTCTATGTCTAGCACCAAACGATACCATCAGTGAAGTATGCATGCGGGGGTAAACACATATCCCAAGCCCGCAAGAAACCACAAGTCATATCCCACAATGAATCGTATCCAATCACCGATCTCACGTCATCAAGCCCACATCATCGACTCATTACCAACGTCATCCCATATCATCAAACGCCGTGTAAGTACAAGTAATATGCAAGGGTGTGTGTGTAGGTGTAATTCTACCCTAGGTTCGCGACTATGAACTACACTAGTCACTTCTACCCTACACTATCCACAATACTTCTAACACAAAGCTACAACACACTAAAACTATCACACATCTACTATATATATTATACTAACTACGGACTGCGGGGGTGCTATACGCCATCCACCCGACTTCCCCCTGTAGATATAATCTACTCACCTTGCTTCTCATTTGCGGACATCACCACGCATTTGCTCGTCGTCCCGAAGTCTTCATGGGTACCTACACATCAACATATCGTGTATGCGCATTAAAACCAAATCCAAGCTAAAACGGCGCATGAAATCCAAAACGATATGATAAGGGGGCCTATAGGTGAGAACCTATGGCACGCCTTCAAAACCATCAATAAATTCTCTATATCGTCGTATAAACGCCAAATAGTCGAGGCAAAACGAAACACACCAATGCAGAAATGAAAATACGGAATACGGAAACTAAAGTCCAAAACAGCAACTCATGAAATGTGTCCCAGATTCTACCCTAGATCAGTTTATACAAATCTATATATACCAGGGGCCTAAACTAACAATGTAGGAGCTACAGAACGAAAACGATACAAAAAGGTGGGACCCAGGCCGCAATTGGCGGCCAAAAGGGGAGAATTGGCGGCCGGGAAAGGAAGTTGGGGGCTAGGGTTTTGGGTGTTGCCTCTATTGTGCCTGCACATCTCACTGTCCACTCAATATTATTTTAGGGTCCTCGGGGTGATAGCAGATTCAAGTTAACCTGCACAGATTACACAATTTCCCCGATATCGGTTTCTAAAATCCGTATTTCTGGTTCTAGCTTCAGGTTTTGGGTTCCAATTCATGCACTAGGGTGTTTACAAGTCCTCTACTGAGCTCAATTTCACATTACAATTCAAGTTTCTCTCAAACCCTAACTAGGTTTTCATCAAGTCCATAATATCACACAATATCGATATAATCTTAACATGGGGTTATAGGAAAGGCTATAATTGAGCTAATGGTTCAGAAATTACCTCACTTGGCAACTCAAGAACTTTCTTGAGTTGCCCTCTAGTGGCCAAATCCACGCTTTCTTGGTCCATCTTGCAGATCTCGAGCTCGTGCACATTTTTAATGAAACGGACATGAGGTTTTGGGGTTGTTTTTGAGATGAAAAGAGGGATTGAAGAGGGGGAGAATGATGAGGAAGAGGCAGCAGCAGCAAGGGGAAGAAGTGGGAGGGAAAAATGAAAGGAAAACAATGGCTAAGGGTATAAGTCAAAGTCCCATGCCTCTCTCTCTCACCTACCCTCATTCTATATTCTTTTCTTTTCTTTTCCATTTTTCTTTTAAATCCCTAAACCTTCTCACACCAATAGTGAACCCCAAATATCATGAAAGAAAAATGCATAAGTGTGAGAAAATGTGATATGTGCAAGTTTTGCACAAAATTGCCAAAAAACCCGATTAGTGATTTTAATCGCGATTAGCGCTAAATTAATGTCAAACTAATCAAAAAAACTTTAAAATGTCATAATTCACTAATTTACCCTATTTTAGAATTTTCCATAATTTTTCATAATTTTTCTAACATTTTTCCTATTTATTTGCATTTAATATTAAAATAATCAATAAAATAATATTAAATTATAAAAATTCCCAAAATTAATATTTTATACTTTTGAAAATGTTACAATTTTAGTCTCATTATCGAAAACTCTTTTCAATATCAAGTCATGCAATTCAACAAGATTCCCGACGTCCTGATCGAATGCTCGTCGCAAACTTTAGTAGACGGCCGCACCCCCGATACCGCCGACGAAATGCACCAAGGCGGAACACCGCTACCGGGAGCACCCGAACGGATGCTTTCGGCGACGGGGTTCTCCTACAGTCACTTGGTCGGGGCTATGGAGTGAGGCTGTCTATTAAGTTTACCCGGCGAGTATCCGCGTACGCTACGTGATTGCGACGTACTTTTGACCACATCAAAATTCCGTGGCAACCGATCATCTGAGACTAAACTGCTATGTTTATAATATTCAAATTAGTTATCTCATAACTACCTAAGGATTCCAATTATTGTATCACATTCCAGATAAATAGAAAAAGTTAAACTTTCAGATCGAATTGTCAAGTACCCAAGATTTCCCCAATATATCTCAACACGTGAAATCAGTTTAAAAACATCCATCACATGACACAGTACCAATGGTCCAGCCGTAGAAGGGTCAAGCCAACGCCTCACATGTGGCACGCCGTACTTCCCCAAACCTTAAGGTTCAAAAGGCAGTTCAAGACGGTCACATAATCGAGTTAAGGTTTGTTGTCTTCTAGAGGGTCCACCGAGTTACTTGCATGACTTAGAACGTTCTTAAACACGAGAAAAATCCAACTTTTGAAAAATTTTCCGACAGGGGAAAAAGTGAGTTATTGATATCCGTTCGAACTTTTTAACAGTTTCTAAAATTTATCCGGAAAACACACATAGACAAAATCTGATAATCCGATCGAATCATCGAATCCCCAAAACAACCCCAGAAAACTCAACTGTAGAATAAATATTAAAAATTCCAGAAAATTCAGCACTGTGTAATAGGAGTTACTGTGCAAACTTGAGTGGGTGACGTCATCATACTGCCGCGGAACCGCCGCAGAAGCCATGCTTCTGCCGCGGTTCTGCCGCACTTTGGAGGAATTGGGTGATCGTGTTTCACAGTAATTCTTAGAAAGTCCTGCTGAATTTTCTGCATATTTTTAATTTTGAAAATTCCACAATTTTCAAAAAAGGACAGAGAGCAATTTGGATTCGGGGTTTCGGGTTCGATCGGACTTCAAACTCCGTCTAGACTTCGCCTAAAGCTCTAGCTTGGCTCTGATACCACTGTAGGGTTGCTAGGCACGCGCACAAGGGTCTACGAGGCATCAACCATGCCCGATTAAAAAATTAGCCGTGCCGAACAACCCGAATACGGAACTTTAAACTAGAGATTAGGCGAAAACAAGCATGCTAAACATTTTAACACTAAGTGAGAGGGATTACAACCTTTGTAGATCCGGTCCTTCACTTCATATGCTCCGTGTTGTGGTCCCTTCACTGCGATCATCGGGATCCGGACTCTCGAGAGGTTCCACGAAGAGAAAGACGCAACCTTTGCTTCCGATCTTCGATACTAAGATGATCTACCTTGAAGTTTCTTTAACACAAGCTAACACTCATGAAATGATGTGAACACCCTCATCTAAATGGGAAGGGAAGATGAGGATGATGAAGTAGGATTTTTGCTCTCTTTATTTATCTTTTTCTCATATTTATCCATCACAAAAATCAAAGCAAGAAACCATTTCAAGCAAAGAAGAAGATGGAAGAAGATGAACAATATTGATAATCCTTTTGTGATGAATAGGAAAAGGATGTTAGTGTTTATGCCCTAGAAGGCCATTACTGTATCATACTAGTTTGTATATTACTTAATGGAAGGTTGGGATATTCACATGTATATAACAGTCTTGCTAAACATGGTAGTATGCTACTTGGTTTTTCTATCTTAATATGTGAGTGTACGTATTGATAGAGCTCTTAGGATCTTGCTTGTCTACCAGCGTTGTGATGGCAGTCACACTAGTGGGGGCTGGGTAGTCTATAAGCACATCCTTATTCTGGTCCCTGGTCGTTGGATTATCGAGACAGAGCATCGATACTCCGGAGTAGACTGGTGTGTACGCTTCTCATCCCAGTTGGGGAGATGGTCTGTCCCACAGCCGTCAGTATGTCATACTGGAGATAGTATACAGGTGCTCGTTAGGTTATGGGTACACCGGACAGGACTCACAGGGAACTGTTGGTTGGTTTTATACCAGTCGTCAGTGAACAGTTCCCAGGTGACATGAGTACAGCATAGTCCGCAGACTTGACACTGCTACTTCGCCTCGAGTGTGTCCCACTGTTCTTAGATTGCTACCCTACCACGGCTCAAAGGAGTCGTGCAAACAGGTAGCAGTTGGGTGCAGTCCCGAGCACTTGGAGGCAGTGGCGGTTAGACAGGATTCGTCCCTCCCGGTATTGGGAGTAGATATCGCACTGTGTCAGAGATCCATTACGCAAAGTCCCTGGCCAGGGCAAGCGAGATTTGCTGGTAGGTTCCAGTAGTTTCTCAGGGTGTAATGGGCTTCCCTCCGACACGACTTATACCGCTATTAGGGGACTGACGCTTGCCGCCCCCTAGGCCCGATATGCGATAGTCTTGGACGAACGGACCGGACTGTATGGAGATTGTCACATCAGACTCAGTAGGAGTTCGGATGGGTTTCCTCATCGGCCTTCTTATCGACAACTACCTGGGGACCGTTACGTACAGCTAGTGCCGCTTGCGGTCTGTGGTTAAACCCACTGCCAGCATAGTAGTCGAGTCTCTAGAGTCCCACACAGAGAGTTTCCTATTCCAGGCGAAACGATATAGAGGTCGTATGGTTTTACGACAAGGGTTCGGACGCATACGTGCGTTTACGCGCGTACGACTTTCGGACAGTTTTTACCAGTCGGCTTTGGTTTAAGCCAGTTACTGGTATCCGGTTATTGGATTTTTACAGTCTAAAGTTTTTCCGTATTTTTGCGGATTGGAGGGGCGTTCTCGTAATTGTGCGAGAAGCTTCTAGAAGATGGTGACTAAGGAGGTTTAGATGGCATATACTTTGGATAAGATTTGTGAGTCATGAGAGTGATTCATCATTGTCATTATTGCACCATAAATGATTAATGACTCATGCTAATGAATCACCACTTAACATTTATGAAGCATGCTTATTTATCACATTTATTCATTTATTCTTTAATGAAAATGCTTCATAATATGTTATGATACTCACAATCTCATCTCATAATTATTCTCACATTCTCTCTCCTCAAGCTCTCATCTTCAAAAGACTAATCCTTACACCTCATGAGTTGAGATCAAAGGATTAGAAAGACTAATCAATCCATAACCATCACTCTATTTCATTCTATCTTCTTTGATTAGCAATCCAAGAAGATTAGTTACCTCAAGTTAGAGGTTTAGTTTGGAGTTTTGCTCTCGGGTGGATCGTCTACTACCTAGAGAAGGCCGAGGAGAACAAGAAGATCGTAAAGACGAAGGACTGGTTTCATTAGGTATAATCCCTAAACACAATAGTTAAGAAACACTTTGTGTTTGGTTATTTATAGTTTAGCTTCGATTCAAGCGGTTAGTCGATGTTCGTTCACTAAACAAGTTCGTTTTTGAAAATTCCGCCTCCCCACAAGTATTGGGGTGTACTACATTGACTTACAGTGATATCAGAGCCTCGCTAAACAATAAATAACTTGATTGCAAATTTGTACGAATTTCGAACGGAAAAACGAAGCCGGAAAACCCTAAAACTGTCAAGTTTCTGTCGAATTTAAAATGATGTCCAAAAATTTTTCAGGTGAGTTCAGAAAGCTTGAGATGACACCAGTAGAACACACAAAAAATTTGGTCCCCTGAATCGCCTACGGCGCCGCGGATCCGCGGCTGATAGCACCTATCCGCCGCGCTTCCGCCGCCGATTAGACGATCCAGGGACTCATTTTTCTGGTGATTGTTCTCTGTAATATTTGGGATTTTCTGGTATATTTTTATTTTGCTTAGGTTTCAGTTTAACAGAGCAGTTTTTGGAGCAATATTAAAGATGTTTAATCGATCGAAATTGTACAGTATTTGCATATTGGATTATATCTGTGATTGAAAAATGTGTTCGTAAACCTCCCCTAACTGCTAGTATGTCAGTTGGCAGGGGGTTGCACATTTCTGAAATGGTTTTATCTGTTTGTGCATATGAACTGTAATTGGACTGTTGTGGTGTATAGCCGGGGTTTAGCAATGGGTTATTATTTAATTCATTTATTGTAAATGTAATTTGTTGTAATATTATTTTGCGGGGCACATCCAGGTTGCGGTTGTAGCCACCGATGTATTATTTCATTTTACTGTTTTTGCTCCTAGGACTGACCCAAAGTGGGGTACACAAACTGCCGGGTGGGTAGTTTGCCGTACCCGTAGGGGTCGAGGGTGGGGTAATGTCTATTCATCACAACTGTGTAATCTGTCTTTTCTTGCAGGCTCAAAAGAAATACAGATTGCTTGCAAATCCAATTAAGTTCATCTGTGTTCTGGAATGTATATCATTGCGTCAGACGAATGTAAAATATCTATATTTATGATAGTTATTTAGACGTCACTTATGTTTTACACCCGCACTAGCCCAGCCCCCGCTCTGTCGTTAGTTAAGTAACCTAACGGGTGATGACGGGACCCCGTGGCGAATGCGGATGGCATAAGAGGACGTTGTATTTTCGTTGTTTCTGCAATGATAGGTTAATGATGGGACGCATTATCTATAATGCAAAGAAAATAAACCAAAGTTTTAATCGCTGGAACAATTTAAAAAGAAACCACTCGGTTATTTTTAAAACAGATGTTTTAAATGCGGAGATTTAACCACTCCTTTTAAAAGCTATCAGGTTCCTTCGGTTATATCAAGTTCACTACGTTCACGGTTTCGCCAAAACCAGTCGTAGCCCTCCGTCATTTCTTATGGATGGTCAGTAGTATTCAAGCTATGCTTGTTGGCTTTCGTCAAGGCATAGTGTTTGGTAGCTGCTGGGGTATTCATTTGTTGCATAGATAGATGAGTTGGTTTGGGACAGTCGTATAACCTTGTTGGCTTTCGTCAAGGGTATATACGGGTGGGTTCAAATTAACAAGATAATGATGGGCAGAACTTGACATGTGTTTTATGATTTGTTGGCTTTCGTCAAGGTCATAAGAACATGGGGCAAAAATGTATATCGGGAATTTCTAAAGAAACTGAAATTTGCAAAGAGATGCATACCATTTTGAGTTTGATGAATGTTGGTAGCATTCCTACAACATTATCAGACGATGATATTTGGATCCCGATCCTACTGTGAGTATATGATACTTATCAGGATATTCGTCACTTAACGATCAATGCTATAAACCTAGTAGGTGTCCAGAAAGGTGTCAGCGGGGTTACGCCCCCAGAGAAAAGAGGTTATTTAATTAAGGAACTTCGCGAAAGCGTTGGAAAACCTCCCTCGAAGTATCGACACTAGCCTGGCTGAACGGTTAAGCAAGTATTGTACGGTGAGAATAGTCCTGGCTAATTCTTCTTTTATGGTTTGAGGAAGGATTCGAGAAACAGTCGGAGCCATCCAGTTTAGATAAATTAAAAACCAATCTAAACTTGCAAGAGCATCATGCTAAAGTGTTTTCTTCTCTCTCTCTCTCATTGCAGCGACCTTGTGACCATGACTAGGTTACATCTAGATAACAAGATGACTGAATCTAACTTATTTGACTGGCAAAGGTCTGTCCAGATGACCATTGCCTATGACAAGCTGGACCACCCTATTACTACTCAAGATCCCACCGTCCCAGGTCCAGTTTCCACCGTCACGGATATGGATATCCGTCAGACAAAGGAAAAGAATAAAGCGAAAGCCAAGTGCCTCGTGTTGGCTTCAGTTGATGGTAGATACCAGAAGCAGCACGAGAAGATGGACTTTGGTTCCATCTTTCTCCATAACAAAGATTTATATGGAGAGCAATCTCATATCGCAAGATATGAGGCCTCGAACGAATTGATTCAAGCGAGGTCGGCTGACGGGTCATCTGTAAGGGACGACGTCCTTACGATGACTAGCTATATTGATGAGCTCAAGGACCTGGAGACCACGTTGGGAAACAGGTCATATACTGACTTATTTCCACAGTCCCTACCCTCTACTTACACCCTGAAAGAAACCAGGGAGACACAAGCTCTGCTTAATAGGGGACCTTCTTCCTCTTCATCCAAGGCGAAAGCAAAGGGTGAAAAGAAGAAGACCTCTACAAAGCCGATATACGGTGTCAGCAAAGTAGGAGGAAAGGGAAGAGAAACAATTTCGGGACTTGGTATAGGTAAGGAGGGATATTCCTATTGTTATGGGAATGGACATTGGCAGAAGGATTGCAGGGCTTTGGAAGCCAGTAGCCAGGATTCGAAGCATGTTGTGGCTTCAGCCTCAAGTGTGTTTGTAATTGAGAACTGTTTGTCAATTAACTCTACTTCCTGGGTACTAGATACCGGAGCAGGATCTCAAATCTGTAATTCGTTACATGCTTTGAGAAACCGTAAAGTTATAAGGATAGGTGATTTGTCTCTCAGAGTTGCAAACGGAATGAGCGTGGATGCTGAATCCGTGGGAGAATATCGCCTGGGTTTGACAAGTGGGAAGATATTGATTCTACGTAACTGTCTGTATGTACCTAGTTTGACTTGTAATATCATATCAGTGTCCTCACTTTCAAGAGAGGGATATGACTTTACATTCGTAAGCGATGTAGTTCACATCCACCTAAATCAAGTTCTGATTGGGTCCGGTACATTAGATGACGGTATATACGTATTGAATCAAGCTCAGGTTTTCAATGTCCAGAACACACTTAAAGGAAAGTCTCCAGAAGTGAATCAGGCTTTCTTATGGCATTGTAGACTAGGTCACATCAATGAAACACGGTTAACAAAGTTACATAGAGAAGGATATTTGAATCCGTTCGAATATCAATCTTATGCCACTTGTGAATCTTGTCTCATGGGAAAGATGACAAAGACTCCGTTTTCTGGACACGGAGTAAGAGCGAGCGAGCTTTTAGGACTCGTACACAGTTACGTATGCGGTCCAATGTCTACACATGTGCGAGGTGGTTATTCCTACTTCATTACTTTTACGGATGATTTCTCTAGGTATGGACATATCTTCTTGATGAAGCATAAATCTGAGGCCTTTGAGAAATTCCAAGAATACAAGAATGAAGTGGAAAACCAAACAGGCAAAAGTATTAAGACACTGAGATCTGATCGAGGTGGTGAATACTTAAGTGCCGAGTTCCTGGGTTACTTAAAAGAGAAAGGGATTCTCTCTCAGCTTACTCCTCCATACACACCACAACACAACGGTGTATCGGAAAGGAGGAATCGAACCCTATTAAATATGGTTCGTTCCATGATGAGTAAGGCTGAGTTACCGCGATCATTCTGGGGTTATGCGCTAGAATCAGCGGCATATCTTTTGAACAAGGTTCCAACCAAGACTGTGTCTACCACGCCATATCAGATGTGGAGTGGGAAGAAACCCCATCTTCAGTACCTGAAGACATGGGGATGTCCAGCTTTTGTAAAAAAGCAGCATCCGGACAAGCTCGAGGTACGCTCAGTAGAGTGTAAGTTTGTGGGATATCCAAAGAATTCCATGGGATATTGCTTCTACTATGCAGAGGAACAAAAGGTTTTTGTCTCTCGTCATGCCCGCTTCTTAGAAACTGAATTTTTAGAAAATCAGAAGAGTGGGAGCGCAGTAGAACTGGAAGAAATTCCAGAACCACAAGCTGTTACTGAAAGCTTGGTAGAACAAGATGTTTCAGAAGAAAGGGACATACCAGCGCCTATCCGCAAAAGTAGTAGGCAATCTCATCCGCCCGAGAGATACTACGGTTTTCTCATAGACGGGGATAGAGAAGACTGCGTCATTGATAATGACGACCCTACTAGCTTCCAGCAAGCCATTCAGAGCGGTGACTCGGTAAAATGGCTGGATGCAATGCGGACCGAAATGGAGTCCATGTACACTAACAAAGTATGGACTTTGGACACTGCTCCAGATGGGGTGAAACCCGTAGGATGCAAGTGGATCTTCAGAAAGAAGATTGGTGTAGATGGACAGGTTGAAACCTATCAGGCTAGACATGTTGCAAAGGGTTTCCGTCAAAGACCTGGTTTGGACTATGACGAAACTTTTTCTCCTGTGGCTATGCTGAAATCCATTCGGGTCCTTCTTGCTATTGCTGCCTTCCACGATTATGAAATCTGGCAGATGGACGTAAAGACGGCATTTCTAAATGGAAATTTAGAAGAGAGCGTCTATATGGATCAGCCAGAGGGATTCATTCAGAGTGGGAGCAGCGGTAAAGTATGCAAGCTGCTTAAATCCATTTATGGACTAAAGCAGGCATCGCGGAGTTGGAACATCTGTTTTGATGATACTGTCAAAGAATTCGACTTTATCAAAAATCCAGATGAACCATGCATATACAGTAAGATTGTAGGGAGAGATTTTGTATTCCTCGTCTTGTACGTGGATGACATTCTCCTAATAGGAAATGATATTCCTATGCTACAGTCAGTCAAAAGATTCTTGTCACAGAAATTCTCCATGAAGGACCTGGGTGATGCCACCTACATTCTGGGGATCCAGATCTATCGTGATAGATCAAAGAGGATGTTGGGACTTTCACAGTCCAGGTACATAGACACCATATTGAAAAGATTCAGTATGGAAGATTCTAAGCGCGGTAACCTACCGGCTTGTCACGGAATCACCCTCTCCAAAGAGATGTCTCCCAAGACTGATTTGGAAAGGGAACGCATGTCGATTATACCCTACGCTTCTACGGTAGGCTCTATAATGTATGCGATGTTATGTACCAGACCAGATGTAGCATACGCATTGAGCGTTGTAAGCCGGTATCAGGCAAACCCAGGGGAGAATCACTGGATAGCAGTAAAGAACATTCTCAAGTACCTGAGGAGGACTAAGGAGATGTTCTTGGTTTACGACGGAAAGGATCTCAAGATGGAGGCCTATGCTGATTCCGGCTTCCAGAGTGACAAGGATGACTCCAAGTCCATGTCGGGTTATGTCTTTACCCTCAATAGAGGGGTGGTCTGTTGGAAGAGTTCCAAGCAGGACACCGTTGCTGACTCAACGATGGAAGCGGAGTACATAGCTGCTTGCGATGCCGCAAAAGAAGCTGTCTGGATGAAGAAGTTCCTCACAGAACTTCAGGTGGTTCCTACCAGTGTTGGTCCAATACCTCTGTATTGCGACAACAATGGAGCTATAGCTTTAGCGAAGGAACCAAGGTCCCATCAGAAGTCCAGACACATCTTAAGGCGGTATCACCTGATCAGGGAGATCGTAGATCGCCTGGAGATCGAGGTAAAGAGAGTAAATACGGAGGATAACATTGCTGATCCATTCACTAAGGCCCTACCTCAGATTCAGTTCGAGAGGCTACTCGAGATCATCGGTCTTCGATACGCCAGTACATGGCCCTAGTGCAAGTGGGAGATTGTTAGTGTTTATGCCCTAGAAGGCAATTACTGTATCATACTAGTTTGTATATTACTTAATGGAAGCTTGGGATATTCACATGTATATAACAGTCTTGCTAAACATGGTAGTATGCTACTTGGTTTTTCTATCTTAATATGTGAGTGTATGTATTGATAGAGCTCTTAGGATCTTGCTTGTCTACCAGCGTTGTGATGGCAGTCACACTAGTGGGGGCTGGGTAGTCTACAAGCACATCCTTATTCTGGTCCCTGGTCGTTGGATTATCGAGACAGAGCATCGATACTCCGGAGTAGACTGGTATGTACGCTTCTCATCCCAGTTGGGGAGATGGTCTGTCCCACAGCCGTCAGTACGTCGTACTGGAGATAGTATACAGGTGCTCGTTAGGTTACGGGTACACCGGACAGGACTCACAGGGAACTGTTGGTTGGTTTTATACCAGTCGTCAGTGAACAGTTCCCAGGTGACATGAGTACAGCATAGTCCGCAGACTTGACACTGCTACTTCGCCTCGAGTGTGTCCCACTGTTCTTAGATTGCTACCCTACCACGGCTCAAAGGAGTCGTGCAAACAGGTAGCAGTTGGGTGCAGTCCCGAGCACTTGGAGGCAGTGGCGGTTAGACAGGATTCGTCCCTCCCGGTATTGGGAGTAGATATCGCACTGTGTCAGAGAGCCATTACGCAAAGTCCCTAGCCAGGGCAAGCGAGATTTGCTGGTAGGTTCCAGTAGTTTCTCAGGGTGTAATGGGCTTCCCTCCGACACGACTTATACCGCTATTAGGGGACTGACGCTTGCCGCCCCCCTAGGCCCGATATGCGATAGTCTTGGACGAACGGACCGGACTGTATGGAGATTGTCACATCAGACTCAGTAGGAGTTCGGATGGGTTTCCTCATCGGCCTTCTTATCGACAACTACCTGGAGACCGTTACGTATTGCGGTCTGTGGTTAAACCCACTGCCAGCGTAGTAGTCGAGTCTCTAGAGTCCCACACAAAGAGTTTCCTATTCCAGGCGAAACGATATAGAGGTCGTATGGTTTTACGACAAGGGTTCGGACGCATACGTGCGTTTACGCGCGTACGACTTTCGGACAGTTTTTACCAGTCGGCTTTGGTTTAAGCCAGTTACTGGTATCCGGTTATTGGATTTTTACAGTCTAAAGTTTTTCCGTATTTTTGCGGATTGGAGGGGCGTTCTCGTAATTGTGCGAGAAGCTTCTAGAAGATGGTGACTAAGGAGGTTTAGATGGCATATACTTTGGATAAGATTTGTGAGTCATGAGAGTGATTCATCATTGTCATTATTGCACCATAAATGATTAATGACTCAAGCTAATGAATCACCACTTAACATTTATGAAGCATGCTTATTCATCACATTTATTCATTTATTCTTTAATGAGAATGCTTCATAATATGTTATGATACTCACAATCTCATCTCATAATTATTCTCACATTCTCTTTCCTCAAGCTCTCATCTTCAAAAGACTAATCCTTACACCTCATGAGTTGAGATCAAAGGATTAGAAAGACTAATCAATCCATAACCATCACTCTATTTCATTCTATCTTCTTTGATTAGCAATCCAAGAAGATTAGTTACCTCAAGTTAGAGGTTTAGTTTGGAGTTTTGCTCTCGGGTGGATCGTCTACTACCTAGAGAAGGCCGAGGAGAACAAGGAGATCGTAAAGACGAAGGACTGGTCTCATTAGGTATAATCCCTAAACACAATAGTTAAGAAACACTTTGTGTTTGGTTATTTATAGTTTAGCTTCGATTCAAGCGGTTAGTCGATGTTCGTTCACTAAACAAGTTCGTTTTTGAAAATTCCGCCTCCCCACAAGTATTGGGGTGTACTACATCGACTTACAAAGGAGATAATGATCAATTATGCTACCATGGTTCACTTAACTATTGTAGAGAATTAACTAGGGTTAGGGTTTGGGTTGGGTTAAAGCATGAGTCACTTGAAAATATCTTTCACAAAACAAAATGAAAAGCTTCTAGAAACATCTAGAAAGCTTAACCCTAATCCAAACCCTCATCATGTTTAAACTCCACTAAACAAGTTGCATTAGTTATCATATCATGTTACAATATTATATATCACATATATAATATTTATCTTAACAAAATAAAATAATACAATTAACATATATCGCATATATATCATTGTATTACCCGAGTGAGAAAAAGAATCTTTTAGTGAGCAAATATTAGTTAATGTAATTTAATATATCATATATATTATTATACATTAAATTATCGAATCAACACTTGATCCGACAATCCGGCTATATCGCATATAACCGACTAATATTTATCCGTACCGATTCACCGAATCAACATTTGATCCGATGACCCGGCTGATATCAAATATTGCGAGAATAGAATACGGTATCACATATCGCATTATCCTCGGTCCCGCACATATCACATATGTGCTCCTACTCCATTTTGCCTGAGTCAAGAAACCTCTGTGTAGGACTCTAAAGAATCGTCAATACGCCGGCAGTAGGTGATGATCATATCAAACACCCACAAGCTGCAAGCGGTCAGCTAAACGTAACAGCTACCCAGGTATTGAGCGCTCAGAAGATCAACAAGCAAGCCTGTAACTTCTCCTGCGAATCCAAACAGTAACACTCCCGTACAGTCCGGTCTCGTCGTCTGATATGTCGCATATCTCGCCTAGGGGTGGTAAACGTCAGACCCCAGTAGCTCGATAAGTCGTGTCGATATGAGGTCTATAACAGTTCGAGAAACTACTGATAACACTTACCAGTAAATCTCAGCAACCCTGGCCAGGGATTTCCGGTTATAGCCAATCGAACACAGCACAACATCAACTCCCTATACCGGGAGAGACGAATCCCCTCCTATCACTCATTGCCTCCATGTGATTCGGGACTGTACCCAAAAGCCACCTTTTTGCACGCCCTCTTGGACGTGGTATGATGGAAATCAAAGCACAGTGGGAATCACACAAGACTCTATGACGATCTCGGGTCGACAGACTACTCTGTACCAGTGTCACCGGAGAACTGCCATCTGACGTATGGTATAATACCATCTGGGAGTTCTCGGCGAGTCCGTCCAGTGTACCCAGTCTCCACTGAGCACCCGTACACCATCCTTGATGTCAAACACCGATGGATATGGGATCATCCATCGCCCATCATATGGGTCAAGATGCGTATACGCTAGTCTACACTGGTGCATCGATGCCCTGTCTCGATACACCCACCACTAGGAACAATTATAGGATGTACCCGTCGACTACCGTGGCCCCACTAGTATGATCTCATCATAGTCCCAGTAGTCGAGTACATATCCTAAGGGCTTTATCAACATGTAATATAGAGACAATCAGAGTACATGTTAAGATAAAGTACAACCAGATAGCATACTATCATGTCGAGCAAGAAAGTCCTCCCTATATATGTCCTAGCATCCACTACAATATACATCGTATGTACAGTAATGGCCTTTAGGGCATACATATAACTAACATAAAATTGGATTTCTCACTCATTTGCTCAAGATGCCATTGATGAAGAGAAGCTTTCCTTCTTGATGAAGATGATGAAGAAGGAGAAAGAATATGATAAGTATTATATAAAAAGAATAATAAAATCAATACTTATCATCTTCTAACCATAGTCAAGTGTAGAGAGTTAACTATAGTTTAGATGAGTGGTTAGGGTTTGGAGAAGAAGACAAAGTGGTCACTTGGTCAAAGCTTCATGAAGCTTCAACAAGCTTCATGATAAAAGAAACCATTTTGTTTTCTATTATCTATTTCTCAAAAAGGAAAAGATAAATAATTAAGTGAAAAATATGAAACCCTAACCATTCACTAAACATGGTTTAAGTCTTTACACAAATCCAAGTGAGTATGTATCATCAAACATGATACAATCAAGTGCACACAAAATATATCACATATACAATGTGCATATCAAGTGAGAAAATCCCTTTTAAAATGAACCAATACTAGTTAATGCAAAGTAATATATCAAATATATAATTATACATTAAATCATTAAATCAACACATGATTCAACGATCAGGTCATGTCACACATAACCGACTTGTGTACAATGTATCTATTTATCGAATCAATGATTCGATAACTAGGTTATATCGTATACAACCAATCGAAACATTCGTTGCGAGAATGTAATACGGTATCACATACACGCATTATTCTCGGTCCCGCACATATCTCATATGCGCTCCTATTTCGTTTCGCTTGTGCCAGGAAACCTCTGTGTAGGACTCTAAAGACTCGTCAATACGCCGGCAGCAGATGATGATCATATCAAGCACCCACAAGCCGCAAGCGGTCTGCTAAACGTAACGGCCATCCGGGTATTGAACGATCAGAAGATCGACGAGAAAGCCTGCTCACACTCCTGTGAATCCAACCAGTAACACTTACCGTACAGTCCGGTCTGTTCGTCTGATATGTCGCATATCGAGTCTAGGGGTGGTAAACGTCAGACCCTAATAACCGATAAGTCATGCCGATGTGAGGCTCATAACGGGTCGAGAAACTACTGGTAACACTTACCAGCAAATCTCTGATCAGCCCTGGCCAGGGACTTCCCTGTTACGGCCAATCGAGCACAGCGCAACATCAACCCCCAATACCGGGAGAGACGAAACCCCTCCTATCGCTCATTGCCTCCATGTGACTCGGGACTGTACCCAAAGACCACCGTTTTGCACGCCCTCATGGACGTGGTAAGGTGGAGATCAAAGCACAGTGGGAATCACACAAGACTCTATGACGATCTTGGGTCTACAGACTAACCTGTACAAGTATCACCTGAGAACTGCCATCTGACGTGAGGTATAATACCATCTGGGAGTTCTCGACGAGTTCGTCCAGTGTACCCAGTCTCCACTGAGCACCCGTATACCATCTCTGATGTCAAACACCAATGGATATGGGATCATCCATCGCCCATCTCATGGGTCGAGAAGCGTATACGCTAGTCTACACTGGTATATCGATGCCCCGTCTCGATACACCCACGACTAAGGACCTTGAAGGATGTACCTATAGACTACCATTCCCCCACTAGTATGATCTGCATCATAGTCCAGGTAGTCAAGTATACATCCTATGGGCTTTACCAACATGTAACTATAAGACAGTTTAAAGAGACAAGTGTACATGTTAAGATAAAGAGCAACCAGATAGCATACTATCATATCGAGCAAGAAAGTCATCTCTATATATGTCCAAGCATCCAATATAATATACATTATCTGTACAATACTGGCCTCTAGGGAATACAGTAAAACCTCCGTATAGGAATACTCTATATAGGAATAACCTCCCTATAGTGATAAAAAGTCCCGGTCCCGACTCGGGACCAGTTATAAATAAGAATAACCTCCACAGTGTGATATTCCATACTTTTTCCAAGTCCCGCCTGTACTAATTTACCTCTATATAGTAATAAATTGGCATTAAATTTTAAATAATTTTTTATATATATAAAAAATACATAAAATTACTTGGCTATTACAATTGAACTTAAGATGACATAAATTACTTAACTACACAATTGAACTTAAGATGACATAAAGTACTTATTCAAAGTTGTTTGGGACAATGACTTAATTTTTTGAGTTACTACCATATCCTTTAACTTGCGAGTTCGTAGTAACTCGTCACCACAATCACCTTCTTGTTGAATCCAAAACATTTCTAACTTATCCAACATGTTTGAAGCTTCTCGACATGACACCTTTTCTATTTCCACACTATCGTCTTCCGGATTATCACCTTGCGCTTCTTGCCTTATTGCCGCCATGATTTCTTTTATATATAAAACTCTACTTAAGAATAACCCCCCTATAGTAATATTTTTCCCCGGTCCCAAGGATATTACTGTATAGAGGTTTTACTGTACATACAACTAACAAGTCGTACGACTTTTTTGACTATTTTAAGGGTCGTACGGGTGGGTTTAATTCAATCAGGAAATGACGGGTTAAACTTGTCTAGCGCTTATAATTTGTTGTCCTTGTTAAGGTCATAAGTTGCTAGGGGCAAAAACAGATATTGGGAATTTCAAGTGTTGAAAATTTGCAATTAGATTGCATACCTTCTATGAGATAGTTGGATCCTGATACCCACTGTGAGTAAATGTTACTCCTGGGAGTGTTTTCCACTTTACAATTAGCTGATCCAGTAGGTGTCTAAGAAAGGTGTTAACGGGGTTATGCCCCTGCGGAAATGAGGTTATTTAATTAAATCCATTCGAAAGCGTGGGGAGACTCCCTCGGAGTACCATTACCATGCTGGCTGACCGATTGGCGAACTTGTAGGGTGTAATTAATCCCGGCTAATCTTACCTTTTAGGGTTTGAAGGAAGATTTGATAAAAACAGTGGGAGCCATCCTGATTAGATAAGATAATAACCAATCTAATCTTGCAAGAGCGCACGCTAAAGTGTTTTCTTTTCTCTCTTTCCAGGTAGCTGTTAGTGTATATGCCCTAGAGGCCATTACTGTATCATACTAGTTTGTATATTACTTAATGGAAGCTTGGGATATTCACCTGTATATACAATCTTGCTCAAAATAGTAGTATGCTACTTGGTTTGTTTCTACTTCAATGTGTACATGTGTTTATTTTAGTATATCACCTATACACATTAGTGGAGTCCTTAGGATCTTTGCTTGATTACCAGCGTTGTGATGGCAGTCACACTAGTGGGGGCTGGGTAATCTATAAGCACATCCTTATGCAGGTCCCTAGTCGTAGGACTATCGAGACAGGGCATCGATACTCCGGAGTAGACTAGCGTATGCGCTTCTCATCCCAGAGTGGGAGATGGTCTGTCCCACAGCCATCAGTACGTCGTACTGGAGATAGTTTGCGGGTGCTCGTTAGGTTACGAGTACACTGGACAGGACTCGTCGAGAAATGATTGGTTGGTACTATACCTATCATCAGTTATCAGTTTCCAGGTGACATGAGTACAGCTTAGTCCGCTGACTTGACACTGTCACTTCGTCTCGAGTGTGTTCCCACTATACTTTGGTTACTACCCTACCACGACTCAAAGGAGTCGAGCAAACAGGTAGTAGTTGGGTGCAGTCCCGAAGCACTTGGAGGCAGTGACGGTTAGACAGGATTCGTCTCTCCCGGTATTGGGTGTTGACATCGCGCTGTGTCTAAGAGAGCCATTACACGAGTAGTCCCTGGCCAGGGCAAGCGAGAGATACTGGTAGGCTTCCAGTGTTATCTCAGGGTGTTTTGGGCTTCACTCCGACACGACTTATACCGCTATTAGGGGACTGACGTTTACCGCCCCCCTAGGCCCGCCATGCGATGTATCAGACGAACAGACCGGACTGTACGGAGACTGTCACAGTCAGACTCAGTAGGAGTTCAGATGGGTTTCACCTCGTCAGTCTTCTTGTCGGCATCTACCTGGGGACCGTTACGCACAGCTAGTGCCGCTTGCGGTCTGTGGTTAAACCCACTGCCAGCGTAGTGTTGAGTCTTTAGAGTCCCACACAGAAAGCTATTCACCTTTAGGCAAAAGAGTAGAGGTCGCATGGTTTTGCGACAGGTCGCATGGTTTTGCGACAGGGTTCGGTCACATCCGTGTACTTGTGCACGTACAGTATCCGGACGGTTAACACTAGCGGTCTTTGGTTTAAGCCAGATCCTAGTGTACATTTTGGGATTGGTTTTATCCAGTATGTATTCATGTTCCTCGGAACGCGGATGCGGGTGTGTATGCACAGTTGACGGAGAGACAGAGGCAGAGGATTCTCATTAGGGTTGTTGACCGTTGACTGTTGACTATTGACTTTTTGCTCAACCCTAATGAGAATATGATATGTAATTAACAATAATATTAATTAAGTATTATAGTGACATGGTTGTTGAGGGGTTGACTTTGTTGACTTGTTGACTTTGTTGACCGGTTGACTAGGTTGGACTAGTTGACCATCATGATGACAATGGCTATCATTTCATGGCAAAGACTTTTGCTTAATTGTTCTCTTGTGCAAAATGAGTGCATAAAATGATATGGCTATTGTAGCTTAAACCATCACTAATACTTGATTGCTATTATTGGTTATGATGGTTTTGGATTATGAGAGCCAAAAGAGAAAAGTCTTGCTCAATCTTTCATTTCCTTTCTCTCTCTTGTGTTCTTGAGCTCTCATCTGCTTCCTCTTGCTCTCCCTCTCTTTAGTCTATGGTTCACTTGTCTCATGTGTTGAGAACCAAGAACCATAGAGAAAAATCCCAACACACTCTCCTCTACTCACTCTAGTTCACAAGGTTTAGCAAACCGAGTGAACTAGTTTCTTCAAAGATCGAAAAAGAAGCCAAAGGTAGAAGCTTTCGGGTGGATCGATCTTCGGCGCAAGGAGACGACGGGGGAAGCCGATCCGGACAACCATCGAGTGTAGAAGACGAAGGAGTTCAAGAAAGAAAGGTATAACCCCCTAACCGAGTAGTTAACAACTCCTAGTTAGGTTGTTAGTTAGATGTTTAACAAAGATCCGGTTTTGACTCCATGTTATCGCCTCTAGAAAATTGTTTTTCATCAAATTCTGCATGCCCGAAAGTACCGGGAGAGGTAGCGTGGACTTACAGTGATATCAGAGCCAGGTTAAACACTACCTAACATGTTAGCATAGTAACTAGAAATTCGATCGGAGAAAAAGTCCCGAAATGAACCCGGAATTCATACTTGCTTTCGATTTTTTAAGTTCTGTAAAAGTAATAAATCATGCTTCAAAAATCGACTCAGGGTTTTTATAGTGCACTGAAGAAAAACGAGCTGGAGATCTCATCAAAGCGCCGCGGAAACGCGGCAATAGCTTGCTATTGCCACGGTTCCGCGGCAAATACAACTCCTCTGTGGATTTTCTTCATTGCAGTTTGTTCAGTGGGGTATTTTGGGAATTTTGGTATATGTTTTTTCAGCCCAGATTTTCCAGAAAGAAAATTTTGTTTTTGGGGCTTTAAAAACCGTATTTTGATCGAGTTTCTTATGACTTAAGTTGACGGGTTTATTTCTGTGATGTGATATTTGTATTGAACGTCTGCTAATCGCTATATGTCGATTAGTGGGAGTTATACAAATCTGTGATCTGTAATGTTATTGGTTTGTGTATATGAATTCATTGGATTGACGCGGCTGAATAGCCGGGGGTTGTGAGACGAGAGTTTTCTTTTCTTTCAATTCATGTAAATTTGTAAATTGATGTAATAATTATTTGTATGGCCGCACAACCGGGTCGGGGTTGTAGCCGTCTATGTATAATTTCTTTTTACAGTTTTGCTCCTAGGATAAACCCATGGAGGGGGTGCACAAACTACCGGGTATCCCGAAGTGCCGAGTGGCCTACTCATGGTGTTGAGGGAGGTTGCTTCGCTTCGGGTACTTGGCGGGTAGTTTGCCGCACCCGTCGGGGTCTTGGGTGGGGTATTGGCTATTCACCGCGACCGTGTAATCTGCTTTTCGTTACAGGCTCGTACGAATTGCGGATTCCTAGTATATCCAATGTGTTCATCTGTGATCTGAAATGGCTATCATTGCAATATATATCTATATATGATATTATTTAGGCGTTGCATATGTTTTACAACCGCGCTAGCCCAGCCCCCGCTCTGTCGTTAGTTAAGTAACCTAACGGGTAATGACGGGGCCCCGTGGCGAATGCGAATAGCATAAGCGTACGTCATATTTTGGTTGTTTTCTGCAATGGTAGGATTAAACAATGGGACGCATGATTGTAATAAATTTCTTGTTTGTGTAAATCAAATCAAATGGTCCCCGGCAACGGTGCCATTTTTGATTCATCGTAAAATGCGAGACTGAGTAAGTAAATCAAATCAATAAGAGTCTCTTTGTGTCGGTAATTAGAAAATTGAATAAGGTTCACAATCAAAAAATTATATTTGACTGCAATCAACTACGGTGTCAGTTGTAGATCGTAAGCGAGTGCGGATCGTCCACAGGGATTGTGCGATTCGTTTTTATATTTGATATGTTTGAATTGAAAATTTAATTGAATAGAAGAGAAAACATGATTCAAGAATTTATCAATTGATTCAGGTGTCACAAGTTTAATCAAGAATCAAGAAACTGATAAACAATCAAGAATTGGGGTTTCGATAATATTTCTGAAAGGTTCCTAGGCACCCTATAGAGGTCTCACAAGGCATCAACCATGCCAATTTCAAAAATTATGGGTGCCGCGAAACCCTAACGCGGATCGTTGGCTAGAATTCTAGATGAAAATCAAATCTAGTTAACACTTTAACTAAAGATCGGAAGTTACAACCTTTGTAGATCCGGATATCCACTTCCTTAGCTCCACGTGGTCGTCCTCTCGCTGTCCATCTCGAATCTCGGACTCTCACGACGGCTTCATCGGAGAAGTGAGCGGAATAGGTCGTAGGCTTCGTGCCGAAGATGATCTACGTCGAGGTTGCACAAGTTCAAGCTCCAACTTCACCAAGTGGTGAGACTTGTGAAGAAAACACCCAAAACAACTTGGCAAGAGGTAGAGGGTGAAGAAATAGGAGGTGGGTTCACTTTAGAATTGGATTTCTCACTTTGGATCTCAAGTTGCCATTGATGGTATCAAGATATCTTTCTTGAAGAAGAAGGTCAAGAAGAAGAAAGAATATGATAAGTGTTTTTTAAAAAAGAATAATAAAATCCAATACTTATCATGTTCTAACCTAGGTTAAGTGTAGAGAATAAACCATGGTAAATGGGAATGGTTAGGGTTAAGCAAGAAGACAAATGGTCTCTTTAGTCAAAGCTTCATGAAGCTTCATCAAGCTTCATGACAAAAAGAAACCATTTTCTTATCTTTTATCTAATTAAATAAATATAGAAAGGATAAATAAATAGATGAATAATACAAAACCCTAACCATCATCATAACCATGGTTTAGTTCTTTGCACTTAACTAAATGATTAAGTATCATCAATCATGATACAAATGTGTGCATAAAAGTATATCACATATACTTCTTGCACATCAAGTGAGAAAATCCATATAAAGTGAACCAATACTAGCTAATGCAAAATAATATATCAAATATATAATTATACATTAAATCATTAAATCAACACTTGATTTAACGATCCGGTTATATCGCATATAACCGACAAGTATCTAATGTATCGATTTATCGAATCAATGATTCGATAACTAGGTCATATCGAATATAACTAATCGAAACATATATCGCGAGAATGAAATACGGTATCACATACACACATTATTCTCGGTCCCGCACATATCTCATATGCGCTCCTATTTCGTTTCGCTTGAGCCAGGAAACCACTGTGTAGGACTCTAAAGACTCGTCAATACGCCGGTAGCAGATGATGATCATATCAAGCACCCACAAGCCGCAAGCGGTCTGCTAAACGTAACGGCCATCCGGGTATTGAGCGATCAGAAGATCGACGAGCTAGCCCGCTCATACTCCTGTGAATCCAACCAGTAACACTTACCGTACAGTCCGGTCTGTTCGTCTGATACGTCGCATATCAAGTTTAGGGGTGGTAAACGTCAGACCCCAATAACCGATAAGTCGTGCCGATGAGAGGCTCATAACGGGTCGAGAAACTACTGGTAACACTTACCAGCAAATCTCTGATCAGCCCTGGCCAGGGACTTCCCTGTTACGGCCAATCGAGCACAGCGCAACATCAACCCCCAATACCGGGAGAGACGAAACCCCTCCTATCGCTCATTGCCTCCATGTGACTCAGGACTGTACCCAAAGACCACCGTTTTGCACGCCCTCATGGACGTGGTAAGATGGAGATCAAAGCACAGTGGGAATCATACAAGACTCTATGACGATCTCGGGTCTACAGACTAACCTGCACAAGTGTCACCTGAGAACTGCCATCTGACGTGAGGTATAATACCATCTGGGAGTTCTCGGCGAGTCCGTCCAGTATACCCAGTCTCCACTGAGCACCCGTACACCATCTCTGATGTCAAACACCAATGGATATGGGATCATCCATCGCCCATCTCATGGGTCGAGAAGCGTATACGCTAGTCTACACTGGTATATCGATGCCCCGTCTCGATACACCCACGACTAGGGACCTTGAAGGATGTACTTATGGACTACCATGTCCCCACTAGTATGATCTGCATCATAGTCCAGGCAGTCAAGTACACATCCTAAGGGCTTTACCAACATGTAACTATAAGACAGTTTAAAGAGACTAGTATACATGTTAAGATAAAGAGTAACCAGATTGCATACTATCATATCGAGCAAGAAAGTCATCTCTATATATGTCCAAGCATCCAATATAATATACATCATCTGTACAATACTGGCCTCTAGGGCATACATACAACTAACAATCTCCCACTTGCACTAGGGCCAGCCGCTGTAGTATCGCATACCGAGCATCCCAAAGAGTCTCTCAAACTGTATCAGGGGAATGGCCTTCGTGAGTGGATCCGCTGTGTTGTTCTTCGTGTCAACCCTCCTGACCTCGATCTCCCGGCGATCAACTATCTCCCGGATCAGGTAATACCGCCTCAGAATATGCCTGGATCGCTGATGGGACCTGGGTTCCTTGGCCAAAGCCACCGCTCCATTGTTATCGCAATACAAAGGTATTGGATGCTCAATGGATGGAACCACTCCAAGTTCAGTAATGAACTTCTTGATCCAGACAGCCTCTTTGGCAGCATCATTGGCAGCGATGTATTCAGCCTCCATCGTCGAGTCTGCCACGGTTTCCTGCTTGGAACTCTTCCAGCTAACCGCCCCTCCGTAAAGGGTAAAGACAAATCCCGACTGCGACTTAGAGTCGTCCTTATCACTCTGGAAGCTCGAATCGGTAAAGGACTCCACTTGGAGCTCTCCGTTACCATACACCAAGAACATATCTCTAGTCCTTCGTAAGTACTTGAGAATGCTCTTCACAGCTGTCCAGTGACTCTCTCCAGGATCAGCTTGATATCTGCTCACTATACTTAGTGAGTATGCTACATCGGGTCTGGTACATAGCATCGCATACATGATAGAGCCTACTGCCGAAGCATAGGGTATCCCTTGCATGCGAGCTCTCTCCAAATCAGTCTTGGGAGACATCTCTTTGGAGAGAGTGACTCCAGAGATCGTGGCAAGTTCCCACGCTTGGACTCTTCCATACTAAACCTCTTTAGTATGGTGTCAATGTACCTGGATTGGGACAATCCCAAAATCCGTTTGGATCTATCTCTATAGATCCTAATTCCCAATATGCAGGAGGCAACACCAAGATCTTTCATTGAGAATCTTTGTGATAAGAAGAGCTTGACCGATTGCAGCATAGGAATATCATTTCCTATCAAGAGTATGTCGTCCACGTACAATACGAGGAAGACAACCTTACTCTCTGCCACCTTCTTGTAGATACAAGGTTCATCTGGATTTTTGACGAAATCAAACTCTTTGATAACGACGTCAAAGCAGATGTTCCAGCTCCGCGATGCTTATTTTAATCCATAAATGGATTTAATCAGCTTGCACACCTTCCCGCTGCTCCCACTGTCTACGAAGCCTTCTGGCTGAGTCATGTACACGCACTCTTCTAAATCACCGTTTAGAAAGGCGGTCTTAACATCCATTTGCCAGATTTCGTAATCATGATAAGCGGCGATGGCAAGCATGATCCGGATGGATTTAAGCATAGCCACTGGAGAAAAGGTCTCGTCATAGTCCACACCTGGTCTTTGACGAAAACCCTTTGCTACAAGTCTAGCTTTGAAAGTCTCCACTTTCCCATCTACACCAAGTTTCTTCTTGAAGATCCACTTGCTCCCAATGGATTTTACCCCTTCAGGAGCAACGTACAAAGTCCATACTTTGTTGGTGTACATGGATTCCATCTCGGACCGCATAGCATCCAGCCATTTCACTGAGTCCCCACTCGTGATGGCCTGCTCGAAGCTAGTTGGGTCATCATCCTCCATGATGCAATCCTCGCTTCCACCATCCATGAGAAAACCGTAGTATCTCTCAGGTTGGCGAGGAACCCTACTAGATCGGTGGAGTGGCTGGGGTTCATCGGGAACTACGGAATCCTCTGGTTCTACCATGTCTTGTGTTATAGTTTGTGCCGCTGGAGCCTCTTCCAGTTCTACCTCAATGCCACTTGTCTGTTTCATAAGAAAACTCTTTTCTGAGAAAGTGGCATGTCGAGAAACAAACACTTTTTGTTCCTCGGGATGGTAGAAGATATACCCTTGTGAATTCTTGGGATATCCTACAAACTTACATAAGACTGATCTTGCCTCGAGTTTTTCCGGATTCTGTCTTTTGACATAGGCTGGACAACCCCATATTTTAATGTAATTAAGATGTGGTCTCTTCCCTTTCCATATCTCATACGGAGTGGTAGGCACTGATTTGGTAGGAACTCTATTCAATAGGTCCATGGCTGTCTCGAGCGCATATCCCCAGAAGGAAATAGGCAACTCAGCTGTGCTCATCATAGAGCGCACCATATCTAATAGGGTGCGGTTCCTCCGTTCTGATACACCGTTGTGCTGTAGTGTATAGGGAGGAGTCAACTGAGAGAGAATCCCATTCTCTTTTAGGAAGTCCAGGAATTCATTGCTCAAGTATTCACCTCCTCCATCAGATCGAAGGATTTTAATACTTTTTCCGGTTTGGTTTTCGACTTCTTGTTTATATTCTCTAAATTTCTCAAAAGCTTCTGATTTGTGTTTCATTAGGAACACATATCCGAATCTAGAGAGATCGTCAGTGAATGCAATGAAGTACGAAGAACCATCCCTGGCATGTGTAGACATGGGACCGCATACATCACTATGTATCAGTCCCAAGAGTTCGGTAACTCTTTCTCCGTGTCCCGTAAACGGAGTTTTGGTCATCTTGCCTTTGAGACATGACTGACAAGTGTCATAAGATGAAAATTCAAACGGACTTAAATATCCATCTTTATGCAACTTAGCTAGTCGTGTCGCATTGATGTGACCCAGTCTACAATGCCACAAGAAGGATTCGTTGAGTTCAGAACTCTTCCTCTTGTGCGTGCTTGTTATGCTCAGAACTGTTGATTGATTTAGAACATAAATGCCATTGCACAACGTGCCTGATCCAACCAACTTTTGGTTACGGAAAATGTTCATAACATTGTCCTGTAATACAAAATTATATCCCTCTTTACTTAATAAAGAAACCGATATAATGTTGCATATCAGGTTCGGCATGTAATAGCATTCGTTCAGAACCATTGTATTACCAGTTGGTAATACAAGGTGATATTCCCCGACAGTCTTAGCTGCAACAATTGCACCATTTCCAACTCTAATGTCTTTATCACCTTTTCCAAGTTCTCTACCTTTCCTGAGCCCATGTAACTGATTACAAATATGGGATCCTGACCCGGTATCTAATACCCAGGACGTAGAGCAAATGGAGAAACAGTTCTCAGTAACGAACACACCCGAAGAAAATACATCAACATGTACTTTCTTCATTCGGGTGGCATGGGAATCCTGGCATTCCCCTATATCCTGTTCATTCCTATAACTCTTATAAGAAAGAACGGAACCAACGTTCCCCAGCACAGTATAACATGCGGGTTCGGTCAATACATCCATATTATTATCTTCATTAGGGCGTGAAATGGTCGCTACCTGGAGAGAGAGAGAAGAAAACACTTTAGCGTATGCTCGTGCAAGATCAGATTGGTTATTATCTTATCTAATCAGGATGGCTCCCACTGCTTTTTATCAAATCTTCCTCCAAACCCTAAAAGGAAAGACTAGCCGGGATTAATTACACACTACAAGTTCGCCAATCTTTCAGCCAGGCCAGTGTCGGTACTTTGAGGGAGGTCCCCCGTGCTTTCGCACGAACCTAATTAATGTAAACCTCGTTTTTACAGAGGCGTAACCTCGTTAACACCTTTCTAGACACCTACTTGATCAGCTAATTGCAATGTGTAAAACTCTCCCAGGAGTAACTCTTACTCGCAGTGGGTATCGGGATCCAACTATCTCATAGAAGGTATGCAATCTCATTGCAAATTTCAACACTTGAAATTCCCGATAATGCTTTTGCCCCTAGCGTGCTATGACCTTGACGCATGCCAAACAACCCATAGTCCGCTAGTCAAGTTCAACCCGTACAATTCGTGATCGAATTAAACCCACCCGTACGACCCTTGACGCTTGCCAAACAACGTCGTACGAATACCTTAATCCAATCGCATCTCTTGCTGCAGATAAGTAATAATCAGCTACCGTACACTACGCCTTGACGCATGCCAAACAACCGTAGCACGAATACTGAATATTATATATCTGAATTGACGGAGGGCTACGCAGGTTTTTCTGAAAACCATTAGCGTAATGAACTCGATATCGTTGTAGACTCAAATGAAGTTTTGAAATGGAGTGATTTTGAGGCTTTTCTAGTTTTGCTAAAGGAGTCACTCCCGGCGAAGGGATCTCGGTCCTTTCCTCGTCGAATGAGGTGCGGGATATATCATATATATCGCTGTGCAAAGAAAAAACCCAAAAGCAGTCAAAAGCAAACCGAGTGTGTAGCATCTGCCAGTTATTGCTAAAGGAGCACTCCCGGTGAAGGGATCTCGGTCCTTTCCTCATCGAATAAGGTGCAGGGTATATCATATATACCGCTGTGCAAAGCAAGAACTGTAGCTACCTGTTTTATTTTAAAATTCGATTCCACAACATCTTAGGTTTCTTATCTTTCATTAATCACATTAATGAAGTCCCATCATTTAAATACCTAAACATCACAGATAGATATGACGTACACTTATGCCATCCGCATTCGCCTCGATGTCCCCTCGTGCACCGTTAGGTTAGGTAACTAACGACAGAGCAGGGCAGGGCTAGCGCGGGTGTAAAACATAAGTAAAGTCTATATAATATATCATATATACTATATACTATATCCATCACAGAACATCACATATATCGCAGCAGAAGAAACATATGAAATATTGGATATACTAGGGCGTCCGTGTTTTCAATATGAGCCAGTATAAAACACGGATTCCACGGTCGCGATGAATAGCCAATCCCACACCGCTAGACCCCTACGAGAGCGGCAAGCAACCCTGCCAATTCTAGGGTTAGGAGACCCGGACTCGACTCCTCGAGCTGGTCTCTCACTGGACCCCAGAACCCGGTTACTTGTGCTCCCCTCCTTGGGTCTATCCTAATGCGGAAAAGTAAATAATATATAAAAGGGTGACAACTTCCGCTACCTGGAAGTGCCCCAAATAAAAGAATATTACATACAAGTTTTTACATGAATGAAAATGAAAAACACTCATCTCACATAAAAAAAAACCCGGCTATTCGAACACGACGATCCAATATAACATATCCAGCAACACATAACATCACATGTCATCAACGTAAGTAAGTATGCATACCCCAATTGTCGTTGACGTATAGCAACGAAACCGGCGATATGAACATACTACACTTACGGTCACAGAAAAGAAAGTGTAAAACTACAACAGTTGGAATCCGCAGCCTCTTTAGACATCACATGCCTAATCAAATGAAATACTTAGACATCACATGCCTAACAGTTATAAACCCCGCATTTTAGTCTCATTATCGAAAACACTTTTCAATATAAAGTGAAACTAAACCGCTAGATTTATAACATTCATTCAGTTATCTCATAACTGTTTGTGAATTCCAATTATTGTATCACATTCCAGATAAACAGAAAATGTTAAACTTTCCGATCGAAACAGTCGAATACCCAAGTTTTCCGATACAGCTCATCACATGAAATAAGTCTAACAACATTCAGTTCGTGCCTCAGTACCAACGGTCCAGCCGTAGAAGGGTCAAGCCAACGCCTCACATGTGGCACGCCGTACTGCCCCAAACCCGAAGGTTCAAAGGGCAGTTCAAGACGGTCACATAATCGAGTTAAGGTTTGTTGTCTTCTAGAGGGTCCATCGCGTTACTTGCACTACTTAGAACGTCGTTAAACTACGGAAAAATCCAACACTTGGAAATCTCCCGACAGGGGAAAAATTGGGTATTTATTTCCGGTCGAACTTTTTAACATATTCTAAAAATTATCCGGAAAAACATAAAGACGAAATTTGATAATCCGATCGAAATACCGAATCCCCAAAACAACCCCAGAAAATTCAACTCTTGAATAAATATTAAAAATTCCCAGGAAAACCAGCATTGGAAGCTAAGAATTACTATGCAGAATTCTTTGTTTACTGAGTCCGTACGGCCCCGGAACCGCCGCATGAGCCATGCTCATGCCGCGGAACCGCGGCGACTTGGTGGATTTGGGCTGTCGAATTTCACAGTAATTCTTATAATCACCTGCTGATTTTTCTGCATATTTTTAATTTGGAAAAATCCCAGATTTTAGAAAATGTACAGAGAGCATTTTGTGAGTTAGGGTTTCGGTTCGTTCGGACTTCAAACTCCGTCTAGACTTCGCCTAAGGCTCTAGCTAGGCTCTGATACCAGTGAAAGGTTCCTAGGCACCCTATAGAGGTCTCACAAGGCATCAACCATGCCAATTTCTGTTGGAGATAGTGCCCTCATAGTCAATTATTGGATCACAGGTACGTGATTGCAATGATTGCGGAGGACCTATCCCGGTAGGACAGTCTTACTCGAGATGATAGTATGCTATCTGGTTTGCCTTTATCAGTCGTGTACATGTTCAGGTGACTGATATCATGTTACACTTTGATAGAGCCCTTAGGATCTTGCTTTACTACCAACAGTATGGTGGCGATCATATACGTGAGAGTTGGGTAGTTTATATGCATATCCTTAATTGTGGTCCCTAGTCGTGGGAGTTTCGAGACAGGGCATCGATACTCCGGAGTAGACTAGTGTGTACAGTCGAGACCCCGACGAGGGGCGGTGGTCGGTCTCACAAGCCACTGGTGTCAGTTGGATCACCTAAGATGTATACAGGTGCTCATTGGGTTATGAGTACACCGGACAGGACTCGCCGGGAATCTGCTAGTTAGTACTATACCTATCGTCAGATAGCAGTTCCCTGGTGACATGTGTATAGGTTAGTTCATCGACCTGAGGTCGTCATTTGTCTCGTGTGAGTTCCCACTGTGCTTTGATTTCTACCCTACCACGGCTCAAAGGAGTCGTGCAAACAGGTAGTTTTTGGGTACAGTCCCGAGCCATATGGAGGCACGTGAGCGGATCGGCAGGGGATTCGTCTCTCCCGGTATTGGGGGCGAGGTCGTGCTGTGTCTAGGAGAGCCATTACACAAAGTCCATGGCCATGGCAGGAGATTTACTGGTAGGTACTCCAGTAGTATCTCAGGGTGTAATTGGGCTTCACTCCGACACGACTTATACTGCTATTGGGGGTCTGACGTTACTAGCCCCCTAGGCAGATATGCGATACCCATTGACGAACGGACCGGACTGTATATACATTGTCACTGTTAGGCTCAGTAGGGTTTTCCGGATGAGTGCGCTCATCGGCATCCCTTGAGGTCAGTCCATGGGCAGCCGTTACGTATTGCTAGTGCCGCTGACGGTTTGTGGTTAAACCCACTGCCAGGGTGCTGACGAGTCATTAGAGTCCCCCACAGACAGTTTCCCAAGTTCGGGCGAAACGTTGTAGAGGCCGTATGGTTTTATGGCAGGGTTCGGAAAATGCACGTGCGTTTACGCACGTGTCGATTTTCGGACAGATGATACTTGTCGGCTTTGGTTTAAGCCGGATCCGAGTATTATATTGAGTAGGTATAATATCTTTGTCTCTGTTGCATTTGTATTCGGTCGTAATACAAATGCGGGTATATTTATACAGTTTCGGGGTTATCCTGAAAGTTGTTTCGGGATCACTTTTGGAAGTTGCCAGTTTCCAGTTTTCTATCTGCCGTCTTTTAACATTTGGTTAAAGGCGGATTTATCTTTTCTTGGATGAGAGTGAGTCGTGCTTCTAGAAGGTTCTAGATTGGGTGAGGTGTCGAGTGACTCATGCTTTGATATCAACCATTTCTTGTTTAGCTAAAGATCTTTATGCTTGATATTTGTTGATAATATCTTTTGGGTTATGATAAGGTTGCATCCTATGGTCACCCCCCTCTCCTACGGTCACCTCCCTCATTCTATAAAGAGGCCGGCCCCCTCTCTCTCTGTTATGGTTGTTGATTTCATTCGGGAAAAAGATATGATAGATTTTGGGGTGTATGGAATTTTACAGTTCATTTCATTCCATCACCCAATTCCCTCGGCAACTTCATTAACCGATCGTCCACGGATTTGGATGAAGTGAGACAAAGTCATCTACTCATTCTCTACATCATTCTTGGTCGTCTCTTTTAGCAAACTTGACGATCGAGTTGCCTCGAGTCAGAGGCGGGAGCCCGTTTAAAGAACCGATCATGTGGTGCCACCTCGACGAGAAGATCGGAGATCGACGAGATCGGAGCAGCCGCAACGGAGCGTGGGATGATGGTTGAAGAACGAAGGACTCGGATCGTTCGGTACAATCTTTCTACACTCTTTACAGTTTGTTAGTTTAGCAATAATGGCAGATCCGGGTTAAAGTATACGATAGCGCCAGTTTAAAAGTTTTGTTCCGCATTTTGGCGTCTGTAGACTGCCGGGGCGCTAACGTAGACTTACAGTGGTATCAGAGCCTAACCATTTTGCTATACTAACTTGTGCTAACGCGTTTAAAACATCGATCCGACCGGAAAACTAAAAACTGCATTTTCCAAGCCGACAGTTTCTGTTGATTTTAAACGGTGTCAAAATTGATTTCTGTATGTCTTAAAAATCCGAGCAGGCTTTTCTAAGAATCACGAAAAAATTTGGGCTCATGATCTCTCCATGGAGGCGCGGAAGCGCGGCCAACCCTATTGTATTGGCCGCGTATCCGCGGCCACGTGAGGAGCACGTGCTCCCAATTTTTGTCTGTGGGTTCTTGGATGGATTTTGGGGTTTTTGGTAAATACAGTTTGGGCCCAGGTTTTGTTACTATTCACCAGTAAGCAGTGGGGCCCATTTTTTAATATTTGGTCTTTGGTCGATCGAAATTTAAACACGTTAGTTTACAGTGCTTACATTATATCTCCGACCGGGAATGTCATTTGATCGGTAAACCGCGTCTGATTGCTATAGTTCTTTTAGACGGGTTTGCGAACGTGACATTCGCGTTGATGTTCTGTGTTGTGCTGTGATGTTGCGGATTTGTCGTGGTGGATAGCAGTGTGCAATGGTAGTACAGTTTGAGTTTATTTGTACATTTGATATTGCGGGGCGAGCGTCCAACTTGTGGACTGCCGTCACTGCCTGTTGTATAATATTCTTTTGGGGCACGACCAGGTTGCGGTCGATGTACCTATTGTACTATTTTTCATTACTGTACTAGGTTTTACCCCGCGACGGAGTGCACGGATAGCCGGGTTCGGGAAAGCAACGGGTCCGCATCTCATGGCTTTGAGAGGCAGAGGGTCCCCACTTCAGAATTGGCAGACTATTCGCCGCACTCGTAGGGGGTACAGGTTGACCCAAGGAGGGGTGCTCAATTTACCGGATTCCGTGAAGTGCCGGGTGTTCCATTCACTATGCTGTGGGGGACTGCCTCGCTTCAGGTTTTGGCGGGTAACTTGCCGCACCCGTAGGGGTCTAGGTTTCATTGCACAGGCTATCCACACGACAGGGGAACGTCGAGTTTCAGCAGCGACTCTGTGAAACTCGGGGATCCCAGATATCTGTATTGTTCTGTGATGCTTATTACTTTTCTGTAATGTTGCATATTATCACGCCTGGAGCGATTATGTATATTGGTTTATATACTATTAGATGTTGTATATGTTTTACACCCGCGCTAGTCCAGTCCCCGCTCTGTCGTTAGTTAAGTAACCTAACGGGTGATGACGGGACCCAGTGACGAATGCGGATGGCATATACGTACATTTTATTTTCGTTCTTTTCTGGTGTGATTAAATGATGGGACTGCGTTGATTCTGATCAATGCAAAGTAAAACAAACCTGTTTGAGTTGTTGGAACAATTTTAAAAAGGTGTTATTACAAAGACGTTTCTTTTTGTTATGCATAGCGGTATTCAGTGTGAATATCCAGCACCTCATTCGACGAGGCAAGGGCTGATATCCCTTCACCGGGAAAGACCCCTTGGACAGAAGTTTGCGTCAGAGTAATAACTTCACTATAGTCGATTACAAGCTGCTTTGCATAGCGGTATTCAGTGGAATATCCTGCACCTCATTCCACGAGGAAAGAGCCGAGATCCCTTTACCGGGAGTGACCTCTTTAGAAAAGGTTTTCGCCACTATATTTTAAAAAGCTATCAGGTTCCTTCAGCGATATCAAGTTCACTACATTAAAGGTTTTTCGCCAAAAACCAGCCGTAGCCCTCCGTCGTTTCTTATGGATGGTCAGTAGTATTCAAGCTATGTTTGTTGGCATACGTCAAGGCATAGTGTTTGGTAGCTGCTGGGTATTCATTTGTTGCATAGATAGATGAGTTGGTTTGGGACAGTCGTATTACCTTGTTGGCATACGTCAAGGGTATGTACGGGTGGGTTCAAATTAACAAGATAATGACGGGCAGAACTTGACATGTGACTTATGATTTGTTGACATACGCCAAGGTCATAAGAGCATGGGGCAAGAAAATGATATCGGGAGTTTCTAAAGAAACTGAAACTTGCCAAGTATGCGCATACCTTCTGGAGTATGAATAACGTGGATGCATTCCATCACGTTAACATACGATGAGAGTTGGATCCCGATTCCCACTGATGAGTTGGTTTACTCTTCGGGTGATCCCGATTGATTCTTCTTTAGGTTTGGAGGAGAATTTGACAGGACAGTGGGAGGTTTCCGGATTAGATAAAGTGATGACCATTCTGATCTAGGTTAGAGTGCACGCAGAGTGTTTCTTTTCTCTCTCTCTCTTTGGCAGCGACCTTTGACCGACCCTAGATTATGACTCAGTGACCAGGTTGACCGAACCTTCTTAAAATACTGGCATTTGGATTGTCTGAGTTGCATAAGTCATTGCCACTCCTTCTTTTACCCTTTGAATTTCTCAGAACACCCGTATTACTACGGATATCCACTTCCATTGGATAGATCCATCGTATGGTTATATACGAACTCGAAGGGACTTCTTCGGGGATGGATCCAGGTTCAGGAGAAATAGAATTGGTTTATTCAGTTGTCTTTTATTATCACCTTCTCTCAGGTTGCGAGAGCTCCTTGGTTTAGGAGAGTACACCTATTACGCTTATTGGATAGTCTTATTCCAAACCATAGGCTGGTGCCGAAAGGTAGGGAATGAAGAAAACCAATTAGCCTAAGTAGGGTGTGCAGAAGGTAATATGTAAAGACAAAATAAAGGGATTAGAAAGAGGGCAAAGTAAATTGCGACTGATATCATTCACGACCAAAACCGCGTACTTCATCGCCGCTCCTATTTCACCTTTAAAAAGAATAAGGTATTATTCATTTGTCTTTTATCGTCACCTTCTCTCGAGATGCGAGTACTCCTTAAATTAGGAGGGTACACCTATTATGCTTACTGGATAGTCTTCTTCCAAACCATAGGCTGGTGCCGAACGGTAGGGAAGGAAGAAAACCATTTAGCCTAACGATGGTGTACAGAAGGTAACGACTAAAGACAAATAAAGGGATTTGGAGAGATGGCAATAAAATATACGGTTGAAGTCATGAATTGGATTATGGAAGAGGCATTTCTATGAATACCAGGATACCCCTACGAAAAATTTTCATGTTTCAGTGCATTGTTAAAGGAAAAACTGTTTTCCCGATTAGACACTTACTCCAAGGGTATGTATTTACCAGGTTTCATTCTCATATCTGTATGGTTTTACAGATGATGAGTGGGAGTAAGATATTGGGAATTAGGTGATCATCCTCATTATATCGGAATTCGTTGTAATTGGTGATATTTGAGGAAATCGCCAGGGTACAGTTTTCTACCTACGACGCACAGGTTTTGAGTTGTTTAACTCAGCGGACTTATACAGAGTATTGTATGTTGTCCAAGTGTCCATCAGGACAAAGGGGTAGGTCCTCGTACTTTGTTCTGTTTACTTATAACTTCTCTAGTTTTTAGACAAGTGTTTCGTATAAATACATGGTCTAAGTTTTGAGAAGTTGTGGGTATAAGAATAAAGTAGAGAACCAGGTATCACAAGTATCGGGATTCTTCAAAGAGATCGAAGATGTAGATTCTTGTGATTGGTATTCAAATGATAGTGATGGTTTTGAGAAACGTATTTCTCTTTCAGGTTACTCATAATTGGATGGATTCCTAAGTTGAGTAATGCTGATTAGCCTCTTTCCATTAAGTTGATATGCACTGGAGACAGCTGCATGGATTGAATCTTGGTTCCAATTAAATTAGTGCCAAAGTTTCTGTATTGGATATAGAATGGATCGTACCTTAAAAGATGTTAAGGTACGGGGAGTTGTCCAGCTTATGATTAAAACCAGACACTGGATAACTCAGAGCACGTTTCTGCAGTGGCTGTTTGTGGGTTGACCCTGGCTATGACGAGGGTTGATATTCTACCATTTGGAAGATCAATAGTGATATTGTTCTTGACTCGCCACAGTTTTAGTAAAATGGATCTTTTTCAGAAAACAGTAGTGGGAGCATGGTAGAACTGGAAGTGATTCCAGAACCGCGAACGATTACGGAAAAATTTAATAGGACCTATATATTCGATCAGGTTTGACATTCCAATAGCCACTCCGCAGGTATGGTAGATAACCTCAGACGCCCGAGAGGTACTTCGGTAGCCTCAGAGACGGTGACAAGGAGGTTCTTATCTACCCAGACTTGACACTACTGTTGTTCCAGGCCATGAGACCCGGTAGGAGGGTTGTCGTAGTCAGTGGGAGCAGCAGAAGCATAGTGGGAAAGATGCTTATATCTATTTATAGACTTGAGCAGTAATAGCGGAGATAGATCATCTAATTTTGATGTGACAGTCATGGGTTTGACTTCAATCAGAATAGGGGATGGATCAGTTAAGAAGGTAGTAGGGTGTGATGTCATAGTATCTGGATGACATACACAGAGTAGGAAGTAAAATTCCTATACTACGATCGGTTGTACTGTGGTCGTCACACAGTTGTTTCTCCAGACAGGATATGGATATAATATTTGACATTCTGGTTTCTGGATCTATGGTTTTAGATCTGGATTTGGGTAGTTTCCCAATGTGGGTACTTTGACAGATATTCTAATGGTTTTTGGAATAGTTGGCTCCTAGCATGGTGGTGTACCTGCAGGTGATGGAGTCACCCTCTCTAAAGGTGTCGTATAGACTAAAGGGGAGAGGGATGTGCATGATTGGCAGATCACTTGCTTAGGCAATTGAGTCAATCATGAGATGTCAAGTACCACACCAGATGTTGTTTTTGCACTAGATGCAATAAGTTTGTATTAATCCAATCCTGGAGAAACATAAGGAAGCAGTTTTAGAACATTAGTACATGTTCTACGGATTTGATAACGGCAGCCTCTTTCGGGAGACGGTTATCATTCCAGGCTTCGAAGGTGACATGGATGACAGAGTGATTGTCAGAGTTTTTTAGTTTTCCCTCTGACGAGGGACAGTATTATGGACAGGTGGTTCCAGAGAATACTGTGGGTGGCATGGTGCCGGATACTGATTAGGTTCAGTGATCCATACAGTCTAAGAAGTTTGGATATGGAGTTCATTTATGAACTAAGGTCCCATCAGATATCCAGACATATTCTAAGACAGGTACTACTCAATTCGGGAGATGGCTTTCTCCGCGAACTTGAGATTAAGAGAGATACAGAAAGAAACTTCTAGGCGGATCCACTCACCGAGGCTATTTTTCGAACACAATAGTTTTACAAACGGGCTTTGTGAAACTGATTAGTAGAGGAGTTGGATGTTCGGTTTCACACGGGCTGTGAGTAGTCGACATCGCAATATTAGCCTTGAGTGCAAGTGGGAGATTATTGGAGATAGTGCCCTCATAGTCAATTATTGGATCGCAGGTACGTGATTGCAATGATTGCGGAGGACCTATCCCGGTAGGACAGTCTTACTCGAGATGATAGTATGCTATCTGGTTTGCCTTTATCAGTCGTGTACATGTTCAGGTGACTGATAGCATGTTACACTTTGATAGAGCCCTTAGGATCTTGCTTTACTACCAACAGTATGGTGGCGATCATATACGTGAGAGTTGGGTAGTTTATATGCATATCCTTAATTGTGGTCCCTAGTCGTGGGAGTTTCGAGACAGGGCATCGATACTCCGGAGTAGACTAGTGTGTACAGTCGAGACCCCGACGAGGGGCGGTGGCCGGTCTCACAAGCCACTGGTGTCAGTTGGATCACCTAAGATGTATGCAGGTGCTCATTGGGTTATGAGTACACCGGACATGACTCGCCGGGAATCTGCTAGTTAGTACTATACCTATCGTCAGATAGCAGTTCCCTGGTGACATGTGTACAGGTTAGTTCATCGACCTGAGGTCGTCATTTGTCTCGTGTGAGTTCCCACTGTGCTTTGATTTCTACCCTACCACGGCTCAAAGGAGTCGTGCAAACAGGTAGTTTTTGGGTACAGTCCCGAGCCATATGGAGGCACGTGAGCGGATCGGCAGGGGATTCGTCTCTCCCGGTATTGGGGGCGAGGTCGTGCTGTGTCTAGGAGAGCCATTACACAAAGTCCATGGCCATGGCAGGAGATTTACTGGTAGGTACTCCAGTAGTATCTCAGGGTGTAATTGGGCTTCACTCCGACACGACTTATACTGCTATTGGGGGTCTGACGTTATTAGCCCCCTAGGCAGATATGCGATACCCATTGACGAACGGACCGGACTGTATATACATTGTCACTGTTAGGCTCAGTAGGGTTTTCCGGATGAGTGCGCTCATCGGCATCCCTTGAGGTCAGTCCATGGGCAGCCGTTACGCATTGCTAGTGCCGCTGACGGTTTGTGGTTAAACCCACTGCCAGGGTGCTGACGAGTCATTAGAGTCCCCCACAGACAGTTTCCCAAGTTCGGGCGAAACGTTGTAGAGGCCGTATGGTTTTATGGCAGGGTTCGGAAAATGCACGTGCGTTTACGCACGTGTCGATTTTCGGACAGATGATACTGGTCGGCTTTGGTTTAAGCCAGATCCGAGTATTATATTGAGTAGGTATAATATCTTTGTCTCTGTTGCATTTGTATTCGGTCGTAATACAAATGCGGGTATATTTATACAGTTTCGGGGTTATCCTGAAAGTTGTTTCGGGATCACTTTTGGAAGTTGCCAGTTTCCAGTTTTCTATCTGCCGTCTTTTAACATTTGGTTAAAGGCGGATTTATCTTTTCTTGGATGAGAGTGAGTCGTGCTTCTAGAAGGTTCTAGATTGGGTGAGGTGTCGAGTGACTCATGCTTTGATATCAACCATTTCTTGTTTAGCTAAAGATCTTTATGCTTGATATTTGTTGATAATATCTTTTGGGTTATGATAAGGTTGCATCCTACGGTCACCTCCCTCATTCTATAAGGAGGCCGGCCCCCTCTCTCTCTGTTATGGTTGTTGATTTCATTCGGGAAAAAGATATGATAGATTTTGGGGTGTATGGAATTTTACAGTTCATTTCATTCCATCACCCAATTCCCTCGGCAACTTCATTAACCGATCGTCCACGGATTTGGACGAAGTGAGACAAAGTCATCTACTCATTCTCTACATCATTCTTGGTCGTCTCTTTTAGCAAACTTGACGATCGAGTTTCCTCGAGTCAGAGGCGGGAGCCCGTTTAAAGAACCGATCATGTGGTGCCATCTCGACGAGAAGATCGGAGATCGACGAGATCGGAGCAGCCGCAACGGAGCGTGGGATGATGGTTGAAGAACGAAGGACTCGGATCGTTCGGTACAATCTTTCTACACTCTTTACAGTTTGTTAGTTTAGCAATAATGGCAGATCCGGGTTAAAGTATACGATAGCGCCAGTTTAAAAGTTTTGTTCCGCATTTTGGCGTCTGTAGACTGCCGGGACGCTAACGTAGACTTACAATTTCAAAAATTATGGGTGCCGCGAAACCTTAACGCGGATCGTTGGCTAGAATTCTAGACGAAAATCAAATCTAGTTAACACTTTAACTAAAGATCGGAAGTTACAACCTTTGTAGATCCGGATATCCACTTCCTTAGCTCCATGTGGTCGTCCTCTCGCTGTCCATCTCGAATCTCGGACTCTCGCGACGGCTTCATTGGATAAGTGAGCGGAATAGGTCGTCGGCTTCGTGCCGAAGATGATCTACGTCGAGGTTGCACAAGTTCAAGCTCCAACTTCACCAAGTGGTGAGACTTGTGAAGAAAACACCCAAAACAACTTGGCAAGAGGTAGAGGGTGAAGAAATAGGAGGTGGGTTCACTTTAGAATTGGATTTCTCACTTTGGATCTCAAGTTGCCATTGATGGCATCAAGGTTTCTTTCTTGAAGAAGAAGAAAGAATATGATAAGTGTTTTTTAAAAAAGAATAATAAAATCCAATACTTATCATGTTCTAACCTAGGTTAAGTGTAGAGAATAAACCATGGTAAATGGGAATGGTTAGGGTTAAGCAAGAAGACAAATGGTCTCTTTAGTCAAAGCTTCATGAAGCTTCATCAAGCTTCATGACAAAAAGAAACCATTTTCTTATCTTTTATCTAATTAAATAAATATAGAAATGATAAATAAATAGATGAATAATACAAAACCCTAACCATCATCATAACCATGGTTTAGTTCTTTGCACTTAACTAAATGATCAAGTATCATCAATCATGATACAAATGTGTGCACAAAAGAATATCACATATACTTCTTGCACATCAAGTGAGAAAATCCATATAAAGTGAACCAATACTAGCTAATGCAAAATAATATATCAAATATATAATTATACATTAAATCATTAAATCAACACTTGATTTAACGATCCGGTTATATCGCATATAACCGACTAGTATCTAATGTATCGATTTATCGAATCAATGATTCGATAACTAGGTCATATCGAATATAACTAATCGAAACATATATCACGAGAATGAAATACGGTATCACATACACGCATTATTCTTGGTCCCGCACATATCTCATATGCGCTCCTATTTCGTTTCGCTTGAGCCAGGAAACCTCTGTGTATGACTCTAAAGACTCGTCAATACGCCGGTAGCAGATGATGGTCATATCAAGCACCCACAAGCCGCAAGCGGTCTGCTAAACGTAACGGCCATCCGGGTATTGAGCGATCAGAAGAATGACGAGCTAGCCCGCTCATACTCCTGTGAATCCAACCAGTAACACTTACCGTACAGTCCGGTCTGTTCGTCTGATACGTCGCATATCAAGTCTAGGGGTGGTAAACGTCAGACCCCAATAAACGATAACTCGTGCCGATGTGAGGCTCATAACGGGTCGAAAAACTACTGGTAACACTTACCAGCAAATCTCTGATCAGCCCTGGCCAGGGACTTCCCTGTTACGGCCAATCGAGCACAGCGCAACATCAACCCCCAATACCGGAAAAGACGAAACCCCTCATATCGCTCATTGCCTCCATGTGACTCGGGACTGTACCCAAAGACCACCGTTTTGCACGCCCTCATGGACGTGGTAAGGTGGAGATCAAAGCACAGTGGGAATCACACAAGACTCTATGACGATCTCGGGTCTACAGACTAACCTGCATAAGTGTCACCTGAGAACTGCCATCTGACGTGAGGTATAATACCATCTGGGAGTTCTCGGCGAGTCCGTCCAGTGTACCCAGTCTCCACTGAGCACCCGTACACCATCTCTGATGTTAAACACCAATGGATATGGGATCATCCATCGCCCATCTCATGGGTCGAGAAGCGTATACGCTAGTCTACACTGGTATATCGATGCCCCGTCTCGATACACCCACGACTAGGGACCTTGAAGGATGTACTTATGGACTACCATGTCCCCACTAGTATGATCTGCATCATAGTCCAGGCAGTCAAGTACACATCCTAAGGCTTTACCAACATGTAACTATAAGACAGTTTAAAGAGACTAGTATACATGTTAAGATAAAGAGTAACCAGATAGCATACTATCATATCGAGCAAGAAAGTCATCTCTATATATGTACAAGCATCCAATATAATATACATTATCTGTACAATACTGGCCTCTAGGGCATACATACAACTAACAATTTCCAACCAAAATGTCAAGAATCAAAATGAGCCTCGTAGGAATCAATCGGATCTATAGATGTGATGTAATTTCAAGATTTCGTATTCTTTTCCTTCGAAGGATTGATACTAGATCGATGATGATCGACAAGAGTTAGGGCTTTCTTGATGAAACTAAGGTTTCATCACTTAACCCTTGTTCTTTCGTTGATATCATTCACACTCTAGCCTCTAGCAATTTCAAGAAACGATCGTAACTCTCCAATCTCGAGCGATATCAATCAAGAAAGCATCGCAACGAATTGGGTTGTCGATTCTTGATCTTTCTAGGGTTTACAAAACTCGTAGGATTCAAGAATCGATTTACAATATATTACCTCATCATTCTATTGATCGTCTCGACTCCTCGACGAGCGGAGTATTACTCAAACATCACAACAAGAATTATAACTAGAAATTTAGATTGACTCATGATGCAAGAATTTAAAGAAAATAAGATAAAAGAATGTCACCTTTTATTTATATCAACAATTTGATTACAGTTGCTCAAGAACTACAAGAGGAAGAATTAAATTGTCGACTTGGCTTCGCTCGGCTCCGTGAGTCGCGGATCAGCTTGGACCACTTGCTCTGTTGAAGACCGGCTCGGCTCCTAAAAGGTTGCAAGACTTCTTGCTTGATGGGTACTCGGGATCTTGGCTTTTGATTGGAATTAGGGTTAGGGTTTCACACAAATCCTCTCACTAGACTTATGGAAGAAGAAGATGAAGAAAGAGATAGAATGGCTCTAAAATGAACTAATGGATTGATTTTTCCAAGGTTCCAAGATGAATCCCAAGTGAGCCTAGGGTCTTATTTATAGAGCACCCAAACCCTAAGCCTTTGAGTTCCCTCCAAAAGTTTGTTGAAAGACTCCTAGAAAGAGTTTGTTAGGCTTAGCTTTGGGTTTAAGCTAGGGTTTAGGAAGAAGTTTCTAGAATACAAGGCTTAGTTTAGTGTAGGAACAAGGGTTTGGTGATCTGGCAGAAGTCTCTGGAGTCTTCTGGAACTTGGAGTGTCTTTTTGAGTTGTAGGAGCTGAGCTAGGAGTTGTGCACCAAAAATGAGGAGGTGACGTGGCAAGATGGCCGCAGAACCGTGGCGCAAGCAGGCTCCGGCCGCGGTTCCGCGGCCATGTTGGCTTCTTGGACTTTGGTTCTTCTGGTGTGGTCTTTTGATGATATTTGGGGCTTCATCTGATATGTTGATTTTTGTTTGTCCCATTGGATTGATGCCAGAACTGAAATCATTGAGTTGGCGTAATGTTTTAGCTGTACCCTGTAAATTTTGGCCTTTCTTCTTGATTTTCCTGCATAGATCTCAAAACAAGTGTTGCGCAAATGTAGGGATGATGCGATGCCATGAAATGCGGTTAATTTCCTTTATAGTGTTGGTTTTATAGTCTAATACATGCAATCTGATATTTTACGACAGTTTTGCTAATATGTAAAATATGAATGTCGAACACTTCTATATGAATGCAAATGATGAAGAAATTGCCGGCTAAAATATACAATATTTTCGACTAATCAAATTCTCCCAAACTTAATTTCGATCGTCTCGAACGAACAGTTTTATTAAAAAGAGAAGGAGAAAATAAAGAAAGAGAAAAACTAACTAGCACACTTTCGTAGGCAACACGATTGCACTGAGCACGTGCAACAAGCCTTTAAACCTCTAGGTGTCCCTAGTAGGAGGAGTGTTGTCTCCTGAGGGTTTTCAGCGGATTGCACCCACAAAATCCAATAATAAAAGAAAGATCATGAATATTACATTTAAAGACAAGAATTGTAAAAGAAAAGCCTTGAAAATTAGGGTTTCCAACTAAGCTAGCTTTTCGGTTGTCATGAGCCCTATCTTAATAGTCATGAAAAGATGTCAGAAATCACATCCTCCCTCAATAAAACATCGTCTTATTCTTCATTCCTATCTTTCTTCCAAACATCGATCATATAACCCTGCGTGTGTGTATAGGACATCCCTACACCTGGAAAATTCAATTCAAGCCATCATACTCTTGCCCATCAGCCTCAGTACTTTTTAATTAATGAATATTTAGATGAGATTGCTTACACACTTTCATGCGACCGTTAATACTTCTTGAGGTACTAACCGACCGATTACTCATATGCTTGCTTACTTGGTGTATTTTCCTCATCTTGCACCACCTCAGGCATAGCAGTGACTCCCAGACCAGTTGGCCTTAGGGCACTAGGTGAAGAAGCACCCTCGTTATACATTTTTTATTTCCCTTGGTGATAACAAAACCAGTGTCCATTTTTCCCACCACTTTATATTTTTTTATTCGTTTTTTTTCATACTTTTGGCTTTAAGACAAGAGCATTTCAAGGTATCCTCCACTATCCCAGGCTTCAAGACGTGTGTAAGTGCGAATAGCAGGGTAGCAACGTTCAAAATGTTTGGCTTCCAGAATAGAAACTATTTTTTAGACTTATTTTTATCCTCAGATTCGTGACATCCTTCATCTTACTAACCCTTGGGACAACGGCTCATAACTACTTATTACTAGTTCGTATAAGAAGACTTCTAATTTTCTTAGTTTTCTTAAATTTTTCTAATCTCATGGATGTAATTTTTCACTATCTAAACTTTCATTATCTTATTTATATACAAAAAAGTGTAAATATTAAAATTATTTTTATACTTGAAAATTTTTAAATTTTTATGGGTTTTGAAATTTTTTTAAATTTTTATGGGTTTTTAAAAGAAAAGAAATGTTTTGTGCTTATGCAAATGATATGCAAATGATGCGAAAATAAGCACAAACCTCCCCCAAACTTGTTTTCAACAGTGTCCTCACTGTTGCCAACAGCTATATCTGTAAAAACCTGTAAATCTGGGAGGGGTTATTAGTGGGGGCAAAATATATAAGTGAAGAACTTCCCCCAAACTTATTCTTTTCACTCACCTTCATTCAAAAAAATGATGCAGTGATATACAGGATATGAAGGTGAGACGGAGGAATTTTAATCCAAATAAACTGGCTCTTGTAAGAACAAGAGCTCCTCCGTGGGGTCAGTAGAAAAATACGGCTTAAGTCTATGTCCATTCACTTTGAAAAAGGTGCCGTTTTTAACATTTTCAGTCTCTACTGCCCCGTGCGGGTATACAGACCGCACAACAAAAGGTCCCTTCCATCGAGATCGGAGCTTACCCGCGTGAAGGTGTAATCGTGAATCATAAAGAAGGACTTGTTGACCAGGTGAAAATGATTTCCTCAAAATGTTTTTATCGTGAAAAACCTTAGTCCTATTCTTTGTGATTACAGCGTTATCATAAGCTTCATCGCGGAGTTCGCTTAGCTCATTAAGTTGCAGCTTCCGAAAGTTGCAAGCAAGGTTTAAATCAAAATTTATTTCTTTAATAGCCCACAATGCTTTATGTTCTATCTCGACAGGTAAGTGACATGCTTTTCCAAACACTATCCTATATGGAGACATCCCTAGGTCGGTCTTATATGCAGTTCGGAATGCCCAAAGAGCATCCGTCAGTTTGGTCGACCAGTCTTTTCTATTTTTAGCAACAGTTTTCTCCAGGATAAGTTTGATTTGACTGTTTGAGGTTTCAGCCTGCCCTCTTGTTTGGGGGTGATAGGGTGTAGAAAGTCGGTGGTTGATTGAGTATTTCCGCATCAAAGTCTCGAAAGATCTATTGCAGAAGTGTGTCCCATTATCACTAATAATAGCGCATGGGTGTCCAAATCGCGAAAAGATATTCTCTTTCAAGAACTTAATGACAACTTTCTTGTCATTAGTGCGATATGGAATGGCTTCTACCCACTTTGAGACATAATCAACCGCCAACAGTATGTACAGATTCCCCAAGGAGTTGGGAAAAGGACCCATAAAATCTATACCCCAAACATCGAATATTTCAACAACCAAGATGGGTTACCGAGGCATTTCATTCCTCTGGGAGATTCTACCTGTATACTGACATTGTGTACATGTTTTGCAATGGTCAAATGCGTCCTTGAATAAGGTCGGCCAATAAAATCCACATTGCAAAACCTTTTCCGCTGTCTTTTTAGGACCAAAGTGACCCCCACAGGCCTGATCATGACAAAAAGAATGAACACTCTTGAACTCTTCATTCGGGACACACCGGCGAATGATCTGATCAGGAAAATATTTAAACAAATAGGGCTCATCCCAGTAAAAGTGTTTTACTTGGGATAGAAAACGATATTTGTCCTGTTTTGACCAATCGCTGGGTATCAATCCCGTGGCATGATAGTTCACAATATCCCTGAACCATGGTTCATTGGATACGCTCAAGAGTTGTTCGTCAGGGAACGAGTCATTGATCGGCAGGGTCACAGAGGAAGAAATGATGCGTGAAAGATGGTCAGCTACTACGTTTTCACATCCTTTCTTATCTTTGATAACAAGATCAAATTCTTGTAATAGAAGGATCCAACGTATTAGTCGACCTTTTGCATCTTTCTTCGCCAGAAGATGTTTTAAAGCTGAATGGTCAGTATACACAACTATAGGTGAGCCAATTAAGTAAGGCCTGAATTTTTCTAATGCAAATACAACCGCTAAAAGTTCTTTTTATGTGGTTGTATAATTGATTTGCGCATCATTCAGGGTCTTACTTACATAGTAAATCACGTGTGGCATCTTTTCGATGTGCTGTCCTAAGACTGCACCTACTGCAAAATCAGATGCGTCACACATCAGCTCAAAGGGGTAGTCCCAGTTTGGTGATGATAAAACGGGGGCTGAAGTGAGTAAGTGTTTAAGTGAGTCGAAAGCTGTCTCGCAATCTGAGTCAAAATAGAAGGTCGTATCCTTGGCCAGGAGAAGAGTTAAAGGTCTAGCAATTTTGCTAAAGTCCTTAATGAATCTCCTATAAAAGCCCGCATGGCCAAGGAAAGAGCGAATATCTTTGACGCTTTTGGGATGAGGGAGGTTTTGAATGACATCTATCTTAGCTCTGTCAACCTCAATGCCTTTCTGTGAAATGACATGTCTAAGTACAATTCCTTCTTGGACCATAAAATGGCACTTTTCCCAGTTCAAAGTCAAGTTCTTCTCTTTGCAACGAGTAAGAACAGCGTCAAAATTCGCAAGGCAATCAGAAAAAGAGTCTCCAAAAATCGAGAAATCGTCCATAAAGATCTCCAAAAAATTCTCTACCATATCAGAGAATATCCCCATCATACACCGCTGAAAAGTAGCGGGAGCATTGCATAACCCGAAGGGCATGCGACTGTAAGCAAAGGTACTAAAAGGACAAGTAAAAGTGGTTTTATATTGATCCTTTTTGGCGATGGGGACCTGATTATATCCTGAGTATCCGTCCATAAAACAATAATACTCTCGTCCCGCTAAGCGTTCCAGTATTTGATCAATGAATGGTAGAGGAAAATGGTCTTTCCTTGTGGCAGCATTGAGTTTTCTATAATCGATACATACACGCCACCCAGTTTGGGTGCGTGTCTGAATCAACTCATTTGCCTCATTGGTTATAACAGTGATGCCAGATTTCTTAGGAACGACATGTATAGGACTCACCCATTGGCTATCGGAGATGGGGTATATAATACCATTATCTAAGCATTTGACGATCTCTTTCATTACAGCTTCCTTCATGACGGGATTCAACCGTCTCTGTGGTTCTCGGGTTGGTCTGGCATCATCCATCACATGTATATGATGTTCAACTATCAAGGTACTAATCCCTTTGATGTCCGCCATACTCCAACCAAACGCCTCTTTGTTAGATCTCAATACCTATAAAAGTGCATTCTCTTGTTCTAATGCTAGAGAAGCGGATATTATAACTGGTAAAGACTCCTTCTCACCTAAAAAAGCATATTTCAGATGAGACGGTAAAATTTTGAGATCTAATTCAGGCGGAGAAATGATTGAAGGAGGTATCATTGAGTGATTTTTGGATTTACAAAGAAGCTCAGAGCCTGTGAAAGATACAGACTCGGGTGGAGAAAAGTCAGAAGTGCAGGACTCAAGTGTAGGTAAAGTGTCCTCACTAAGATCTTGTGTAAAGTCAAACAGAGATGTGGTAATGTCATCGAGATCAGTAAAGAAAAGTTCCTCAGCTCCACAACTATCAGGAGCGATCTCATGGACAGAGCATACATCTAAAATATGAGCAGAGGGTTCTGATGGCTGACTTCCAACTTTGTAGATATTTAGTTCAATGGTCATATTTGCAAATGATAAGTTCATTGAACCGTTTCTACAGTTTATAACAGCGTTGGAAGTGGCAAGGAAAGGACGACCCAGAATCACCGGAATTTGGCTCCGGGGGTTTGCTACAGGCTGTGTGTCGAGTACAATGAAGTCTACAGGGAAAACAAATTTCCCGACCTTTATCAACACATCCTCTAATTCACCCCTTGGTTTGGTGATAGATCGGTCTGCCATCTGGAGAGTGCAGTGAGCAGGTTTCAGCTCTCTAATCCCTAGTTGCTCATAGACAGAATAAGGGAGCAGGTTAACACTTGCGCCAAGGTCTAAAAGAGCACGATTTATGTTTTTACACCCAATAGAAATCGATATTGTAGGACATCCTGGGTCCTTTCGTTTCTTTGGTAGCTGGGGAATAAAAGCAGTGCTGATATTATTAGCTATAAAGACCTTCTTCGGCACTTGGGTCTTCCTCTTCCTAGTGCACAAGTCCTTAAGAATTTTCGCATAAGCGGGGACTTGTTGAATTGCATTTAGGAGAGGGATATTGATGTTAACCTGTTTGAACATTTCTAAAATTTTCTCCATATGAGGACCGTTCTATTACCCCTTAACCGGTTCGGGTAAGGAGCTTTCGCAATAAGCGCAGGGTCCATCATAGGAAAAGAAAGAGGGGGTAGACGAGATCCCAAAAGAGGTGTGGGGACCGTCTGTGGAGAAATATAAGGGTTGGGAGAAGGTGTCGAGCCTAATGGGAAATGGAGAATAGGCTCTCGAGAAGATGGTGTGGTAGAAGAAGAAGGATCAGAAGGAGAAGTGTGTGTGTGGAAAGGTCTCAGCCGGGGTGTTGATATGATTTTCAGTATCATCAATACCTTCCCCGACATGATTATTCAACACTCTTCCCGATCTCAACGTTGTGATGGCATTTACATTGTAATGCCCAGGATTCTGTAGGGGTTGAGAGGGAAGTTTTCCTTTTTCTCTCGCACTCATTTCGGCTTTTAGGCGTGCGATTTCAGCTTCCATCGATCTGATACTCTCAGCTTGGGACGCTCAGTTTTTCTTTATCTCACTGACGGAAGATCTAACCTCAGTCGAAACCTCTATGAAATTTGATAACAGTGATTTCATGGTTTGAGTGAATTGAGAGAATTCGTCAGAACAGGTCGATTGCATAGGATTAGACTGTGCAGGATTGTTGACCTGATTTTGGAAATTTTATGACTGATAGGGATGCTGAGTGAGTTGAAGGGGTTGCTGTTTTAGTGGAGGAAGAGCCCTTTGAAAATTATTCGTGTTTGGAACCGTGTTTTGAGATTGGTTTTGATTCCAAGCGAAATTTGGGTGATTCCTCCAACCCTGATTATACGTGGAAGAATATGGATCATTTCGAGGTCTTTGAAATGCGGCATTAGAATGCTCGTGACCTTGAAATGCAGTGTTTAATGGACATTCTTCCGTTAAATGAGACGGATCAGAACAGCACCCACAAACAGTTTTGGGGAGCGACATTGGGTTTAGGGAGGCTGCAGAAAATTTGTGTTCCATAGCGTCGAGCTTCTTTTGCATTGCTTCCATCTCAGCTCGAACACCTATGGACACATCTATTTGGTGTACGCCACCCCTATTCAATGGTTGGGTTCCACTCTCCCACTGTAGTGATTTTTCAGCGAACTCTTCTAAGTACTTCCAAGCTTCCCCATCATCCTTGGTCATAAAAGTACCTTGACACATGTTTTCAAGGCTCTGTTTAGGGCTTAGGTTAATGCCCTCATAAATGATTTGGCAAAGCTCCCATCTCGGGATGCCGTGATGAGGACACTGAACCAATAGATCCTTGAAACGTTTAAAGCATTTTGAAAATGGTTCAGTAGGGAGCTGGGCAAATTAATTCAGTTCGCTACGGATTCGAGCTGTTGGATTGGGTAAAATTTCTTAAGGAATGCAGCGACGAATTCTTCCCAATTCGTAATAGAGTGTGCGGTAGTGTTATATAGCCACTTCTCGGCTATATCGCACAATGTAAATGGAAGAAGTCGTAGACGCATCGCATCCACTGAAAGTTGTGACGTACCCATCATTGCGCATACGTTTTCAAATTTGGTAATGAAAACGTAAGCGTCCTCAGTCTCGAGTCCGTGAAATTTAGGTAAAAGATTGATATACTGGGGCTTAATCTCAAAGTTATCCCCATTGGCTGGTGTTGTGGATAGGCCGGTCGAAAGAGGACCTCGAATAGGGTAGCACCTCTCCTGGAGAGAGATGCGGGGTGGATTCTGCGCACCAACGGACGGTGGAAGATTAGGGTTAAAGAAGTTTGATGGAGTTGGATCCATCGGTATGGGTGTGGTAGTAGGTAAAGGAAAGGTAAATGGATAAATATCGACTTCGGCGTCGATAACGGGCATGCGGACTAAACGGGCACTAGAATCCCGTGTCCAGCCTATCTTGTACTAAAAAGGGTTAGTACAAGTGGCAGTGTTGGCTTATAATTAGGGGTAAATGAATGAATGTGGTGTTTGCTTTTGAAAAAGGGACGGATTTTTAGAAAAATGACGCGACACAACAAATGCAGCACACAAACCCTAGAATCTAGTGGTCGCCTAGGTCCGGCTCTAGACCGCTCCTAACTGCCAAAAAACAAGTCGCAGGATAGAATCCTCCGCTGCCTCTTTGTTCCCCTGTGGCCAGGTAAGTGCCAGGTAAGTGGGAAGGTACTCCACTACGTAAGTAGTGGGCCTAATTAATAACCACTAGCCTTCGACACACTTTCCTAGGCACCACAAGAAAACGCGGATAAGCAATGAATTTCCCACGGCCTTCTTCTGTCCTAAGTGAGCGCGACAGTCCTTAGAGTCATCTTTAGATTTCTTTTAGTTAATATGGGTCAATGCGGATGCAAGTTTTGTGGTTTTCGGGGCCTAGGAAGGGTAATGAAATCCCCACATAATTTGGATTTGGCCGTGCCCCTTAATATCCGTATTTATAATGCAAACAACCAAGAAACAAAATTACGCACAAATTTAATTTTTGCAATTTGCGAGCAGTGATTATTTGCAAAGAAACCTGCAGAAAATTATTAGTTGGAGCTAAAAAGAGGAGAGAGGAGAAGTCAAGAAATCACCTGAAGCAAAATTTTCTTAGAGATCCCCCTAAGAGGCCGCGGTTCCGCCGCAATAGGCTCCTACTGCCGCCCTTCCGCGGTTGAAAGATGGAATCAATGCACAAAACTTCACCAGGGAGCTTCTGTAGACTCCCTTTGATCTCTGGTATTTTCCAAAAAAAAATTCCAAATTTCCAGCATGCTCCAGATCTCCTTGCAATGAAACACAACAAATTGTTTAGGGTTTGCACGAATTTTGATCTCAAAAATTATAATGAAATAAATCTTTCAGTTCAAACTTTGATATAAAACGAATTAGCGCGCGATCCCCGACAACGGCGCCATTTTGATTGTAATAAATTTCTTGTTTGTGTAAATCAAATCAAATGGTCCCCGGCAACGGCGCCATTTTTGATTCATCGTAAAATGCGAGACTGAGTAAGTAAATCAAATCAATAAGAGTCTCTTTGTGTCGGTAATTAGAAAATTGAATAAGGTCCACAATCAAAAAATTATATTTGTCCGCAATCAACTATGGTGTCAGTTGTAGATCGTAAGCGAGTGCGGATCGTCCACAGGGATTGTGCGATTCGTTTTTATATTTGATATGTTTGAATTATAAAGTTAATTGAATAGAAGAGAAAACATGATTCAAGAATTTATCAATTGATTCAGGTGTCATGAGTTTAATCAAGAAACTGATAAACAATCAAGAATTGGGGTTTCGATAATATTTCCAACCAAAATGTCAAGAATCAAAATGAGGCTCGTAGGAATCGATCGGATCTATAGATGTGATGTAATTTCAAGATTTTGTGTTCTTGTCCTTCGAAGGATTGATACTAGATTGATGATGATCGACGAGAGTTAGGGCTTTCCTGATGAAACTAAGGTTTCATCACTTAACCCTTGTTCTTTCGTTGATATCATTCACACTCTAGCCTCTAGCAATTTCAAGAAACGATCGTAACTCCCCAATCTCGAGCGATATCAATCAAGAAAGCATCGCAACGAATTGGGTTGTCGATTCTTGATCTTGCTAGGGTTTACAAAACTCGTAGGATTCAAGAATCGATTTACAATATATTACCTCATCATTCCATTGATCGTCTCGACTCCTCGACGAGCCGAGTATTACTCAAACATCACAACAAGAATTATAACTTGAAATTTAGATTGACTCATGATGCAAGAATTTAAAGAAAACAAGATAAAAGAATGTCACCTTTTATTTATATCAACAATTTGATTACTGTCGCTCAAGAACTACAAAAGGAAGAATTAAATTGTCGACTTGGCTTCGCTCGGCTCCGTGAGTCGCGGATCGGCTTGGACCACTTGCTCTGTTGAAGACCGGCTCGGCTCCTAAAAGGTTGCAAGGCTTCTTGCTTGATGGGTACTCGGGATCTTGGCTTTTGATTGGAATTAGGGTTAGCGTTTCACACAAATCCTCTCACTAGACTTGTGGAAGAAGAAGATGAAGAAAGAGATAGAATGGCTCTAAAATGAACTAATGGATTGATTTTTCCAAGGTTCCAAGATGAATCCCAAGTGAGCCTAGGGTCTTATTTATAGAGCACCCAAACCCTAAGCCTTTGAGTTCCCTCCAAAAGTTTGTTGAAAGACTTCTAGAAAGAGTTTGTTAGGCTTTGCTTAGGGTTTAAGCTAGGGTTTAGGAAGAAGTTTCTAGAATACAAGGCTTAGTTTAGTGTAGGAACAAGGGTTTGGTGATCTGGCAGAAGTCTCTGGAGTCTTCTGGAACTTGGAGTGTCTTTTTGAGTTGTAGGAGCTGAGCTAGGAGTTGTGCACCAAAAATGAGGAGGTGACGTGGCAAGATGGCCGCGGAACCGCGGCACAAGCAGGCTCCGGCCGCGGTTCCGCGGCCATGTTGGCTTCTTGGACTTTGGTTCTTCTGGTGTGGTCTTTTGATGATATTTGGGGCTTCATCTGATATGTTGATTTTTGTTTGTCCCTTTGGATTGATACCAGAACAGAAATCATTAAGTTGGCGTAACGTTTTAGCTGTACCCTGTAAATTTTTGCCTTTCTTCTTGATTTTCCTGCATAGATCTCAAAACAAGTGTTGCGCAAATGTAGGGATGATGCGATGCCATGAAATGCGGTCAATTTCCATTATAGTGTTGGTTTTAGAGTCTAATATATGCAATCTGATATTTTGCGACAGTTTTGCTAATTTGTAAAATATGAATGCCGAACACTTCTATATGAATGCAAATGATGAGGAAATTGCCGGCTAAAATATACAATATTTTCGACTAATCAACGCATTAAAAGAACTAATGCAAGAATTACACGCATTAAAAGAACTAATGCAAGAAAATTAACCAAGTAAAAGTCGTTGGAACACTTTCGAAAAACCACTCGGTTCTTTTCAAAACTAACTTTTAAATGCGGAGCTTGAGCCATTCCTTTTAAAAGCTATCTCGTTCCATCGATTATATCAAGTTCGCTACGTTCACGGTTTCTCCAAAACCATTCGTAGCTCTCCGTCGTTTCACATGAATAGTCAATAGTATTCAAGCTATGTTTGTTGGCCAAAGTCAAGGCATAGTGATTGGTAGCTATCGGGTATTCATGTGCAGCATAAATAGATGCATTGATTTGGAACAGTCGTACTGCCTTGTTGGCCAAAGTCAAGGGTAGGTACGGGTGGATTCAAATTAACCTGGAGAACGACGGGTAGAACTTGACATGTGACTTATGATTTGTTGGCCAAAGTCAAGGTCATAAGAGCATGAGGCAAAAATCCATAGCGGGAGTTTCAAAAGAACTGAAAATTGCTAGTGTTGCATACCATTTGGAGTGTGATGATTCTGGTAGGATTCCTTCAGTTTCGTCACGCGATGATATTTGGATCCCGATCCTACTGTGAGTATATGCTACTCCTCGGGAAATTTCTCACTTAACGATCAATGCTATAAACCTAGTAGGTGTCTAGAAAGGTGTTAGCGGGGCTACGCCCCCAGGGAAAAGAGGTTCTTAAATTAAGGAACTTCGTGAATGCGTTGGAAAACCTCCCTCGAAGAACCGACACTAGCCTGGCTGAACGGTTAAGCAAGTATTGTACGGTGAGATTGATCCTGACTAATTCTTCCTTTTTGGTTTGAGGAGGGATTCGAGAAACAGTGGGAGCCATCTTGTTTAGACAAACTAAAAACCACTCTAAACTTGCAAGAGCATCATGCTGAGTGTTTCTTCACTCTCTCCTAATTGCAGCGACCAATCGACATGACTGGACTTAAGTTACTTCTAGATAAAAACATACTGACAGGGCCAAACTACAAAGATTGGCTCAGGAATGTCAAAATGGCAATCACTTACGACAAGCTAGGGTATCTTCTTACCACCAAAACTCCCCCCGTCCCAGGTCCCACCTCCAGCGTCGCGGATAAGGAAATCCGTAAGACTTGGGAGATTGATTGCGCGAAGGCCAGGTGCCTCGTGCTTGTCTCTATGGACAACGAACATCAAAGGAGGCACGAGAATATGGACCTCGAGTCCATATTTCTCCATACAAAAGAACTGTATAGAGAGCAGTCTCGTATCGCAAGATACGAAGTGTCGAAGAAGTTATTTTCGGCAAGGTTGGCCGTCGGATCATCGGTAGCGGAACACGTGCTTAAGATGATTGGCTACATAGAAGAGCTCGCGGACCTTGGGACCACGTTGGAGAATGAGCTCTATACGAACTTAATTCTCCAGTCCCTTCCTTCCACTTACGCCTAGTTTATCCTGAACTTCAACTTACAAGAAAAGGAAGTTGAACTTTCAGAACTCCTCAACATGCTGAGGAGCGCAGAGGGCACCCTACAGAAAGGTAGGGAAACATCCACTTTGTTTGTAGGAGGATCTTCCTCTTCTAGGTCCAAGGAGAAAGCCAAGGGAAAGAAGAAGAAAGCCCCCGCCAAACCAAGGGGCGGTGTTAGTAAAGTGGATACAAAGGGAAAAGCAAAAGCAACAAAGAAAGTGGGAAAGCTTGTGGATAAAGAAGAATGCTTCTATTGTCATAAGAAGGGACACTGGAAGAATGATTGCAGGGCTTGGAAAGCCAGAACACAGGATCTGAAGCAGGTTGCGGCTTCAGCTTCAGGTGTGTATGTTATTGATAACTGTCTTTCAATAAACTCTACTTCCTGGGTATTGGATACCGGATCAGGATCTCATATCTGTAATTCTTTGCAGGCGTTGAGAAACCGTAGGTTTTGAAGGCAGGTGACATGACCCTCAAAGTTGCAAACGGAGCTAGCATGGATCCTAAGGCCGTCGGGGACTATCACCTAGGAATGTCAGATGGACATGTTTTGGTTTTGCGTAATTGCTTTTTTGTACCCAACGCAACTTGTAATATCATTTCTGTATCTTTGACTTCTAAAGAAGGTTATGAATTTGCGTTTGTAAGTAATGTTGTAAACATTCACATTAATCAAGTTCTGATTGGGTCAGGTACATTAAACAATGGTATATACGTATTAAACCAACCACACATTTTCAATGTCCAGAATACACACAAAAGAATGTCTCCAGAAATCAATCATACTTTCTTATGGCATTGTAGACTGGGTCACATCAATGAGAGAAGGTTGACGAAGTTACATACAGAAGGATATTTGAATCCGTTCGAATATCAATCGTATGCCACTTGTCAATCCTGTCTCAAAGGAAAGATAACAAAGACTCCGTTCACTGGACATGGAGTAAGAGCGAGTGAGCTCTTGGGACTCGTACACAGCGACGTGTGCGGTCCAATGTCTACACATGCGCGAATCGGTTTTCCTTACTTCATTACTTTTACGGATGACTTTTCAAGGTACGGTTATGTCTTCTTAATGAAACATAAGTCCGAAGCCTTTGGAAAATTCCAGGAATATAAGAATGAAGTAGAAAAACAAACCGGCAAAAGTATCAAGATTCTAAGATCGGATCTAGATGGTGAATACTTGAGTGCCGAGTTCCTGGACTATTTAAAAGAGAACAGAATTCTCTCTCAGCTTACTCCTCCATACACTCCGCAACATAACGGTGTATCGGAGAGACGGAACCGAACCCTATTGGATATGGTACGGTCCATGATGAGTAACGCTGAGTTACCGCGATCATTCTGGGGGTATGCGCTAGAATCAGCTGCATACCTTTTGAACCGAGTTCCCACTAAGACTGTGCCTACTACACCATATGAGATGTGGTGTGGGAAGAGACCCTATCTTAATCACATTAAGACATGGGGATGTCCAACTTTTGTCAAAAAGCAGCATGCGGACAAACTCGAGTCACGCTCAGTACAGTGCAAGTTCGTGGGATATCTAAAGAACTCCAAGGGATATTTCTTCTACTGCGAGGAAGAACAAATGGTTTTTGTTTCTCTTCATGCCTACTTCTTAGAAACTGAGTTTTTGGAAAACCAGATAAGTGGGAGCACAGTAGAACTGGAAGAAATTCCAGAACCACGAGCTATTACTGAAAGCTTAGTGGAACCAGAGGGTTCAAAAGATCAGGACATTCCTACGCCGCTCCGCAGGAGTAGTAGGCAGTCTCATCCGCCCGAAAGATACTACGGTTTTCTCATAGACGGGGATAGAGAGGATTGCATCATAGATTATGATGAGCCTACTAGCTTCCAGCAGGCCGTTCAGAGCATTGACTCAGTAAAATGACTGGATGCAATGCGGACCGAAATGGAGTCCATGTACACCAACAAAGTATGGACATTGGACGTTGCTCCAGACGGGGTAAAACCCGTAGGATGCAAGTGGATCTTCAAAAGGAAGATTGGTGTAGATGGATAGGTTGAGACCTATAAAGCTAGACTGGTTGCAAAGGGTTTTCGTCAAAGACCTGGTTTGGACTATGACGAGACCTTTTCTCCAGTAGCTATGCTGAAATCCATTCGGATCCTTCTTGCCATTGCTGCCTTCCACGATTATGATATTTGGCAGATGGACGTAAAGACCGCTTTTCTAAATGGAAATTTAGAAGAGTGTGTCTATATGGACCAGCCAGAGGGTTTCATTCAGAGTGGGAGCAGCGGAAAGGTGTGCAAGTTGCTTAAGTCCATTTAGGGACTAAAGCAGGCATCGCGGAATTGGAACATCTGTTTTGATGAGACGGTCAAGGAATTTGGCTTTATCAAAAATCCATATGAACCATGCATCTATAGTAGATTTGTAGCGAGAACTGTAGTATTCCTCGTTTTATACGTGGATGACATTCTCTTAATAGGAAATGACATTCCTATGCTACAATCTGTCAAGGGGTTCTTGTCATACAGGTTCTCCATGAAAGACCTGGGTGATGCCTCATACATCCTGGGGATCCGGATCCATCATGATAGATCCAAGATGATATTAGGACTTTCACAGTCCAGGTACATCGACACCATACTGAAAAGATTCAGTATGGAAGATTCCAAGCGCGGTAATCTACCGGCTTGTCACGGGACCACCCTCTCCAAAGAGATGTCTCCCAAGAATGATTTGGAAAGGGATCGCATGTCTATTATACCCCACGCTTCTGCGGTGGGCTCTATAATGTATGCGATGTTGTGTACCAGACCAGATGTAGCTTATGCACTGAGTGTAGTAAGCCGGTATCAGTCAAACCCTGGGGAGAAACACTGGATAGAGGTAAAGAACATTCTCAAGTACCTGAGAAGGACTAAGGAGATGTTCTTGGTGTATGGCGGAAAATCCCTCCAGATCGAGGCCTTTGCTGACTCCAGCTTCCAGAGTGACAAGGATGATTCCAAGTCCATGTCGAGTTTTGTCTTTACCCTCAATGGAGGGGCAGTGTGTTGGAAGAGTTCCAAAGGAAACCGTTGCAGACTCGACGATGGAAGCGGAATACATCGCTGCATCTGATGCCGCAAAAGAAGCTGTCAGGATGAGGAAGTGTTCATATCAGATTTTTGCATTTTCATACCGCCCAATTTTTGTCACATTGCATATCGGTAGATACTCTTGAGCCGTGTTTGCTAGTCAATTGCAGGATACAGGTTCTCGGTTCTAAAACGGTGAAATTCATGGAAAACACAACAAAATCCGGGTTCCTGCCAACCACTGAGAAAACACGGTCTCCGCTCGTCATCCGTATGTTGCCAGATACCAGTTTAGGAAGAAAAAATGTCAAATCAATGTCACCTTCATGCACAAGGCTCAATGGTAGCACAAAATCCAAGAGATCTACGCGGAGCTCGAGTCAATCATGACAAAATCTTGACAAAAAGTCCACCTTTCTCTCAACAGAAATTCTGGAAAAATCGGGGAGCCAAATTGAGAAAATATATGTACCAGAATAATGTAGACATCAGATCAGGCCAGCACCAAAAGTTGGGTGGCCCAATTCAACTAAACGGCCGCGGATCCGCGGCCAAAGTGGGGTCCAGGCCGCGGATCCGCGGCCGTTATGGCGCCAAACAGAAAGTGGTTTTGGGGGTAGTTGGGTCTTTTCATATATGTTCTGTTGGTTGCCCTAGGTCTTCATTCTCCAGCCTATAAATACCCCAGAACTTTGTGAAGTGGGGAGTCCATTCTTGTATTTCTTTTTGCTAGGTTTTAGTTTACATGTTCTTCTTCCTCTTCTCACCTCTTCTCCATTAAACTTGTAAGTGAGCTTTTGAGTGAAGAGTGATGAATAAAGAAGACCATTTTATTATCATGCTTGTCTCTTTCTTTACTTATTGTAATTTGTTATAATTTTAATTGTTAAGTAGTTGTTGTTATTTCCTTGTTGTTTCTTGCTTCTTTCTTTTTCTTTATCCTTACATATGACAATGATACTTACGCTTGATCCTCGCCAAGGTGAGGTCGCAAATAGTTAGTCGTATTCTTCTAGTCTCCTTCTTTCTATCTTCCTCTTTTGTTTGTTTTATTTTTCCGTATTATGAAGTGTGAGTAGTTCTATACTTGTTAGGGTAGGATAAGGGAAGTTTGAGAGAAGGAAATCTCTCTCACTCTTTCCTTGCCCAACAACTTAAATCAACTCCCGTTAATTGAACCACAATCCGTTCCTTACGGCACCCTATCCTACATGATAGCGGTGATTCCGTAGTGAGACCGGTTGTGGTTGAATTAACCGGAGGTTATGGATAAGAGCCAAGAACGGACGGACAAGCACCAAAAGGAAGGACTATGCGTTGGAAAGCCTAGCATATACTCGCAAGTTCCTTCCTAGTCGTGCTAATCCCCGTTGTTGCCGATTACCGTAACACCGATATTAAGTGGGGCAACGAAAGATGTGGAGACTCCTAACTCAAACTAACCTAATCCTAACCCTAACAAGCTCTCTTTAAATATCAACTCAACACTTAGATAATCCAACAAAATCTGAAAACCGGACTTAACTCGTTAAAACACTTTGAAAAAGACTCCCATCTCCCTGCGGACGACCCGTACTCAACCGGCTAGCTACAAGCGAAACCGTCTTGATTGCGGTATTTAAACTAGAACTTGAACACGCACGTATCTTTGTCAATCAGGAAGTTCTTGAAAGAACTTCAGGTGGTTCCGTCCATTGTTGATCCAATACCTCTGTATTGCGACAACAACGGGGCTATAGCTTTAGCGAAGGAACCCAGGTCCCATCAGAGATCCAGACACATCTTGAGGCGGTATCACCTGATCAGGGAGATCGTGGATCGCCAGGTGATCGAGGTTCGGAGGGTTGCTTCAGAAGATAACACTGCAGATCCATTCACCAAGGCCTTGCCCCAGACTCAGTTCGAGCGGCTGATCAAGATGATAGGTCTTCGATACGCCAGTACATGGCCTTAGTGCAAGTGGGAGATTGTTAGTGTATATTCCCTAGAGGCCATTACTGTATCATACTACTTTGTATATTACTTAATGGAAGCTTGAGATATTCACCTTGTATATACAATCTTGCTCAAAATAGTAGTATGCTACGTGGTTTGTTTCTACTTCAATGTGTACATGTGTTTATTTTAGTATATCACCTATACACATTAGTGGAGCCCTTAGGATCTTTGCTTGATTACCAGCGTTGTGATGGCAGTCACACTAGTGGGGGCTGGGTAATCTATAAGCACATCCTTATGAAGGTCCCTAGTCGCAGGACTATTGAGACAGGGCATCGATACTCCGGAGTACACTAGCGTATGCGCTTCTCATCCCAGAGTGGGAGATGGTCTGTCCCACAGCCATCAGTACGTCGTACTTGAGATAGTATACGAGTGCTCGTTAGGTTACGAGTACACTGGACAGGACTCGTCAGGAACTGATTGGTTAGTACTATACCTATCATCAGTTATCAGTTTCTAGGTGACATGAGTACAGCTTAGTCCGCTGACTTGACACTGTCACTTTGTCTCGAGTGTGTTCCCACTGTACTTTGATTACTACCCTACCACGGCTTAAAGGAGTCGTGCAAACAGGTAGTAGTTGGGTGCAGTCCCGAAGCACTTGGAGGCAGTGACGGTTAGACAGGATTCGTCTCTCCCGGTATTGGGGATTGACATCGCGCTGTGTCTAGGAGAGCCATTACACAAGTAGTCCCTGGCCAGGGCAAGCGAGATATACGGGTAGGCTTCCAGTGTTATCTCAGGGTGTTTTGGGCTTCACTCCGACACGACTTGTACCGCTATTAGGGGACTGACCTTTACCGCCCCCCTAGGCCCGCCATGCGATGTATTAGACGAACAGACCGGACTGTACGGAGACTGTCACAGTCAGACTCAGTAGGAGTTCAGATGGGTTTCACCTCGTCAGTATTCTTGTCGGCATCTACCTGGGGACCGTTACGCACAGCTAGTGCCGCTTGCGGTCTGTGGTTAAACCCACTGCCAGCGTAGTGTCGAGTCTTTAGAGTCCCACACAGAAAGCTATTCGCCTTTAGGCAAAAGAGTAGAGGTCGCATGGTTTTGCGACAGGTCGCATGGTTTTGCGACAGGTCGCATGGTTTTGCGACAGGGTTCGTGTTAGTTATATGTATGCCCTAGAGGCCATTACTGTACATACGATGTATATTGTAGTGGATGCTAGGACATATATAGGGAGGAATTTCTTGCTCGACATGATAGTATGCTATCTGGTTGTACTTTATCTTAACATGTACTCTGATTGTCTCTATGTTACATGTTGATAAAGCCCTTAGGATATGTACTCGACTACTGGGAGTATGATGAGATCATACTAGTGGGGCTACGGTAGTCGACGAGTACATCCTATAACTGTTCCTAGTCGAGGGTGGATCGAGACAGGGCATCGATGCACCAGAGTAGACTAGCGTATACGCATCTTGACCCATATGATGGGCGATGGATGATCCCATATCCATCGGTGTTTGACATCAAGGATGGTGTACGGGTGCTGAGTAGAGACTGGGTATACTGGACGGACTCGCCGAGAACTCCCAGATGGTATTATACCTCACGTCAGATGGCAGTTCTCCGGTGACACTGGTACAGAGTAGTTTGTTGACCCGAGATCGTTATAGAGTCTTATGTGATTCCCACCGTGCTTTGATTTCCATCATACCACGTCCAAGAGGGCGTGCAAAAAGGTGGCTTTTGGGTACAGTCCCGAATCACATGGAGGCAATGAGCGATAGGAGGGGATTCGTCTCTCCCGGTATAGGGAGTTGATGTTGTGCTGTGTTCGATTGGCTATAACCGGAAATCCCTGGCCAGGATTGCTGAGAATTACTGGTAAGTGTTATCAGTAGTTTCTCGAACTGTTATAGACCTCATATCGACACGACTTATCGAGCTACTGGGGTCTGACGTTTACCACCCCTAGGCGAGATATGCGACATATCAGACGACGAGGCCGGACTGTACGGGAGTGTTACTGTTTGGATTCACAGAAGAATGTACAGGCTTGCTTGTTGATCTTCTGAGCGCTCAATACCTGGGTAACTGTTACGTTTAGCTGACCGCTTGCAGCTTGTGGGTGTTTAATATGATCATCACCTACTGCCGGCGTATTGACTATTCTTTAGAGTCCTACACAGAGGTTTCTTGGCTCAGGCAAAACAGAGTAGGAGCACATATGTGATATGTGCGGGACCGAGGATAATACGATATGAGATATCGTATTCTATTCTCGCGATATTTGATATCAGCCGGGTCATCGGATCAAGTGTTGATTCGATGAATTGGTACTGATAAATATTAGTCGGTTATATGCGATATAGCCGGATTGTCGGATCAAGTGTTGATTCGATAATTTAATGTATAATAATATATATGATATATTAAATTACATTAACTAATATTTGCTCACTAAAAGATTATTTTTCTCACTCGGGCAATACATTGATATATATGCGATATATGTTAATTGTATTATTTTATTTTGTTACAATAAATATTATATATGTGATATATAATATTGTAACATGATATGGTTATTAATGCAACATGATTAGTGGAGATTAAACATGGTTAGGGTTTGATTAGGGTTAAGCTCTTCTAGAAGATTCTAGAAGGTTTTTGTTTTGTTTTGTGTAAGATATTTTATGAAGATATTTGCTTAACCAAACCCAAACCCTTGACCATGGTTGTTTTTCTACAAGGGTTAAGGATTCATTCTTAACTATGGTTGCATTTCTAACCTCACTAATGGGTTATTCATTATTCATCACAAAAGGATTCCTTCTTCTTCTTCCTTCTCTTTTCATGGAAAAGCTTTCTTGATTTTGATTTTGTGATGATAAATGAGTGAGAAAAAGATAATAAAAGAGAGCAAAAATCCTACTTCATCATCCTCATCTATCCTTGCCATTTATATGAGGGTGTTCACTTCATATTATGAGTGTTAGCTTGTGTTAACGAAACTTCAAGGTAGATCATCTATGTATCGAAGATCGGAAGCAAAGGCTGCATCTTTCTCTTCGTGGAACCTCTCGAGAGTCCGGAACATGATGATCACAGCGAAGGGACCTCAACACGAAGCTTATGAAGTGAAGGACCGGATCTACAAAGGTTGTAATCCCTCTCACTTAGTGTTAAAATGTTTAGCATGTTATTTTTCGCCTAATCTCTAGTTTAAAGATCCGTATTCGGGTTGTTCGGCACGGCTAAATTTTTAATCGGGCATGGTTGATACCTCGTAGACCCTTGTGCGCATGCATAGCAACCCTATAGTAGTATCAGAGCCAAGCTAGAGCTTTAGGCGAAGTCTAGACGAAGTTTAAAGTCCGATCGAAACCCGGAACCCCGATTTAACCCCTCTCTGGACATTTTTTGAAAATGTGGTTTTTTATTAATTAAAAATTCGCAGGAAATTAAGCAGGAAAAACTAAGAATTACTGTGAAGTACGGACCTCTAACTCGAAAATTTGACCGCGGAACCGCGGCGAAACCATGGTTTTTGCGGCGGTTCCGCGGCCAAAATTTGGACTTAGTCCCTGAAATTTCATGTAATTATTTTTAGGCCCTTTATTGTTATTTTTTTCTGGGAATATTTTAACTCCACTCAAGTGTTGAGTTTTCAAGGGTTGTATTGGGGAATCGTTGATTCGATCGGATGATTTAACTTTGTTTAGTTTGTCCGGATAATTTTTAGAAACTGTTAAAAAGTTCGAACGGATATCAATAACTCACTTTTTCCCCTGTCGGAAAATTTTTCAAAAGTTGGATTTTTTTCTCGTGTTTAAGAATGTTCTAAGTCGTGCAAGTAACGCGGTGGACCCTCTAGAAGACAACAAACCTTAACTCGATTATGTGACCGTCTTGAACTGCCTTTTGAACCTTTGGGTTTGGGGCAGTACGGCGTGCCACATGTGAGGCGTTGGCTTGACCCTTCTACGGCCGGACCATTGGTACTGAGGCATGTGATGAATGTTTTTAAACTGATTTCAAGTGTTGAGATACATTGGGAAAATCTTGGGTGTTTGATTATTCGATCGGAAAGTTTAACATTGTCTATTTATCTGGAATGTGATACAATATTTGGAATCCACAGGTAGTTATGAGATAACTAATTTGAATGTTATGAATCTAGCAGTTCAATCTCAGTTTATCGGTTGCCACAGAATTTTGATGCGATCAAAAGTCCGTCTCAATCACGTAACGTACGCGGATACTCGCTGGGTAAACTTAATAGACAGCCACGCCCTATAGCCCCGACCAAGTGACTGTAGGAGAACCCCGTCGCCGAAAACATCCGTTCAGGTGCTCACGGTAGCGGTGTTCCGCCTTAGTGCACTTCGTCGACGGCATCTGGGGGTGCGGCCGTCTACTAAAGTTTGCGACGAGCATTCGATCAGAATATCGGGAATCTTGTTGAATTGCCCGACTTGATATTGAAAAGAGTTTTTGATAATGAGACTAAAATGCGGGGTTTATAATAGTTAGGCATGCGATGTCTAAGTAATTCATTTGGTTAGGCATGCGATGTCTAAGGAGGTTGCGGATTCCAACTGTTGTAGTTTTACACTTTCTTTTCTGTGACCGTAAGCGTAGTATGTGGTGTATCGCCGGCTTCGTTGCTATACATCAACGACAATCGGGATACGCATACTTGCTTACGTTGATGATATGAGATATTATGTGTTGCTGTGATATGTTGTATTGGATCGTCGCGTTTGAATAGCCGGGGGTTTTATGTGAGATGAGAGTTTTTTCTTTTTCATTCATGTAAAATTCATTTGTATGTAATATTCTTTTATTGGAGCACTTCCAGGTTGCGGAAGATGTCATCGTTGTATATTATTTACTTTTCCGCATTAGGTAGACCCAAGGCGGGGAGCACAAGTAACCGGGTTCTAGGGTCCAGTGGGAGACCATCTCGAGGAGTTGAGACCGGGTCTCCTAACCCTAGAATTGGCAGGGTTACTTGCCGCTCTCGTAGGGGTCTAGGGATGTGGGTTTGGCTATTCATCGCGACCGTGGAATTCGTGTTTTATACAGGCTCGTACTAAAACACGGACGTCCTAGTATATCCAATATTTCATATATATTCTTATGCTGCAATGTTCTGTGATGAGATCATATTACGGCCTGAGATGAATGTTTATATTATATATATGAGATATATGTTATATTGCAGATTTCGTTTCAAAAGAGATGCTTGTGAAGCATAATAAAATGGGGCTTCATTAATGAGATTAATGAAATAAAAGAAACCTAAGATGTTGTAGAAACTTGTTTAAATTAAAAAACTGGTAGCTCTAGTTCTTGCTTTGCATCGCGGTGTTCCTTGTAGAACATCCTGCACCTTATTCGATAAGGAAAGGACCGAGATCCCTTCACCGGGAGTGACTCCTTTAGCAATAACTGGCAGATGTTACAAACTCGGTTTGTCTTTTGATTGCTTCTATAGTTCTTGCTTTGCATAGTGGTATATATGATATATGCTGCACCTTATTCGATGAGGAAAGGGCCGACGATCCCTTCACCGGGAGTGACCCCTTTAGCAAAACTAGAAAAGCCTCAAAAACACTCCATTTAAAAACACTCGATTCTACGACGATATCAAGTTCATTACGCAAAGGGTTTTCAGAAAAACCTGTCGTAGCCCTCCGTCATTTCAGATAAGTTGTATATAGTATTCGTTCTGCATTTGTTGGCTTTCGTCGAGGTGCAGTGTGCGGTAGCTATATGCTGCTTATCTGCTAGCATACGATGCGATTGGATTAGGGTAGTCGTGCGGCTTTGTTGGCTTTCGTCAAGGGTCGTGCCGGTGGGTTTAATTCAATCAAGAAATGTACGGGTTGAACTTGACTAGCGGGCTATGGTTTGTTGGCTTTCGTCAAGGTCATAGCACGTTAGGGGCAAAATATTATTGGGAATTTCAAGTGTTGAAATTTGCAATGAGATTGCATACCTTCTATGAGATAGTTGGATCCCGATACCCGCTGCGTGTAAGAGTTACTCCTGGGAGAGTTTTTACACATTACAATTAGCCGATCAAGTAGGTGTCTAGAAAGGTGTTAACGGGGTTACGCCTCTGGGAAAACGAGGTTTACTTTAATTAGGTTCGTGCGAAAGCACGGGGGACCTCCCTCAAAGTACTGAGACTGGCCTGGCTGAAAGATTGGCGAACTTGTAGCGTGTAATTAATCCCGGCTAGTCTTTCCTTTTAGGGTTTGAAGGAAGATTTGATTAAAACAGTGGGAGACATCCTGATTAGATATATTAGATAACCAATCTAATCTTGCAAGAGCATACGCTGAGTATTTTCTTCTCTCACTCTCCAGGTAGCGACTATATCACGCCTTAATCAAGATAATAAAACGAATATATTTGACCAAACCCGCTTGTTATACTGAGCTGGGGAACGTTGGTCCCGCTCCAACTTATAATTGTTATAAGACAGAGAAGGAAATTGGGGAATACCAGATTTCCCGTGCCGCCCAAACGAAGAAAGTGCATATTGATGCATCATCTTCGGGTGTGTTTATTACACAGAACTGTTTCTCAGTATCCTTTACGTCCTGGGTATGTGATACCGGATCAGGATCCCGTATATGTAATCTGTTACATGGGCTACAGATAGGTAGAGAACTGAGAACGGGTGATAAGTTTCATGAGATAGAAAACGGTGCAAGTGTTGCAGCCAAGTTTGTTGGTCACTGTCACCCTGTATTACCAGAATACATTGATTCTGAACAAATGTTATTAGATATCGAAGCTGATATACAAAATCATATCAGTCTCTTTATTAGTAAAGAAAGGATATAATTTTGTATTGTTGGATAATGTTTTGAACATTTCCTATATCAAGAGTTGATCGGTTCAGGCACGTTATCTAAAAGCATTGTCGTTCTAAATCAAACTACAGTTCTCAATATACGAAACACACACAAGAGGAAGAGTTCAGAAATGAATGAATCCTTCTTGAGGTATTGTAGACTAGGTCATATCAATGCGACCTGACTGGCTGAAATTACATATAGATGCATATTTAAATTTGTTTGAATTTACATCTTGTGAAACTTGCCGGTCATGTCACAAAGATAAGATGACCACAGCTCTGTTTGTTGGAAACAGAGAAAGAGTTAGTGAACTTTTGGGATTGATACATGCTGATGTATGAAAGTCCCCTGTCTACATATGCCAAGATCGGTTCTTTGTACTTCATTACATTCTCTGATAATCTCTCAAGATTCAAACATATGTTCCTGTTGAAACACAAGTCCGAACCTTTTGAGATATTCACAGAATATGAGTTAGAAGTAGAGAACCGAAAATACGGGTAAAAGTATTATGTCCTTTGATGTGATCAAGGAGGAGAATACTTGAGCACGGAATTCCTGGACTATTCTAAAGGAGAATGAGATTCTCTCTCAGCATTACTCCTCCGTTGTCACGACCCGCAGGGTACGGAACGTGACTGGCACTTAAGTTTACTTAACGTCTAAAGACGTCCGTAAAGTAAGTAAGCCAAAGCCCAGAAAACAAAACCAATTAAGCAAAAGAGTGAAGAGAACCCAATCAATTGAAAGCGAGTTTATCAAATAAGTCATGTAAAACCCTTTTTAAAAACAATACCAATTTTTCCGAAAATTTCGGCAGAGTCTCCTTTGTAAATATTGGCCCCCAAAATGGGTACAACAAGAATAATTATGAATCCAACAAAATAGGGCATCCCCAAGCGGGAGCTAGCGCTTCGCCACAAGGCGGTCACAAATCCCACGCAATATAAAGCAACAACATGCGAAATAATCATAATGAAGCATAAGAAAACATCATGTCGACTCAAGTGAGCTCGACCCCAAAATACAGCATAAAAGTCCACAAACCTCAAAGTCTCATCTCTAGGTCAATATACAATAATACTGGTAGAAACAGCAGATGGAGTACACTAGATACAAAGAATATACAAGGTGGCACAAAAATAATAACATAACCCACCTATGAGCAAAATCTCGAGTCCAGGCAAAAGAGGCAAAAGAAGCAAGCGCACCCGCCTCTTCTGTACTGATGGAGCGGACCTGCAAAAGGCTATGGCACAACTGGGGTGAGTTGCCAACTCGTGAGTAATAAATAACATCTACACAGGCTATCGAATGCATGCACACAAGCATCCTAGCATCTAAATACAGGTAAGGCATGACATAATGGCAAGTATGTATGCAATATGGATATACTAGCAGGTATGAATGCAATGTGAATCAACTCGTGATCTGAATGTGTAAGTATAAGCATTCATATTTTTCCCTTTAAGAATGTCTTTTGAAATACCAGCACAATACCAATAGAATCAACAAGAACCTGTGTCCAGCATCGACACCTCAAAACTGTCTCAAATCTCATATCAATGTATCTCTGGCCTCAGCCGTCTGGCTGACCCATCTCAAATATCAATATCTCATCATCTAGCGGCCACGGTCGGTATCCTCTGGATATCAGCCGTCCCAAACAGTCACCGGTAGGTAATCCGTCCCCTGCCAGGCTCAACGTCAACACCACATTCCTCTTGCCCCGGGGTACCTTACCGGGCCCACCATGTACCCGTGACGGTTCCTCCACTCCTCGACACGGATTTCCAAAACCACAACAAACTCATGGTGGACGACACTTACATCACTAGAAAACCGCAATTTACATATTTTAAAAATATAATAAGTTTAGAAATTTTGCGGCTTTCCCCCGAAATCCAGAAATATCATAAAATATCAAGAAATCCTCATAAGTGCATATGTCAATGATAATGAATGCATACGGTATCAATAATTAAGTTGTGATGTGTGATTAATAGATTAGGCATGAACAAGTAATATGATGAAGCACATGCACATGAATAGCAATCCTACGATTTCATTTTTAGGAATTAAAGCAATAGCACATGTGTAAGTGTCAATTATAGTAAAAGGTTTCAATTTAAAGGTTATCTAATGTGGTGGCATGGCAATTACCAGGGTGTGTGTGTAAGCATGAATAGTGCTCGTGCTGCATATAAAAATCCTGGCAATGGTGCAGGTGTCCTATAGAATGGGTTCGTATATGTATGTCAATATAAGGCATGAATGCAGCAAATAATCATATAAGTATTACACCCCTAATTACTAACATCACTAAGAATCTTTTAAGTTACTAAAACTATCGAGCGACTTGCGCCATCCAACGATAGTCCCCCGTAGATGTTACATCTACTCACCGGAATCCCTGGCTAGCTGTGTCCAATCACCGCTTTCCCCTTTCGCGCCGCGTCTGACGTCTCCGCGACCGAACCTGAAATTTACATCAATACCAAACATAAGGTTACATATCAAGAACGACGCAAAACCCCAACGAAACTACTAATGTTCACTAGCTAGCAACAACGTGCGCAGGGTGCGCGGAACACACGCGAAAATCGCAAAAACTGCCAAAAAACGCCGATTTGGTCGCCCGGCAAAACTAAAACCCGACTACCCAAAAATCCGCACTCACGCATCCTAAACGTCATAGGAGATGCTAAAAATATCCCCAAGGTATCACAAATAATTCACCAATTAATTTTAATAAAAACCTAGTAAGCACAAAACTAGCAATTTTGGTGCAAAAATCGAAAATTAGCGATACGGTTAACACAATCCAACACAAATATCCAACCACATAACTAGTTAGCCACAATCACATAAATTCAACTCATTTATCATGCTTCACAACCCATTTTCCATACATAAACCCTTTCTTGAATTTCCTAAAACAACAATTTACAACCAAAATCACACTTAAAAATTAACTAAATTAGCATAATTTGAAGACCACATAAACAAGGTAACTTCTTTGATTTGGTTGTGTAGGACTAGCAAGCAAAATAAATTTAATTAACCAAATAATGGTGTGCTAAAAAAAACCCTAGTTAAAACAAACTACTCTTTTATAAACTAGATTAGAAATTAGCTAAACTTTTAACACTAAAACCATATAATTAAAGGAATTTAGCCACAAGTGTTGAATGGGTAAGAATTATACCTCAATTCCTATGGATCAAGCATGTGATTTGCCTCTAAGGATGGCTTCCTAGCTCCAAGATTCAAGCAAGAATGGCTAAGGATAAATGATAGCATAAGGATTTTGTTTGGATTTTTGAATAAATTGTGGATTTTGATGTGTTTTTTTTGAAGAAATTTGAAGAAAATGAAAAGAAAAGAGATGAAGAAGAGGAGGAGCAGGTTTCAGCCAGAGGAGAGGTAAGGGGAGGGTGTGGGTGTGTGGGAAAAGTCATTGGTCAACTCCCCCAAAAGTCAATGCACCATACCTTAACAAACTATATTTAAAATAAATTCATAAACAACCCAATTCAACACAAGAAAGAAAACCAAAATGAGGCCAGAAATTTCTGGACCTGAACAAGGTGGGGCTGTCCTAGGGCTGAGGGAAGAGAGAGAGGGGTTTTACAAAAGAAATTTTATGCAAAAAGACCCCCTACAAGTCAAAAATTGCAAGTTTTAGCTTAAAAGTCAATAAATTCGTTTCCTATCATAAAAATTTGTTAAAAATCAAAGTAAAATACTAAAAATTTATGTTACAACTAGAATTTAATTAACATAATTTTAAAGATTAAAATTCGCCCGGAAAAATTTGTATTTATCGCTAATTTAATGTATTTTCTTACCGGCTTAAAATAATATTAAAAAATTGAAAAATAGGGAAAAATTTTTGAATGACCAGAATTTAATAAGTAACTCATTGGCTACTAAAAACAAGCAATTACCTATCCATTTTAAGTATAATTAGCCCTAAACTGCAAAATAACGAGAAAGACGGTTTTCGGAAAAATACCGAATTTTCACCGATTTTCAGGAAAACACCAAAACGACTCTTCAAGACGCTACAATCTTCCCCCCTTAAAGAAATTCGGTCCCCGAATTTAAAAATATAACTACGCGTACCTTCGAAGAGATGGGGATATTTCTTCCTCATCTCGCCCTCGGTCTCCCAGGTAACCTCCTCGCTGCTCGGGCTACGCCAAAGGACCTTGACGGTTGGTATAATCTTTGACCTCAACTTCTTCACCTGCCGATCCAGGATGGCCACGGGCTGCTCTGCAAAAGAAAGGTCGCGCTCTAACTGTACTGTCGGGTGCTGAATCGCATGCGAAGGGTCGTGAAGGTACTTGCGGAGCATCGAAACATGGAAGACGGGATGAACATCGGGAAAGCTGGGAGGAAGAGCCAAACGATATGCAACTGCACCGACACGCTCAAGGATCTCGAAGGGACCTACGAATCTAGGGCTAAGCTTCCCCTTTCGCCCAAAACGCATCACGCCCTTCATCGGAGAGACTTTCAGAAAAACATGGTCGCCAACTGCGAACTCTAATCTGCGACGGCGCCTGTCCGCATACGATTTCTGCCTGCTCTGAGCCGCTCTCATCCGGTCTCAGATCAACTGTATCTTCGCTGTCGTCTCCTCAACAAGCTGCGGCCCCAAAATGCTACTCTCGCTGAGCTCTGTCCAACAGACGGGCGATCTGCATCTCCTCCCATACAATGCCTCGAAAGGTGCCATCTGAATAGTATCCTGGAAGCTGTTGTTGTAGGAGAACTCCACTAGAGGTAAATGACGATCCCAGCTACCACCAAAGTCTAAAACGCACGCTCTGAGCATGTCCTCGAGAGTCTGAATGGTCCGCTCTGACTGTCCGTCTGTCTGCGGATGAAACGCTGTGCTGAAGCTCAAACGAGTGCCCAAAGCCTCCTGAAGTCTCTGCCAAAGTCGGCTGGTGAACTGGGTGTCTCGATCTGACACGATACAAGTCGGTACGCCATGTAGTCGCACGATCTCGTCAATATAGAGCTGAGCATACTGAGCGAAGCTGAAAGTGGTCTTCACTGGTAAGAAGTGAGCCGCTTTCGTCAATCTATCCACGATCACCCAGATGGAGTCGTACCCTCGACTGGTCCTGGGTAGACCCACAACGAAATCCATCGAAATCTGCTCCCATTTCCACTCTGGAATGGGTAACGGCTGTAGCTCTCCTGCGGGCCTCTGGTGCTCGGCCTTGACTTGCTGACAAGTCAGGCATCTCGAAGCGAACTCCGCAATGTCCCTCTTCATCCCGTCCCACCAGTAGGTCTCTCTCATATCATGGTACATCTTGGTGGAACCGGGGTGGACACTATACACTGATCGGTGTGCCTCTTCAAGAATGTCGCGCCGCAATCCATCAGCATCTGGTACGCACAGTCTAGATCCATATCGTAAAATCCCCTGATCGTCAATCACGAACTCGGAAAATCTGCCTTGTCCCATCTGTGCCATGATCTTTGAGCAACGGTCGTCACTGCGTTGTGCCTCATATATACGGTCAAGCAACTGTGGGCTTACACGAACATGCGCGAGCTGTCCCCCTGTCTGAGTGAACTCGAACTCAACTCGGCTGTCGCATAACATCTGCCAATCTGCTGACGACTGCCTCTGCACTGCGCGCAAAAAGGATAGACTACCCCCGGGCCTCCTACTCAACGCATCTGCCACCACATTCGCCTTGCCGGGGTGATATAAGATCTCGCAGTCGTAGTCTTTCACCAACTCCATCCAACGACGATGTCTGAGGTTCAGGTCTCGCTGCTGAAATATGTACTTTAAGCTCTTGTGATCGGTGAATATCTGACACGACTCGCCGTACAGGTAACGTCGCCAAAAATTCAGTGCAAAGACCACTGCAGCCATCTCCAAAACATGCGTGGGGTAGTTCTGTTCATGCTTCTTCAACTGCCGAGAAGCATAAGCGATCACCCGGCCATGCTGCATCAATAAGCATCCTAATCCCATTCGCGAAGCATCACAGTAGACAACAAATCCGCCTGATCCCGAAGGCAAAACTAATACCGCCGCCGTAGTCAAACAAGTCCGTAGCTGCTGAAAACTGCGCTCTCACTCCTCTGTCCAGACGAAAGGAACTCCCTTCCGGGTCAAACCGGTCAACGGTGCAGCTATACAGGAGAAGTCCTGAACAAAATGCCTGTAGTAGCCCGCCAGGCCTAGAAAACTACGAATCTCAGTAACCGATGTAGGTCGGGGCCACTGCTGAACAGCCTCAATCTTCTTCGGGTCCACACATATGCCGTCTCTCGTAACCACGTGACCCAAGAATCCAACGCTGTCCAGCCAGAATGCACACTTGGAGAACTTCGCGAACAGCTGGTGCTCCCTCAGAGTCTGTAACGTAATCCGTAAGTGCTGCTCGTGCTCCTCTCTGCTCCGGGAGTACACCAAGATATCGTCGATAAACACGATGATGAACAAGTCAAGATACGGCCTGAATGTACGGTTCATCAAATCCATGAATGCTGCTGGGGCGTTGGTGAGTCCGAACGACATCACCAAAAACTCGTAGTGGCCGTAGCGCGTGCGGAAAGCTGTCCTCGGTATATCCTCCTGTCGAACTCGCAGCTGATGGTATCCTGATCGCAAGTCGATCCTCGAAAAATACCCCGCACCCTGAAGCTGGTCGAACAAATCATCAATGCGCGGCAACGGATATCCGTTCCGAACGGTAACTTTGTTCAGCTGGCGGTAGTCGATACATAAGCGCAAACTTCCATCCTTCTTCTTGACAAACAGGACCGGAGCACCCCACGGAGAAACACTCGGTCGAATAAGCCCCTTATCTAACAAATCCTGCAACTGATCATTCAGCTCTCGAAGCTCTGCCGGGGCCATCCGATAAGGCGGTATAGAAATAGGCCCCGAGCCGGGAATCAAATCAATGCAGAACTCAACATCGCGTTCAGGCGGTAGCCCAGGTAGCTCATCAGGGAAAACATCAGGGAACTCACAAACTACCGGGACCCGGTCCAAAGGAACCTCTGCAGCTCGAGTATCACAAATAAACGCTAAGAATCCCTGACATCCCTTCCGCAAGAGCTGACCAGCGCGAAGAGACGAAATCAAGCTCGGAAGGGTGACGCTGCGGTCTCCCTGAATAACAAGGACTGGCTCTCCCGGAAAGCTAAATCTGACTGCCTTCTCACGGCAGTCCACCGAAGCATAACAAGTGGCTAGCCAATCCATGCCCAGAAGCACATAAAAGTCCAACATATCGAGGAGAATCAAATCAACCGATGAATCCCTCTCCCCGATACGAACGGAACACAATCGAAAAACAAAACGAGCGACAAACGACTCGCCTACCGGAGTAACAACAACAAGCGGCTGATCTAACGACGACGACTCACGGCCCAACATCGGTGCAAAGTGTGTAGAGACGTACGAATGTGTGGAACCTGGGTCGAATAATACCCGTGCGTCGAAAGAACAAACTGGCAAGGTGCCTGTCACAACAGCATTGGATGCCTGCGCATCCTGCGGTGTCAAAGCAAAAACTCGGGCCTGTCCTCCACCGATAGCGGGCTGACCTCGACCTCGGCCTCTGCCTCCTCGTCCTCTCTGAATAGGACCGCCGCGTCCACGGCCTCTGGGTGCACCTAACTGGCATGGAGCATCGCCGGTGGTAGGAAGTAGGGCTCTCTGAGGAGGGGTGGTGATGGTGGTAGGGTCACATGTGGAACTGTCGCCGCTCCCTGTCGTCTCGCCGGACAGTCTATGTTACGATGATGCAGGCTACCACACCAAAAGCATCCTAACCATGGCTGTTGATCGTATGGGTGAAGGCGATATAACTGGCCCCTAAAGAATCCACCACGGCCTCTGTGAACCCTCCTAGGTGCTAACATATCAGTGCGAATCCGACTCGGTCTCGAAACGACCGCAGGGGGAGTAATATCCGATCTCTGTGCTCGATTGACCTCTACTAACGATTCCACCATTTGTCGTAACTCCTGTATGCCTCCCATCATCTGTCGCAGCTCCTCCATACCGGACTCAAGCCTATCCATGCGACCTGGGGAATGCGGATCAGTCTGTCCCTGAGGCATAGGTATACCACCCTGCTCAGTCCCCGTCTCGGATGAGCCTGCTCGGATATCATCACGGGCGGCAGCCCTCTGCGCTCTCGTAGCCTTTGGCGGCATAGTGGCAGGTACAGAAAAAGGATAATAAGAACAGTGCAAAAGAATCATAGGATACACGGAATTGAAGAAGGAATTTTCAAGCAAGTACATCCTAAAGTCACTTAGGCGGAGTACCGTATCGCAAGTATGCCGCGGACATACACACGCTACGTTACCCTACTTAAGTCACTTACTCCATCTACCAAGGGTCATCCTACACTCAAAAAGGTAAAACCTATTGCTCTGATACCAACTTTGTCACGACCCGCAGGGTACGGAACGTGACTGGCACTTAAGTTTACGAAACGTCTAAAGACGTCCGTAAAGTAAGTAAGCCAAAGCCCAGAAAACAAAACCAATTAAGCAAAAGACTGAAGAGAACCCAATCAATTGAAAGCGAGTTTATCAAATAAGTCATGTAAAACCCTTTTTAAAAACAATACCAATTTTTCCGAAAATTTCGGCAGAGTCTCCTTTGTAAATACTGGCCCCCAAAATGGGTACAACAAGAATAATTATGAATCCAACAAAATAGGGCATCCCCAAGCGGGAGCTAGCTCTTCGCCACAAGGCGGTCACAAATCCCACGCAATATAAAGCAACAACATGCGAAATAATCATAATGAAGCATAAGAAAACATCATGTCGACTCAAGTGAGCTCGACCCCAAAATACAGCATAAAAGTCCACAAACCTAACAGTCTCATCTCTAGGTCAATATACAATAATACTGGTAGAAACAGTAGATGGAGTACACTAGATACAAAGAATATACAAGGTGGCACAAAAATAATAACATAACCCACTTATGAGCAAAATCTCGAGTCCAGGCAAAAGAGGAAAAAGAAGTAAGCGCACCCGCCGCTACTGCACTGACGGAGCGGACCTGCAAAAGGCTATGGCACAACGGGGGTGAGTTTCCAACTCGTGAGTAATAAATAACATCTACACAGGCTATCGAATGCATGCACACAAGCATCCTAGCATCTAAATACAGGTAAGGCAGGACATAATGGCAAGTATGTATGCAATATGGATATACTAGCAGGTATGAATGCAATGCGAATCAACTCGTGATCTGAATGTGTAAGTATAAGCATTCATGTTTTTCCCTTTAAGAATGTCTTTTGAAATACCAGCACAATACCAATAGAATCAACAAGAACCTGTGTCCAGCATCAACACCTCAAAACTGTCTCAAATCTCATATCAATGTATCTCTGGCCTCAGCCGTCCGGCTGACCCATCTCAAATATCAATATCTCATCATCTAGCGGCCACGGTCGGTATCCTCTGGATATCCGCCGTCCCAAACAGTCACCGGTAGGTAATCCGTCCCCTGCCAGGCTCAACGTCAACACCATATTCCTCTTGCCCCGGGGTACCTTACCGGGCCCACCATGTACCCGTGACGGTTCCTCCACTCCTCGACACGGATTTCCAAAACCACAGCAAACTCATGGTGGACGACACTTACATCACTAGAAAACCGCAATTTACATATTTTAAAAATATAATAAGTTTAGAAATTTTGCGGCTTTCCCCCGAAATCCAGAAATATCATAAAATCTCAAGAAATCCTCATAAGTGCATATGTCAATGATAATGAATGCATATGGAATCAATAATCAAGTTGTGATGTGTGATTAATAGATTAGGCATGAACAAGTAATATGATGAAGCACATGCACATGAATAGCAATCCTACGATTTCATTTTTAAGAATTAAAGCAATAGCACATGTGTAAGTGTCAATTATAGTAAAAGGTTTCAATTTAAAGGTTATCTAGTATGGTGGCATGGCAATTACCAGGGTGTGTGTGTAAGCATGAATAGTGCTCGTGCTGCATATAAAAACCCTGGCAATGGTGCAGGTGTCCTATAGAATGGGTTCGTATATGTATGTCAATATAAGGCATGAATGCAGCGAATAATCATATAAGTATTACACCCCTAATTACTAACATCACTAAGAATCTTTTAAGTTACTAAAACTATCGAGCGACTTGCGCCATCCAACGATAGTCCCCCGTAGATGTTACATCTACTCACCGGAATCCCTGGCTAGCTGTGTCCAATCACCGCTTTCCCCTTTCGCGCCGCGTCTGACGTCTCCGCGACCGAACCTGGAATTTACATCAATACCAAACATAAGGTTACATATAAAGAACGACGCCAAACCCTAACAAAACTACTAATGTTCACTAGCTAGCTACAACGTGCGCAAGGTACGCGGAACACACGCGAAAATCGCAAAAACAGCCAAAAAAACGCCGATTTGGTCGCCCGGCAAAACTAAAACCCGACTACCCAAAAATCCGCACTCTCGCATTCTAAACATCATAGGAGATGCTAAAAATATCCCCAAGGTATCACAAATAATTCACCAATTAATTTTAATAAAAACCTAGTAAGCACAAAACTAGCAATTTTGGTGCAAAAATCGAAAATTAGCGATACGGTTAACACAATCCAACACAAATATCCAACCACACAACTAGTTAGCCACAATCACATAAATTCAACTCATTTATCATGCTTCACAACCCATTTTCCATACATAAACCCTTTCTTGAATTTCCTAAAACAAGAATTTACAACCAAAATCACACTTAAAAATTAACTAAATTAGCATAATTTGTTGACCACATAAACAAGGTAAATTCTTTGATTTGGTTGTGTAGGAACTAGCAAGCAAAATAAATTTAATTAACCAAATAATGGTGTGCTAAAAAAAAACCCTAGTTAAAACAAACTACTCTTTTATAAACTAGATTAGAAATTAGCTAAACTTTTAACACTAAAACCATATAATTAAAGGAATTTAGCCACAAGTGTTGAATGGGTAAGAATTATACCTCAATTCCTATGGATCAAGCATGTGATTTGTCTCTAAGGATGGCTTCCTAGCTCCAAGATTCAAGCAAGAATGGCTAAGAATAAATGACAGCATAAGGATTTTGTTTGGATTTTTGAATAAATTGTGGATTTTGATGTGTTTTTTTTGAAGAAATTTGAAGAAAATGAAAAGAAAAGAGATGAAGAGGAGGAGGAGCAGGTTTCGGCCAGAGGAGAGGTAAGGGGAGGGTGTGGGTGTGTGGGAAAAGTCATTGGTCAACTCCCCCAAAAGTCAATGCACCATACTTTAACAAACTATATTTAAAATAAATTCATAAACAACCCAATTCAACACAAGAAAGAAAACCAAAATGAGGCCAGAAATTTCTGGACCTGAACAAGGTGGGGCTGTCCTAGGGCTGAGGGAAGAGAGAGAGGGGTTTTACAAAAGAAATTTTATGCAAAAAGACCCCCTACAAGTCAAAAATTGCAAGTTTTAGCTTAAAAGTCAATAAATTCGTTTCCTATCATAAAAATTTGTTAAAAATCAAAGTAAAATACTAAAAATTTATGTTACAACTAGAATTTAATTAACATAATTTTAAAGATTAAAATTCGCCCGGAAAAATTTGTATTTATCGCTAATTTAATGTATTTTCTTACTGGCTTAAAATAATATTAAAAAATTGAAAAATAGGGAAAATTTTTTAAACGACCAGAATTTAATAAGTAACTCATTAGATACTAAAAACAAGCAATTACCTATCCATTTTAAGTATAATTAGCCCTAAACTGCAAAATAACGAGAAAGACGGTTTTCGGAAAAATACCGAATTTTCACCGATTTTCACGAAAACACCAAAACGACTCTTCAAGACGCTACATCCGTATACACCACAGCACGTCGGTGTATCGGGGCGGAGCAATAGCACCCTATGTGATATGGTGTGCTCTATGATGAGTACTACTGAGTTTCCTATTTCCTTTTGGGAGTTATGCACTTGAGAAGCTGCATATCTATTGAATAGGGTTCAAATCAAATCAGTAACCTACCACTTCATATGTGATATGGAATGGGAAGAGCCCATATCTTAAGTTTGTTAAGATTTGGGGTTGTCCAGACTATGTCTAAAAGAAAAATCCGGACAAGCTCGAGGCAAGGACTGTTATGTAGAACTGGAAATGTTCCAGCTATACAAACTGCAGCTGATGATTTGGTAGAACCAAAGCATTCAATAGTAACCAACGAACCTCAGCCTCTCCGCCGATCTAGCAGGGTTCCTCAACCACCTGAGAGATACTTCGGTTTCTCTATGATAGTGGGAGCGAGGATTGCATCATGAGATGATGACCCAACTAGTTTCGAGCTGACCATCAGGAGTAGGACTCTGTAAGAATGGCTGGATGCTTATCGATCTGAGATGGAATCCTTATACACCAACAAAGTATGGACTTTGGTTGCTTTATCTGAAGGGTTAAATCCCCATCAAGAGCAAGTATATCTTGAGAAGATTACTTGGTGTACATGGAAAAGTTGAGACTTTCTAAGCTATGCTTAAGTCCATCCATATCCTACTTGCCACGGCTACATACCATGACTACGATATCTGGTGGTTGGGTGTCATGACTGCTTTTCTAAATGATGTTTTAGAAGATAGCGTCTATAAGTACACAGCCAGAGGGCTTCGTAGACAGTGGGAGCAGCGGAAACGTGTGCAAGATATTTTATGTGATAAAACAGGCATCGCGGAGTTGGAACATCTGTTTTGATGTGGTAGTCAAAGAGTTTGACTTCATCAAAATGGTAGATGAACCTTGTATATACAAAAAGGTAGTAGAGAGTATGGTGGTGATCCTCATAGAGTACGTGGATGGCATACTCTTGATAGGGAAGGAGTTTCCTATACTACGCTCGGTCAATCTCCGCTTATCACAAGGATTATCCATATAGGATCAAAATGATACCTCCTAAATCCTGGGTTCTTGGATCTATGAGATAGATCTAATTAGATGTTAGATACTCACTAGTTATAGTGAGATGGTATCAATCGATCCTGGGGAGAATCACTGGAAAGGTTCCAGGGTGATAAGGACGACTGAATGTCAGTCGCAGGCATTGTCTTTACCCTCAGTGGAGGGACGGTATGTCGGAAGAGTTCCAAGCTAGATACCGTGACTTACTAGAAGATTAAAGGCAAGATACATCGTTACCAAGGATGCTACCAAAGAGGCAGTCTGGATATATATAAGTTCATGAGATGAACTTCGTTCCTACCATTGTGTGACAATGGAGTTGTGGCTTTAGCCAAGGAACTACCGTCCCATCAGAAATCCGGATATAATTCTTAGGCAGTATCACCTGATCATGGAGATGGTTGATCTCCAGGGAGATCGAGGTTAGGAGAGCAGACACAGAGGACGACAGCGCGGATCCATTCACAAAGGCCTTTTTCCCAGTAGAGACTTTTATGGGATGGTTGAGTATGAGATACTTCAACCGCAGCTAATTGTTGGGTATGCGATACCATAACAGATGGCCCTAGTGCAAGTAGGAGATTGTTAGTTATATGTATGCCCTAGAGGCCATTACTGTACATACGATGTATATTGTAGTGGATGCTAGGACATATATAGGGAGGAATTTCTTGCTCGACATGACAGTATGCTATCTGGTTGTACTTTATCTTAACATGTACTCTGATTGTCTCTATGTTACATGTTGATAAAGCCCTTAGGATATGTACTCGACTACTGGGACTATGATGAGATCATACTAGTGGGGCCACGGTAGTCGACGAGTACATCCTATAACTGTTCCTAGTCGAGGGTGTATCGAGACAGGGCATCGATGCACCAGAGTAGACTAGCGTATACGCATCTTGACCTATATGATGGACGATGGATGATCCCATATCCATCGGTGTTTGACATCAAGGATGGTGTACGGGTGCTCAGTAGAGACTGGGTACACTGGACGGACTCGCCGAGAACTCCCAGATGGTATTATACCTCACGTCAGATGGCAGTTCTCCGGTGACACTGGTACAGAGTAGTCTGTTGACCCGAGATCGTTATAGAGTCTTGTGTGATTCCCACTGTGCTTTGATTTCCATCATACCACGTCCAAGAGGGCGTGCAAAAAGGTGGCTTTTGGGTACAGTCCCGAATCACATGGAGGCAATGAGCGATAGGAGGGGATTCGTCTCTCCCGGTATAGGGAGTTGATGTTGTGCTGTGTTCGATTGGCTATAACCGGAAATCCCTGGCTAGGGTTGCTGAGATTTACTGGTAAGTGTTATCAGTAGCTTCTCGAACTGTTATAGACCTCATATCGACACGACTTATCGAGCTACTGGGGTCTGACGTTTACCACCCCTAGACGAGATATGCGACATATCAGACGACGAGACCAGACTGTATGGGAGTGTTACTGTTTGGATTCACAGGAGAATGTACAGGCTTGCTTGTTGATCTTCTAAGCGCTCAATACCTGGGTAGCTGTTACGTTTAGCTGACCGCTTGCAGCTTGTGGGTGTTTGATATGATCATCACCTACTGCCGGCGTATTGACGATTCTTTAGAGTCCTACACAGAGGTTTCTTGGCTCAGACAAAACGGAGTAGGAGCACATATGTGATATGTGCGGGACCGAGGATAATACGATATGAGATACCGTATTCTATTCTCACGATATTTGATATCAGCCGGGTCATCGGATCAAGTGTTGATTCGATGAATCGGTACGGATAAATATTAGTCAGTTATATGCGATATAGCCGGATTGTCGGATCAAGTGTTGATTCGATCATTTAATGTATAATAATATATATGATATATTAAATTACATTAACTAATATTTGCTCACTAAAAGATTATTTTTCTCACTCGGGTAATACATTGATATATATGCGATATATGTTAATTGTATTATTTTATTTTGTTACAATAAATATTATATATGTAATATATAATATTGTAACATGATATGGTTATTAATGCAACATGATTAGTGGAGATTAAACATGGTTAGGGTTTGATTGGGGTTAAGCTCTTCTAGAAGTTTCTAGAAGGTTTTTGTTTTGTTTTGTGTAAGATATTTTATGAAGATATTTGCTTAACCAAATCCAAACCCTTGACCATGGTTGTTTCTCTACAAGGGTTAAGGATTCATTCTTAACTATGGTTGCATTTCTAACCTCACTAATGGGTTATTCATTATTCATCACAAAAGGATTCCTTCTTCTTCTTCCTTCTCTTTTAATGGAAAAGCTTTCTTGATTTTGATTTTGTGATGATAAATGAGTGAGAAAAAGATAATAAAAGAGAGCAAAAATCCTACTTCATCATCCTCATCTATCCTTGCCATTTATATGAGGGTGTTCACTTCATATTATGAGTGTTGGCTTGTGTTAACGAAACTTCAAGGTAGATCATCTATGTATCGAAGATCGGAAGCAAAGGCTGCATCTTTCTCTTCGTGGAACCTCTCGAGAGTCCGGAACATGATGATCGCAGCGAAGGGACCTCAACACGGAGCTTATGAAGTGAAGGACCGGATCTACAAAGGTTGTAATCCGTCTCACTTAGAGTTAAAATGTTTAGCATGTTAGTTTTCGCCTAATCTCTAGTTTAAAGATCCGTATTCGGGTTGTTCGGCACGGCTAAATTTTTAATCGGGCATGGTTGATGCCTCGTAGACCCTTGTGCGCGTGCATAGCAACCTTACAGTTCGGTCACATCCGTGCACTTGTGCACGTACAGTGTCCGGATGGTTAACACTAGCGGGCTTTGGTTTAAGCCAGATCCTAGTGTACGTTTTGGGATTGGTTTTATCCAGTATGTATTCGTGTTCCTTGGAACGCGGATGCGGTTGTGTATGCACAGTTGACGGAGAGACAGAGGCAGAGGATTCTCATTAGGGTTGTTGACCGTTAACTGTTGACTATTGACTTTTTGCTCAACCCTAATGAGAATATGATATGTAATTAACAATAATATTAATTAAGTATTATAGTGACATGGTTGTTGAGGGGTTGACTTTGTTGACATGTTGACCGGTTGACTAGGTTGGACTAGTTGACCATCATGATGAGAATGGCTATCATTTCATGGCAAAGACTTTTGCTTGTTTGCTCTCTTGTGCAAAATGAGTGCATGAAATGATATGGCTATTGTAGCTTAAACCATCACTAATACTTGATTGCTATTATTGGTTATGATGGTTTTGGATTATGAGAGCCAAGAGAGAAAAGTCTTGCTCATTCTTTCATTTCCTTTCTCTCTTTTGTGTTCTTGAGCTCTCATCTTCTTCCTCTTGCTCTCCCTCTCTTTAGTCTATGGTTCACTTGTATCATGTGTTGAGAACCAAGAACCATAGAGAAAAATACCAACACACTCTCCTCTACTCACTCTAGTTCACAAGGTTTAGTAAACCGATCTTCAAAGATCGAAGAAGAAGCCAAAGGTAGAAGCTTTCGGGTGGATCGATCTTCGGCGCAAGGAGACGACGGGGTGAAGCCGATCCGGACAGCCATCGAGTGTAGAAGACGAAAGAGTTCAAGAAAGAAAGGTATAACCCCCTAACCGAGTAGTTAACAACTCCTAGTTAGGTTGTTAGTTAGATATTTAACAAAGATCCAGTTTTGAGTTCATGTTACCGCCTCTAGAAAATTGTTTTTCATCAAATTCCGCATGCCCGAAAGTACCGGGAGAGGTAGCGTGGACTAACAGTAGCGACCAAGACATGCCTTAATCAATATAATAATATGGATGTATTGACCAAACCCGCTTATTATACTGAGCTGGGGAAAGTTGGTTCCACTCTATCTTATGATTGTCATAAGTCTGAGCAAGGAATAGGGGAATATCAGGATTCCCATGTAACCCGAACGAAGAAAGAGCATGATGATGCATCTTCTTCGGGTGTGTTCGTAACCGAGAACTGTTTCTAAGTTTGCTCTATGTCCTGGGTATTAGATACCTGATCAGGATCCCACATTTGTAATATGTTACAAAGGTTAAAAAGATGTAGAGAACTGGGAAAAGATGATAAGTCTCTCATAATAGGGAATGGAGCAACTGTTGCTGCCAAAGTAGTTGGCGAATATCACCTTGTATTACCAAATAGTAATACATTGATTCTGAACAATTGTTAATACATACCGAACATGATGTGCAATATTATATCAGTCTCTTTATTACATAAAGGAGGATATAATTTTGTTTTGGAGGAAAATGTTGTGAACATTTTCCTAAATCAAGTGTTGATTGGGTTTGGTACGTTATATAACGGTATATACGTTCTAAATCAGAATGCAGTTCTAAGTATACAGAACACACACAAGAGGAAAAGTTCAGAAATGAACGAATCCTTCTTATGGCAATGTAGACTAGGTCATATCAATGCAACACGACTAGCTAAGTTACATAAAGATGGACATTTGAATCAGTTCGAATTTACATCATATGAAACTTGCTAGTACATCATATGAAAATTGCCAGTCATGTCTCAAAGGTAAGATGACCATAACTCCATTTTCTGGAGACGGAGAAAGAGCTACTGAACTCTTGGGACTGATACATAGTGATGTATGCGTTCCTATGTCTACGGATTCCAGGAATGGTTCCTCGTACTTTATCACATTCACCGATAATCTCTCAAGATTCGGACATGTGTTCTTGTTGAAACACAAATCTGAAGCTTTTGAGAAATTCAAGGAATATAAGTACGAAGTTGAGAACCAGATGGGTAAAAGTATTAAAATCCTTCGATCTGATCGGGGAGGAGAACACTTGAGCACGAAATTTCGTGACTATTTAAAAGAGAATGGGATTCTCTCTCAGCTTACTCCTTCGTATACACCACAGCACAATGGAGTTTCGGATTGGTGGAATCGTACCCTATTAAATATGGTGCGCTCTATGCTGAGTTACCTATTTCCTTTTGGGGTTATGCACTTGAGACAGCTGTATACCTATTGAATCAAGTTCCATCTAAATTAGTGCCTAAAACACCATATGAGATATGGAGTGGAAAGAAACCATATCTTAAACAAGTTAAGATATGGATTGTACGGCCTATGTCAAAAAGCAAAATCCGGACAAGCTCGAGTCAAGGTCAGTTTTTTGCAAGTTTGTGGGATATCCAAAGAATTCATAAGGATATATCTTCTACTATACTGAGGAACAAAAGGTTTTTGTTCCTCAATATGCCACCATTTTAGAAAAGGAATTTCTTGTGAAAGAAATTAGTGGCAATGGGGTAGAACTGGAAGAAGTTCCAGCTACACAAACTACAGCTGGTGATTTGGTAGAACCGGAGGATTCAATAGTCCCCGACGAACCTCAGCCACTCCACAGATCTAGTAGGGTTCCTCATCCACCTGAGAGATACTACGGTTTTCTCATAGACGGTTGGAGTGAGGATTGCATCATAGAAGATAATGACCCAACTAGTTTTGAGCAGGCCATAATGAGTGGAAACTCTGTGAAATGGCTGGATGCTTTGCGATCTGAGATGGAATCAATGTACACAAACAAAGTATGAACTTTGGAAGTTGCTCCTGAAGGGGTAAAACCCATCGGGAGCAAGTGGATATTTAAGGACAAACTTGGTATAGATGGAAAAGTTAATACTTTCAAATCTAGACTTGTAGCAAAAGGTTTTCGTCAAGGACCAGGTGTCGATTATGATGAAACCTTTTCTCCAGTGGCTATGCTTAAGTCCATCAGGATCCTACTTTCCATTACTGCATATCATGACTACGAAATATGGCAAATGGATGTCAAGACCACTTTTCTAAATGGTGATTTAGAAGAGAGCATATACATGACATAGCCAGAGGGCTTCATAGACAGTGGGAGCAGTGGAAAGGTGCGCAGGCTGTTTAAATCAATCCACGGATTAAAGCAAACATCGCGAAGCTGGAACATCTGTTTTGATGTTGCAGTCAAAGAGTTTGACTTCATCAAAAACGTTGATGAACCTTGTATAAACAAGAAGGTTGCAGAGAGTAAGGTTGTCTTCCTCGTATTATACGTGGATGACATACTCTTGATAGGAAATGATGTTCCTATGCTACACTCGGTCAAGCTCTTCTTTTGACAAAAGTTCTCCATGAAAGATCTAGGTGATGCCTCCTACATCCTGGGGATTAAGATCTATAGAGATAGATATAAATGGATGTTGGGATTGTCCAAATCCAGGTACATTGACATCATACTAAAGAGGTTTAGTATGGAAGATTCTAAAAGTGGTAATTTACCCACTTGTTCAGGAATCACTCTCTCCAAAGGGATGTCTCCCAAAATTAATTTGGAGAGGGCTCGGATACAAGGGATATCCTATGCTTCTGCAGTTGGGTCTATCATGTACGCGATGTTATGCACAAGACCAGATATAGCTTACACACTTAGTGTGGTAAGCAGGTATCAATCAGATCCCGTGGAGAAACACTGGACAGTTGTGAAGAACATTCTTAAGTACTTGTGAAGAACTAAAGAAATGTTCTTGGTGTATGGTAACGGAGAACTCCAAGTGGATTCCTTTACCGATTCGAGCTTCTAGAGTGATAAGGACGACAGTAAGTCAGTATCGGGTTTTGTCTTTACCCTCAATAGAGGGGCGGTATGTTGGAAGATTTCCAAGTAAGATACCGTGGCAGACTCGACGATGGAGGCTGAATACATTGCTGCCAACGATGCTGCCAAAGAGGCTTTCTGGATGAAGAAGTTCATAGCTGAACTTGGTGTGGTTCCATCCATTGAGCATCCAATACCTTTGTTTTGTAATAATAATGGAGCTGTGGCTTTGGCCAAGGAACCTCGGTTCCATCAGCGATCCAGACATATTCTGAGGCAGTGTCACCTGATTCGGGAGATAGTTGATCGCCGGGAGATCGAGGTCAGGAGAGTTGACAAGAAGAACAACACGGCGGATCCACTCACAAAGGCCCTCCCTCAGACGCAATTTGAGAGACTTTTTGGGATGTTTGGTATGCGATACTACAACAACTGGCCTTAGTGCAAGTGGGAGATTGTTAGTCATATGTATGCCCTAGAGGCCATTATTATACATGATTGTATATTATAGTGGATGCTTGGACATATATATAGAGAGGAATTTCTTGCTCGACATGATAGTATGCAATCTGGTTGCACTTTATCTTAAAATGTACACTTGTATTATTATATTGTCTCTCTCATACATGTTGATAAAGCTTTTAGGATATATACTTGACTACCAGGACTATGATGCAGATCAGGCCAGGGTAGTCTATAAGTACATCCTTTAATAGTTCCTAGTCGAGGGAGTATCGAGACAGGGCATCGATATTCCAATGTAGACTAGTGTGTACGTTTCTTGACCATGTATGGGGCGATGGTTGGTCCCATAACCATTGGTGTCTGACAACAGAGATTGTACACAGGTGCTCATTGGAGAATGGGTACACTGAACAGGACTCTCCGAGAACTCCTAGATGGTATTATTCCTATCGTCAGATAGCAGTTCTCTAATGACACTGGTACAGGTTAGTCTGTAGACCCGAGATCATCATAGAGTCTTGTGTGGTTCCTACTGTGCTTTTATTTCCTCCCTACCACGGCTCAAAGGAGTTGTGCAAACAGGTGGATTTTAGGTATAGTTCCGAGTCACATGAAGGCAATGAGCGATAGGAGGGTCTCTCCCGGTATAGGGAGTTGATGTTGCGCTATGCTCGATTGTCTATAACAGCAAGTCTCTGGCAGGGCTGATGAGATTTACTAGTAAGAGTTATCAGTGGTTTCTCGAACCGTTATGAGACACACATCGGCATGACTTATCAAGTTACTGGGGTCTGACGTTTTCCACCCCCAGACTCGATATGCAACATATCCGACGAAGAGACCAGACTGTACGGTAAGTGTTACTTATAGGCTTCATGGGAGTTTGGACAAGTTTGCTTGTTGATCTTCTATTCCCTCAATACCTGTGTAGCCATTACGTCCAACTAGTACCGCTGACGGCTTGTGGGTAACTGATATGATCATTACTTACTGCTAGCATATTGACGAGTCTTTAGAGTCCCACACAGAGGTTTCCTAGCTCAAGCGAAACGAAGTAGGGCACATATGTGATATGTGCGGGACCTTCATTAAATACGTCTATGTGATACCGTATTCTAATCTCGCGATATATAATATCGGTCGGTTATATGTGATATAACCGGGTTATTGAATCAAGTGTTGAATCGATAAATTGATATACATATAAAAGATATTAATCGGTTATATATGATATAGCCGGATTATTAAATCAAGAGTTGATTTAATAATTTGATATATATATTTATATCTGATATATTAATATATATTAACTAATATTAGCTCACTAAAGAATTTCTTCTCTTGAAGATGTATGTTGATATATATATTTATGTAATGTGTGTGTGTGTATATATATACATATACATATATATATATATATATTATATACACTATTTTGTCATGATGGATGATACATAGAACATGGGTTTATGAGAATCACACCAAACTAAAAATAATTTGGGTAAATTAATTATAAAGAGAAAAACAAAATGAGTGGAAATGAGTATGGCTTAAGATACTTGTAGAAGCATGTAGAAGCCATGACTCATTCCATTAATTTTGTTTTACTCTAGATATTTTTAAACCCAACCATTTATCTTTAGCCATGGTTAACTCTCTACAAATATCACTTGAGATATTTTCCTCACCCAAGTTCACTATTAGTCCATCTTCTTCCTCCTCTTGATTTTTCTATAGTGAAAAAGAAAAAGTGAAATAGAATTCTAAAGTGAGCAAAATTCCTACTTCATCAATCTATACCAAACTAGCCCTTTAGTATAAGTTGCTTCCTTCACTAATTCCTTAATTATGGAAGAGGTAGCTTAAGTTAGAGATTCTTCAAGGTGGATCATCTTCGGCCTCGAAGATCCTTAAGCAAGTTCGTTCCTTTTACCAAGTGGAGCCTACGAAGAGTTCTAGGGACCACTACATGGAGCTTTAGAAGTGAAAGATCGGTCTACAAAGGTTGTATTCCCTTTTCACTTAGTGTAAAGTTTGTTTACATGCTTTCAAACCCTAATTCTCTAGTTCGATTCTAGATTGGTATAGATTAACACACTAGATTTTCTAAAATTGCATACTTGTTAAAACCTAGTAGTGGTGCTAAAGCATACTTTCACCTTGTCCCCTCCCTCTTTTATTTATTCTTTTCCTTTTTCTTTTTTGAAGCAAGAAAAACAAAACAAATTAAAAGCAAATGAAAATAAAACCATGGTTATAAAATATGATATGTTGCATGTCATGATGCATAAACATGGTTAATACATAATTAGTAAAGTATTAATCGATTTTAGCGTAAACTTGTTTGTAAATAATTGTATAATAATTTATAAAATGTCCAAATCAAATAATGCCTTCATAATCAATAATTTATATTAATTTCCAAATATTTTCCAAAATATAGGTATATAATTATACCATTCTATGAAAACTCAAATCCATACTCGTGTAGTTTTCGTGAAATTTATTATTTTATTATATAAATTCCAAAAATAATATTTTATATTTATGAAATGTTACAAACAAGATCTCGCTCTAAGAACGTTAAATCCGTCGCTCGATGAGCAAGTCGACAAGCTAATAAAAGAAGTTTGTCAAGCAAGCCGAGACAACCACGGCCGAGAAATGGCCATATATAAAAAGGCCAAGGCACAGCATCTTAGACAGCAAACAGTGGAAGAAGTAGACTGTGACGCTTTCATCCACAACCTGCTAGTTTCTTTTCCAAAGGGGGAAAATCCCGAAGCAAAGGTAAAAATAAGGCAAGGAACGCAAACAACGTTCAAAGATAGCAAAGTAGGCCCAAGATGCCGTTCAATCGAGAAAGGCTCGATTGGAGTCCGTCCTTTATAAAGAAGATGGGTCAGGAATATTCGTTCCTTCAAGACAAAACAGGGAGAATATTCAACCTTGTCATGAAGCACGAAATGATGACACTTCCGGAGTCTCGGCACCCCAAACAGATAAACGAGGTCCATCATCCGGATTATTGCTTCTATCACCGAGCAATAGGTCGCCCCCTTGAAGACTGCTTCACCTTCAAGGATTGGGTGGAAGACCAATATTGATAAGGTAGGTTCACTTTATCCGACAGCTAGAAAGTAAGCCTGCAGCAAAAAATTGAGCCAAAAAAGACCTACACCGTCATGTTAAGACCAGCTCAACCGCAAAAAAGGAAGTGTACTCGTACCTGCTATATGATAACACTCTCAAAAGAGGGAGAATACGAGAGTATGAATGATCTCCTCAGGTGTTTTGCAAATGAAGACGAGGACGAGGTAATCTCTGGATTTCCACCAATGCCAAAAGAGCTGTTGGACAGGATACACACCATGGCAGACAACCTAAGAAAAATTGACTTAGGGACGGAGAACGATTCGAGGCCGACAATCATCAGTGAGCTACTATCTGAAAAACAAGTAGCCATACTCAAAGACATGCGTATGCAGTACAAAGACTGCTTCGTATGGAACTACTCTGAAATGCCGGGTCTAGATTGAAAGTCTACCCTAGAACCACAACAAAGTTTTAGTAGCATCAAGCATGCCAAATTTAAAATTTTTATGTGCTAAGTTAGACTAACCAAGATCTTAACTAGAATATTTAGGGTTTACTATGATGATATGAACTAAACAAAAGAAGTGAAAGAAGTTATACCCTCGTAGATCGAGTCCTTCACTTCACGAGCTTCGGGTTGTAGTCCACGCGACTCCACTAGGCTTCTCTTCGAGTTTGAACGAGCCTCCTCCATGATCTTCGTGCCAAAGACGATCTACCCAAAGTCCCTCTAGCTCAAGCTACCTCTTCACTAAACTATCTTTAGTAAAACCAACACACTACACTTGATTGCTAAACAAGTGTAGGATGGTGAAGTAGGGGTTTTGTTTAGCTCACTAGTTTGTTCAAAGTTCCATGGTTCACATCACATGTGAGGGGTTGGAACTTTGAGGCATGAAGAAGAAGAAGAAGAGAGAAACTCAAAAAAATGGCTCAAATCAAGAAAAAAAGATCAAGTGTTGAATGGCATAACCCCCTTGCTCGCTTATTGAACCATCCAATATTTTCAAATAAAGAATAAGAACCATGCTTCAATATTGAGTCAAGAGTATTAAACAAATAACAAATGTCATACCACACCATGCTCCCATTTTCCACCACACTTTCTATTTTCACAAAATAAAAATTCATGCCGTGCTTCATTATTATATATATATATATATATATATATATATACACACACACACATATATATATGTATATAGATATGGATATAGATATAGATATAGATATAGATATAGATATATGTTAATATATATATATATATATATATATATCATATATATGTTAATATATATATCATATATATGTTAATATATATATATAACAAAATAATTAGTGAGCTAATAATATTAGTTAAGATATAATTATATCAAATATAATATATATCACATTATTAAATCAATACTTGATTCGACAATCCGGTTGTATCACATATAACCGACTAATATCATTTATCTTTATATCACATTATCAAATCAACACTTGATTCGACAATCCGGTTGTATCACATATAACCCGATCGATATCAGATAACTGCCAGATTAGAATACGGTATCATATACTCGTATTTAATCAGGCCCACGCACATATCACATATGTACCCTACTTCATTTCTCTTGAACCAGGAAACTTCTGTGTGGCACTCTAAAAACTCGTCAATACGCCAGCAGTAAGTGATGATCACATCAGTCACCCGCAAGCCTTCAGCGGTACTAGATGGACGTAACGGCTACCCGTGTATTGTGCGATATGAAGATCAACAAGCATGCTTGTCCATACTCTCCATGAAGACTATCAGTAACACTTACCGTACAGTCTGGTCTCTTCGTCTGATATGTCGCATATCATGTCTATGGGTGGAATCGTCAGACCCCAGTAACGTGATAAGTCATGCCGATGTCTGGCTCATAACGGTTCGAGAAACTACTGGTAACTCTTACCAGTAAATCTCATCAGCAGCCCTGGCTAGGGACTTCCAGTTATTGCCAATCGAGCATAGCGCAACATCAACCCCCAAAACCGGGATAGACGAAACCCCTCTTATCGCTCATTGCCTCTATGTGACTCGGGACTGTACCCAAAATCCACCTGTTTACATGACTCCTTTGAGCCGTGGTAGGAAGGAAATCAAAGCAGAGTGGGAGCCACACAAGACTCTATGATGATCTCGGGTCTACAGACTAACATGTACCAGTGTCACCAGAGGACTGCTATCTGACGATAGGTATACTACCAATTATGAGTCCTCGGTGAGTCCTGTTCGGTGTACCCATTCTCTAATGAGCACATGTGTACAATCTTTGATGTCAAAAACCAATGGCTATGGGACCAACCATCGCTCCCATACAGGGTCAAGAAATGTACACACTAGTCTACTCTGGTAACAATTGAAGGATGTACTTGTATACTACCACGGTGCCAGTAGTATGATCTGCATCATAGTCCTGGTAGTCAAGAACATATCCTTAAGGATTTATCAACATGTGAGAGAAAGACAGTATAAGAATACAAGTCAACATGTTAAGATAAAGAGTAACCAGATAGCATCCTATCATGTCGAGCAAGAAAGTCATATATATATATATATATATATATATATATATATCCAAGCATCCACTATAATATACATCAATGTACAATAATGGCCTCTAGGACATACATATTCCTAACAATCTCCCACTTGCACTAAGGCCATGTGTTGTAGTATCTCACGCCCAACATCATAAAAATTCTCTCAAACTGCATCTGGGGGAGGGCCTTCGTGAGTGGATCCGCTACGTTGTCCTTCGTGTCAACTCTCCCGACCTCGATCTCCCAACGATCTACTATCTCCCTCATCAGGTGATACTGCCTAAGAATATGTCTGGATCTCTTATGGGACCGGGGTTCCTTGGCTAAAGCTTTTAGTTATGTATATGCCCTAGAGGCCATTGTTGTACAAATGATGTATATTATAGTGGCTGCTTGGACATATATAGAGAGGACTTTCTTGCTCGACATGATAGTATGTTATCCGGTTGCGCTTTGTCTTAACATGTTGACTTGTATTACTGTCTTGCTCTCACATATTGATAAATCCTTTAGGATGTGTACTTGACTACCAGGACTATGATGGAGATCATACTAGTGGGGCCAAGGGTAGTCCACGAGTACATCCTATAATTGTTTTTAGTCGAGGGTGTACCGAGACAGGACATCGATATTCTAGAGTAGACTAGCGTATACGCATCTTGACCCATATGATGGGCGATGGATGATCCCACATCCATTGGTGTTTGACATCAAAGATGGTATACGGGTGCTCAGTAGAGACTGAGTACACTGAACGGACTCGTCAAGAACTCCTAATTTGTATTATACCTATCGTCAGATAGCAGTTCTCTGGTGACACTAGTACAGCTTAGTCTGTAGACCCGAGATCGTCATAGAGTCTTGTGTGATTCCTACTGTGCTTTGATTTACACCTAACCACGTTCAAGAGAACGTGCAAAATAGTGGCTTTTGGGTACAGTCCTGAATCACATGGAGGCAATGAGCGATAGGAGGGGTTTCGTCTCTCCCGGTATTGGGGCTTGATGTTGCGCTATGCTCGATTGGCTATAACTGGAAGTCCCTGGCCAGGGCTGATATGGAGATCTACTGGTAAGTGTTATCAGTAGTTTCTCGACCTGTTATGAGCCTCACATCGGCACGACTTATTGGTTACTGGGGTCTGACGTTTACCACCCCTAGACTGGATATGCGACATATCAGACGAAGAGATCGGACTGTACGGTAGTGTTACTGACAGGCTTAACAAGAGTTAGAGCGGACCTACTTGTTGATCTTTTGATCGCTCAATACCCGGGTTGCCGTTACGTTTAGCTGACCGCTGACGGCTTGTGGGTGATTGATATGATCACCACCCACTGTCGGCGTATTGACGAGTCTTTAGAGTCCTACACAGAGGTTTCCTGGCTCAGGCGAAACGGAGTAGGAGCACATATGCGATATGTGCGGGACCGAGATTAATACAAGTATGTGATATCGGCCGGTTATATATGATATAGCCGGGTCATCGGATCAAGTGTTGATTCGATGAAATGATACATTTTATATTAGTCGGTTATATATGATATAGCTGGATTTTTAAATCAAGTGTTGATTTAATGATTTAATGTATAATTATATATTTGATATATTAAATTACATTAACTAATATATGCTCACTTAAGTGTTTCTTTTAATCACTATTGGACACTTAATATATATGTGATATATATTAATGTGTCATGATTGATTATATATGCAACATGGGTGTATGAGACTCACACCATATATGAGATAATATTAAGATTTTTATTTATTTAAGAAATTCAAAAGTGAGTGGATTTTATCATGGTTAGAAGCTTGGATAAGTTTTGGATGACCATTGACTTAGTCCACCCATTTTGTTTTTCCTTAGATATTTATTAACCTAACCATTATCTACAACTATGGTTTATTCTCTACAAGGGTTATATGAGATATTTTCTCACCCATGGTTTCCATTCACTCTCACAACATTATCTCTTTTCATCTTCTTCTTCAAGCTCAAGAGCTCTCTAGCTTTTATGCAAATGAGAAATAATAGTGAGAAAAAGAATTCTAAAGTGGGAAAAATTCCTACTTCATCATCCTCTTCTATACTAGCCATATAGTTTAGGGTGTTAGCTTCACTAGTTCCATATTAGTAAAGGGATATCTTGGGTTTGTGTCTCCTCGAAGTAGATCAACTTCGGCTTGGAAGACTTCGAGCAAGTTTGCATCTTTCGTCTTGTAGAGCCTCTCAAGAGTCCGGGAGTTCTTTGATCGCAGCGAAGGGACCACTACTTGGAGCATTTGAAGTGAAAGACCAGTTTACAAAGGTTGTATTCCGCAATCACTTAGTTGTAAAGTTGTTTACATATCGTATTGTCTAAATCTTTAGTTAAGGGTTAGGGTTAACTAGCATGGCAAAAAAATTTAAATGGCATGGACGATGCCCCCGGAAACCTTGTTGTTATGCTAAGTAACCCTATAGTGGTATTAGAGACAAGCTAGAGATTTAGACGATGTTTGTTATATTATGAAACCGAAACTACTCCGAAACTTAAAACATGAAAACCTGGTTTCTGTCGATTTTTAAATGGACACTAAAAATTATTTAAACAACTGCAGAATGTTGTATAAGATATAACATGAACACAGAAGAAATTTGAACTTATTTGGCCAGTTTTTGGCCGAGCACTTTGCCCTAAAATCCGAGAAGGCCGGCCCCTTAAAGGAATTTTGGGTTCAAATTATTTTTGTGTTGGATTTTGGTGTTTCAGGTGTTGTTTTTTTTGCTAAATTTGTATGCGATGTTAATTTTCTATAAAGGTAACTCAGAGTGTTTTGTAATCGTAAATCTAACAGTATTTCATGTTATTTAGACGGTGTTAAAAAGTTCGAACGGATATCAGATACCCACTTTAACTCTCGCTGGAAATTTATTCAAGAGTTGGATTTTTTCCAAGTTTGAAACATTCAAATATCATGCAAGTGATTCCATGGACCCTCTAGAAGAACGAAACCCTAACTCGATTATGTGACCGTAAGAACCTCCACTAAACCCTAGGGTTTGCGGTAGTTCCGCGGCGCCATAGGTGAGGCAAGGGTTGACCCTTCTACGGTTGGTCCATAGGTACTGTGGCATGTGATGGATTCTTTTAAACTATGCTCAAGTGTTGAGCTTTTGGGGAAATTTTGGTTGTTCGTTGATTCGATATGAATGTTTAACATCGTCTAACTATTTGTGGAATGTGATACAATATTTGGAATTCATATTGTTAGGCATGAAATGCGAAGTATGTGATATTTCGTGTTTATGATGTCTAAGGTGATTATGGATTCCAAATGTTGTAGTTTGACATTTTCTTTTCTGCGATCGTAAGTGTAATATATGGTGTATCACCGGTTTCGTTGCTATATGTGAACGACAATTGGGATACGTATATTTACTTACGTTGATGACATGTGATGTTATGTGTTACTGTGATATGTTATATTGGATCGCCGTGTTCTAAATACCCGGGGATTTTATGTGAGATGGGAGTTTTTATTTTCATTCATGTAAAATTCATTGTATGTAATATTTTTTTATTGGGGCAATTCCGGGTTGAGGATGATGTCACCATTGTTGTATATTATTTACTTTTCCATATTAGGATAGACCCAAGGTGGGGAGCATAAGTAACCGGGTTCTAAAGTCTAGTGGGAGACCATCTCGAGGAGTCGAGTCCGGGTCTCTTAACTCTAGAATTGGTAGGGTTGCTTGCCGCTCTCGTAGGGGTCTAGTGATGTGGGTTTGGCTATTCATCACGACCGTGGAATCCGTATTTTCTATTGTTGGCTAAATACAAAATACGGACCTCCTAGTATATCCAATATTTCATATTTTATCTTCTGCTGCTGATATTCTGTGAAGTGATCACTTTATATGCGTGAGACGAATGCTTTATTATTTTATATATGATATAATAAACGTTGCTTATGTTTTGCACCCACGCTAGTCCCGCACCGCTATGCCGTTAGTTAAGTAACCTAACGGTACATAACGGGACACTGTGACGAATGCGGATGGCATAAGCATACATTGTATTTTCGTTTCTTCTGTGATGCTTAGGAAGCATAAATGTTGGGACTTCATTAATGAGATTAATGAAAGAAAAGAAACCTAAAAGTTGTTGTAGAATCAAATTTTCAAAAAGGATAGTTCTAGTTTTTGCTTTGCATAGCCGTATTCCTTGTAGAATATCCACCACCTTATTCGGTAACTAAAGAGCTGAGATCCCTTCACCGGGACTGACCTCTTTAGCGAAACTAGCAGATGCTACAACTTACTCGGTTTAGTTTTTGATTGCTTCTATAGTTCTTGCTTTGCATAGTGGTATTTATGAAATATCCTTCACCATATTCGATAAGGAAAGAGCCGAGATCCCTTCACCGGGAGTGACCTCTTTAGGGAAACAAATAAAAGCCTAAAAAACACTCCTTTTTAAAAAATCACTTGTTTCTACAACGATATCAAGTTCATTAAGCTCATGGTTTTCTTAAAAACCTGCGTAGCTCTCCATCATTTCAGATAAGTACTACTTAGTATTCGTGCTACGTTTGTTGACCATCTTAAGGCGTAGTGTGCGGTAGCTAATTAGTGCTTATCTGCTAAAGCATGTGATGCAATTAGATTAGGGTAGTCGTACGACTTTGTTGACCATGTTAAGGGTCGTGCGGGTGGGTTTAATTCAATCAGGAAATGACGGGTTGAACTTGGCTAGCGCTTATTATTTGTTGACCATGTTAAGGTCATAAGTAGCTAGGGGTAAAAGTATTATCGGGAATTTCAAGTGTTGAAATTTGCAATGAGATTGCATACCTTCTATGAGATAGTTGGATCCCGATACCCAATGCGAGTAAGAGTTACTCCTGGGAGAGTTTTGCACATGACAATTAGCCGATCAAGTAAGTGTCTAGAAAGGTGTTAACGGGGTTAAGCCCTTGGGAAAACGAGATTTATTTTAATTAGGTCCATGCGAAAGCACGGGAAACTTTCCTCAAAGTACCAACACTGGCCTGGCTGAAAGATTGGCGAACTTGTAACGTGTAATTAATCCCGGCTAGTCTTACCTTTTAGGGTTTGAAGAAAGATTTGATAAAAAAAGTGAGAGCCATCCTGATTAGAAAAGATAATAACCAATCTAATCTTGCAAGAGCATATGCTAAAGTGTTTTTCTTCTCTCTCTCTCTCTCCAGGTAGCAAAAATGCCAGGCCTTAATTAAGATAATAATATGGATGTATTGATCGAACCCGCTTGTTATACTGAGCAGGGAAACGTTGGTTCTGTTCTTTCTTATAATTGTTATAAGACTGAGCAGGAAATAGGGGAACATCCGAATTCCCACGCCGCCCAAACGAAGAATAACCATGTTGATGCATCTTCTTCGGGTGTGTTGGTTACCGAGAACTGTTTCTCAGTTCACTCTACGTCCTGGGCATTAGATACCGGATCAGGATCCCGCATATGCAATATGTTGCATGGGCTAAGGAAAGGTAGAGAACTGAGAATGGGTGATCATTCCGTAAGAGTAGGGAATGGTGCAAATGTTGCAGCCAAAGCAGTTGGAGAATATCACCTTATATTACCAAATGGTAATACATTGATTCTGAAAGAATGCTATTACATACCGACCCTGATATGCAATCTTATATCAGTTTCTTTATTAAGTAAAGAAGGATATAATTTTGTAGTACAGGATGATGTTATGAACATCTTTCTGAATCAAAAGTTTATTGGATCAGGTTCGTTGAATAATGGCATATACATTCTAAATCAAACCACGGTTCTTAACGTACAAAACACACACAAGAGGAAGAGTTCAGAAATGAACGAATCCTTCTTGTGGCATTGTAGACTAGGTCATATCAATGCGACACGACTAGCTAAGTTGTATAAGGATGGATATTTGAATCCATTCGAATTTTCATCTTATGACACTTGCCAGTCATGTCTCAAAAACAAGATGACCAAAACTCTGCTTAGTGGACACGGAGAAAGAGTTACAGAACTCTTGGGACTGATACAAAGTGATGTATGCGGTCACATGTCTACACATGCCAGGAATGGTTTCTCGTACTTCATTGCATTCACTGACGATCTCTCAAGATACAGACATGTGTTCCTGATGAAACAAAAGTCTGAAGCTTTTGATAAATTCAAAGAATATAAGCATGAAGTCAAGAACCAAACAGGTAAAGGTATTAAAATCCTACAATCTTATCGAGGAGGAGAATACTTGAGCAATGAGTTCCTGGACTATCTAAAAGAGAATGGGATTCTCTCTCAGCTTACTCCTCCGTATACACCACAGCACAACGGTGTATCGGAATGGAGGAATCACACCCTATTAGATATGGTGCACTCTATGATGAGCACCACTGAGTTGCCTATTTCCTTTTGGGGTTATGCGCTTGAAACAGCAACATACCTATTGAATCAAGTTCCATCTAAATCAATGCCTACAACCCCATATGAGATATGGAGGGGAATGAGACCATATTTTAAACGAGTTAAGATATGGGGTTGTCCGGCCTATGTCAAAAGGCAAAATCCGGACAAGCTCGAGGCACGATCAGTTCTTTGCAAGTTTGTGGGATATCCAAAGAATTCACAAGGATATATTTTCTACCATGCTGAGGAGCAAAAGGTGTTTGTTTCTCAATACGCCATCTTTTTAGAAAAGGAATTTCTTGTAAAAGAAATTAGTGGCAAAGAGGTAGAGCTGGAAGAAGTTCCAGCAGCACAAACTGCAACTGAAGATTTAGTGGAACCAGAGGATTCAATAGTTCCCGACGAACCTCAGCCGCTCTGTCGATCTAGTAGGTTTCCTTATCCACCTGAGAGATACTATGGTTTTCTCATTGATGGTGGTAGAGAGGATTGCATCATGGAATATGATGACCCAACTAGCTTCGACAGGCCATCACGAGTGGGGACTCTGTGAGATGGCTGGATGAAATGCGATCTGAGATAGAATCCATGTACACCAACAAAGTATGGACTTTGGAAGTTGCTCCTGAAGGGGTAAAACCTATTGGGAGCAAATGGATCTTTAAGAAGAAACTTGGTGTAGATGGAAAAGTTGAGACTTTCAAAACTAGACTTGTTGCAAAAGGTTTTCGTCAACGACCAGGTGTGGATTATGATGAAACCTTCTCTCCAGTGGCTATGCTTAAGTCCATCCGGATCCTACTTGCCATTGCTGCATACCATGACTACGAAATCTGGCAAATGGATGTTAAGACCACCTTTCTAAAAGGTGATTTAGAAGATAGTGTGTACATGACTCAGCCAGAGGGCTTCGTAGACAGTAGGAGCAGCGGAAAGGTGTGCAAGCTGCTTAAATCCATCTACGGGTTAAAGCAAGCATCGCGAAGTTGGAACATCTATTTTGATGTGGTAGTCAAAGAGTTTGACTTCATCAAAAATATAGATGAACCTTGTATATACAATAAGTTGGCAAAGAGTAAGGTTGTCTTCCTCGTATTGTACGTGGATGACATACTCTTGATAGGAAATGATGTTCCTATGCTGCACTCGGTCATGCTCTTCTTATCACAGTGATTCTCAATGAAAAATCTAGGTGATGCCTCTTACATCTTGGGGATTAAGATCTATAGAGATAAATCTAAACGGATACTGGTATTGTCCCAATTCAGGTACATTGACACCGTACTAAAGAGGTTTAGTATGGAAGAATCCAAGCATGGGAATTTACCCACGATCTCAGGACTCACTCTCTCCAAAGAGATGTCTTCCAAGACTGATTTGGAGAGAGCTCGCATGCAAGGGATACCCTATGCTTCGGCAGTAGGCTCTATCATGTACGAGTTGCTATGTACCAGACCCGATGTAGCATACTCACTAAGTATAGTGAGTAGGTATCAAGCAAATCCAGGAGAGAGTCACTGGACAGCTGTGAAGAACATTCTCAAGTACTTGAGAAGGATTAAAGAAATGTTCTTGGTGGATGGTAACGGTCAACTCCAAGTGGAGTCCTTTACCGATTCGAGCTTCCACAGTGATAAGGACGACTCTAAGTCGCACTCGGGATTTGTCTTTACCCTCAATGGAGGGGCAGTTTGTTGGAAAAGTACCAAACAGGAAACCGTGGTAGACTCGATGATGGAGGCTGAATACATCGCTGCAAATGATGCTGCCAAAGAGGCTATCTGGATGAAGAAATTCATAACTGAACTTGGTGTGGTTCCGTCCATTTAGCATCCAAAACCTTTGTATTGTGATAATAATGGAGTAGCGGCATTGGCCAAGAAACCCAGGTCCCATCAGCGATCCAGGCATATTCTGAGGCGGTATCACCTGATCCGGGAGATAGTTGATCGACGGGAGATCGAGGTCAGGAGAATTGACATGAAGGACAACACGGCGGATCCATTCACAAAGACCATACCCCAGATACAATTTGAAAGACTCTTCGGGATGTTGGGTATGAGATACTACAACAACTGGCCTCGGTGCAAGTTGGAGATTATTAGTTATGTATATGCCCTAGAGGCCATTATTGTACATATGATATATATTATAGTGGATGCTTGGACATATATAGAGAGGACTTTCTTTCTCGACATGATAGTATGCTATCTGGTTGCTCTTTGTCTTAACATGTTGACTTGTATAACTGTCTTGCTCTCACATGTTGATAAAGCCCTTAGGATTTGTACTTGACTACTATGATGGAAATCATATTAGTGGGGCCAAGGGTAGTCTACGAGTACATCCTATAATTGTTCCTAGTCTAGGGTGTATCGAGACAGGGCATCGATATTCCAGAGTAGACAAGCGTATATGCATCTTGACCCATATGATGGGCGATGGATGATCCCACATCCATTGGTGTTTGACATCAAAGATGGTATACGGGTGCTCAGTGGAGACTGGGTATACTGAACGGACTTGCCAAAAACTCCTAGTTGGTATTATACCTATCGTCATATAGCAGTTCTCTGGTGACCCTGGTACAGGTTAGTCTGTAGACCCGAGATCGGATCTACCAAAGACTCAGGAGAAACGGAGTAGGAGCACATATGTGATATGTGTGGGACCGAGATTAATACGAGAATGTGATACCTTAAACTATTCTCGCGATATATGATATCGGCCGGTTATATGTGATATAGCCGGGTAATCGGATCAAGTGTTGATTCGATAAAATGATACATTTTATATTAGTCGGTTATATGTGATATAGCCGGATTATTAAATCAAGTGTTGATTTAATGATTTAATGTATAATTATATATTTGATATATTAAATTACATTAACTAATATATGCTTACTTAAGTGTTTCTTTTAATCACTATTGGACACTTAATATATATGTGATATATATTAATGTGTCATGCTTGATTATATATGCAACATGGGTGTATGAGACTTACACCATATATGAGATAATATTAAGGTTTTTATTTATTTAAGAAATTCAAAAATGAGTGGATTTTATCATGGTTAGAAGCTTGGAGAACTTTTGGATGACCATTGACTTAGTCCACCCATTTTGTTTTTCCTTAGATATTTATTAACCTAACCATTATCTACAACTATGGTTTATTCTCTTCAGGGGTTATATGAGATATTTTCTCACCTATGGTTTCCATTCACTCTCACAACATTATCTCTCTTCATCTTCTTCTCCAAGGTCAAGAGCTCTCCAGATTTTGTGCAAGTGAGAAATAATAGTGAGAAAAAGAATTCTAAAGGGAGAAAAATTCCTACTTCATCATTCTCTTCTATACTAGCCATATAGTTTAAGGTGTTAGCTTCACTAGTTCCATATTAGTGAAGGGATAGATTGGGTTTGTGTCTCCTCGAAGTAGATCATCTTCGGCTTGGAAGACTTCGAGCAAGTTTGCATCTTTCGCCTTCTGGAGCCTCTCAAGAGTCCGAGAGTTCTTTGATCGCAGCGAAGGGACCACTACTTAGAGCATTTGAAGTGAAGGATCGGTCTACAAAGGTTGTCTTCCGCAATCACTTAGTTGTAAAGTTGTTTACATATCGTATAGTCTAAATCTTTAGTTAAGATTCTAGGGTTAGGGTTAACTAGCATTGCAAAAAATTTTAAATGGCATGGACGATGCCCCCCAAAACCTTGCTGTTGTGCTAAGTAACCCTACAAAAGCCACAGCTCCATTGTTATCACAATACACAGGTATTAGATGCACAATGGAAGGAACCACACCAAGTTCAGCTATGAACTTCATCCAGACAGCCTCTTTAGCAGCATCGTTGGCAGCGATGTATTCATCCTCCATCGTCGAGTCTACTACAGTGTCTTGCTTGGAACTCTTTCAGCATGTCACCCCTCCATTGAGGCTAAAGACAAAACCCGAGACCGACTTACTGTCGTCCTTATCACTCTGGAAGCTCGAATCGGTAAAGGACTCCACCTGGAGTTTACCATTACCATACACCAAGAACATTTCTTTAGTCCTTCTCAAGTACTTAAGAATGTTCTTCACAGCTGTCCAATGCTATTCCCCAGGATCAGATTGATACCTGCTCACTACATCTAGTGAGTAAGTTACATCCGGTCTGGTATATAACATCGTATACGTGATAGAGCCTACTGCCGAAGCTTAGGGTATCCCTTGCATGAGAGCCCTCTCTAAATCAGTATTGGGAGACATCTCTTTGGAGAGAGTGATTCCTGAGTAAGTGGGTAAATTACCTCGCTTGTAATCTTCCATACTAAACCTATTTAGTATAGTGTCTATGTACCTGGATTGGGACAATCCCAACATCCGTTTAGATTTATCTCTATAGATCTTTATCCCCGGGATATAGGAAGCATCACCTAGATCTTTCATGGAGAACTTTTGTGATAAGAAGAGCTTGACCGAGTGTAGCATAGGAACATCATTTCCTATTAAGAGTATGTCATTCACGTACAATACGAGGAAGACCACCTTACTCTCTACAGCCTTCTTATATATAAAAGGTTCATCTACATTTTTGATGAAGTCAAACTCTTTGACAGCTTCATCAAAATAGATGTTCCAGCTCCGCAATGCCTGCTTCAATCCGTAGATGGATTTAAGCAGCTTGCACACCTTTCGGTTGCTTCCACTGTCTACGAAGCCCTCTGGCTGTATCATGTACACGCTCTCTTCTAAATCACCATTTAAAAAAGCGGTCTTGACGTCCATCTGCCAGATTTCATAGTCATGGTATGCAGCAATGGAAAGAAAGATCCTGATAGGCTTAAGCATAGTGACAGAAGAAAAGGTTTCATCATATTCGACACCAGGTCGTTGACGAAAACATTTTGCTACAAGTCTAGCTTTGAAAGTCTCAAGTTTTCCATCAATGCCAATCTCCTTTTTGAAGATCCACTTGCTCCCAATGGGTTTTACCCCTTCAGGAGAAAATTCCAAAGTCCATACTTTGTTGGTATAAATGGATTCCATCTCGGATCGCATAGCATCCAACCATTTCATAGAGTCTCCACTTGTGATGGCCTGCTCGAAACCAGTTAGGTCATCATCTTCTATGATGCAATCCTCACTCCCACTGTCTACGAGAAAACCATAGTATCTCTCAGGTGGATGAGGAACCCTACTAGATCTGCGGAGTGGCTGGGGTTCATTGGGTACTATTGGATCCTCTGGTTCCACCAAATTATCAGCTCTAGTTTGTGTAGCTGGAACTTCTTCCAGCTCTACCTCATGACCATTAATTTCTTTCAAAAGAAATCCATTTTCTAAAAAGATGGCATGTCGAGAAACAAACACCTTTTGTTCCTCGGTGTGGTAGAAGATATACTGTTGCGAATGTTTGGGATATCGTACAAACTCGCACAAAACTGACCTTGCCTCGAACTTGTTCGGATTTTGTGTTTTCACATAAGCTGGACAATCCCATATCTTAACATAATTAAGGCATGGTCTTTTCCCTTTCTGTATCTCATATGGAGTGGTAGGCACGGATTTAGTGGGAACTATATTCAATAGGTCTGCGGCTGTCTCAACTGCATAGTCCTAAAAAGAAATAGGTAACTCAGCAGTACTCATCATAGAGCGCACCATATCTTATAGGGTGCGATTCCACCGCTCTGATACACCGTTGTGTTGTGGTGTATACGGAGGAGTAAGCTGAGAGAGAATCCCATTCTCTTTTAGATAATCTCGGAATTCTGTGCTCAAGTATTCTCCTCCCCAATCAGATCGAAGGATTTTAATAGTTTTACCCGTTTGGTTCTCAACTTCGTACTTATATTCCTTGAATTTCTCAAATGCTTCAGACTTGTGTTTCAACAAGAACACATGTTCGAACCTTGAGAGATCATCGGTGAATGTAATAAAGTATGCGGGACCATTCCTGGCATGTGTAGACATAGGACTGCATACATCATTATGTTTTAGTCCCAAGAGTTCAGTAGCTCTTTCTCCGTGTCCAATAAACGAAGTTTTGGTCATTTTACCTTTGAGACATGACTGACAAGTTTCGTAAGATGAAAATTCAAACGTATTCAAATATCCATCTTTATGAAACATAGCCAGTCTTGTCGCATTGATATGACCTAGTCTACAGTGCCACAAGAAGGCTTCGTTCATTTCTGAACTCTCCCTCTTGTGTGTGTTCTGTACGTTAAGAACCGTACTTTGATTCAGAACGTATATACCGTAACATAACGTACCAAATCCAATCAACACTTGATTCTGGAAAATGTTCATAACATTATCCTCTAATGTGAAATTATATCCTTCTTTAGTTAGCAAAGAAACCGATATAATGTTGCACATCATCTTTGGTACGTAGTAACAGTCATTTAGAATCAATGTATTACCTGTTGGTAACACAAGGTGATATTCGCCAACTGCTTTGGCTACAACAATTGCACCATTCCCTACTGTTAGAGATTTATCACATTTTCCCAGTTCTCTACCTTTCTTTAGCCCATGTAACAAATTACATACGTGGGATCCTGATCCGGTATCCAATTCCCAGGACGTAGAGCAAACTGAGAAACAGTTCTCGGTAATGAACACACCTGAAGAAGATGCATTAGTATGCTCCTTCGTTCGGGTGGTGTGGAAATCCGGGTATTCCCATATTCCTTACTCAGACTTATGATAGTCATAAGATAGAGCAGGACTAACGTTCCCTAGCCCTGTATAAAAGGCGGGCTCGTTCAATACATCAATGTTATTATCTTGATTAAGGCATGTCATTAGTCGCTACCTGGAGAGAGAGAGAAGGAAACGCATTAGCGTGCGCTCTTTGCAAGATTAGATTGGTTATTATCTTATCTAATCAGGATAGCTCCCACTGTTTTTATCAAATCTTCCTTCAAACCATAAAAGGTAAGATTAGCCGGGATTGATTACATTCTATAAGTTCGCTAACCGGTCAGCCAGGCCAGTGTCGGTACTCCGAAGGAGGTTCCCCGTGCTTTCGCACGGACCTAATTAAAATAAACCTTGTTTTCCTAGAGGCATAACCCCGTTGACACCTTTTTAGACACCTACTGGATTAGCTAATTGTAAAGTGCAAGACTTTCTCAGGAGTAACTCTTACTCGCAGTGGGTATCGGGATCCAACTATCTCATAGAAGGTATGCAATCTCATTGCAAATTTCAACACTTGAAATTCCCGATAATGTATTCACCCCTAGCGTCCTATGACCTTGACACAGGCTAAACCACCCATAGGACGATGGTCAAGTTCAACCCGTTCATTTCTTGATTGAATTAAACCCACCCGAACGACCCTTGATGCAGGCCAAACAACGCCGTACGAATACCCTAATCCAATCGCATCACATGCTGCAGATAAGCACTAATCAGCTATCGCACACTACGCCTTGACGCAGGCCAACAAATGTAGCACGAATACTAAATAGTACTTATCTGAAATGACGGAGGACTACGCAGGTTTTTAAGAAAACCATGAGCGTAATGAACTTGACATCATTGTAGAATATAGTGATTTGGAGTGTTTTAAGCTCCGTTTAAAAATCGAATAGTTTTGTAGCGTTTGACAGTTTTGCTAAAGAGGTCACTTCCGGTGAAGGGATCTCAGCTCTTTCCTTATCGAATGAGGTGCTGGATATTCTACAAGGAATACAACTATGCAAAACAAGAACTAGAGCAGATATCAAAATTAAACGAGCAAGTTGTAGCATTTGCTAGTTTCGCTAAAGAGGTCACTCCCGGTGAAGGGATCTCGGCTCTTTCCTCATCGAATGAGATGCTAGATATTCATCAAGGAATACCACTATGCAAAGCAAGAACTAGAGCTACCAATTTTAAAAAATCTTGATTCTACAATATCTTTAGGTTTCTTTTCTTTCATTATTGTCATTAACGAAATCCCATCATTTAATGTTTCCTAAACATCACAGAAAAATGAAAAGAAAATAGAACGTACGCTTATACCATCTGCATTCGCCACTGGGCCCCGTCATACACCGTTAGGTTACTTAACTACCGGCAAAGAGGGGCCTGGATTAGCACGGGTGCAAAACATAACCAACGTTTATTATATATCATATATATAATATAACATTCGACTCACGCAGTTATATGATCACATCACAGAACCAAGCAGCAAAAGCAACATATCAAATATTGGATATACTAGGATGTCCGTGTTTTAAATTCAGCTAGTAATGTAAAACACGGATTCCAAGGTCATGATGAATAGCCAAACCCACATCCCTAGACCCCTACGAGAGCGGCAAGTAACCCTACCAATTCTAGAGTTAGGAGACCCGGTCTTAACTCCTTGAGATGGTTTCCCACTGAACTCTAGAACCCGGTTACTTGTGCTCTTTGCCTTGGGTCTATCATAATGTGGAAAAGTAAATAATATACATCAATGGTGACATCATCCTCAACCCGGAAGTGCCCAAATAAAATAATATTACATACAAATTTTATATGAATGAAAATGAAAAAACTCTTATCTGACATAAAACCCCCCGGCAATTCAATCACGATGATCCAATAAAACATATCACCAACAACACATGACATCTCATGTCATCAACGTAAGTAAATACGCGTATCCCGAATTTCGTTGATATATAGCAACGAGATTCGGTATACCCCACATATTACACTTACGGTCGTAGAAAAGAAATGAAAAACTACAAAAAATAGAATCTGCAATATCCTTAGACATCATAAACCCAGAATATCTCATATTCCAAATTTCATGCCTAACTTATAAACCTTGCATTTTAGTCTACCATAGCACCACAACAAGGTTTTAGTAGCATCAAGCATGCCAAATTTAAAATTTTTAGGTGCTAAGTTAGACTAACCAAGATCTTGTTGGGATTTCTTAGCACCCTACTAGGTTTTCACAGCAACTATCATGCCAAATTTAAAGATTCTAAGGTGCTAATCAATCCTAAGCTAGGATCAAGCTAGAGTAAATAGACAATATAACATGTAATCTACCATTACACTTAGTGAAGGAGGAATACAACCTTTGCAAACCGGTCCTTCACTTCTAAAGCTCCGTGTATTAGTCCCTTCGCTGCGAGTATCGATCTCCCGAACTCTAGTATGGGTTCTCTCGGAGAAATAAACAAGCTTGCTCGAAGTCTTCGAGGCCGAAGATGATCTACGTCGAGGAGACTCAAGCTCATGCTACATCTTCACTAATTATGAAATTTGTGAAGAAAAACACCCTAAGCTAAATGGCAAGTAGTATAGGATGATGAAGTAGGAAGTAGGCACTCTTTAGATTTATTTTTCTCACAATATTTTCTTACCTTGAGAAAAGCTAGTAAGCTTTTCTCATGAGGAAAAAGAAGCTCAAGTGAAGAGATGAGAGAATGAACTAACTGGGTGAGAATGTGAACCATGGGTGAGTTAGTGTCATACACTAACTCATGTAGAGAGTTTACCATGGCTAACTATAATGGTTAAGTTAATAAATGAATACATGTAAAACAAATGAGTGGACTTAGTCAATGGTTCCACAAGCTTCTACAAGCTTGAACCATGTGACTAATTTCCACTAATTTGGTTTGCTTTAGATAAATAAAAACCTTACATTATAATTAGTATGGTGTAACTCTCATACACCCATGTAGCATGTGGCATCTAGCATGACACAAAAGTTGTACATTAATATATATCACATATACACTAATGCACACAAGTGAGAAAAGAAATCATAAGTGAGCTAATATTAGTTAATGTGATCTAGTATATCAAATATACAATCATACATTAAATTATTAAATCAACACTTGATTTAATAATCCGTCTATATCTCATATAACCGACTAATATCAAATGCAACAACTTATCGAATCAACACTTGATCCGATAACCCGGCTATATCTTATATAACCGACCGATGTCACAAATCGCGAGAATAGAATGCGGTATCATATATGAATATTAATCTCGATCCCGCACATATCACATATGTGCTCCTACTCCGTTTCTCATGAACCAGGAAACCTCTGTGTATGACTCTAAAGACTCGTCAATACGCCGGCAGTAGGTGATGATCATATCAAACACCCATAAGCCGCAAGCGGTCTGCTAAACGTAACGGCCACCCGGGTATTGAGCGATCAGAAGATCAACAAGCAAGCCTGCTCATACTCCAGCGAATCCAATCAGTAACACTATCGTACAGTCCGGTCTATTCGTCTGATATGTCGCGATATGAGTCTCATAACGGGTCGAGAAACTACTGGTAACACTTACCGGTAAATCTCTGAAACAGCCCTGGTCAGGGACTTCCTGTTATAGCCAATCGTGCACAGCGCAACATCAACTCCCTATACCGGGAGAGACGAAACCCCTCCTATGGCTCATTGCCTCCATGTGACTCGGGACTGTACCCAAAAACCACCGTTTTGCACGATCTTTTGAACGTGGTAAGGTGGAAATCAAAGCACAGCGGGAATCACACAAGACTCTATGACGATCTCGGGTCAACATACTAACCTGTATCAGTGTCACCAGAGAACGGCCATCTGACGTGAGGTATAATACCATCTGGGAGTTCTCGGCATGTCCGTCCAGTGTACCCAGTCTCCACTGAGCACCCGTATACCATCTCTGATTTCAAACACCAATGGATATGGGATCATCCATCGCCCATCTACATGGGTCGAGAAGCTATGCGCTAGTCTACTCTGGTATATCGATGCCCCGTCTCGATACACCCACGACTAGGGACATTAAAGGATGTACTCACAAACTACCTTTGTCCCACTAGTATGATCTGCATCATAATCTGGGTAGTCAAGTATGCATTCTAAGGGCTTTACCAACATGTAACAGAGAGACAATCAGTGTACATGTTAAGATAAAGAGTAACCAGATAGCATACTATTATATCGAGCAAGAAAGTCCTCCCTATATATGTCCAAGCATCCACTACAATATATATCGCATGTACAATAATGGCCTCTATGGCATACATATAACTAACAATCTCCCACTTGCACTAGGGCCATCATATAGCAGTGGTTGTAGTATCTCATACTCAACCATCCCATAAAAGTCTCTCTCTGAGAAAAGGCCTTTGTGAGTGGATCTGCCGTATTGTCCTCTGAGTCTACTCTCCTAACCTCGATCCCCTGGAGATCTACCATCTCCATGATCAAGTGATACTGCCTTAGAATATTTCTGGGTCACTGATGGGACGGGGGTTCCTAGGCATAAGCCACAACTCCATTGTCACACAATGGTAGGAATGAGGTTCATCTCATGAACTAATATACACCCAGACTACCTCTTTGGTAGCTTCGTTGGTAGCGATGTATCCAGCCTTTATCATCTATTTTGCTACGGTATCTAGCCTGAAACTCTTCCAACATACCGTCCCTCCACTGAGGGTAAAGACAATGCCTGTGACTGACGTTCAGTCGACCTTACCACCCTTGAAGCTATCCAGTGATTTTTCCCAGGATCGATTGATACCATCTCACTACATCTAGTGAGAATCCTAACATCCACTTAGATCCATCTCATAGATCAAAAACCCAGGATTTATGAGGTATCACCATGATCCCATATGGAGAATCAATATGATAAGAGGAGATTGACCGAGTGTAGCATAGGAAACTCCTTTCCTATCAAGAGTGTCATCTGCGTACAATACGAGGAAGACCACCTTACTCTCTAATACCTTTTTGTATATATGAGATTCATCTACCATTTTGATGAAGTCAAACTCTTTGACTACTACATCAAAACAGATGTTCCAACTCCACAATACCTGCTTTAACCTGTAAAGAAACTTGCGCATGTTTCCGCTGCTCCTACTGTCTACGAAGCCCTCTGGCTGTGTACTTATAGACGCTCTCTTCTAAATCACTATCTAGAAAAACAGTCATGACACCCAACCGCCAGATATCATAGTTATAGTATGTAGCAGTGGCAGGTAGGATCCGGATGGACTTAAGCATAGCCACTGGAGAAAAGGTTTCATCATTATCCACACCTGGTTGATGACGAGAACCTTTTGCAACAAGTCTTAGCTTTGAAAGTCTCAACTTTTCCATGTACACCAAGTAATCTTCTCAAGATATACTTGCTCATGATGGGGATTTAACCCTTCAGATATAGCAACCAAAGTCCATACTTTGTTGGTGTATATGGATTCCATCTCAGATCGCTTAGCATCCAGCCATTCTTACAGAGTCCACACTCTTGATGGCCTACTCAAAACTAGTTGGGTCATCATCTCATGATGCAATCCTCGCTCCCACTGTCATAGAGAAAACCGAAGTATCTCTCAGGTGGATGAGAAACCCTACCAGATCGGCGGAGAGGCTGAGGTTCGTCGGGAACTATTGAATCCTGCGTTTCTACCAAAACATCAGCTATAGTGTGTATAGCTGGAACTGCTTCCAGTTCTACCTCATGACCACAAATTTGTTTCCAAAATAAATTCCTTTTCTAAAATGGTGGCATGCCGAGAAATAAAACACTTTTTGTTCCTTGGTGTGGTAGAAGATATTCCCTTGTGAATGCTTGGGATATCCAATAAACTTCCACAGAACTGACCTTGCCTCGAGCTTGTCCGGATTTTGCTTTTGACATAAGCCGGACAACCCCAAATCTTAACTTACATAAGAGATGGGCTCTTCCCATACCATATTACATATAGAGTGGTAGGCACCTGATTTTGTTGGAACCCAATTCAATAGGTATGCAGCTTCATCAAGCGCATAGAGCGCACCATATCTAATAGGGTACGATTGCTCCGTCTTGATACACCGTTGTGCTGTGGTGTATTCAGAGGAGTAATGCTGAGAGAGAATCTTATTCTCCTTTTGAATAGTCCAGAAATTCAGTGCTCAAGTATTCTCCTCCCTGATCACATCAAAAGACGTAATACTTATACCCGTTTTGGTTCTCTACTTCTGACTTATATTCTATGAATTTCTCAAAAGGTTCAGACTTGTGTTTCAACAGGAACATATGTCCGAATCTTGAGAGATTATCAGTGAATGAAATGAAGTACAAAGAACCGGTCCTGGCATGTGTAGACAGGGGACCAACATACATCATCATGTATCGATCCCAAGAGTTCACTAACTCTTTCTCTGTTTTCATTAAACGGAGCTATGGTCATTCTATCTTTGTGACATGACTGGCAAGTTTCACAAGATGTAAATTCAAACTGATTTAAATATGCATCTTAATGTAACTTAGCTAGTTGGGTCGCATTGATATGACCTAGTCTACAATGCCTCAAGAAGGATTCATTCATTTCTGAACTCTTCCTCTTGTATGTGTTCTGTACGTTGAGAACTGTGGTTTTATTTAGAATGTATGTTCTTTTAGATGACGTGCCTGATCCGATCAACTATTGATATAGGAAATGTTTAAAACATTATCCAACAATACAAAATTATATCCTTCTTTATTAAATAAAGAGACTGATATAATGTTGTATATCAGGTTCGGTATCTGATAACATTTGTTCAGAATCAATGTATTTGGAAATTCAAGGTGATAACCGCCAGCAACTTTGGCTGCAACAATTGCACCATTTCTAACTCTTAAAACTTATCACCCATTCTCAATTCTCTACATATCTGTAGCCCATGTAACAAATTACATATGTGGGATCCTGATCTGGTATCTCATACCCAGGACGTAGAGGATACTGAGAAACGGTTCTCGGTAATGAACACACCCGAAGAAGATGCATCATCATGCACTTTCTTCGTTTGGGCGGCACGGGAATCCTGGTAATCCCCTATTTCCTGCTCAGTCTTATAACAATTATAAGTTGGAGCGGGACCAATGTTCCCCAGCTCAGTATAACAAGCGGGTTCGGTCAATACATCCATATTATTATCTTGATTAAAGCGTGACATGGTCGCTATCTGGAGAGAGATAAGAAAACACTCAGCGTATGCTCTTGCAAGATTAGATTGGTTATTATTTTATTTAATCAGGATGGCTCCCACTGTTTTTATCAAATCTTCCTTCAAACCCTAAAAGGAAAGACTAGCCGGAATTAATTACACCCTACAAGTTCGCCAATCTTTCAGCCAGGCCAGTGCGGGTACTTTGAGAGAGGTTTCCCGTGCTTTCGCATGGACCTAATTAAAATAAACCTCGTTTTCCCAGGGGCATAACCCTGTTAACACCTTTCCAGACACCTACTTGATCGGCTAATTGTAATGTGTAAAACTCTTCCAGGAGTAACTCTTACTCGCAGTGGGTATCGGGGTCCAACTATCTCATAGAAGGTATGCAATCTCATTGCAAATTTCAACACTTGAAATTCCCAATAATATTTTGCCCCAAGCGATCTATGACCTTGACAAGGTCAACAAACCATAGACCGCATGTCAAGTTCAACCCGTCATTTCCTGATTCAATTAAACCCACCCGCACAACCTTTGACAAGGTCAAAAGGGCCGCATGACTACCCTGATCCAATCGCATCATATGCTTGCAGATAAGCACTAATCAGCTACCACACGCTACACCTTGACAAGGTAAATAAACGTAGCACGAATACTAAATACTACTTATCTGAAATGACGGAAGACTACGACAGGTTTTTAAGAAAACCTTTTGTGTAATGAACTTGATATCATTGTAGAATCAAATGATTTAAAATGGAGTGTTTTTGAGGCTTTTACTAGTTTCGCTAAAGAGGTCACTCCCGGTGAAGGGATCTCGGCTCTTTCCTCGTCGAATGAGGTGCAGGATATTCACAATACCACTATGCAAAGAAAAAACTAGAAAAGCAATCAAAAGACGAAACCGAAGGTTGTAGCATCTGCCAGTTATTGCTAAAGAGGTCACTCCCGGTGAAGGGATCTCGGCTCTTTCCTCATCGAATGAGGTGCGGGATATTCTACAAGGAATACCCTATGCAAAGCAAGAACTAGAGCTACCTGTTTTTGAAAATTCGATTCCACAACATCTTTAAGTTTATTTTCTTTCATTAATCTCATTAATGAAGTCTCATCTTTTAAGTTACCTAAGCATCACAGATAAATACAACGTACGTTTATGCCATCCGCATTCGCCTCGATGTCCCGCCATGCACCCTTAAGTTAGGTAACTAACTGCAGAGCGGGGCAGGGCTAGCGCGGGTGTAAAACATAAGCAATGTCTATAGAATATATCACATATACTATATACTGTATCTATCTCAACATATCAAATGATCACATCACAGATATCGCAGCAGAAAACAACATATGAAATATTGGATATACTAGGATTTCTGGGTTTTAATTTAAGCCTGTATAAAACACGGATTTCATGGTCGTGATGAATAGCCAAACCCACATTCCTAGACCCCTACGAGAGCGTCAAGCAACCCTACCAATTCTAGAGTTAGGAGGCCCGGACTCGACGCCTCGAGATGGTCTCCTACTGGACTCTAGAACCCGGTTACTTGTGCTCCCCTCCTTGGGTCTATCCTAATGCGGAAAAGTAAATAATATACATCAATGGTGACATCTTCCTCAACCCGGAAGTGCCCTAATAAAAGAATATTACATACATTGAATTTTACATGAATGAAAATGAAAAACTCTCATCTCACATAAAACCCCTGGCTATTCAAACACGACGATCTAATATAACATATCACGGCAACACATAACATCACATGTCATCAACGTAAGTAAATATGCGTATCCTAATTGTCGTTGACATATAGCAACGAAACCGGCGATACACCACATATTACACTTACGGTCGCAGAAAAGAAAGTGAAAAACTACAACATTCGGAATCCGCACTGCCCTTAGACATCATAAACCCGGAATATCGCATATTCTGGATTTCATGCCTAACAATGCAAATCATACATTTAGGTCTCAACTATGAAAACACTTTTCAAAAGAAGTCGGGTAATTCAACAAGATTCCCGATTTCACCTAAGACCGAAATTTTAAACTTGCACGCAACTAGATAGATTCCAATTATTGTATCCCATCATATGATATCCGGACGATGTTAAAATTTTCGATCGATTCATCAAAGTCCCACAATTTCCCGACAGCTCAACACTTGAGCACGGTTCAATAATACCCAGAATATGCCACAGTACCTATGCATCAGCCGTAGAAGGGCTGACCCAAGCCTCACTCATGTTGCCACGGAACTGCGGCAAACCCTAGGGTATGACCGCGGTTCCATGATCCAAAAAGTTGAGTTAGGGTTTCATTCTTCTAAAGGGTTCATAGAATCGCTTGAATGATTTTCTGAATACCCTAAACTTGGAAAAATGGGGTTTTTGACATTTGATCGAACTTTTTAACCTCGCATAGATAACATGTGAAAACCCAAAAACAATGTTAAACTATGAATACGAAACACTCCAAATTGCTTATAGTGTAAGATCACATCACATGCAAACTTAGGAAAAACAAACAACAACTGAAACACCAAAACACAAAGGTGAGAACATGAAAAAAATTTGAACCCAAAAATCCTTCTTTGGGCCAGCTACAACCCCCATGATCTCGGCCAAAATTAGATCATTAGGCTTCAAATTTCTGTCATGCTCATATATCACTCTGCACATGTTTAAAAAAATTTCGAGGTCATTTAAAAATCGACAGAACCTAGTATTCGGTGTTTCAAGTTTCGGAGTAGTTTCGGTTTCGTAATCTAACAAACACCGTCTAATACTCTAGCCCGGCTCTGATACCATAGTTGGGATTCCTTAGCACCCTACTGGGTTTTCACGGCAACTACCATGCCAAATTTAAAGATTCTAAGGTGCTAATCAATTCTAAGCTAGGATCAAGCTAGAGTAAATAGACAATATAATATGTAATCTACCATTACACTAAGTGAATGAGGAATACAACCTTTGAAGACCGGTCCTTCACTTCTAAAGCTCCGTGTAGGAGTCCCTTCCCTGCGAGTATCGATCTCCCGAACTCTAGTATGGGTTCTCCCGGAGAAATAAACAAGCTTGCTCGAAGTCTTCGAGACCGAAAATGATCTACGTCGAGGAGACTCAAGCTCATGCTACCTCTTCACTAATTGTGAAATTAGTGAAGCAAAACACCCTAAACTAAATGGAAAGTAGTAGAGGATGATGAAGTAGAAAGTGGACTCTCTTTAGATTTATTTTTCTCACAATATTTTCTCACCTTGAGAAAAGCTAGTAAGCTTTTCTCATGAGGAAGAAGAAGATCAAGTGAAAGAAGAGAGAATGAACTAACTAGGTGAGAATGTGAACCATGGGTGAGTTAGTGTCATACACTAACTCATGAATAGAGTTTACCATGGCTAACTATAATGGTTAAGTTAATAAATATCTACATGTAAAACAAATGAGTAGACTTAGTCAATGGTTCCACAAGCTTCTACAAGATTGAACCATATGACTAATTTCCACTAATTTGGTTTGCTTTAGATAAATAAAAACCTTACATTATAATTAGTATGGTGTAACTCTCATACACCCATATAGCATGTGGCATCTAGCATGACACAAAAGTTGTACATTAATATATATCACATATACACTAATGCACACAAGTGAGAAAAGAAATCATAAGTGAGATAATATTGGTTAATGTAATCTATTATATCAAATACACAATCATACATTAAATTATTAAATCAACACTTGATTTAATAATCTGGCTATATCTCATATAATCGACTAATATCAAATGCCAACTTATCGAATCAACACTTGATCCGATAACTCGGCTATATCTCATATAACCGACCGATGTCACAAATCGCGAGAATAGAATGCGGTATCACATACGCGCATTAATCTCGGTCCCCCACATATCACATATGTGCTCCTACTCCGTTTCGCATGAACCAGGAAACCTCTGTGTAGGACTCTAAAGACTCGTCAATACGCCGGCAGTAGGTGATGATCATATCAAACACCCACAAACTGCAAGAGGTCTGCTAAACGTAACGGCCACCCGGGTATTGAGTGATCAGAAGATCAACAAGCAAGCCTGCTCATACTCCTGCGAATCCAATCAGTAACACTACCTTACTGTCCGGTCTCTTCGTCTGATATGTCGCATATCTCGTCTAGGGGTGGTAAATGTCAGACCCCAGTAACTCGATAAGTCGTGCCGATATGAGGCTCACAACGGGTCGAGAAACAACTGGTAACACTTACCAGTAAATCTCTGAAACAGCCCTGGCCAGTGACTTCCTGTTATAGCCAACCAAGCACAGCGTAACATCAACTCCCTATACCGGGAGAGACGAATCCCCTCCTATCGCTCATTGCCACCATGTGACTCGGGACTGTACCCAAAAACCACCGTTTTGCACGTTCTCTTGAATGTGGTAAGGTGGAAATCAAAGCACGGTGGGAATCACACATGAATCTATGAAGATCTCGGGTCAACAGACTAACCTGTACCAGTGTCACCAGAGAACTGCCATCTGATGTGAGGTATAATACCATTTGGGAGTTCTCGGTGAGTCCATCCAGTTAACCCAGTCTCCACTGAGCACCCGTATACCATCTCTGATGTCAAACACCAATGGATATGGGATCATCCATCGCACATCTACATGGGTCGAGAATCTATGCGCTAGTCTACTCTGGTATATCGATGCCCCGTTTCGATACACCCACAACTAGGGACATTAAAGGATGTACTCATTGACTACCTTTGTCCCACTAGTATAATCTGCATCATAATCTAGGTAGTCAAGTACGCATCCTAAGGGCTTTACCAACATGTAACAGAGAGACAATCAGTGTACATGTTAAGATAAAGAGTAACCAGATAGCATATTGTCATATCGAGCATGAAAGTCCTCCCTATATATGTCCAACCATCAACTACAATATACATCGCATGTACAGTAATGGCCTCTAGTGCATACATATAACTAACAGATCTTAACTAGAATATTTAGGGTTTACCATGATGATATGAACTAAACTAAAGAAGTGAAAGAAGTTATACCCTCGTAGATCGAGTCCTTCACTTCACAAGCTCCAGATTGTAGTCCACGCGACTCTACTGGGCTCCTCTTCGAGTTTTAATGAGCCTTCTCCGTGATCTTCGCGCCTAAGGCGATCCACCCGAAATCCCTCTAGCTCAAGCTACCTCTTCACTAAACTATCTTTAGTGAAGGCAACACACTACACTTGATTGCTAATCAAGTATAGGATGGTGAAGTAGGGGTTTTTTTTAGCTCACGAGTTTGTTCAAAGTTCCATGGTTCACATCACATGTGAGGGGCTGGAACTTTGAAGCATGAAGAGAAAGAAGAAGAAGAGAGCAAGAGAGCAACTCTAAAAAATGGCTCAAGTCAAGAAAAATAGATTAAGTATTGAATGGCATAACCCCCTTCTCGTTTATTGAACCATCCAATATTTTCAAATAAATAATAAGAACCATGGGTCAATAGTGAGTCAAGAGTATTAAACAAATAACAAATGCCATACCACACCATGCTCCCATTTTCCACCTCAATTTCTATTTTCACAAAATAAAAATTCATGCCATGCTTCATTATTATTATTATTATTATTATTATTATTATTATTATTATTATTATTATATCATATATATGTTAATATATATATAACAAAATAATTAGTGAGCTAATAATATTAGTTAAGATATAATTATATCAAATATAATATATATCACATTATTAAATCAACACTTGATCTAATAATCCGGTTATATCACTTATAACCGACTAATATCATTTATATGTATATCATATTATCAAATAAACACTTGATTCGACAATCCAGTTATATCACATATAACCTGACCGAAATCAGATAACTTCCAGTTTATAATACGGTATCGCATACTTGTATTTATTCAGGCCCACGCACATATCACATATGTGTCCTACTTCGTTTCGCTTGAACCAGGAAACTTCGTTGTGGAACTCTAAAGACTCTTCAATACGCCAGCAGTAGGTGATGATCGCATTAGTCACCCACAAGCCGTCAGCGGTACTAGCTGGATGTAACGGCTACCCAGGTATTGAGCGATATGAAAATCAACAAGCAAGCTTGTCCATACTCTCCATGAAGCCTATCGGTAACACTTACCGTATAGTTCGGTCTCTTCTTCTGATATGTCGTATATCATGTCTAGGGGTGGAATCTTCAGACCCCAGTAACGTGAGAAGTCATGCCGATGTCTGGCTCATAACGGTTCGAGAAACTACTGGTAACTCTTACCAGTAAATCTCATCAGTAGCCCTGGCCAAGAACTTCCAGTTATAGCCAATCGAGCATAGCGCAAGATCAACTCCCAATACCGAGAGAGACGAAACCCCTCCTATCGCTCATTGCCTCCATGTGACTCGGGACTGTACCCAAAATCCACCTGTTTGCACGACTCCTTTGAGCCATGGTAAGGAGGAAATCAAAGCACAGTGGGAGCCACAAGACTCTATGACGATCTCGGGTCTACATGCTAACCTGTGCCAGTGTCACCAGAGGACTGCTATCTGACGATAGGTATACTACCAATAAGGAGTCCTCGGCGAGTCTTGTTCGGTGTACCCATTCTCTAATGAGCACTTGTGTACAATCTTTGATGTCAAACACCAATAGCTATATGACCAACCATCGCCTCCATACAGGGACAAGAAATGTACACACTAGTCTACTCAGGTAATATCGATGCCCTGTCTCAATATACCCTCGACTAAGAACAATTGAAAGATGTGCTTGTAGACTACCCTGGTCCCAGTAGTATGATCTGTTAGTGTATATGCCCTAGAGGCCATTACTGTATCATACTGGTTTGTATATTACTTGATGGAAGATTGCGATATTCACAGTTGTATATACAATCTTGCTCGAAATGGTAGTATGCTACTTGGTTTGTCTCTACTTCAATATGTGCATGTGTTTCTTTTAGCATATCGCTGATATACATATTAGTAGAGCCCTTAGGATCTTTGCTTGATTACCAGCGTTGCGATAGCGCTCACACTCGTGGGAGCTGGGTAATCCATAAGCACATCCTTATACAGGTCCCTAGTCGTTGGACTATCGAGACAGGGCATCGATACTCCGAAGTAAACTAGCGTATGCGCTTCTCATCCCAGTATGGGAGACGGTCTGTCCCACAGCCGTCAATACGTCGTACTTGAGATAGTATACGGGTGCTCGTTAGGTTACGAGTACACTGGACAGGACTCGTCGGGGACTGTTGGTTGGTATTATACCTATCGTCAGTTATCAGTTCCCAGGTGACATGAGTACAGCTTAGTCCGCTGACTTGACACTGTCACTTCGCCTCGAGTGTGTTTCCACTGCACTTTGATTACTACCCTACCACGGCTCAAAGGAGTCGTGTAAATAAGTAGTTTTTGGGTGCAATCCCGAAGCACTTGGAGGCAGTGACGGTTAGACAGGATTCGTCTCTCCCGGTATTGGGGGTTGACATCGCGCTGTGTCCAGGAGAGCCATTACACAAGTAGTCCCTGGCCAGGGCAAGCGAGATATACTGGTAGGTTTCCAGTGTTATCTCAGGGTGTTCTGGGCTACACTCCGACACGACTTGTCCCGCTATTAAGGGACTGACGTTCACTGCCCCCCTAGGCCCGCCATGCGATGTATCAGACGAACAGACCGGACTGTATGGAGACTGTCACATACAGGCTCAGTAGGAGTTCATATGGGCTTCACCTCGTCAGTCTTCTTATCGGCATCTACCTGGGGACCGTTACGTACAGCTAGTACCGCTTGCGATCTGTGGTTAAACCCACTGCCAGCGTAGTGTCGAGTCTTTAGAGTCCCACACAGAGAGCTATTCGCCTTTAGGCAAAATGAGTAGAGGTCGCATAGTTTTGCGACAGGGTTCGTTCACATCCGCGCACTTGTGCACGTTTGTTGTCCGGACAGCTTATACAAGCGGGCTTTGGTTTAAGCCAAATCCTAGTATATGATTTGGGATTGGTTTTATCTCATTGTATTCGTGTTCCTCGGATCATGAATACGGGTGCGTACGCACAGTTGCTTGGGACAGAGGGAGAGGACTTTGATTAGGGTTAATGACCATTGTCATTTTATTAACCCTAATGCTTATGTGTGAATTATGGTTAATTGATATTAGTTTAATATAATTGCGCATGGTTATGGTTTTTGACCATTTGACTATCTTGACTTGTTGACCTTAGTTGACATATTGACCATCATCATTCCATATAAAAGATGCTCTTTGATCCTTGCAATTAGCATTAAATATAAAATGATAATGGTCATGTCTTGATTAAGCCATGAAAATTATCTCACTAATTATCTAATTACAATAATTCACACATATATGTGAGAATGGTTCATTTTTCTCTCATTCTATCATTTACTTTCTCTCTCTTGTTCTTCCTCTCCCTCAAGCTCTCCCCTCTCATGTGTTGAGAAACACTTGAGTTTGAGAAAAACCACTTCTTCATAATCTCTACTCTCATCTAGGTGTCACGACCCGAGAATTCGACTCGTGACCGGCACTTAACCACGCAACGTCTACAGGCGTAACACGGCTAAGTAAGCCGAACCCAGAAATCAAAACCAATAAATAGAGAGTGATTTTAAACATTTTGTAAAACAATCGTACATGTCCGAAAAACTTCCATTTATTTAGTAGAAATCCCTTTTAAGTTCAAAAGTTATAAGTTTTATAATTTTGGTAACATTTCCTTTTTAAAACAATTGCCCCGCCAGTCAGATAGAAACAAGGTGTAACAAAATGACGAGTAAAATGAATAACGCATCACGAGGAGATATACGACGCCGTAGCGAAGAATACACAGTAAAGCAAGGACAATATCATAAAAGAGGAGACTGTAAAAGTAAAGTCGGCTCACATGCGAGCTCGACACCAGAATATAAAATCATACATATCGTCCTCACAACTGTCTCTAAGTCAATACAGAAAGGTAGATGGAGAATACTAGATACATCAATGTACAACTGAAACATAACAGATACCGTACAAAACCCACCTATCAGCAAAAGACTATCTCTGCTCAAAAGGGGTATCTGTGCCAAAAGATGAGGTAACAGCCAGCCGTGACTACTCCCAAGGGCAACCTGCAAACACTGTGGCACAACGGGGGTGAGTTGCCAACTCGTGAATAGAGATAACATATAAAGGTAATCGCAAGCATGCACATATAGCGTGGCTCTACTAATGCCAGCAGATAAAATCAATGCGATGTGGTAGTATGCATAATAATAATGCCAGTCCTCTATCAGGTGATATACTACAGGATGAGATGTGATAATGAATGCTGAGCATGGGGATATAGTATCTACATGAAGTATCGAGATAGACTACTTAAGTATGTATGCACTACAAATCCCAACATCTCAAACGCCGGTACTCCATCGGCCCTCATATCCCGTATATTCCTGAAAATCCCGAGTGCCCAACATTGGCACCCAAATATCATAAATACTCGTGTCTAGCATCGACATGCAAAACATCCTGTATCGGCCTCCGTCAATCCGGGTCAGCCCTCTCTCAAGTATATACCGGGAATCCATCAGTCCGGGTAATCCCTCTCTCAATATATCGGGTGTCCGTCAGTCCGGGTCAGCCCTCTATCAATCCATCGGGCATCCGTCAGTCCGGGTCAGCCCTCTATCAATCCATTGGGCATCCGTCAGTCCGGGTCAGCCCTCTATCAATCCATCGGGCATCCGTCAGTCCGGGTCAGCCCTCTATCAATCCGTGCCTCAAGCACCGAGAAAACACGGGGCGACGCCCCAAAATATCATATCAAGGGAACCGGGTTTTTAAATGGTTACTTATTTAACAAGGCCACGGTTCCCAAATCCAGAAATCATATGAAATCCCAACAATAATACAAGTAACTGTGATGTGATAGGTGTATCAAATATGTATATCAAGTCATGTCACATGAGAATGAACTACAATGCAATGATCCACTGTGATATAGGTATCAAGTATAAAATTCCAAGTCATGTTACATGTATAGATGAGCTATAACAATATACGACAGTATGATCATGGCAGTTCTATCAGTTCTAAGCAATGTATATATATATATATATCAGGGAATGCAATATGCGATGATAATCCATGGTATGGTATATGCAGTACATAACAATAAGGTCCTATCAGCCCTGACGCATAACGCCATGCGGGCGATATCCCCGTAGATGTGAAATCTACTCACCGTGTCTCGCGCTAAGTGTATCCAACCACTTGCTTGCCCTTCTTTGCAGCGTCCGTCTCACTGGCCTACGAACCTAGAATCACATAACATATATCACACATAAGCTCATTTCACAAAAACGCGACACTACGGTGCAACTAGACTCTCGTGTCGCAAACCAATCGCGCGTGTGCGCGATACGCTAAAACGTGTAATCACGCGTCACGAAACTACCCCGACGCGCCGCGATACACAGAAACCCAAACCTACTCACGTATCACTCGGGTCGCGAAGGTTGAAAATACGGGAAAATAGGTATTCAGCTCCAGATTTTGATACAGGAAATATATTGCAAAACTAAATGTACCAAAATAACTCCCAGACAAGCAGAGACCCACACCCCAAACCCCAACCCAAATCTCCCCAATCTGGCCGCAATTTGCGGCCAGAATGCCCATTTCGGCGGCCAGACTTGGGAATTGGGTCCCCAGGTTTGGTTTGTGCACTCTACTCCACACATACATGCTACAGTAATCACTATTTTTGTTCTGAAAAGTCTCGGGTAGTAGCAGATTTCCTACAGTGCATAAAATCAGTTCAAATCACACAATTGCACAAAAAAAGATACTTAGGGGTATTTTTCTGAAATCTGAGACCAACCCAAGTCTAAAATCACCTATATAACTCATTATCAATCTAATCAAGCCATCAGAAGCAAAATTTCCTCACAACCTTTCTAAATCCCTGAATAATGCACAAAACATGCATAAAAGTGATATTTTTGCTAGAAATTCAATAAGTTATGAACAAGAGATGCTAAGGTGAGTTAGTACCTTCAAAATACCTTAAGAAACCCCAAAAACTCCAGATCTACCCTCAGATATGCAGTCTTGCCACAAAACACCTCAAAAGAGCCAAAAATCCAAGGTTTTGTGAAGGAAAAGGTTGGATTTAAGTGGGGTTTAAGCATGAACCAAAAGAGAATTGAAAAGAGATGAGAAATGAAGGAATGGGGAGGGTTTTCTGCTGGAGAACAGCAGAGAATGGAAGAATGAGGGAGAGAGAGAAAAGGGAAGGGAATGGTCAAGAAAGTCCACCCTTCATACCTACCCACCATACCTCAATGTTTATTTTAAAAAGGAATTATAAAAATGGTTTTAGAAAAGATTAAATGGTGGGAAAAATATAGAGTTGCAACCATGCATGAGGAAAGAAAAGGTTATCATGATACATTTTTTTTTTTGAAAACATGCACACTTGCTAATTTGCCCGAAAACGTCTAAACGAATTTCAAGGCGTTACAATCTACCCCCCTTAAAGAAATTCGGTCCCCGAATTTCAAAATTCTAATTACACATACCTTCAAAAAGATAGGGATACGTCTTCATCATCTCGCTTTCGGTCTCCCAAGTGACCTCCTCACGGTTCTGACCACGCCAAAGTACCTTAACTGATGGGATGTCCTTCGATCTTAATTTCTTCACTTGTCGATCCAAGATCATCACCGGCTGCTCTGCATAGGAAAGGTCACGCTCAAGCTGGATCGTCGGATGCTGAATCGCATGCGAAGGATCATGAAGATATCTGCGGAGCATCGAGACATGGAATACGGGGTGCACGTCTGGAAAGCTGGGCGGAAGGGCTAACCGGTAAGCTACTGCACCGACACGCTCGAGGATCTCGAAGGGGCCCACAAATCTGGGGATGAGCTTCCCCTTCTTCCCAAACCTCATCACACCTTTCATTGGGGAGACCCTCAAGAAAACATGATCACCAACGGAAAACTCAAGTCTGCGTCGTCGACGGTCTGCATAAGCTCTCTGCCTACTCTGCGCTGCTCTCATCCTATCGCGAATCAACTGGATCTTCGCGGTCGTCTCCTCAACGATCTGTGGCCCTAAGATACTACCCTCACTGAGCTCTGTCCAAGAAGTGGGCGACCTGCATCTCCTCCCATAAAGAGCCTCGAATGGTGCCATCTGAATGGTCTCCGGTAGCTGTTATTGTAGGAGAACTCTACTAAGGGCAAATGATGATCCCAGCTACCTCCGAAATCTAGTACACAGGCTCTGAGCATGTCCTCGAGAGTCTGGATGGTCCGCTCTGACTGTCCGTCGGTCTGCGGATGAAATGCCGTGCTGAAACTCAAGCGAGTGCCCAAAGCCTCCTGAAGTCTCTGCCATAGTCTACTGGTAAACTGGGTGCCTCTGTCGGACACAATGCACGTCGGTACTCCGTGTAGCCGCACTACCTCGTCAATATAGATCTCGGCATACTGAGTAAATCCGAAAGTCTTCTTCACCGGTAGGAAGTGAGCCGCTTTCGTCAAACGGTCCACGATCACCCAGATGGAGTCATACCCCCGACTAGTCCTGGGTAGACCTACCACGAAATCCATCGAAATCTGTTCCCATTTCCACTCCGGAATGGGTAACGGCTGTAGCTCTCCCGCGGGCCTCTGGTGCTTGGCCTTGACTTGCTGACACGTCAGGCATCTCGATACAAAATCTGCAATGTCCCTCTTCATTCCGTCCCACCAGTAAACATTTCTCATATCATGATACATCTTGGTGGAACCGGGATGGACGCTAAATACCGATCGATGTGCCTCCTCAAGAATTTCACGCCTCAGCCCTCCGCATCTGGCACGCACAGTCTGGCTCCAAACCGTAGTATCCCCTGACCATCGATCACGAACTCGGAAAATCTGCCCTGTCCCATCTGTGCCATGATCTCTGAACATCGGTCATCACTGAGCTGTGCCTCACATATACGATCGATCAACTGTGGGCGTGCACGGACATGCGCTATCTGTCCCCCAAACGGCTTGAACTCGAACTGTACTCGACTGTCGCATAATATCTGCCAATCTGCGGATGACTGCTCCTGCACTGCGCTCAAACATGATAAACTACTCCCGGTCCTCCTGCTCAAAGCATCCGCTACCACATTTGCCTTGCCCGGGTGATATAAGATCTCGCAGTCGTAATCCTTCACTAACTCCATCCATCGACGCTGTCGAAGGTTCAGGTCCCGCTGCTGGAATATGTATTTCAAACTCTTGTGATCCGTAAATATCTGGCACGACTCACCGTATAGGTAATGCCGCCAGATCTTAAGTGCGAAGACCACTGCTGCCATCTCCAAATCATGAGTGGGGTAGTTCTGCTCGTGCTTCTTCAATTGTCGCGAGGCATACGCGATCACCCTATCATGCTGCATCAGAACGCATCCCAATCCCACTCGAGAAGCATCACAAAAGACCACAAATCCGCCCGATCCGGAAGGTAAAGATAACACCGGTGCCGTCGTCAGCTGAGTCCGTAACTGCTGAAAACTGTGCTCGCACTCCTCCGTCCAATCGAAGGGAACTCCCTTCCGGGTCAACCCGGTCAACGGTGTAGCAATACGGGAGAAGTCCTGCACAAAACGCCTGTAGTAACCGGCCAATCCTAAAAAGCTGCGAATCTCCGTCACCGATGTGGGTCTGGGCCAACGCTGAACGGCCTCGATCTTCCTCGGGTCTACACATATACCGTCTCGTGAAATCACGTGACCCAAGAAGTCCACGCTGTCCAGCCAAAAAGCACACTTGGAGAATTTCGCATAAAGCTGGTGCTCCCTCAATGTCTGCAATGTAATCCGCAGGTGCTGCTCGTGCTCGTCACTACTCCGGGAATACACCAAGATATCGTCAATGAAGACTATAATGAACAGATCCAAGTAAGGTCGGAAAATACGGTTCATCAAGTCCATGAATGCTGCTGGCGCATTGGTGAGTCCGAACGACATCACCAAAAACTCGTAATGGCCGTAGCGCGTACGGAAAGCCGTCCGGGGAATGTCCTCCTGTCGAACCCGCAGTTGATGATAGCCCGATCGTAAATCGATCCTCGAAAAGTACCCTGCCCCCTGGAGCTGGTCGAACAAATCGTCGATACGCGGCAAAGGATACCTATTCCACACTGTCACCCTGTTCAGCTGGCGGTAGTCGATACAAAGACGCAAACTGCCATCCTTTTTCTTGACGAACAGGACTGGAGCACCCCAAGGAGAAACACTGGGTCGAATAAGTCCCTTGTCCAGCAAATCTTGCAACTGCTCCTTCAGCTCACGAAGTTCCGCCGGGGCCATCCGATAGGGCGGTATAGAAATAGGCCCCGAACCAGGAACCAAATCAATACAGAAAGAAATGTCGCGCTCGGGCGGCAACCCAGGAAGCTCGTCAGGGAACACATCAGGAAACTCGCTAACAACCGGAACCTGATCCAATAGAACCTCTGTAGCACGAGCATCGCAAACATAGGCGAGAAATCCCTGACATCCCTTCCTCAAAAGCTGTCCAGCGCGAAAAGAAGAAATCACACTGTGAGGGGCGGCACCACGGTCCCCCAACACAACAAAAACCGACTCGCCGGGAAAACAGAATCTAACTGTCTTCTCACGGCAGTCCACAGAAGCATAGCACGTGGCTAACCAATCCATGCCCAACAGAACGTCGAAGTCCAACATCTCCAGAAGGATCAAGTCGACAGGCAACTCTCTCTCGCCAATACAGACGATACAGGATCGGAATACGTGCCTAGCAACAAACGACTCCCCCACAGGAGTAGTCACCACAAGCGGCTGATCAAGTAAGCCGGACTCTCTACCCAAACTCGGCACAAAGTGCGTGGATACGTACGAGTGTGTGGATCCGGGATCGAACAGTACATGTGCATCAACTGAACATACAGGGAGGATACCTGAAACCATTGCATTGGACGCCTGCGCGTCCTGATGTGTCAAAGCAAAAACCCTCGCCTGTCCACCACCTGTGACTGGCTGCCCTCTGCCTCGGTCACCTCGCCCTCTCTGAGTAACTCCCCCACGCCCACGACCTCGCTGGGTATGAGTCTGGCACGGAGCAACGGTAGGTACGATAGGCAACGCTCTCTGGGGTGGTGAAGGTGGTAAGGTAACATGCGGTGCTGTCGCCTCTCTCCGGGGTAACTCAGGACACTCCCGTACACGGTGGTAAGAACTCCCACAGCGAAAACATCCCGACGACGGCCGCTGACCATCCTGGGAATAAGAACTGAATAACCGGCCCCGCCCTGAATCTCTGCTGCCTGCAATACATCTATCACGGCGCCGAAAAGGCTGTCTCTGTGCTGAAGTATCCGCATGAGCTCTCTTCGGCTCTGGAAGTGCCGAAGTCTCAACAAGGTGCTCCTCGACCAGTAGGGCTGCGTCTACAGCTGCTGCATAGGTCTCGTAGTGCTGCGCGCTGATCGCGAGGAACACTGGTGAAAGCAAGCCTCGAACAAATCTCCGGACTCGCAGCTCCTCGGTGGCCACTAAATGTGGGGCGTAGACTGCTAGCTCGGTAAACAATACGTCATACTCTGCCACAGTCATCCCTGGCGTTTGGCGCAAGGACTCAAACCTGCGTGCTCGGGCATCTCTAACACTCCGGGGAAGGAAACGGGCTAGAAATATGGTCACGAACTCCGTCCAGGTCATAGGAGGAAGACCTGCTGCTCTGCCCTTCTCCACTGAATCACACCATTTCTGCACAAGACCTTCCAGGTGAAAGCTCGCGAACTCGACCCATCTCGCATCTGCGCATCTGAGGGAACGGCATATCCTGGCCATCCTGTCGATGAAAGACTGTGGGTCCTCGGCTGTATCGGTGCCTGTGAAAACCGGAGGCTTCAGCCTCATGAACTCTGATAGCGATACTGTAATCACCTCCGTGGCTGCAGGGGCAACTGGCTGTGCGGTAGGTACCATAGCGGTCTCTGGAACTGGTGGAGCCACCTCTGGTCGCTGCGCTTGAAGCATCTCAACAAGCGATCCTATCATCTGGCGCATCTCCTGCATGCTAGATCCCACCGTCTGGCGCATCTCCTGCATACCAGCCCCTAACGTGGCGATCTGCTCTGTCACGGCAGGAACAGCCTGCTCGGGTACAACGGGTGCACTGCCCGGATCAGTCCTCGTCTCAGACGAGTCAACACGAATCTCAGCCCTCGCGGCCGCTCTCTGTGCCCTCGTAGTCTTAGGCGGCATAATGGCTGAAAGGAAATAAGGATTCGATAAGAACACGGAAATCGAATCACAAGAATATAAGGAGTGATTAAATCATCAAGTCCTAAGGTCGCGTAGGCGGAGTACCGTGTCGTGAGTATGCCGTGGAACATACACACGCTATGCTACCCTGCTGCAGCTACCTACTCCATCATACCAGGGTCATCCTACACTCCGAAGGTAAAACCTAAGCTCTGATACCAACTTTGTCACGACCCGAGAATTCGACTCGTGACCGGCACTTAACCACGCAACGTCTACAGGCGTAACGCGGCTAAGTAAGCCGAACCCAGAAATCAAAACCAATAAATAGAGAGTGATTTTAAACATTTTGTAAAACAATCGTACATGTCCGAAAAACTTCCATTTATTTAGTAGAAATCCCTTTTAAGTTCAAAAGTTATAAGTTTTATAATTTTGGTAACATTTCCTTTTTAAAACAATTGCCCCGCCAGTCAGATAGAAACAAGGTGTAACAAAATGACGAGTAAAATGAATAACGCATCATGAGGAGATATACGACGCCGTAGCGAAGAATACACAGTAAAGCAAGGACAATATCATAATAGAGGAGACTGTAAAAGTAAAGTCGGCTCACAAGCGAGCTCGACACCAGAATATAAAATCATACATATCGTCCTCACAACTGTCTCTAAGTCAATACAGAAAGGTAGATGGAGAATACTAGATACATCAATGTACAACTGAAACATAACAGATATCGTACAAAACCCACCTATCAGCAAAAGACTATCTCTGCTCAAAAGGGGTATCTGTGCCAAAAGATGAGGTAACAGCCAGCCGTGACTACTCCCAAGGGCAACCTGCAAACACTGTGGCACAACGGGGGTGAGTTGCCAACTCGTGAATAGAGATAACATATAAAGGTAATCGCAAGCATGCACATATAGCGTGGCTCTAGTAATGCCAGCAGATAAAATCAATTCGATGTGGTAGTATGCATAATAATAATGCCAGTCCTCTATCAGGTGATATACTACAGGATGAGATGTGATAATGAATACTGAGCATGGGGATATAGTATCTACATGAAGTATCGAGATAGACTACTTAAGTATGTATGCACTACAAATCCCAACATCTCAAACGCCGGTACTCCATCGGCCCTCATATCCCGTATATTCCTGAAAATCCCGAGTGCCCAACATCGGCACCCAAATATCATAAATACTCGTGTCTAGCATCGACACGCAAAACATCCTGTATCGGCCTCCGTCAATCCGGGTCAGCCCTCTCTCAAGTATATACCGGGAATCCGTCAGTCCGGGTCATCCCTCTCTCAATATATCGGGCGTCCGTCAGTCCGGGTCAGCCCTCTATCAATCCATCGGGCATCCGTCAGTCCGGGTCAGCCCTCTATCAATCCATCGGGCATCCGTCAGTCCGGGTCAGCCCTCTATCAATCCGTGCCTCAAGCACCGAGAAAACACGGGGCGACGCCCCAAAATATCATATCAAGGGAACCGGGTTTTTAAATGGTTACTTATTTAACAAGGCCACGGTTCCCAAATCCAGAAATCATATGAAATCCCAACAATAATACAAGTAACTGTGATGTGATAGGTGTATCAAATATGTATATCAAGTCATGTCACATGAGAATGAACTACAATGCAATGATCCACTGTGATATAGGTATCAAGTATAAAATTCCAAGTCATGTTACATGTATAGATGAGCTATAACAATATACGACAGTATGATCATGGCAGTTCTATCAGTTCTAAGCAATGTATATATATATATCAGGGAATGCAATATGCGATGATAATCCATGGTATGGTATATGCAGTACATAACAATAAGGTCTTATCAGCCCTGACGCATAACGCCATGCGGGCGATATCCCCGTAGATGTGAAATCTACTCACCGTGTCTCGCGCTAAGTGTATCCAACCACTTGCTTGCCCTTCTTTGCAGCGTCCGTCTCACTGGCCTGCGAACCTAGAATCACATAACATATATCACACATAAGCTCATTTCACAAAAACGCGACACTACGGTCCAACTAGACTCTCGTGTCGCAAACCAATCGCGCGTGTGCGCGATACGCTAAAACGTGTAATCACGCGTCACGAAACTACCCCGACGCGCCGCGATACGCAGAAACCCAAACCTACTCACGTATCACGTGGGTCGCGAAGGTTGAAAATACGGGAAAATAGGTATTCAGCTCCAGATTTTGATACAGGAAATATATTGCAAAACTAAATATACCAAAATAACTCCCAGACAAGCAGAGACCCACACCCCAAACCCCAACCCAAATCTCCCCAATCTGGCCGCAATTTGCGGCCAGAATGCCCATTTCGGCGGCCAGACTTGGGAATTGGGTCCCCAGGTTTGGTTTGTGCACTCTACTCCACACATACATGCTACAGTAATCACTATTTTTGTTCTGAAAAGTCTCGGGTAGTAGCAGATTTCCTACAGTGCCTAAAATCAGTTCAAATCACACAATTGCACAAAAAAAGATACTTAGGGGTATTTTTCTGAAATCTGAGACCAACCCAAGTCTAAAATCACCTATATAACTCATTATCAATCTAATCAAGCCATCAAAAGCAAAATTTCCTCACAACCTTACTAAATCCCTGAATAATGCACAAAACATGCATAAAAGTGATATTTTTGCTAGAAATTCAATAAGTTATGAACAAGAGATGCTAAGGTGAGTTAGTACCTTCAAAATACCTTAAGAAACCCCAAAAACTCCAGATCTACCCTCAGATATGCAGTCTTGCCACAAAACACCTCAAAAGAGCCAAAAATCCAAGGTTTTGTGAAGGAAAAGGTTGGATTTAAGTGGGGTTTGAGCATGAACCAAAAGAGAATTGAAAAGAGATGAGAAATGAAGGAATGGGGAGGGTTTTCTGCTGAAGAACAGCAGAGAATGGAAGAATGAGGGAGAGAGAGAAAAGGGAAGGGAATGGTCAAGAAAGTCCACCCTTCATACCTACCCACCATACCTCAATGTTTATTTTAAAAAGGAATTATAAAAATGGTTTTAGAAAAGATTAAATGGTGGGAAAAATATAGAGTTGCAACCATGCATGAGGAAAGAAAAGGTTATCATGATACATTTTTTTTTTGAAAACATGCACACTTGCTAATTTGCCCGAAAACGTCTAAACGAATTTCAAGGCGTTACACTAGGGTTCTAGGATTAGCACTTCTAGCACCCTAGTTACTTCTAGCTTGGAGTTGAAGCCAAAGGTTGAGGCTTTCGGGTGGATCCTTCTTCGACGTGAGAAGACGACAAAGGTGACCTCTTTCTACTACTCCAAGGAGCAAGGAGAGAAGGACATAAAGCCCTAGGTATAACCATTCAAACACTTAGTTAGTTTCTAGTTAGCTTTAGCTTGTTTTTGTTTAGCAAAGATCCTTCTTTGTCTAGTCCATGTTGCCTAGTATGGTAAAAATTTGATTTTTATTCCGTTTTTCGCCTCCCCGTAAGCACCGGGGTGGGCAACGTGGACTTACAGTGGTATCAGAGCCTAACTAAACATAAACTAGCTAGGTAGTGAAGTTTAACAAAGTTCAATCGAAAAAAATCGAAAAACCAAGTTTTCAAAACCGTAACTTTCTGTTAAAATTTTTTCTGTTCAAAACAAAATAAATCATACTCCAAAAACCATCTCAGGGTTTTGTGAAGAAAACCACCAAACACGATCCAGTGATTCGCTCAAAGAGCCGCAGTTCCACGGCAATAGCAAGCTATTGCCGCGCAACCGCGGCCGTTTAGGCTCTGTTCTGGGTCGAGTTTGGTGCAGTGTTTTTCTGGCTTGGTTTTAGGATTTTTAAGATGGTTTATATGTGCCCAGATTTTCCAGAATAGAAATTTATTTTTTGGGGCCTATAAATCCGTATTTTTTATTGAACTTCACTACACTTTGACTAAAGGGTTATATCTGTGACGTTTATATGTTTTGAACGTCGGCTAATCGCTATATGTCGATTAGTCAGGGTTATACATATCTGTGATCTGTGTTTGATGATGGTATGTGTATATGAATGCGTTGGATTGTCGCGGGTGAATAGCCGGGGTGGATGTGAGATGAGTGTTTCTTTTTCTTTCATTCATTGTAATATGTAAATTGATGTAATAATATTTGTATGGCCGCACAACCGGGTCGGGGTTGTAGCCGTCATTGTATAATTCTTTTTACTGTTTTTGCTCCTAGGATAGACCCATGGAGGGGGTGCACAAACTACCGGGTATCTCGAAGTGCCGAGTGGCCTACTCACGGTGTTGAGGGAGGTTGCTTCGCTTCGGGTACTTGGCGGGTAGTTTGCCGCACCCGTAGGGGTCTTGGGTAGGGTATTTGCTATTCACCGCGACCGTGTAATCCGCTTTTCGTTGCAGGCTCGAACGGATTGTGGATTCCTAGTATATCCAATGTATTCATCTGTGATCTGTAATGTCTATCATTGCTATATATTTATATATGATAACTATTTAGGCGTTGCTTATGTTTTACAGCCGCGCTTGCCCAGCCCCCGCTCTGTCGTTAGTTAAGTAACCTAACGGGTGATGACGGGGCCCCGTGGCGAATGCGAATGGCATAAGCGTACGCCATATTTTGGTTGTTTTCTGAAATGGTAGGATTAAATGATGGGACACATTAAAAGAACTAATGCAAGAAAATAAACCAAGTAAAAGTCGATTGGAACACTTTGAAAACCACTCGGTTCTTTTCAAAACTAAACTTTTAAACGTGGAGCTTGAACAACTCCTTTTAAAAGCTATCTCGTTCCATCGATTATATCAAGTTCACTACATTCACGGTTTCACCAAAACCATTCGCAGCCCTCCGTCATTCCACATGAACGGTCAAAAAGTATTCAAGCTATGTATTTTGGCCAAAGTCAAGGCATAGTGATTTGTAGCTATTGGGTATTCATGTGCAGCATAGATAGATGCGTTGGTTTGGGACAGTCGTGCTGCCATTTTGGCCAAAGTCAAGGGTAAGTACGGGTGGGTCCAAATTAACCAGGAGAATGACGGGTAGAACTTGACATGTGACTTATGATATTTTGGCCAAAGTCAAGGTCATAAGAGCATGGGGAAAAAATCCACATCGGGAGTTTCATAAGTACTGAAACTTGCTAGCGCTGCATACCATTTGGAGTGTGATGATTCTGGTAGGATTCCTTCGGTTTTATCACGCGATGATATTTGGATCCCGATCCTACTGTGAGTATATGCTACTCCTCGGGAAAACTCTCACTTAACGATCAATGCTATAAACTTAGTAGGTGTCTAGAAAGGTGTTAGTGGGGCTACGCCCCCAGGGAAAAGGGGTTCCTAAATTAAGGAACTTAGCGAAAGCGTTGGAAAACCTCCCTCGAAGTACCGACACTGGCCTGGCTGAACGGTTAAGCAAGTATTGTACGGTGAGATTGATCCTGACTAATCCTTTCTTTACGGTTTGAGAAGGGATTCGAGAGACAGTGGGAGCCATCCAGTTTAGACAAACTAAAAACCACTCTAAACTTGCAAGAGCATCATGCTGAAGTGTTTCTTTTCTCTCTCCTAATTGCAGTGACCATTCAACATGACCGGACTTAAGTTATTACTAGATAAAAACATATTGACAGGGCCAAACTACAAAGATTGGCTCAGGAATGTCAAGATGGCAATCACTTACGACAAGTTGGGGTATATCCTTACCACCAAAGCTCCCCCTGTCCCAAGTCCCACCTCCAGCGTCACGGATGTAGAAATCCGTAAGACATGGGAGATAGATTGCGCGAAGGCCAAATGCCTCGTACTTGCCTCAATGGACAACGAACATCAGAGGAGGCACGAGAATATGGACCTAGAGTCCATATTTCTCTATACAAAAGAACTGTATAGAGAGCAGTCTCGTATCGCAAGATACGAAGTGTCGAAGAAGCTATTTTCGGCAAGATTGGCCGTCGAATCATCGGTAGCGGAACACGTGCTTAAGATGATTGGCTACATTAAGGAGCTCGCGGACCTTGGGACCACGTTGGAGAATGAACTCTATACTGATTTGATTCTCCAGTCCCTTCCTTCCACTTACGCCCAGTTTATCCTTAACATCAACATGCAAGGAAAGGAGGTTGAACTTTCCGAACTTCTGAACATGTTGAGGAGTGCTGAGGACACCCTACTGAAAGGTAGGGAGACATCCACTTTGTTTGTAGGAGGATCTTCCTCTTCTAGATCCAGGGCGAAAGCCAAGGGTAAGAAGAAGAAAGCCCCCGCCAAACCAAGAGGCGGTGTCAGTAAAGTGGATACGAAGGGAAAAGGAAAAGCAACAAAGGTAGCGGGAAAGCTGGTGGGAAAGGAAGAATGCTTCTATTGTCATAAAAGTGGTCACTGGAAACAGGATTGCAAGGCTTGGAAGGCCAGAACACAGGATTTGAAGCGAGTTGCAGCTTCAGCTTCAGGTGTGTATGTTATTGAAAATTGTCTATCAATAAACTCTACATCCTGGGTATTGGATACCGGATCAGGATCTCATATCTGTAATTCTTTGCAGGCATTGAGAAAGTGTAGAGTTTTGAAGGCAGGTGACATGAACCTCAGAGTTGCAAACGGTGCTAGCATGGATGCTGAGGCCGTGGGGGACTATCACCTGGGATTGTCGGATGGACACTTTTTGGTTTTGCGTAGTTGTTATTATGTACCAAATGCAACCTGTAATATCATTTCTGTATCTTTATTATCTAAAGAAGGTTATGAATTTGCATTTGTAAGTAATGTTGTGAACATTCACCTTAATCAAGTTTTGATTGGGTCAGGTACATTGAACAACGGTATATACGTATTAAACCAACCACAGATTTTCAATGTCCAGAATACACACAAAAGAAAGTCTCCAGAAATAAATAAAACTTTCTTATGTCATTGTAGACTGGGTCACATCAATGAGAGAAGGTTGACTAAGTTATATGCAGAAGGATATTTGGATCCGTTCGAATATCAATCGTATGCAACTTATCAATCCAGTCTCAAAGGAAAGATGACAAAGACTCCGTTCACTGGACACGGAGAAAGAGCGAGCGAGCTCTTGGGACTCGTACACAGCGACATGTGCGGTCCAATGTCTACACATGCGCGAAGCGGTTATTCTTACTTCATTACTTTTACGGATGACTTTTCAAGGTACGGTTATGTCTTCTTAATGAAACATAAATCCGAGGCTTTTGAAAAATTCCAGGAATATAAGAGTGAAGTAGAAAAACAAACAGGCAAAAGTATCAAGGCACTGAGATCTGATCAAGGTGGTGAATACTTTAGTGCCGAGTTCCTGGGTTACTTAAAAGAGAATGGAATTCTCTCTCAGGTTACTCCTCCATACACTCCGCAACATAACGGTGTATCGGAGAGACGGAACCGAACCCTATTGGATATGGTATGGTCCATGATGAGTAACGCTGAGTTGTCACGATCGTTCTGGGGATATGTGCTAGAATCAGCTGCATACCTTTTGAACCGAGTTCCAACTAAGACTGTGCCTACTACACCATATCAGATGTGGTGTGGGAAGAGACCCTATCTTAATCACATTAAGACATGGGGATGTCCAGCTTTTGTAAAAAATCAGCATGTGGACAAGCTCGAGGCACGCTCAGTACAGTGCAAGTTTGTGGGATATCCAAAGAACTCCAAGGGATATTACTTCTATTGCGAAGAGGAACAAAAGGTCTTTGTTTCTCACCATGCCCACTTTCTAGAACACCAGTTCATAGAAAAAGAACTAAGTGGGAGCGCAATAGAACTAGAAGAAATTCCAGAACCACGAGCTATTACTGAAAGCTTAGTAGAACCAGAGGGTTCGAAAGATCAGGACAATCCTACGCCACTCCGCAGGAGTAGTACGCAGTCTCATCCGCCCGAGAGATACTACGGTTTTCTCATTGATGGGGATAGAGAGGATTGCATCGTAGATTGTGATGAGCCTACTAGCTTCCAGCAAGCCATTCAGAGCGTCGACTCGGTAAAATGGCTGGATGCAATGCGGACCGAAATGGAGTCCATGTACACCAACAAAGTATGGACGTTGGACATTGCTCCAGATGGGGTAAAACCCGTAGGATGCAAGTGGATCTTCAAAAGGAAGATTGGTGTAGATGGACAGGTTGAGACCTATAAAGCTAGACTGGTTGCAAAGGGTTTTCGTCAGCGACCTGGTTTGGACTATGACGAAACCTTCACTCCAGTAGCTATGCTGAAATCCATTCGGATCCTTCTTGCCATTGCTGCCGTCCACGATTATAAGATTTGGCAGATGGACGTAAAGACAGCTTTTCTAAATGGTCATTTAGAGGAGTGTGTCTATATGGACTAGCCAGAGGGTTTCATTCAGAGTGGGAGCAGCGGAAAGGTGTGCAAGTTGCTTAAGTCCATTTATGGACTAAAGCAGGCATCGCGGAGTTGGAACATCTGTTTTGATGAGACGGTCAAGGAATTTGGCTTTATCAAAAATCCAGATGAACCATGCATCTATTGTAGATTTGTAGCGAGAACTGTAGTATTCCTCGTTTTATACGTGGATGACATTCTCTTAATAGGAAATGACATTCCTATGCTACAATCTGTCAAGGGGTTTTTGTCACACAGGTTCTCCATGAAAGACCTGGGTGATGCCTCATACATTCTGGGTATCCGGATCTACCGTGACAGATCCAAGAGGATATTAAGACTTTCACAGTCCAGGTACATCGACACCATACTGAAGAGATTCAGTATGGAAGATTCCAAGCGCGGTAATCTACCGGCTTGTCGGGATCACCCTCTCCAAAGAGATGTCTCCCAAGACTGATTTGGAGAGGGATCGCATGTCTATTATACCCTACGCTTCTGCGGTAGGCTCTATAATGTATGCGATGTTGTGTACCAGACCGGATGTGGCTTATGCACTGAGTGTGGTAAGCAGGTATCAGTCAAACCCTGGGGAGAAACATTGGATAGCAGTAAAGAATATTATTAAGTACCTGAGAAGGACTAAGGAGATGTTCTTGGTGTATGGCGGAAAAGATCTGCAGATTGAGGCCTTTGCTGACTCCAGCTTCCAGAGTGACAAGGATGATTCCAAGTCCATGTCGGGTTTTGTCTTCACCCTCAATGGAGGGGCGGTGTGTTGGAAGAGTTCCAAACAGGAAACCGTTGCGGACTCGACTATGGAAGCGGAATACATCGTTGCATCTGATGCCGCAAAAGAAGCTGTCTGGATGAGGAAGTTATTGAAAGAACTTCAGGTGGTTCCGTCCATTGTTAACCCAATACCTCTGTATTGCGACAACAACGGGGCTATAGCTTTAGCGAAGGAACCCAGGTCCCATCAAAAATCCAGAAACATCTTAAGGCGGTATCACCAGATCAGGGAGATCGTGGATCGCCAGGAGATCGAGGTCCGGAGGGTTGCTTCAGAAGATAACACAGTAGATCCATTCACCAAGGCCTTGCCCCAGACTCAGTTCGAGCGGCTGATCGAGATGATGGGTCTTCGATACGCCAGTACATGGCCTTAGTGCAAGTGGGAGATTATTAGTGTATATGCCCTAGAGGCCATTACTGTATCATACAAGTTTGTATATTACTTGATGGAAGCTTGGGATATTCACAGTTGTATATACAATATTGCTCGAAATGGTAGTATGCTACTTGGTTTGTCTCTACTTCAATATGTGCATGTGTTTCTTTTAGCATATCGCTGATATACATATTAGTAGAGCCCTTAGGATCTTTGCTTGATTACCAGCGTTGTGATGGCGCTCACACTCGTGGGAGCTGGGTAATCCATAAGCACATCCTTATACAGGTCCCTAGTCGTTGGTCTATAGAGACAGGGCATCGATACTCCGGAGTAGACTAGCGTATGCGCTTCTCATCCCAATATGGGAGACGGTCTGTCCCACAGTCGTCAGTATGTCGTACTTGAGATAGTATACGGGTGCTCGTTAGGTTATGAGTACACTGGACAGGACTCGTCGGGGACTGTTGGTTGGTATTATACCTATCGTCAGTTATCTGTTCCCAGGTGACATGAGTACAGCTTAGTCCGCTGACTTGACACTGTCACTTCGCCTCGAGTGTGTTCCCACTGCACTTTGATTACTACCCTACCACGGCTCAAAGGAGTCGTGCAAACAGGTAGTTTTTGGGTGCAGTCCCGAAGCACTTGGAGGCAGTGACGGTTAGACAGGATTCGTCTCTCCCGGTATTGGGGGTTGACATCGCGCTGTGTCCAGGAGAGCCATTACACAAGTAGTCCCTGGCCAGGGCAAGCGAGATATACTGGTAGGTTTCCAGTGTTATCTCAGGGTGTTCTGGGCTACACTCCGACACGACTTGTACCGCTATTAGGGGAGTGACGTTCACCGCCCCCCTAGGCCCGCCATGCGATGTATCAGACGAACAGACCGGACTGTACAGAGACTGTCACATACAGGCTCAGTAGGAGTTCAGATGGGGTTCACCTCGTCGGTCTTCTTATCGGCATCTACCTGGGGACCGTTACGTATAGCTAGTGCCGTTTGCGGTCTGTGGTTAAACCCACTGCCAGCGTAGTGTCGAGTCTTTAGAGTCCCACACAGAGAGCTATTCGCCTTTAGGCAAAATGAGTAGAGGTCGCATGGTTTTGCGACAGGGTTCGTTCACATCCGCGCACTTGTGCACGTTTGTTGTCCGGACAGCTTATACTAGCGGGCTTTGGTTTAAACCAGATCCTAGTATATGATTTGGGATTGGTTTTATCTCATTGTATTCGTGTTCCTCGGATCACGAATACGGGTGCATACGCACAGTTGCTTGGGACAGAGGGAGAGGACTTTGATTAGGGTTAATGACCATTGTCATTTTATTAACCCTAATGCTTATGTGTGAATTATGGTTAATTGATATTAGTTTAATATAATTGTGCATGGTTATGGTTGTTGACCATTTGACTATCTTGACTTGTTGACCTTAGTTGACATATTGACCATCATCATTCCATATAAAAGATGCTCTTTGATCCTTGCAATTAGCATTAAATATGAAATGATAATGGTCATGTCTTGATTAAGCCATGACAATTATCTCACTAATTATCTAATTACAATAATTCACACATATATATGAGAATGGTTCATTTTTCTCTCATTCTATCATTTACTTTCTCTCTCTTATTCTTCCTCTCCCTCAAGCTCTCTCCTCTCATGTGTTGAGAAATACTTGAGCTTGAGAAAAACCACTTCTTGATAATCTCTACTCTCATCTAGGGTTCTAGGATTAGCACTTCTAGCACCTTAGTTACTTCTAGCTTGGAGTTGAAGCCAAAGGTTGAGGCTTTCGGGTGGATCCTTCTTCGACGTGAGAAGACAACAAAGGTGGCCTCTTTCTACTACTCCAAAGAGCAAGGAGAGAAGGACATAAAGCCCTAGGTATAACCATTCAAACACTTAGCTAGTTTCTAGTTAGCTTTAGCTTGTTTTTGTTTAGCAAAGATCCTTCTTTGTCTAGTCCATGTTGCCTAGTATGGTAAAAATTTGATTTTTATTCCGTTTTCCGCCTCCCCGTAAGCACCGGGGTGGGCAACATGGACTTACATGATCTGCATCATATTCCTAGTAGTCAAGCACAAATCCTAAGGGCTTTATCAACATGTGAGAGAAAGACAGTATAAGAATACAAGTCAACATGTTAAGATAAAGAGTAACCAGATAGCATACTATCATGTCGAGCAAGAAAGTCCTCTCTATATATGTCCAAGCATCCACTATAATATACATCAATGTACAATAATGGCCTCTAGGGCATACATATTCCTAACAATAGATTCAGAAGTAGCGGTACATAAGCTGGCCATATCGCCAGACTTAAAGCCAATCAAACAGGAACCAAGAAGGATGTGCCTCAAACTTGAGATGAGTATCAACGCTGAAGTAAAGAAACTAATCAACTCCGGCTTCATCCAAGAAGTTCAATATCCCGACTGGATCTCTAACATCGTCCCGGTGATTAAAAAAAATGGGACAGTTCACATCTGCGTAGACTTTCAGGATCTCAACTAAACATGCCCGAAAGATGACTTCCCATTACCCGTTACCGAGATGATGATCGATAACACGTCCACCCACGAGGACTTTTCCTTCATGGACGGATCTTCAGAATACAACAAAATAAAAATGGATCCTGAGGACCAGATGAATACCACCTTCCGAACATCGTTAGGCGTATTCTGCTACAATGTGACGCACTTCAGCTTGAAGAATGCTGGTGTTACCTACCAATGGTCCATGACTAAGATATTCAATGACCTAATACACGAGATCGTTGAATGCTACATCAACGACCTTGTGGTGAAGTGCTAATCTTATGAGGAACATTGGGAACATCTAAAAATAGTGTCCAACATCTTCAGAAGTATAATCTGAAGATGAACCCTTTGAAATGCGTGTTTGGAGTCTCCTCAGGAAATTATTGGGATTCATCATTCGTTACCGACACATTAAAATCTATCCCTCAAAAATCAAGGCGGTTATGGAAATGCTTTCACCAAGAACCCTCAAACAATTGCGGTCTCTCCAAGGAAAGCTCGCGTATATTCGGTGGTTCATAGCCAATCTTTCCGGAAAATTTCATCCCTACAGTCATCTGATGAAGAAGGGGACCCCGTTCGTCTAGGATCAAAAGTGCCAAAATGCACTAGACGAAATCAAGCAATACCTGCAGAATCCGCTGGTATTGGCCGCTCCGGTTAAGGGAAACCCCCTTATCCTATATACAATGGTCATTGAGGGTTCTCTAGGCGCATTGTGGGCATACGAGAATGATCAAAGAAAAGAGAAAGCTCTGTACTATTTAATTCGAGTTCTCCTTGGGGCAAAAAGCAACTACTCCCTCATTGAAAAGCATTGCTCGGCACTGGTCTTTGCAATAACAATGCTCAGACACTAAGCCTTAGCATATGAGGTACATCTCATATCAAAGGTGGATCCTCTCAAATATCTGATGTCGAAGGACATACTGACGGGAAAGCTGGCCAAATGGTCCCTCTTGCTGATGGGATTCTCAATAAAGTATCGACCCTTCAAAGCAGTGATGGGACAAAGTCATCGCCGACTTTCTTGCAGAACATCTGATACCAGCTGACTCCCCCTTAAATTGCAAGTTTCCAAATGAGCACACATTCGACGCAATTGAAGAAGAAAAAGAAGAAAATAAGCCTCAGTGGGAGCTTTACTTCGATGGAGCATCCTCCATGAAGCGTCGAAAGCAAAATACTCCTATAATCAAAGCTGGGGTGGGTCTTATCTTTGTAACCCTGCAAGGAAGGATATTGCATTATGCCCTCTCCTTAACGGAGTCAAGAACTAACAACGAAGCTGAATATGAAGGGTTGATAGCAGGTCTTGAGATCGCTATCGACATGGGAATCAAAGACCTCCTAATATATGGAGACTCCAATCTGATCGGTAGCCAAGTAAATGGTGACTATCAGACATGTAAGCCAGAACTGATAAAGTATGGTGAAAGGGTGCAGCAACTGCAGACACAAATCTTTTCCTATACCCTGGAAAGCATACCGCGTGCGGAAGACAGCAAAGCGGATGCGTTGACTAAATTGGCTAAGGAATTGGCCGATGAAGATCTCGATGACGTAAGGATCATTGTGCAAAGCCGCAGAGTCCTCGCAATAACAGATATATCTTTGGAAGACCTGATAGAGACATCCGAAGGAAAAGAAACGACCAAACAAGTAGATCTTCAAATAGAGGATGAGGAAAAGGTCAAGGACTGGAGGGAAGTCTTAATAGACTGCTTCAAGTCCCAACGAACGCCCAAAAATGCATCGTCTAGACATCAGCTTATGAAACGACCTATGTCGTTTACCTTCGTCAATGATACTCTACATAAAAGATTATTCGACTACCTATGTTTAAGATACCTGGGGCCAGAGGAAGAAAAAAAGTCATCCAAGAAATACATGATGGACTCTGCAGTTCTCATCAAGCTGGGCCAAAGATAAAGATGAAGATAAAAAGGATGGACTATTACTGGTCCACTATGATTCATGACTGCCTCGAATATGCGAAGCGGTGTCACTCGTGCCAAATTCACGGGGACTTCATACATCAACATCCAAATCTGCTACACCCGATAGTGGCCAGCTGGCCGCTCGAGATGTAGGGAACGGATATAATCGGCCCTATCAAACCGGCATCATCCAAAGGACACCAGTTTATACTGACAACATTCGACTACTTCTCTAAATGGGCAGAAGCAGTACCACTAAAGGAGGTGATGATGGAGAATATCCTCCATTTGTTCAAGACCCATGTCATATATCATTCGGGACTCCGCGACGGGTTATCTCGGATAATGGACCAGCTTATAAAAACCAAAAAATAAGTCGCTTCGCACAGCTGCATAAAATAGATTAGAGATACTCTTCGGTCTATAATCCTTGGGACAACGGTCTAGCTGAAGCCTTCAACAAGACCTTGACCAAGGTTATAAAAAAATGGTGTCCAGAAACAAAAAAGACTGGCACGAAAAGTTGCATGAAGCTCATTGGGCGTACCGAACAACAATCAAGATGGCCAGAAATACAACACCATACGTATTGGTGTTTGGCGCAGAAGCAATGCTCCCACTGGAGATAGAACTACCCTCTTTATGAGTAGCAGTTCAATACGAGCTGACAGATGAAGAAAATACTCATCTTAGGCTCGAGGAGCTCGACGCCCTCGACGAAACCCACCTTAAAGAATAGCAAAATCTGGAGGCTTATAAGGCAAGGATGACCTGGTCATACGAAAGACTGAGCAAGCCGAGAACATTCCGTCAAGGCGAACTCGTGTTGGTTGTCAAAAGACCGATGATTCCCAATCGTACAAAGAGGGAAAAGTTCAAGCCAAATTATGAAGGCCCGTACATCATAGACAAAGTCTACCAAGGTGGAGCTTACCTGCTCATGGATATGCATGGTGAAAGGCCATTCCGGCCAATAAACGGCTGATTCCTCAAAAATTACTACGCTTGAAAATTCATGACTTAGGTGAATGATAGATGACGAGACTTGTGTCCGCTCGCTATCTTCCTGATTCGAAACTTTGAAAGCAGTACCAAAGGATGTTCGGCCCAAAATATGGGAAGATTGGACCACTACGTCCTTAAACTGGGTTTGGACCGAGAAGTCCTTAAACTAATATTGGACCCTATGTCCTTAAACTGGTTTTGGACCGAAACATCCTTAAACTAAAAACTCTCCCCAAGATACGGCGATAATGGACCGAAACATCCCTAAACTAATGCTGGACCGAAACGTCCCTAAACTAATGCTTGTCCGAGAAGTCCCTAAACAAGCGCGTTTCCCCCAAACACGGGAATATTGGACTGAAAAGTATTTAAACTAAATACTCACCCCAAAATACAGCAATAATGGACCGTCATGTCCTTAAACTAACACGTTTAGCCCTATGGTGGATCTCTATATTGATCACCGTATACAATCCACGGGCATAAACAATTCATAGCTCTCCCACGTCCTACAAGATGCGGTCCTTCAGAAAATATCGGGGTCAACAGCTAATGGTGAATTACCTTATGGGCCGCTTAAAAAAAGGTATGTCCATAAGAGAAATGGGCACGGATGAAAACCCGAAAAGACGCCGTGAATAAAAACATCTGGACTACCCGCGAGCTAGTGAAAACCCGAAAGGGCGCGAACTCGTCAAAAAACGGTATGTCCACAAGTGAAATGGACACGGATGAAAACCCGAAAGGGTGCCGTGAGTAAAAACAGCAGGACCACCGGCGAGCTAGTGAAAACCTGAATGAGCGCGAACTTGTTAAAAATGCACTTGCAAAGTCCTCATGACTTTGTAAGGAGAAAACACCCGCGTGAGATCCTTATGACTCACAAACGGGCAATACACTTAGGAATCCATATAATTCCTAAGGAGAAAATGCACTTAAGAGATCCTCACGACTCATAAGGAGAATATACCCTCTATAAGACCCTCACAGTTTATAGAATTCAAAAGCCTTAGGTTACAGGGATCCAAACCCGTTCTTAAGCCACCAAAACCCTAAAAAGTTTTTCTGCCCTACAAGTGGTCCAATATTGACTCTTGTATACAATCCATAGGCATAAATAAATATATTCCCCACCAAGTCCCGCTAATGGCGAGAAATATCCCTATTTGGTGAACAACTACTTGTAGGTCCTCTCGACTTACAAGGATAAAACACTCTTGTAAAATTCTTACGACTTACAAGAGAAACCACACTTGGGAATCCCCAAGATTCTTAAGGAGAAAACACACCTATGAGATCCTCACGAATCATAGGGAGAAATACCTTTATGAGAACCTTACGGCTCATAAAGTCAAAAAGCCTTAGTCGACAGGATCCTAACCCTATTTGCTAAGCCACCTTTGTTCAAATCAACAAAGGAAAATGATGATTCGCTCCTGGCAGTATTCTAGTGGTAGCGATATCAAGATTGGTGTCAGATTCCAAATCCCTAACTCGCAATAAAAATCAGCAAAATATATATATATATATATATATATGCATATGAAACAGCCGAAATATTTGGGCAGCTCGCAATAAAAAATAGCGAGTAGAAATAAAAAAAATGACATAGCCGAAATGATTGGACACTACGAAAAATAGCCGAAATGATTGGGCACCGCAAAAATAGCCAAAATGATTGAGCAATCACGACTTTCGCGATATAAAAGCTGAAAAGATAGAGCAACGCGGAAATAAATAATAAAATGAAATTTTTCTGCCCTGCAAGTAGTTCCATACTGACTCTTGTATACAATTCATGGGCACAAATGAAAGGGAACCATACTTTCCCACCATACTTCATCAAAAGAAGAGCTGAGCCTTAATGGCACATCTACAGCCTAGAGACTATTTGGGCATCCTTCTTACTCCAGCAAAATACAAACACGACGTCAATAAGGACCCAAGGGTCAAATAAAAGTAGAGTGACAGCAAAATCCTAGCTCTAGATCTCGATGGCAACATCTACAGCCTAGAGATCATCTCGACGTTCCTCCTCATTCCAGCAGGGTGCGGACGCAACTATTAAATGAAATTGGAGCAACGGCAAAATCCTAGCTCCAGATCTCGATGGCCACATTTACAGCCTAGAGATCATCTCAACGTTCCTCCTCATTCCAGTAGGGACTTCTAGCTACTCGAAAGGTCCAGTGAGTTGCAGACGCAACTATCAAATGAAATTAGAGCAATGGCATATTCCTAGCTCCAGACCTTGACTGTGATATATACAGCATAGAGATCATACACATGTCTACCTTATTTCAACAAAGAATCGGTACGACACCAAAAAAATGAAGTGACGGCATATTCCTAGTTTCGGGTCTTTACGGCAACACATACAAAACCTAAAAACCATTGGAGATCATCCCATCCCAGAAGGGTGCAGTTATGACTCATCGGGGCTTCAAATTAGGCCTAACCTCAGGTAAAAAGCGCTACGGAAAATACCTAATGCTTGACCTTCCGACGGTAAAACGGATATTCCAACCTAACAAGATTACTTGAAGACGTCTTGTCCAGCTTCAGAAGGGATCAGAGACACGACAGTCGTGGGATTACTCGAGCAGCAACCTAAGGGACTGCATATCGAGAAATACATCAGCCAACGCGACGGTACAATGGACTTAAACATAGTACCACAAACGTAACGGACCCCTATCATAAAAGAGTGGGGGTTATCTATATTTTACGTTAGGATACACCTGCGAGATCCTCTCGACTCGTCTCGACTCGTAAGAAGAAACATCTTTATGAGACCCTCACGGCTTATAAAGATAAAAAGCCTTAGGCGATAGGGATATCAATCTGTTTCCTAAGCATTGTTGCCCTACAACGGGGTCAAGACTGACTCTTGTAAACTATCCACGGGCCACATTCAACAAAATTGGTAGAAGACGCCGCCATCAAAAACAGAAAGGTGCAACTTATGGGCCTTGGGACTTAGAACTACATTTCTTAAGAATTGAGATTTGAGTGAATGATAGATGATGGCGCCGGTCCCTCTCGCTATCTTCTTTGAAATTCTAAAAGTTGTGTACAATACGCCAACCCAAAACCAGCCGTATGCTATGCATCACTCTATACTACTTTACTCATGTATATACTTCCGTGAGCAAAGTATATGGGGGCATTTGTTCACACTTGTTTGAGCGTTCACTTACAAACATATGCATACTTGGATGAATAATAGCGTTGAAAGCATGCTGATTTATATACGCATGTGAAAGGTTAGCGCATGATACGTGCACACGTGCAGGATGCATATATGTTTAAACGATACAATCAAAGAAAGAACATATGTTGGAAATGAAGCATTCGGTAGTCAAAAATAAAAGGAATGTATTTAAATAAACATTTTATTCTACGGGGAAGAGATCACCATAAGAGAAAATGGTGGCTTTCTTTGTTTGTTGTTGAAGCTTCATGAAGCTTTGACCAAGTGACCATTTTGTCTTCATGCTTAACCCTAACCATTCCACTTAACCCTAGTTCATTCTCTACACTTGACCATGGTTGGATTATGATAAGTATTTATTTATTTTATATTTGCAAATAACTTATCATAATAAATTCCATCTTCTTCTTCTTCTTCTTCAACAAGAAGAAGCTTGCTACCAACAATGGCAACTTGAGAAAAAGAGTGAGAAATCCAATTCTAAAGTGAACCCACTTCCTATTTCTTCATCCTCTACCTCTTGCCAAGTAGTATAGGGTGTTTTCTTCACAAGTTTCATGACTTGGTGAAGTGGGAGCTTGATCTAGTGATGCCTCGACGTAGATCATCTTCGGCATCGTAGTCGATGACCTAGCCCACCCATTTCTCCGATGAAGCCGACACTAGAGTCCAAGATCCGATTTGTACAGCGGAGGGACGTCTACGTGGAGCTAAGGAAGTGGAGAACTGGATCTACAAAGGTTGTATGTTCGTTCACTTCATAGTTAAGTTGTTAACTAGTTTTCGTTTTCGCCTAAAATTCTAATCAACGATCGCATTAGGGTTTCTCGGCACTTGTAAAATTTGAAATTGGCATGGTTGATGCCTTGTGAGACCTCATTAGTGTGCCTAAGAACCCTACAGTGGTATCAGAGCCTATCTAGAGCCTTAGGCGATGTGTAGACGATGTTTGAAGTCCGTACGAACCCGAAACCCTAATACAATGGCCTTCTCTGTACTTTTTTCAAAAACTGGGTTTTTTCCATATTAAAAATATGCAGAAAAATCAGCAGGTGATTGTAAGAGTTACTGTGAAATTCGATAGCCTAATTCCATAAAAGCGCGGCGGAACCGCGGCAATAGCATGCCTAATGCGGCGGTTCCGCGGCTATCTAGTGTCCTCTGTTGTTCAATTTTGCACAGTAATTCCTATTTTTCAGTGTTGGTTTTCCTGGGAATTTTTAATCTGAACTTAAGAGTTGAGTTTTCTGGGTTGTATTAGGAGTTCGTAGATTCAATCGGATTATCAAACTTTGTCTATGTGTTTTTCCGGATAATTTTTGAATATGTTAAAAGGTTCGACCGGATATAAATACCCAATTTTTCCCTTGCCGGGAAATTTCCAATTGTTGGATCTTTCCGTAGTTTAATAACGTTCTAAGTAGTGCAAGTAACGCAATGGACCCTCTAGAAGACAACAACCTTAACTCGATTATGTGACCGTCTTGAACTGCCCTTTGAACCTTAGGGTTTGGGGCAGTACGGCGTGCCACATGTGAGGCGTTGGCTTGACCCTTCTACGGCTGGACCGTTGGTACTGAGGCATGAACTGGATGTTTTTAAACTTATTTCATGTATTAATTTGTTTCGGGAAAACTTGGGTGTTTGAATGCTCGATCGGAAAGTTTAACATTTTCTATTTATCTGGAATTGGATACAATACTTGGAATCCACAAGTAGTTATGAGATAACTGAATGATTGTTATAAACACAGCACTTTAGTCTCACTTGATCGGTTGCCACGGAATTTTGATGCGATCAAAAATCCGTCGCAATCACGTAGCGTACGCGGATACTCGCTGGATAAATTTAATAGACAGCCTCACCCCATAGCCCCGACCAAGTGACTGTAGGAGAACCCCGTCGCCGAAAGCATCCGTTCGGGTGCTCGCGGTAGCGGTGTTCCGCCTTGGTGCACTTCGTCGACGGTATCGGGGGTGCAGCCGCCTACTAAAGTTTGCGATGAGCATTCGATCAGGATGCCGGGAATCTTGTTGAATTGCCCGACTTGATATTGAAAAGTGTTTTCGATAATGAGACTAAAATGCGGGGTTTATAATTGTTAGGCATGTGATGTCTAAGGAATTTATTGATTGGGCATGCGATGTCTAAAGGGGTTGCGGATTCCAACTGTTGTAGTTTTACACTTTCTTTTCTGTGACCGTAAGTGTAATATGTGATATCGCCGGTTTCGTTGCTATATGCCAACGACAATTGGGATGCGCACATTTACTTACGTTGATGACATGTGATGTTATGTATTGCTGGATATGTTATATTGGATCGTCGCGTTTTGAATAGCCGGGGGTTTTATGTGAGATGAGAGTTTTTCATTTTCATTCATGTAAAATTTATTGTATGTAATATTTTTTTATTGGGGCACTTCCAGGTTGCGGAAGTTGTCACCCTTTGTATATTATTTACTTTTCCGTACTAGGATAGACCCAAGGAGGGGAGCACAAGTAACCGGGTTCTGGAGTCCAGTGGGAGACCAACTCGAGGAGTCGAGTCCGGGTCTTCTAACTCTAGAATTGGTAGGGTTGCTTGCCGCTCTCGTAGGGGTCTAGGGGTGTGGGATTGGCTATTCATAACGACCGTGGAATCCGTGTTTTATACTGGATCGTATTGAAAACACGGACGTCCTAGTATATCCAATATTTCATATGTTTCTTCTGCTGCGATATCTTTCTTCTGCTGCGATATCTGTGATGTGATCATGTGATGTTCTGTGATAGATACAGTATATAGTATATATGATATATTATATAGACGTTACTTATGTTTTACACCCGCGCTAGCCCTGCCCCGCTCTGCCGTTAGTTACCTAACCTAACGGTGCACGAGGGGACATCGAGGCGAATGCGAATGGCATAAGTGTACGTCGTATTTATTTGTGATGTTTAGGTACTTAAATGATGGGACTTCATTAATATGATTAATGAAATAAAAGAAACCTAAAGATGTTGTAGAATCGAATTTCAAAATAAAACAGGTAGCTACAGTTCTTGCTTTGCACAGAGGTATATGTGATATATCCTGCACCTTATTCGATAAGGAAAGGACCGAGATCCCTTTACCGGGAGTGACTCCTTTAGCAATAACTCGCAGATGCTACACACTCGGTTTGCCTTTTGATTTCTTTTAAGAGTTCTGCTTTGCACAGTGATATATATGATATATCTCGCACCTCATTCGACGAGGAAAGGACCGACGATCCCTTCACCGGGAGTGACTCCTTTAGCAAAATTAGAAAAGCCTCAAAAGCACTTCATTTTTAAAATCATTCGATCCTACAACGATATCAAGTTCATTACGCAATAGGTTTTCATAAAAACCTGTCGTAGCCCTCCGTCATTTCAGATAAGTTGTATATAGTATTCGTGCTGCATTTGTTGGCTTTCGTCAAGGTGCAGTGTGCGGTAGCTATATGCTGCTTATCTGCAGCATACGATGCGATTGGATTAGGGTAGTCGTGCGGCTTTGTTGGCTTTCGTCAAGGGTCGTGCGGGTGGGTTTAATTCAATCAGGAAATGACGGGTTGAACTTGACTAGCAGGCTATGGTTTGTTGGCTTTCGTCAAGGTCATAGCGCGTTAGGGGCAAAATATTATCGGGAAATTCAAGTGTTGAAATTTGCAATGAGATTGCATACCTTCTATGTGATAGTTGGATCCCGATACCCGCTGCGAGTAATTGTTACTCCTGGGAGAGTTTTACACATTACAATTATCCGATCAAGTAGGTGTCTAGAAAGGTGTTAACGAGGTTACGCCTCTGGGAAAATGAGGTTTACATTAATTAGGTTCGTGCGAAAGCACGGGGGACCTTCCTCAAAGTACCGACACTGGCCTGGCTGAAAGATTGGCGAACTTGTAGTGCGTAATTAATCCCGGCTAGTCTTTTCTTTTAGGGTTTGAAGGAAGATTTGATAAAAACAGTGGGAGCCATCCTGATTAGATAAAATATATAACCAATCTATTCTTGCAAGAGCGCACGCTGAGTGTTTTCTTCTCTCTCTCTCCAGGTAGCGACCATATCACGCCATAATCAAGATAATAAAACGGATATATTGACTGAACCCGCTTGTTATACTGAGCTGGGGAACGTTGGTCCCACTCCAACTTATAATTGTTATAAGACAGAGCAGGAAATTGGGGAATACCAGATTTCCCATGCCGCCCAAACGAAGAAAGTGCATATGATGCATCTTCTTCGGGTATGTTCATTACAAAGAACTGTTTCTCAGTATACTCTGCGTCCTGGGTATTTGATACCGGATCAGGATCCCAGATATGTAATCTGTTACATAGGGCTACAGAAAGGTAGAAAACTGAGAACGGGTGATAAGTTTCATGAGGCAGAAAACGGGACAAGTGTTGCAGCCAAGTCTGTTGGTCACTGTCATCCTATATTATCAGTACATTGATTCTGAACAAATGCTATTAGATACCGAACCTGATATACAAAATCATATCTGTCTCTTTATCAGTAAAGAAATGATAAAATTTTGTATTGTTGGATAATGTTTTGAACATTTCTTATATCAAAAGTTGATCGGTTCAGGCACGTTACCAAAAAGCATTGATGTTCTAAATCAAACTACAGTTCTTAGTATACAGAACACACACAAGAGGAAGAGTTCAGAAATGAACGAATCCTTCTTGAGGCATTGTAGACTAGGTCATATTAATGCGACCCGACTGGCTGAAGTTACATTGACATGTATATTTAAATTAGTTTGAATTTTCATCTTGTGAAACTTGCCAGTCATGTCACAAAGATAAGATGACCACAGCTCTGTTTAATGGAAACAGAGAAAGAGTTAGTGAACTCTTGGGATTGATACATGTTGATGTATGTAAGGTCCCCTGTCTGCACATGCCAAGACTGGTTCTTTGTACTTCATTACACTCTCTGATGATCTCTTTAGATTCAGACATATGTTCTTGTTGAAACACTAGTCCGAACCTTTTGAGATATTCACAGAATATAAGATAGAAGTAGAGAACCAAAATACGGGTATAAGTATTATGTCCTTTGATGTGATCGAGGAGGAGAATACTTGTGCATGGAATTCCTGGACTATTCTAATGGAGAATGAGATTCTCTCTCAGCATTACTCCTCCGTATACACCATAGCACGATGGTATATCGGGGCGGAGCAGATACACCCTATTTGATATGGTGTGCTCTATGATGAGTACTACTGAGTTACCTATTTCCTTTTGGGAGTTATGCGCTTGAGAAGCTGCATACCTATTGAATAGGGTTCCAATCAAATCAGTTGCCTACCATTTCATATGTGATATGGAAAGGGAAGAGCCCATATCTTAAGTTAGTTAAGATTTGGGGTTGTCCGGCCTATGTCTAAAAGCAAAATCCGGACAAGCTCGAGGCAAGGTCTGTTATGTAGAACTGGAAATGTTCCAGCTATACAAACTGCAGCCGATGATTTGACAGGACCAAAGGATTCAATAGTTTCCAACGAAGCTCAGCCTCTCCGCCGATCTAGTAGGGTTCCTCACCCACCTGAGAGACACTTTGGTTTCTCTATGACAGTGGGAGCGAGGAATGCATCATGAGATGATGACCCAACTAGTTTCGAGCTGGCCATCAAGAGTGGGACTCTGTAAGAATGGATGGATGCCTAGCGATCTGAGATGGAATCCTTATACACCAACAAAGTATGGACTTTAGTTGCTATATCTGAAGGGTTAAATCCCCATCAAGAGCAAGTATATCTTGAGAAGATTACTTGGTGTAGATGGAAAAGTTGAGACTTTCAAAGCTAGACTTGTTACAGGTTTTCGTCATCAACCAGGCGTGGATAATGATGAAACCTTTTCTGGGGCCTATGCTTAAGTCCATCCAGATCCTACTTGCCACGACTACATACCATGACTATGATATCTGGTGGTTGGGTGCCATGACTGCTTTTCTAAATGATGTTTTAGAAGAGTGCGTCTATAAGTACACAGCCAGAGGGCTTCGTAGACAGTGGGAGCAGCGGAAACGTGTGCAAGATGTTTTATGTGATAAAGCAGGCATCGCGGAGTTGGAACATCTGTTTTGATGGATTAGTCAAAGAGTTTGACGTCATCAAAATGGTAGATGAACCTTGTATAAACAAAAAGGTAGTAGAGAGTATGGTAGCGATCCTCGTAGAGTACGTGGAAGACATACTCTTGATAGGGAAGGAGTTTCCTATGCTACGTTCGGTCAATCTCCGCTTATCACAATAATTCTCTATATAGGATCAAAGTGATACCTCCTAAATCCTGGGTTTTGGATCTATGAGATGGATCTATTTGGATGTTAGGATACTCACTAGTTGTAGTGAGAAGGTATCAATTGGTCCTGGGGAGAATCACTGGAAAGGTTCCAGGGTGATAAAGACGACTGAATGTTAGTCACAGGCATTGTCTTTACCCTCAGTAAAGGGACGGTATGTTGGAAGAGTTCCAAGCTAGATACCGTAACATACTAGACGATAAAGGCTGAATACTTCGCTACTTAAGATGCTACCAAAGAGGCTGTCTGGGTGTATATTAGTTCATGAGATGAACTTAGTTCCCCCCATTGTGTGACAATGGAGTTGTGGCTTATGCCAAGGAACACCCGTCCCATCAGTGATCCAGACATATTCTAAGGCAGCATCACCTGATCATGGAGATAGTTGATCTCCAGGGTGATCGAGGTTAGGAGAGCAGACTCAGAGGATAACACGGCGAATCCACTCACGAAGGCCTATTCCCAGAGAGAGACTTTTATGGGATGGTTGAGTATGAGATACTGCAACCACTGCTACAGATGGCCCTAGTGCAAGTGGGAGATTGTTAGTTATATGTATGCCCTAGAGGCCATTACTGTACATAGGATGTATATTGTAATGGATGCTGGGACATATATAGGGAGGACTTTCTTGCTCGACATGATAGTATGCTATCTAGTTACTCTTTACCTTAACGTGTATACTGATTGCCTCTCTGTTACATGTTGGTAAAGCCCTTAGGATGTGTACTTGACTACCTGGACTATGATGCGGATCATACCAGTGGGGACATGGTAGTCTATAAGTACATCCTTCAAGGTCCCTAGTCGTGGGTGTATCGAGATGGGGCATCGATATACCAGTGTAGACTAGCGTATACCTTCTCGACCCATACAGATGGGCGATGGATGATCCCATATCCATTGGTGTTTGACATCGGAGATGATATACGGGTGCTCAGTAGAGACTGGGTACACTGGACGGACTCACCGAGAACTCCCAGATGGTATTATACCTTACGTCAGATGGCAGTTCTCTGGTGACACTGGTACAGAGTAGTCTGTTGACCCGAGATCGTCATAGAGTCTTGTGTGGTTCCCACTGTGCTTTGATTTCCACCTTACCACGTCCAAGAGGGCGTGCAAAACGGTGGCTTTTGGGTACAGTCCCGAATCACATGGAGGCAATGAGCGATAGGAGGGGATTCGTCTCTATAAGTATAGGGAGTTGATGTTGCGCTGTGTTCGATTGGCTATAACCGGAAATCCCTGGCCAGGGTTGCTGAGATTTACTAGTAAGTGTTACCAGTAGTTTCTCGGCAACCCTGGCCAGGGATTTCCGGTTATAGCCAATCGAACACAGCGCAACATCAACTCCCTATACCAGGAGAGACGAATCCCCTCCTATCGCTCATTGCCTCCATGTGATTCGGGACTGTACCCAAAAGCCACCATTTTGCACGCCTTCTTGGACGTGGTAAGGTGGAAATCAAAGCACAGTGGGAACCACACAAGACACTATGACGATCTCGGGTCAACAGACTACTCTGTACCAGTGTCACCAGAGAACTGCCATCTGACGTAAGGTATAATACCATCTGAGAGTTCTCGGCGAGTCCGTCCAGTGTACCCATTCTCTACTGAGCACCCGTATATCATGTCCGATGTCAAACAACAATGGATATGGGATCATCCATCGCCCATCTGTATGGGTCGAGAAGGTATGCGCTAGTCTACACTGGTATATCGATACCCCATCTCGATACACCCATGACTAGGGACCTTGAAGGATGTACTTATAAACTACCATATCCCCACTGGTATGATCCGCATCATAGTCCAGGTAGTCAAGTACACATCCTAAGGGCTTTACCAACATGTAACAGAGAGGCAATCAGTATACACGTTAAGGTAAAGAGTAACCAGATAGCATACTATCATGTCGAGCAAGAAAGTCCTCCCTATATATGTCCCAGCATCCATTACAATATACATCCTATGTACAGTAATGGCCTCTAGGGCATATATATAACTAACAATGAACTGTTATAGACCTCATATCGACACGACTTATCGAGCTATTGGGGTCTGACGTTTACCACCCCTAGGCGAGATATGCGACATATCAGACGAGGAGACCGGACTGTACGGTAAGTGTTACTGGTTGGATTCACAGGAGTGTGAGCGGGCTTGCTTGTCGATATTCTGATCGCTCAATACCCGGGTGGCCGTTACGTTTAGCAGACCGCTTGCGGCTTGTGGGTGCTTGATATGATCATCATCTGCTACCGGCGTATTGACGAGTCTTTAGAGTCCTACACAGAGGTTTCCTGGCTCAAGCGAAACGAAATAGGAGCGCATATGAGATATGTGCGGGACAGAGAATAATGCGTGTATGTGATACCGTATTTCATTCTCGCGATGAATGTTTCGATTGGTTGTATGCGATATAACCTAGTTATCGAATCGAAGATTGATTCGATAAGTCGATACATTTGATACTAGTCGGTTATGTGCGACATGACCGGATCATTGAATCAAGTGTTGATTTAATGATTTAATGTATAATTATATATTTGATATATTACTTTGCATTAACTAGTATTGGTTCATTTTAAATGGATTTTCTCACTTGATGTGCACATTGTATATGTGATATACTTTTGTACACTAGTTTGTATCATGTTTGATGATACATGCTAACTTGAGTATGTGTAAAGATTAATGTTGCGCCACGGCAGCGCCCCGGCCTCGTACTCGAGGCCAAAATGCGAAATAAAAATTTTCCTTACTCGGAAACCGGCGCTACCGCGGACAATGAAAACCCGGATCGTTTACCATTAACCTAATGCTAGCAATCAAGAGATGGGAAGAGAAGTATACCGAGTGATCCGAGTCCTCCGGTCTTCTCGTCATCGTCCAGATCTCCCGCGGAAAGTCTTGCCTCCACATCGTCGCCTCCTCGCCGGAAAGGGCACCACATCGCCTCCTTCTTTTACGGGCTCCCGCCTCAATACCGAGGCAACTCGCGCATGAAGCCGGCAACTCGACATGCTCAAGATATGCTGTAGAATGTGTAGTGTAGAGGGTATGTCTCTTTTGGGGTTTGTTGCCATGGTGATGGAGGAATCAAGAATAGAAAAATGGTGCTTGCATTTTTCTAGCAAGAAAATGAGATAAAGAAAGAAACTATGAAGCTCTCTTCTTCTTCTTCTCCCTTTCTTTTTCTTTTTCTCTCTTTTCTAATGAAAAACTTATCATCTAAATGAGAATGGTGGAGGAGGTAATATGAAGCATGAAGGGAGGTGAGTGTAGGGTAAAGCAAGTGGTGACCACATCAAGACATAATCATCATAAAATCACATCAACTCTAATCCACTTCTTATCACAATAAAGCATGAAATGAATGGTATCTAAAAAGGTTATCATAATAAATCATCTTACAAATAAAACCTCCACCAAATGTAATTTGCAAAACTGCAAATTACCCCGTCCATCAGAAAAGTCCGGCCGGGAAAGAACAAAGAAAAACCGGCCAGAACGGAATACAAACTGGCAACTCCAGAAAATTGGTCCCGTAATAAATTACAGGAAAACCCCTATACTGTGCATACACACCCGCATCTGTATTCCGTCCGGATACAAATGCAATGAGACAAAATCTACACTGTACTAGACTAGGACCGGCTTAAGCCAAAGCCGGCTAGTAATATCCGTCCGATCCTGATTCGTGCAATACCGCACGTATCAGATCGAACCCTGCCATATAACTATACGGCCACTAGTACAAAACTGTCCGATCCTGATCCGTGCAATACCGCACGTATCAGATCGGACCCTGCCATATCTCCATACGGCCTCTACAGCGTTTCGCCCGAAAGCTTGAGTAACTGTAAGTGTGGTGGACTCTAAAGACTCGTCAATACTATGGCTGTGGATTTAACCACTAGCACGTCAGAGGTATTAGCCAATACGTGACGGGCCACCAGCTATTGACCAAAAGGGACGTCGATGAGCGAACTCATCCTGACACCCTACTGAGCCTGTCAGTGACAATATCCGTACAGTCTGGTCCGTTCGTCTATGAGCATCGCATGTCGGGACTAGGGGGTTGGTAAAAGTCAGACTCCCAAAAGCGGTACAAGTCGTGTCGGAGTTTAGCCCAGAACGCCCTGAGATACTACTGGAATACCTACCAGTAAATCTCCTGCCTCGGCCGAGGGCTTTGCGTAATGGCTCTCCTAGACACTGCGCGACCTCACCCCCAATACCGGGAGAGACGAACCCCTGCAGATCCGCTCACTGCCTCCATGTGGCTCGGGACTGTACCCAACTAAAACCTGTTTGCACGACTCCTTTGAGCCGTGGTAGGGTAGTAATCAAAGCACAGTGGGAACTCACACGAGACAAATGACGATCTCAGGTCGATGAACTAACCTGTACACATGTCACCAGGGAACTGCCATCTGACGTCTGGTATAATCCCAACTGGCAGGTTCCCGGCGAGTCCTGTCCGGTGTACTCATAACCCAATGAGCACCTGTATACATCTTAGGTGAACCAACTGACACCAGTGGCTTGTGAGACCGGCCACCGCCCCTCGTCGGGGTCTCGACTGTATACACTAGTCTACTAATGGAGTATCGATGCCCTGTCTCGAAACTCCTACGACTAGGGACCTTTTAAGGATGTGCTTATAGACTACCAGCTCCCACGTGTATGATCGCCATCATACTGCCGGCAGTCAAGCAAGAATCCTATGGGCTCTATCAACGTGTAATAGCGACATGCCAGGTCACCTAAAGCAGTACACGATGATAAAGGTAAACCAGATAGCATACTATCATCTTGAGTAAGACTGTCCTACCGGGATAGGTCCTCCCTCAATCATTGCAATCACGTGCCTGTGATCCAATAATTGACTCTGAGGGCACTATCTCCAACAATCTCCCACTTGCACTCAAGGCTAATTATTGCGATGCCGCATACTCACAGCCCGTGTGATACCGAACACCGAACTCCTCTACTAGTCAGTCTCACAAAGCTCGTTTGCGAAACTATTGCGTTCGAGGAATAGCCTCAGTGAGTGGATCCGCTGTGATGTTTCTTTCTATGTCTCTCTATATCTCAAGTTCGCGGAGAAAGCCATCTCCCGAAATGAGCAATACCTGTCTTAGAACGTCTGGATGTCTGATGGGACCTCGTTCATAAATGAACTCCAAATCCAAACTTCTTAGACTGTATCGTCAACTGAACTTAATCAGTATCCTGCGCCATGCCACCCTCAGTATTGCCTTGGACCACCTGTCCAAAATACTGCCCCTCGTCAGAAGGAAAAACTATAACTCTGACAACCTCCTTGTCGTCCATGTCACCTTGGAAGCCTGGAATGATAACTGTCTCCCAAATGAGGCTGTCGTTATCATATCCCTAGAACATCCACTTATGTTCTAAAACTGCTTCCGACTGTTTCTCCAGGATTGGATCAATATCAACTTATTGCATCTACTGCAAGAACAACATCTGGTGCGGTACTTGACATCTCATGATTGACTCAATTGCCTAAGCAAGTGATCTGCCAATCATGAGTATCCCTCTCCCCTTTAGTCTATAAGACACCTTTAGAGAGGGTGACAACATCAACTGCAGGTGCACTACCGTGCCAGGAGTCGTCCATTCTAAATACTCATAGAATGCTGTCAAGGTACCCAGATTGGGAAACCACCCAAATCTAGATCTAAAACCATAGATCTAGTAACCAGTATGTTAGATATTATGTCCAAGTCCTGTGTGGAGAAACCACTGTGTGACGACCAAAGTATAACCGATCGTAGTATAGGAATATCACTTCCTACTACCTTCTCAACAGATCCACCCCTTTATTCTGATGACGTCAAACCTATGACTGTCACATCAGAAATAGATGATCTATCTCCGCTACATCTGCTTTAGTATATAAATAGACATAAGCGTGATGTCCACCAATGCTTCCGCTGCTCCCACTGACTACGACAACCCTCTGGCAGAGTCATATAGACGTGCACTTCTAAAGCTAGTTTAGAACGACGCTATACTCATCCTCCTGCCGGGTCTCGCAGCCTGGAACAACAACAATGGCAAGTGTGGGTAAACAAAAACCTCCCTGCCACCGTCCTTGAGCATACCGAAGTACCTCTCGAGTGCCTGAGGTTACCCACCGTATCTGCGGAGTGGCCAATGGAATGTCAAATAAGATTGAATCTTTAGGTTCCTTATCAAATCTTCGGTAATCGTTCGTGGTTCTGGAATCACTTCCAGTTCTACCATACTCCCACTGCTGTTTTCTGAAAAAATCCATTTCTTTTAAAATTGTGGCGAGTCTAGAACAATATTGCTATTGTTCATCCAGATGGTAGAAAGTCAACCCTCGTCATAGCCTGGGTCAACCCACAAACAGCCATTACAGAAACGTGCCTTGAGTTGTCCAGTGTCTGGTTTTAAGCATAAGCCGGACAACTCCCCGTACCTTAATATCGTTAAGATATGAACTGTTCTATATCCAATATAGAACCAGAGGCACTGATTTAAATTGAACCAGATTCAAATCATGCAGCTGTCACCAGTGCATGTCAACTAGATGGAAGGAGGCTGATCAGCGTTACTCAACTTAGGAATGCTTCCAATTATGAGTAACCTGAAAGAGAAGCAATTTATCTTTATCATTACTATCAACTGAATACCATACACAAGTATCTACATCTTCGATCACTTTGAAGAATCCCGATACTTTCTATACCTGGTTCTCTACTCTATTCAAATACCTATAACTCCTCAAAACTTAGACCCTGTGTTTCCACCAAACACATGTCTAAGAACTAGAGAAGTCATAAGTAAACCGAATATAGTACGAGGACCAACCCCTCTGTCTAAATGAACACTGGACAACATACAATACTCTGTATAAGTCCGCTGAGTCTAACAACTCTTTCACTGTGTGTCGTAGGTTGAAAACTGTACTTATGGTTAAGAAGAATTACACCGCTGTTTAATGCTCCTTACCTAACCATCCACTGATATAGGTAAATGTCATCGACATAATATCAAAAGGTATATCTCACTCTATGAAAATAGACGTACAGATATATCAATTTGAAATTGGTGCACAACAGCGGATATTCAAAACCAAATATTTGCCGACCGGCAAACAGACTAGATGATCTCCTCAAATATCACCGATTACAACGAATCCCGATATAATGAGGATGATCACCCTATTCCCAATAACTTACTCCCATTCATCATCTGTAAAACCATACAGATGTGAGAATCATACCTGGTAAATACATACCCTGGAGTAAGTGTCTAATCGGGAAATCAGTTTTCCATTAACGGTACACAGTGAAACTGAAACATTGAAATGTTTCGTCGGGGTATCCTGGTATTCCTAGTAATGCCTCTTCCATTATCCAGATTCACAACTATAACCGTATAATTCTTTACCACCTCTCCAAATCCCTTTATATGTCTTTAGTCATTACCTTCTGTACACCCCTTTAGGCCAAATGGTTTTCTTCCTTCCCTACCGTTCGGCACCAGCCTATGGTTTGGAAGAAGACTATCCAAAAAGCATAAAGGGTGTACTGTCCTAATCCTAGGAGCACTCGCAACGCGAGAGAAGGTGAAGATAAAAGACACCTGAATGTACTTTATTCCTATTTCTCCTGAACCAGAATCCATCCCCGAACTGGAACAAGTTCCTTTCGAGTTCGTATATAACCATACGATGGATTATCCAATAAAATGGGATCTTCGTAGTGATACGAAGTGTCCTGGAGAAATACAAAGGTGATTTAGTGTTGGCGAAGAAATACTTGGTTTGGTCGTGAATAGCAGTCGCAACTTACTTTGCCCTCTTACTAATCCCTTGCTTTGTCTTAACTTAATACCTTCTGTACACCGTTTAGGCTAACTGGTTTTCTTCATTCCCTACCGGTCGGCACCAGCCTATGGTTTGGAAGAAGACTATCCAATTTGCGTAATAGGTGTACTACTCCTAAACCAAGGAGTACTCGCAACCTGAGAGAAGGTGAAAAGAAAAGACAACTGAATAGTCCTATCCGTTTTCTCCAGAACCAGAAACCATCCTCGAAGTCCTTCGAGTTCGTATCTAACCATACAATGGTTTTGTCCAATGGAAGTGGACGTTCGCAGTAATACGGGGTGTCCTGGAGAAAAGGGTAAAAGTAGGAGTGGCAATGAGGTCTGCAACTCTGACAATCCAAAAGCCAGTGTTAAGAAGGTTCGGTTAACTTGATCACTGAGTCATAGTCAAGGGTCGGGTCAATGGTCGCTGCCAAAGAGAGAGAGAAAAGAAACACTCAGCGTGCACTCTAACCTAGATCAGAATGGTTATCACTTTGTCTAATCTGGAAACCTCCCACTGTACCTCAAATTCTCCTCCAAACCTGAAAGAAGAATTAGTCGGGGTCACCCGAGGAGTAAACTAACTCATCAGTGGGAATCGGGATCCAACTATCATCGCATGATAACGTGACGGAATCCACTCACGTCACCACACTCCAGAAGGTATGCGCATGCCTGGCAAGTTTCAGTTCTTTTGAAACTCCCGATGTGATTTTTACCCCTAGGACCCAAGTGACCTTGACGAATAATCAACAAATCAAAAGGTCCTAGTCAAGTTCAACCCGTCATTATCTTGATTGCGTTAAACCCACCCGCACGACCCTTGACGAATAATCAACAAAGTCGCACGACTGTCCTAACCAATCCACATATCCATACGACAGAATAGCACAACAAAGCTACCGCACACTACGCCTCGGCGAATAGCAACGACAAACGTAGCGCGAATACTAAGCAATACTAATCTGAAATGACGGAGGGCTACGACTGGTTTTTGGCGAAAAACCTTTAACGTAATGAACTTGATATCGTTGAATGAACTGGATAACTTTTTAGAAAATATAGTGACGAAAACCTTTACTAAAGAGGTCACTCCCGGTGAAGGGATCTCGGCTCTTTCCCCGTAGAATGAGGTGCAGGATATTCCAACTGAATACCACGATGCAAAGCAAAAGTAATCGGCTGTAGTGAAGTTAATGCCCTGACGCAAACTTCTGTCCAAGGGGTCACTCCCGGTGAAGGGATCTCGGCCCTTGCCTCGTCGACTGAGGAGCAGGATATTCCAAATGAATACCACGATGCAAAACAAAAGTGAACGTCCTTGCAATAACAGCTTTTTGAAAAAGTGTTCCAACAACATCAGAATAGGTTTGTTTATAACATGCGTTGATCCGAATCAACGCAGTCCCATCAATTGATCACACCATAAAGAACGAAAATATACTGACGTACGTATATGCCATCCGCATTCGCCACTGGGTCCCGTCATCACCCGTTAGGTTAGCTAACTAACGGCAGAGCGGGGACTGGACTAGCGCGGATGTAAAACATATACAACATCTACTAATATATATACCAATATATTATATTTCGCTCAAGGCGTGATAAGAAATGCAACATCACAGAAATATACAGCATCACAGAACAATACAGATATCTGGAAGCCCCGGGTTTCACAGAGCCGCTGCTGAAACCCGACGTTCCCCTGGTCGTGTGGATAGCCTGTGCAATGAAATCCTAGACCCCTACGGGCGCGGCAAGTCACCCGCCAAAACCTGAAGCGAGGCAGCCCCCTTCAGCACCGTGAATGGACCACCCAGCACTTCATGGAATCCGGTAACTTGGGCACCCCTCCTGGATCAACCTGTACCCCCTACGAGTGCAGCGAATAGCCCGCCAATCCTAGAGTGAAGCCCCCTCCGTCTCAATGCCATGAGATGCGGGCCCGTTGCCCTCTAGAACCCGGCTATCCGTGCACCCCTCCGCGGGGTAATCCTAATACAGAAAGTAAAATATACATACACCGGGTACATCGACCGCAACCAGGTCGTGCCCCAAAAGAATAATACAAACAGGCGGTGACGGCAGTCCACATGTCGGACGCTCGCCCCGCAATATCAAATGTACATAATACCACAAAACTGTACTAACATTGCATCCAGGCTATCCCCACCGACCGATCCGCAACATCACAGTATAAACATAGAACATCAACGTGAAAGTCACGTTCGCAAATCCGTCTAACCGGGCTATAGCAGTTAGACCGGATTTACCGATCGAGTGACATTCACGGTCGCAGATATAATGTAAATACTGTGAAAAATGTGTTTAAAATTTTCCGATTGACCAAAAAATTAACAAGTGGGCCCCCAAACAAAACTGTAGCACTCACAGAAAACCTGGGCCCAATTTTAATATTCCAAAACCCCTAATTACAGCCCATAAGCCCACTGCAAAAAAATAATCACGCGAACCCACACTCCTGCGGCGGAAGCGCGGCCATAATGGGGTTTTGGCCGCCCTTCCGCGGTCGTACGGAGGAGTCGTGTCACCAAATTTTTGTTGTGTTCTTAGAACTGCCTGCACATCATTCTGAGACCACCTGAAAAATTTTTTAGACTCCAAAAAATTTCGACAGAAACTGATTGTGCTAGAAAAATACGGTTTTTGGAAATTTTGGTCGATCGGAAATGCAAACACATCAAACGAAGCTAGGTAAGGTTAATGGCGTGGCTCTGATACCATGTTGCGCCACGGCAGCGCCCCGGCCTCGTACTCGAGGCCAAAATGCGGAATAAAAATTTTCCTTACTCGGAAACCGGCGCTACCGCGGACAATGAAAACCCGGATCGTTTACCATTAACCTAATGCTAGCAATCAAGAGATGGGAAGAGAAGTATATCCGAGTCCTCCGGTCTTCTCGTCATCGTCCAGATCTCCCGCGGAAAGTCTTGCCTCCACATCGTCGCCTCCTCGCCGGAAAGGGCACCACATCGCCTCCTTCTTTTACGGGCTCCCGCCTCAATACCGAGGCAACTCGCGCATGAAGCCGACAACTCGACATGCTCAAGATATGCTGTAGAATGTGTAGTGTAGAGGGTATGTCTCTTTTGGGGTTTGTTGCCATGGTGATGGAGGAATCAAGAATAGAAAAATGGTGCTTGCATTTTTCTAGCAAGAAAATGAGATCAAGAAAGAAACTATGAAGCTCTCTTCTTCTTCTTCTCTCTTTCTTTTTCTTTTTCTCTCTTTTCTAATGAAAAACTTATCATCTAAATGAGAATGGTGGAGGAGGTAATATGAAGCATGAAGGGAGGTGAGTGTAGGGTAAAGCAAGTGGTGACCACATCAAGACATAATCATCACAAAATCACATCAACTCTAATCCAATTCTTATCACAATAAAGCATGAAATGAATGGTATCTAAAAAGGTTATCATAATAAATCATCTTACAAATAAAACCTCCACCAAATGTAATTTGCAAAACTGCAAATTATCCCCTCCATCAGAAAAGTCCGGCCGGGAAAGAACAAAGAAAAACCGGCCGGAACGGAATACAAACTGGCAACTCCAGAAAATTGGTCCCGTAATAAATTACAGGAAAACCCCTATACTGTGCATACACACCCGCATCTGTATTCGGTCCGGATACAAATGCAATGAGACAAAATCTACACTGTACTAGACTAGGACCGGCTTAAGCCAAAGCTGGCTAGTAATATCCGTCCGATCCTGATTCGTGCAATACCGCACGTATCAGATCGAACCCTGCCATATAACTATACGGCCACTAGTACAAAACTGTCCGATCCTGATCCGTGCAATACCGCACGTATCAGATCGGACCCTGCCATATCTCCATACGGCCTCTACAGCGTTTCGCCCGAAAGCTTGAGTAACTGTAAGTGTGGTGGACTCTAAAGACTCGTCAATACTATGGCTGTGGATTTAACCACTAGCACGTCATAGGTATTAGCCAATACGTGACGGGCCACCAGCTATTGACCAAAAGGGACGTCGATGAGCGAACTCATCCTGACACCCTACTGAGCCTGTCAGTGACAATATCCGTACAGTCCGGTCCGTTCATCTATGAGCATCGCATGTCGGGCCTAGGGGGTTGGTAAAAGTCAGACCCCCAAAAGCGGTACAAGTCGTGTCGGAGTGTAGCCCAGAACGCCCTGAGATACTACTGGAATACCTACCAGTAAATCTCCTGCCTCGGCCGAGGGCTTTGCATAATGGCTCTCCTAGACACTGCGCGACCTCACCCCCAATACCGGGAGAGACGAACCCCTGCAGATCCGCTCACTGCCTCCATGTGGCTCGGGTCTGTACCCAACTAAAACCTGTTTGCACGACTCCTTTGAGCCGTGGTAGGGTTGTAATCAAAGCACAGTGGGAACTCACACGAGACAAATGACGATCTCAGGTCGATGAACTAACCTGTACACATGTCACCAGGGAACTGCCATCTGACGTCTGGTATAATCCCAACTAGCAGGTTCCCGGCGAGTCCTGTCCGGTGTACTCATAACCCAATGAGCACATGTATACATCTTAGGTGAACCAACTGACACCAGTGGCTTGTGAGACCGGCCACCGCCCCTCGTCGGGGTCTCGACTGTATACACTAGTCTACTAATGGAGTATCGATGGCCTGTCTCGAAACTCCTACGACTAGGGACCTTTTAAGGATGTGCTTATAGACTACCAGCTCCCACGTGTATGATCGCCATCATACTGCCGGCAGTCAAGCAAGAATCCTAGGGGCTCTATCAACGTGTAATAGCGACATGCCAGGTCACCTAAAGCAGTACACGATGATAAAGGTAAACCAGATAGCATACTATCATCTCGAGTAAGACTGTCCTACCGGGATAGGTCCTCCCTCAATCATTGCAATCACGTGCCTGTGATCCAATAATTGACTCTGAGGGCACTATCTCCAACAATTAAACCATGGTTGTGTAATGGTTAGGGTTTTCATTTTATTTATTTATTCTTTTGTTTATTTGTTTTGGAAAAGAATAAGAGAAAATGGTGGCTTTCTTTGTTTGTTGTTGAAGCTTCATGAAGCTTTGACCAAGTGACCATTATGTCTTCATGCTTAACCATAACTATTCCACTTAACCCTAGTTCATTCTGTACACTTGACCATGGTTGGATTATGATAAGTATTCATTTATTTTATATTTGCAAATTACTTATCATAATAAATTCCATTTTCTTCTTCTTCTTCTTCAACAAGAAGAAGCATGCTACCAACAATGGCAACTTGAGAAAAAGAGTGAGAAATCCAATTCTAAAGTGAACCCACTTCCTATTTCTTCATCCTCTATCTCTTGCCAAGTAGTATAGGGTGTTTTCTTCACAAGTTTCATGACTTGGTGAAGTGGGAGCTTGATCTAGTGATACCTCGACGTAGATCATCTTCGGCATCGTAGTCGATGCCTAGCCCGCCCATTTCTCCGATGAAGCCGACACTAGAGTCCAAGATCCGATTTGTACAGCGGAGGGACGTCTACGTGGAGCTAAGGAAGTGGAGAACCGGATCTACAAAGGTTGTATGTTTGTTCACTTCATAGTTAAGTTGTTAACTAGTTTTCGTTTTCGCCTAAAATTCTAGTCAACGATCGCATTAGGGTTTCTCGGCACTTGTAAAATTTGAAATTGGCATGGTTGATGCCTTGTGAGACCTCATTAGTGTGCCTAAGAACCCTACACACCAAACATGGGATCAAAACTATAAGGGTTTACAAAACAATAAAGAAAGTTTTCAAAAGCCCTCTCAGCCTTCTCCACTATATCGAAGCGGCAATCCTCACAAAGAATCACTCTCCATCGATCAATGCCATGCTCATCGGCGAAAGCAGATATGATGACCTGCTGAGCCTGAATCTGGCTCAGCAAATGAACGGAGCAATCACTCAGAAGCTTCGTAATAAAGCATGCCTCATGAACACAGTCGATCTTGTCCTCCGCTGCGTCGAGCATCGCCAGAGTCATCTCCGCTGGATGAGGAGGAATATCATCGAGCACGGCCAGGAAGATCACCCGGAGCCAAATAAAACTGACGGGGAGAGGAGATCCCCTATGGATCAGGAGCTCGTGCATCACTGTGTCGCATTGATCATCCGTAAGAGCAGGATTCGCCAAGCGTGCAGTAAAACGAGAAATAATTTCCTCGATAGGCACCTCTCATGGCTGCCGAGGAGCAAGTGTGCAATTACAGGCCATGACAATTGCTTTATTAAAATTGTTATTGCTTCACATTATAAAGAGAAAGCATTCAAGTCTCGGCACAGAGAATGTTGTCGAACTATTTCCAAGCTCTGACTAAAAGAAGGCGTTGGAAAGGAAAATGTTGACTCGGGAAAAATAATAATAATTGAGACAACGCCTCACGTGTTAAACACGTGAGCGCTTATATGAAAAGCATATAAGCGCTGAAATCAAATAACTAAAGGCCAAACTGGCATATAAACACGTGAGCGTTTTTATGCAAAGCATATAAGCGCTGAAAATAAATAACCAAAAGGGGCAAACTAACCTTACGTGTTAAACATGTGAGCGCTCGTATGCAAAGCATATAAGCGCTAAATATAAGCAGGTTAAAACCCACACTGGGGTCACGTGTTAAACACGTGAGAACATACCTTTTGAAGCACTGGCGTCAGATAGAGTTAAATTCTATATAGAATTGAATTCTACTTTGGGAGAAATACTTCCCCTTATCTTTCTAAATAAGAAAGATATTCTCTATTAAATAGAGAACTGTTGGATTAAAAATCCAATGTTGATTAAAAATCATAAAATATAAAATTAAATTCTATTAGGGGAAAATATATTCCTGATCTTTCAAAGTGAGAAAGATATTCTCTGATGGATCAAAGATCCAATGTTAGAATGAAATTCTAATATGAGAAAATATTTCCCTAATCTTTCTAAACAAGAAAGATATACTCTGAACCCTTGGATTGAAAATCTAATGGTGATTAAAAATCACCGTTTGATAGAATTAAATTATATCGATGGGAAAATATATCCCTAATCTTGTTAAAAACAAGAATATATATTCTGTAAAACTGAAATTCTCTGGATCAAAGATCCAATGGTGGATAAAATCCCTTGAATAATCTTTGAGGCTAATTAAATCAATTGTTATCTCTCAAATGAGAGATTTTTTCAAACTAATTAACAACTTGCCTCCTCTATATAAAGAACCCGAAACTTCAAGTCTCATAAGGAGGATTGGCCCCATAAGTTTTTCACAAGATCTGAGAATTTAATTCTCCTTAAAAAGAAGAAGATCCCCTCTCTCTCTCTCCGACGCTAGGTAAATAAAAGCATAGATAAACATATCTCCTTTGCCTATCATAAATAAAAAGGAAAACAAGGGTTTAACCCTTAATAAAAAGAACTTAGTTCTTTCTCTGATATGAGATCTGAAAAGCAAATCTCCCTACAAGTTTAAAATTTAATTCTCATCGGGGAAGTTCTATTCTTCAGACTCAAAATCTAGGGAAAAGAACTACATAAAAAAAGACACATTTTTTAGCAATTTAATTCCTTCAAAATTAGAGTTTAACCCTACATAAAGAACTTAGTTCTTATAAAAAGAAAAGAAGAACTTAGTTCTCCAATAAAAAAACGATCCCAGGTCTTCAAAACAGAAATCTTGGTGATCATCAATGGCCAAAACATCATTAACAGAGATTAACTCTCTAAAAAAAAGAACTTGGTACTTCACGTGAACGTCAGAGGAAAATTAGTGCTTAGTATTATTATAGTGCCTCACGTGTTTCCCACAAGAGCGCCCAAAATAGAAGGCTCAACGCCTCACGTGCTTCCCACGTGAGCGTCTTACAAATTGCTTAGCACTATATATACCTAGTCAAAATGACTAAGTGTTTAGCACCGATTGGGCAGCACCCATGTATGTACACCTCATGTGCTTCCCACGTGAGCGCCAGAGCAATAAATAAGTGCTTAGCACTTCTAAAAAAGGAGAATGCCCAAAACCGAGCAGACCGAGCCCAAATTGGCTAAGTCTCTCTGAAGTTGCTTGCAGCTGAGCCCAAATGCTATGTTGTTGGATCTTAACTAAATTTAATGATCCTGAAAATATCACTATGTTGATCTTAGTCTCAAATATGACTAACGTATCCTTAGTTAAAATAAACTGAGCCCAAATGCTCATATATTTAAGTTGATCTTAATCTCAAACTAGATTAACGGTCCTTAAATAAAATAAAATATTCTTTGAGCTAATGGAATACATACAATATAAGTTCAGACCCAAAATATATACAGATTTGGACTAATCTGTGCCCTACAGGCGACGACATAAACTAGTCTCTGTATACAATTCACGGGAAACCAAAATAAATAAAAATATAACACGACACGAAGTGACCTATTGAAGAAGGAGAAAGCTTTTATCGCAACGCGATAACGTAATTAACTGCAGGGGCTTGCGCCTGCAGGGAAGAGCGTCTCCACAATCAAAAATCCCTCACAAACGAGGAAAAATCTGATGAAGTCTAATATAACAGTCGCATCTATCCAAACCTCCGATATACGGTTCCATAAATCAACTTGGTATCTTCGGAGAGGTGGATGGATATGTCCAAATAGTATCTGCCTCCAAATTCAGGCTAAACGTCCCCAACGTCTTAGTTTGGTTTTCGGTGGTAAACAGGAACCACCTCAAGTTCAGTAATGAACTTTTTATCTAGACCGCTTCTTTTGCGGCATCGTTAGCAGCAATGTATTTAGCCTCCATCGTCGAGTCTGTGATGGTGTTCTATTTGGAGCTCTTCCAATAGACCGTCCCTCCGTTGAGAGTAAACACAAAACCCGAGACAGACTTGCTGTCATCTTTGTCACTCTGGAAGCTCGAGTAGGTAAAGGACTCCGCCTAGAGGTCCCCATTACCGAACACCAAGAACATTTCCTTAGTCCTTCTCATGTATTTATGAATGTTCTTCGCTGCTGTCCAGTGGTTCTCTCATGGGTTTGACTGATACCGGCTTACTATGCTAAGCGCATCATCTGGTCCGGCACATAGCATCGCATGTTAGTGTTTATGCCCTAGAAGGCCATTACTGTATCATACTAGCTTGTATATTACTTAATAGAAGCTTAGGATATTCACATGTATATAACAGTCTTGCTAAACATGGTAGTATGCTACTTGGTTTTTCTATCTTAATATGTGAGTGTACGTATTGATAGAGCTCTTAGGATCTTGCTTGTCTACCAGCGTTGTGATGGCAGTCATACTAGTGGGGGCTGGGTAGTCTACAAGCACATCCTTATTCAGGTCCCTGGTCGTTGGATTATCGAGACAGAGCATCGATACTCCGGAGTAGACTGGTGTGTACGCTTCTCATCCCAGTTGGGGAGATGGTCTGTCCCACAGCCGTCAGTACGTCGTACTGGAGATAGTATACAGGTGCTCGTTAGGTTACGGGTACACCGGACAGGACTCACAGGGAACTGTTGGTTGGTTTGATACCATTCGTCAGTAAACAGTTCCCAGGTGACATGAGTACAGCGTAGTCCGCAGACTTGACACTGCTACTTCGCCTTGAGTGTGTCCCACTGTTCTTAGATTGCTACCCTACCACGGCTCAAAGGAGTCGTGCAAACAGGTAGCAGTTGGGTGCAGTCCCGAGCACTTGGAGGCAGTGGCGGTTAGACAGGATTCGTCCCTCCCGGTATTGGGAGTAGATATCGTGCTGTGTCAGAGAGCCATTACGCAAAGTCCCTGGCCAGGGCAAGCGAGATTTACTGGTAGGTTCCAGTAGTTTCTTAGGGTGTGATGGGCTTCCCTCCGACACGACTTATACCGCTATTAGGGGACTGACGCTTGCCGCCCCCCTAGGCCCGATATGTGATAGTCTTGGACGAACGGACCGGACTGTATGGAGATTGTCACATCAGACTCAGTAGGAGTTCGGATGGGTTTTCTCATCGGCCTTCTTATCGACAACTACCTGGGGACCGTTACGTACAGCTAGTGCCACTTGCGGTCTGTGGTTAAACCCACTGCCAGCGTAGTAGTCGAGTCTCTAGAGTCCCACATAGAGAGTTTCCTACTCCAGGCGAAACGATATAGAGGTTGCATGGTTTTGCGACAAAGGGTTCGGACGCATACGTGCGTTTACGCACGTACGACTTTCGGACAGTTTTTACCAGTCGGCTTTGGTTTAAGCCAGTTACTGGTATCCGGTTATTGGATTTTTACAGTCTAAAGTTTTTCCGTATTTTTGCGGATTGGAGGGGCGTTCTCGTAATTGTACGAGAAGTTTCTAGAAGATGTGACTAAGGAGGTTACTTTGGATGAGATTGTGAGTCATGAGGTGATTCATCATTATCATTAATTGCACCATAAATGATAATGACACATGCTTAATGAATCACCATTAGATATTTGTGAAGCATGCTTATTCATCACTCATTTTCTTTTGTTGATAAATGAGAATGCTTCATAATATATTATGATACACTCTCTCTCTTCTCTCATTATCTTATCTCATATTCTCTCTCCTCAAGCTCTCATCTTCAAGATACTAATCCTTAATCCTCATGTGTTGAGATCAAAGGTTTAGTTAGACTTAAGCATCCATTACCTTCACTCTATATCATCCTTTCATCTTTGATTAGCAATCAAAGTTGATTAGTTACCTCAAGTTAGAGGTGTAGCTTGGTGTCTTGCTCTCGGATGGATCGTCTACTACCTAGAGAAGGTCGAGGAGAACAAAGGAGGACACAAAGACGAAGGACTAGTTTCATTAGGTATAATCCCTTAACACTATAGTTTAGTATAGCTATGTGTTCGGTTATTATTTGTTTAGCTTCGATTCAAGCGGTTAGTCGATGTTCGTTCTTTAAACTTGATCGTTTTTTAAAATTCCGCCTCCCCATAAGTACTGGGGTGTACTACATCGACTTACAGTGGTATCAGAGCCTCGCTAAACACTAAATAACTTAATCGCAAATTTGTACGAATTTCGAACGGAAAAACGAAGCCGGAAAACCCTAAATCTGTTCAGTTTCTGTCGAAGTTAAAATGAAGTCCTAAAATTTTTCTGGTGTGTTCAGAGAGCTTGACATGACCACAGGAGAACACCCAAGAAATTTGAGCCCATGATTCGGCTAAAGCGCCGCGGAAGGGCGGCGGATCCTACCGATCCGCCGCGCTTGCGCGGCCGAGTTGCCGAGTCATGGACTCATCTTTCTTGTGTGGGTCCCCTATGATATTTGGGGTTTTCTGGGATGTTTAATTATTGCTCAGGTTACTGTTTAACAGAGCAGATTTTGGAGCAATATTGATGTTGTTTAATCGATCGAAATAGTACAGTATTTGCATATTGGATTATATCTGTGATTGTATAATGTGTTCGTAAACCTCCCCTAACTGCTAGTATGTCGGTTGGCAGGGGGTTGCACATTTCTGAAATGGTTATATCTGTTTGTGCATATAAACTGTATTGGACTGTTGTGGTGTATAGCCGGGGTTAGCAATGGGTTATTGTTTAATTCATTTGTTGTAAATGTAATTTGTTGTAATATTATTTTTGCGGGGCACTTCCAGGTTGCGGTCGTAGCCACCGTTGTATTATTTCATTTTACTGTTTTTGCTCCTAGGACTGACCCAAGGTGGGGTACACAGACTGCCGGGTGGGTAGTTTGCCGTACCCGTAGGGGTCGAGGGTGGGGTAACGGCTATTCATCACAACTGTGTAATCTGTCTTTTCTTGCAGGCTCAAAAGAAATACAGATTGCTTGCAAATCCAATATTGTTTATCTGTGTTCTGGAATGAATATCATTGCGTCAGACGAATGTAAAATATCTATATTTATGATAGCTATTTAGACGCCACTTATGTTTTACACCCGCGCTAGCCCAGCCCCCGCTCTGTCGTTAGTTAAGTAACCTAACGGGTGATGACGGGACCCCGTGGCAAATGCGGATGGCATAAGAGGACGTTGTATTTTCGTTGTTTTCTGCAATGATAGGTTAATGATGGGACGCATTATTTATAATGCAAAGTAAAACAAGCCAAAGTTTAAATCGTTGGAACAATTTAAAAGAAACCACTCGGTTATTTTTAAAACAGATATTTTTAAATGCGGAGCCTTAACCACTCCTTTTAAAAGTTATCAGGTTCCTTCGGTTATATCAAGTTCACTACGTTCACGGTTTCGCCAAAACCAGTCGTAGCCCTCCGTCATTTCTTATGGATGGTCAGTAGTATTCAAGCTATGCTTGTTGGCATACGTCAAGGCATAGTGTTTGGTAGCTGCTGAGGTATTCATTTGTTGCATAGATAGATGTGTTGGTTTGGGACAGTCGCATTACCTTGTTGGCATATGTCAAGGGTATATACGGGTGGGTTCAAATTAACAAGATAATGATGGGCAGAACTTGACATGTGACTTATGATTTGTTGGCATACGTCAAGGTCATAAGAGCATGGGGCAAAAACTTATATCGGGAATTTCTAAAGAAACTGAAATTTGCAAAGAGATGCATACCATTTGGAGTTTGATGAATGTTGGTAGGATTCCTTCAACATTATCATACGATGATATTTGGATCCCGATCCTACTGTGAGTATATGCTACTTATCAGGATATTCGTCACTTAACGATCAATGCTATAAACCTAGTAGGTGTCCAGAAAAGTGTCAGCGGGGTTACGCCCCCAGAGAAAAGAGGTTATTTAATTAAGGAACTTCACGAAAGCGTTGGAAAACCTCCCTCGAAGTATCGACACTGGCCTGGCTGAACGGTTAAGCAAGTATTGTACGGTGAGAATAGTCTTGGCTAATTCTTCTTTTATGGTTTGAGGAAGGATTCGAAAAACAGTGGGAGCCATCCAGTTTAGATAAACTAAAAACCACTCTAAACTTGCAAGAGCATCATGCTAAAGAGTTTTCTTCTCTCTCTCCTAATTGCAGCGACCCTGAAAATGACTGGACTTAAGTTACTTTTAGAGAAAAATATACTGACGGGGCCAAACTATAAAGATTGGCTGCGGAATGTCAAGATGGCTTTGACCTATGACAAACTGGGGTACGTCCTCACCGCTACGGCACCTGCTGTCCCTGGTCCCAAATCCAGTAATGCGGATAAGGAAATCCGCAAAACCTGGGATTTAGATTGCGCGAGAGCCAAGTGCATCGTGCTTGCCTCGATGAACAATGAACATCAGAGGAGGCACGAGGATATGTCCCTTGATGGCATATTTCTCCATACAAAGGAACTTTATGGAGAGCAATCTCGTATAGCAAGATACGAGACCTCTAAGAAATTGTTTCGAGCGAGGTTGGCTGTCGGATCATCGGTAGGTGAACATGTCCTACAGATGATTGGCTATATAGAAGAGCTCGCAGACCTTAGGACGACTTTGGATAATGAGCTCTATACAGACCTTGTTCTCCAGTCCCTTCCTCCCACCTACGCCCAGTTTATCCTCAACTTCAATCTTCAAGGAAAAGAAGTTGAACTTGCGGAACTCCTGAACATGTTAAGGAGTGCGGAGGGCACCTTGCAGAAGGCAAGGGAAACACCCGCTATGTTTGTTGGCGGTTCATCTTCTTCCGGGTCCAAGGCTAGGGCCAAAGGAAGGAAGAAGAAGGCCGCACCCAGACCTAGAGGAGGTGTTAGTAAGGTGGGAGGGAAGGGAAAGAAAAAGAAAGCAGTACCGATAGTTGGTCAGGATGAGTGCTTCCATTGTCACAGGAAAGGGCACTGGAAGAAGGATTGCAAGGCGTGGAACGCCAAGAACCAGGAACCGAAGCAAGCTGTGGCTTCGACTTCAGGTGTGTTTGTAATTGAGAATTGTCTGTCGATCAACTCTACTTCCTGGGTATTGGATACCGGATCAGGATCTCATATTTGCAATTCATTGCAGGCACTGAGAAACCGTAGAGTGCTGAAGGAAGGTGATATGATCCTCAGGGTTGCTAACGGAGCTAGCGTGGGAGCTGCGTCCGTCGGGGATTATCACTTAGGATTGACGAGTGGACACATTTTGGTTTTACATAACTGTTATTTTGTACCCAGCTTAACGTGTAATATCATATCAGTTTCCTTGTTATCAAATAAAGGTTATGATTTCACGTTTGTAAGAGATGTTGTCAACATCCACCTTAATCATGGTTTGATTGGGTCCGGTACTCTAAATAACGGCATATATGTTTTAAACCAACTCCAAATTTTCAATGTCCAGAACACACTAAAAAGAAAGTCTCCAGATTTGAATAAAGCTTTCTTATGGCATTGTAGACTGGGTCACATCAATGAGAGAAGGTTGACTAAGTTGCATAGAGAAGGATATTTGGACTCGTTCGAATATCAATCTTATGACACTTGTCAATCCTGTCTCAAAGGAAAGATGACAAAGACTCCATTTACTGGACAAGGAGTAAGAGCGAGCGAGCTCTTAGGACTCATACACAGCGATGTATGCGGTCCAATGTCTACACATGCGAGAGGTGGTTATTCCTACTTCATTACTTTTACAGATGATTTCTCTAGGTTTGGACATGTCTTCTTGATGAAGCATAAATCCGAAGCCTTTGAGAAATTCCTGGAATACAAGAGTGAAGCGGAAAACCAAACAGGCAAAAGTATTAAGACACTGAGATCTGATCGAGGTGGAGAATACTTAAGTGCCGAGTTCCTAGGTTACCTAAAAGAGAAAGGAATTCTCTCTCAGCTTACTCCTCCATACACTCCACAGCACAACGGTGTATCGGAGAGACGGAATCGAACCCTATTGGATATGGTACGATCCATGATGAGTAATGCTGAGTTACCGCGATCTTTCTGGGGGTATGCGCTAGAATCAGCGATACATCTTTTGAACAGAGTTCCAACCAAAACTGTGCCTACCACACCATATCAGATGTGGAGTGGGAAGAAACCCTATCTTCAGTACCTGAAGACGTGGGGATGTCCAGCTTTTGTAAAAAAGCAGCGTCCGGACAAGCTCGAGGCACGCTCAGTAGAGTGTAAGTTTGTGGGATATCCAAAGAACTCTACAGGATATTGCTTCTATTACGCAGAGGAACAAAAGGTTTTTGTTTCTCGTCATGCCCGCTTCTTAGAAACTGAATTTTTGGAAAATCAGAAGAGTGGGAGCGAAATAGAACTGGAAGAAATTCCAGAACCACAAACTGCTACTGAAAGTTTGGTAGAACCAGAGGTTCAAGAAGAACAGAACATTCTCGCACCCCTCCGCAGGAGTAGTAGGCTGTCTCATCCGCCTGAGAGATACTACGGTTTTCTCATAGACGGGGATAGAGAGGATTGCATCATAGATGATGATGAACCTACTGACTTCCAGCAGGCCATCCAGAGCGGCGACTCGGTACGATGGCTAGATGCAATGCGGACCGAGATGGAGTCCATGTACACCAACAAAGTATGGACTTTGGACTTTGCTCCAGATGGGGTAAAACCCATAGGATGCAAATGGATCTTCAAGAAAAAGATTGGTGTAGATGGACAGGTGGAAACCTATAAGGCTAGACTTGTTGCAAAGGGTTTTCGTCAAAGACCTGGTTTGGACTATGACGAAACCTTTTCTCCAGTGGCTATGCTCAAATCCATTCGGGTCCTTCTTGCTATTGCTGCCTTCCATGATTATGAAATCTGGCAGATGGACGTAAAGACGGCTTTTCTGAATGGAAATTTAGAAGAAAGCGTCTATATGGATCAGCCAGAGGGTTTCAATCAGAGTGGGAGCAGCGGGAAAGTATGCAAGCTGCTTAAGTCTATTTATGGACTAAAGCAGGCATCGCGGAGTTGGAACATCTGTTTTGATGAGACAGTCAAAGAATATGACTTTATCAAAAATCCAGATGAACCGTGCATATATAGTAAAGTTGTGGCCAGAAGTGTCGTATTCCTCTTCTTGTACGTGGATGACATTCTATTGATAGGAAATGACATTCCTATGCTACAATCTGTCAAAGGATTCTTGTCACACAGGTTCTCCATGAAAGACCTGGGTGATGCCTCTTACATTCTGGGGATCCGGATCTATCGTGATAGATCCAAGAGGATGTTGGGACTTTCGCAGTCCAGGTATATCGACACTATACTGAAAAGATTCAGTATGGAAGATTCTAAGCGCGGTAATCTACCGGCTTGTCACGGAATCACCCTCTCCAAAGAGATGTCTCCCAAGACTGATTTGGAAAGGGAACGCATGTCTATTATACCCTACGCTTCTGCGGTAGGCTCTATAATGTATGCGATGTTGTGTACCAGACCAGATGTAGCTTACGCACTGAGCGTGGTAAGCCGGTATCAGTCAGACCCAGGGGAGAAACACTGGATAGCAGTAAAGAACATTCTCAAGTACCTGAGGAGGACTAAGGAGATGTTCTTGGTTTACGGCGGAAAAGACCTCAGGTTGGAGGCCTTTGCTGATTCCGGCTTCCAGAGTGATAAGGACGATTCCAAGTCCATGTCGGGTTATGTCTTTACCCTCAATGGAGGGGCGGTGTGCTGGAAGAGCTCCAAGCAGGACACCGTTGCTGACTCGACGATGGAAGCGGAGTATATAGCTGCTTGCGATGCCGCAAAAGAAGCAGTCTGGATGAAGAAGTTCCTAACAGAACTTCAGGTTGTTCCTACCATAGTTGATCCAATACCTCTGTATTGCGACAACAACGGAGCTATAGCTTTAGCGAAGGAACCAAGGTCCCATCAGAAGTCCAGACACATCTTGAGGCGGTATCACCTGATCAGGGAGATCATTGATCGTCAGGAGATCGAGGTTCGGAGAGTTGCTTCAGAAGAGAACATTGCTGATCCATTCACGAAGGCCCTTCCTCAAATTCAGTTCGAGAGGCTACTCGAGATCATTGGTCTACGATATGCCAGTACATGGCCCTAGTGCAAGTGGGAGATTGTTAGTGTTTATGCCCTAGAAGGCCATTACTGTATCATACTAGCTTGTATATTACTTAATGGAAGCTTGGGATATTCACATGTATATAACAGTCTTGCTAAACATGGTAGTATGCTACTTGGTTTTTCTATCTTAATATGTGAGTGTACGTATTGATAGAGCTCTTAGGATCTTGCTTGTCTACCAGCGTTGTGATGGCAGTCACACTAGTGGGGGCTGGGTAGTCTACAAGCACATCCTTATTCAGGTCCCTGGTCGTTGGATTATCGAGACAGAGCATCGATACTCCGGAGTAGACTGGTGTGTACGCTTCTCATCCCAGTTGGGGAGATGGTCTGTCCCACAGCCGTCAGTACGTCGTACTGGAGATAGTATACAGGTGCTCATTAGGTTACGGGTACACCGGACAGGACTCACAGGGAACTGTTGGTTGGTTTGATACCAGTCGTCAGTAAACAGTTCCCAGGTGACATGAGTACAGCGTAGTCCGCAGACTTGACACTGCTAATTCGCCTCGAGTGTGTCCCACTGTTCTTAGATTGCTACCCTACCACGGCTCAAAGGAGTCGTGCAAACAGGTAGCAGTTGGGTGCAGTCCCGAGCACTTGGAGGCAGTGGCGGTTAGACAGGATTCGTCCCTCCCGGTATTGGGAGTAGATATCGTGCTGTGTCAGAGAGCCATTACGCAAAGTCCCTGGCCAGGGCAAGCGAGATTTACTGGTAGGTTCCAGTAGTTTCTCAGGGTGTAATGGGCTTCCCTCCGACACGACTTATACCGCTATTAGGGGACTGACGCTTGCCGCCCCCCTAGGCCCGATATGCGATAGTCTTGGACGAACGGACCGGACTGTATGGAGATTGTCACATCAGACTCAGTAGGAGTTCGGATGGGTTTTCTCATCGGCCTTCTTATCGACAACTACCTGGGGACCGTTACGTACAGCTAGTGCCGCTTGCGGTCTGTGGTTAAACCCACTGCCAGCGTAGTAGTCGAGTCTCTAGAGTCCCACATAGAGAGTTTCCTACTCCAGGCGAAACGATATAGAGGTTGCATGGTTTTGCGACAAAGGGTTCGGACGCATACGTGCGTTTACGCACGTACGACTTTCGGACAGTTTTTACCAGTCGGCTTTGGTTTAAGCCAGTTACTGGTATCCGGTTATTGGATTTTTACAGTCTAAAGTTTTTCCGTATTTTTGCGGATTGGAGGGGCGTTCTCGTAATTGTACGAGAAGCTTCTAGAAGATGTGACTAAGGAGGTTACCTTGGATGAGATTGTGAGTCATGAGGTGATTCATCATTATCATTAATTGCACCATAAATGATAATGACACATGCTTAATGAATCACCATTAGATATTTGTGAAGCATGCTTATTCATCACTCATTTTCTTTTGTTGATAAATGAGAATGCTTCATAATATATTATGATACACTCTCTCTCTTCTCTCATTATCTTATCTCATATTCTCTCTCCTCAAGCTCTCATCTTCAAGATACTAATCCTTAATCCTCATGTGTTGAGATCAAAGGTTTAGTTAGACTTAAGCATCCATTACCTTCACTCTATATCATCCTTTCATCTTTGATTAGCAATCAAAGTTGATTAGTTACCTCAAGTTAGAGGTGTAGCTTGGTGTCTTGCTCTCGGATGGATCGTCTACTACCTAGAGAAGGTCGAGGAGAACAAAGGAGGACACAAAGACGAAGGACTAGTTTCATTAGGTATAATCCCTTAACACTATAGTTTAGTATAGCTATGTGTTCGGTTATTATTTGTTTAGCTTCGATTCAAGCGGTTAGTCGATGTTCGTTCTTTAAACTTGATCGTTTTTGAAAATTCCGCCTCCCCATAAGTACTGGGGTGTACTACATCGACTTACATCGCATACATTATGGATCCTACCGCTGAAGCGTAGGGTATAATGCTCATGCAAACCATCTCCTCATCAGTCTTGGAAGACATCTCTTTGGAGAGGGTGATTCCGTGCAATGCGGGTATATTACCACGTTTGGAATCTTTCATACTAAATCTCTTTAGTATAGCCTCTATGTATCTAGACTGTGAAAGTCCCAACAATCTCTTGGATCTATCTCTGTAGATTTTGATCCCCAGAATGTAGGAGGCATCACCCAGGTCTTTCATGGAGAAACTTTGTGACAAGAACAACTTGACCGATTGTAGCATAGGAATATCATTTTCTATCAAGAGAATGTCATCCACGTACAAGACTAGGAATACGACAGCTCTCCCTATAATCTTCTTATAGACACAAAGCTCATTCTCATACTTGATGAAGTCAAATTCCTTGACTGTCTCATCAAAACAGATGTTCCGGCTCCGTGATACCTGCTTTAATCTATAAATGGATTTAAGCAACTTGCACACCTTCCCGCTGCTCCCACTGTCCACGAATCCCTCCTGTTGATCCATATAAATGCACCCTTCCAAACTTCCGTTTAGAAAAGCCATTTTTACGTCCATCTGCCAGATTTCACAGTCATCGAAGGCAGCAATGGAAAGTAGGATCCGAATGGATTTTAGCATAGCCACTAGAGAAAAGGTTTCATCATAGTCCACACCGGGTCTTTGAATAAAACCTTTTGCAACAAGTCTGGCCTTATAGGTTTCTACCTGTCCATCTACACGAATCTTCTTTTTGAAGATTCATTTGCATCCAATGGGTTTTACCTCAAGAGGAGCAATATCCAAGGTCCAAACTTTATTGGTATACATGGAGTCCATTTCGAATCGCATAGCATCCAACCATTTATCAGTGTCCCTACTAGTAATGGCCTGTTTGAAACTAGTAGGATCATTTTCTTCCAAGATGCAATTCTCTCGATCCCCATCTATGAGAAAACCGTAGCATCTCTCGGGCGGATGAGAAATTCTACTAGATCTGCGAAGTGGCTGAGGTTTGTCGAGTTCTATTGAATTCTCTGGTTCCACCAATTCATCAATTTCAGTTTTTGGTTCCAGAATTTCTTCCAGTTCTACTGTGCTCCGACTTATTTCTTTCGCAAGAAGCTGCCATTCTAAAAAGGTGGCGTGACAAGCAACAAACACCTTCTATTCCTCGGTGTGGTAGAACAGATATCCCCATGAATGCTTGGGGTATCCCATAAACTTATATAGAACCGAACGTGCCTCGAGTTTATCCGGATTTTGCTTTTTAACATAAGCCGGACAAGCCCATATCGTAATGAATTTAAGACATGGTTTCTTACCACTCCATATTTCATATGGAGTGGTAGGCACGGATTTGTTCGGAACTCTATTCATTAGATATGTCGCTGTCTCAAGTGCATATCCCCAGAAAGAAAGAGGCAATTCAGCATTACTCATCATGGAGCGAACCATATCTAATAGAGTACAATTCCTCCGCTCCAATACACCGTTGTGCTATGGTGTATACGGAGTAATAAGTTGAGAGAGAATTCCATTCTCTTTTAGAAAGTCACGGAATTCCGTACTTAAGTACTCCCCTCCTCTATCTGATCGAAGGATCTTTCTTGATACTTTTTCCGATCGGTTCTCAACTTCGCATTTATATTCTTTGAACTTCTCAAAAGCTTCAGATTTGTGTTTCATGAGAAACACATATCCGAACCTAAAGAGATCATCAGTGAATGTAATAAAGTATGAGAACCCAACCCACCCATTGCATGTATACACATTAGACCACATACATCACTTTGTATGAGCCCCAAGAGCTCTATAGCTCTTTCTCCATGTCCCGTGAATGGAGATTTGGTCATCTTTCCTTTGAAACAAGATTGACAAATTTCATAAGATGAAAATTCGAACGGATTTAAATACCCATCTTCATGTAACTTAGACAATCTTTTCTCATTGATATGACCAAGTCTACAATACCACAAATAGAATTCATTCACTTCTGAACTCTTCCTCTTACGTGTGTTTTGTATATTGAAAATCGTGTTTTGATTTAGAAAGTAGATACCATTACATAGTGTACCTTCTATAACCAATACCTGATTAAGGTAAATGTTCATGATATTTCTATCTAGAACAAAGTTATATCCATCTTTATCAAGTAAAGAAACTGATATGATGTTGCAAAGCATAGAAGGTACATAATAGCAGTTGTTCAAAATCATAGTAATGTCGCTTAGCAATACTAGGTGATATTCACCGACGGCAGCAGCATCAACTTGTGCTCCGTTCCCTACTTTGAGGGACATATCACCAGGTCCGATCATCCTACTTTTTCTCAGTCCCTGTAATAAATTACAGATATAAGATCCTGATCCCGTATCTAATACCCAGGAGGTAGAACTGACCGAAAAACAGTTATCAATAACAAAAATACCCGAAGAAGTTGCAATAGAATGCTTCTCCTTCATTAGGGTCATGTGGAAGTCCATGCAATCATCTTTCCTTTACTCATACCCATGACAGTTATCATAAGTTAGAGCCGGACCGACGTTCCCCGACCTCAAATATGTTAGTGTATATGCCCTAGAGGCCATTACTGTATCATACTAGTTTGTATATTACTTAATGGAAGCTTGGGATATTCACCTTGTATAAACAATCTTGCTCAATATAGTAGTATGCTACTTGGTTTGTTTCTACTTCAATGTGTACTTGTGTTTATTTTACTATATCACTTATACGCATTAGTGGAGCCCTTAGGATCTTTGCTTGATTACCAGCGTTGTGATGGCAGTCACACTAGTGGGGGCTGGGTAATCTATAAGCACATCCTTATACAGGTCCCTAGTCGCAGGACTATCGAGACAGGGCATCGATACTCCGGAGTAGACTAGCGTATGCGCTTCTCATCCCAGTGTGGGAGATGGTCTGTCCCACAGCCATCAGTACGTCGTACTGGAGATAGTATACGGGTGCTCGTTAGGTTACGAGTACACTGGACAGGACTCGTCGGGAACTGACAGGTTGGTATTATACCTATCGTCAGTCATCAGTTCCCAGGTGACATGAGTACAGCTTAGTCCGCTGACTTGACACTGGCACTTCGCCTCGAGTGTGTTCCCACTGCACTTTGATCACTACCCTACCACGGCTCAAAGGAGTCGTGCAAACAGGCGGTGGTTGGGTGCAGTCCCGAAGCACTTGGAGGCAGTGCCGGTTAGACAGGATTCGTCTCTCCCGGTATTGGGGGTTGACATCGCGCTGTGTCTAGGAGAGCCATTACACGAGTAGTCCCTGGCCAGGGCAAGCGAGATATACTGGTAGGTTCCAGTGTTATCTCAGGGTGGTTTGGGCTTCACTCCGACACGACTTGTACCGCTATTGGGGGACTGACGTTTTACCGCCCCCTAGGCCCGACATGCGATGTATCAGACGAACAGACCGGACTGTACGGAGACTGTCACATTCAGACTCAGTAGGAGTACAGATGGGGTTTCACCTCGTCGGCCTTCTTGTCGGCATCTACCTGGGGACCGTTACGCACAGCTAGTGCCGCTTGCGGTCTGTGGTTAAACCCACTGCCAGCGTAGTGTCGAGTCTTTAGAGTCCCACACAGAGGGTATTCGCCTCTGGGCAAAACAGAGTAGAGGTCGCATGGTTTTGCGACAGGGTTCGTTCTCATCCGCGCACTTGTGCACGTTTGGAGTCCGGACGGATATTACTGGCTGTCTCTGGTTTGAGTCAGATACCGGTATATGTTTTGGGGTTGCTTTTATCTCTCAGTATTCATGTTCCTCGGAACAAGAATGCAGGTGTGTGTATGCACAGTTATTTGAGGAGGAGGAAGATGACTTTCATTAGGGTTTCGGAACGGGTGCGTATGCACAATTGACAGTTATCATTTTCCAAACCCTAATGGATTTATGTTTTATCTATTAATAATAGTAATTAAATGAGAATTATGTTATGGTTGATTTTGTTGACTTGTTGACCACGGTTGACTTGTTGACCATGGTTGAATGTTGACCACCATCATGCTTTGTAAAGATCCTCCTTGATTCATGCTTACATTTCATTTAATGAAGCATGATAGTGGTCATTCCAAGTTACCATCAACTATTCTCATTTCAATTATTATTGTTATTTAGATAATTCTTTTTCTTTTGTTATGGTTGCAAGAAAGAGAAAGAGGTCTCATTATCTCATTTAGCTTCTCTCTCCTCTCTTCATCTTCTTCTTCCTCTAGCAAAAGAGAAACCTTCTCATGTGTTGAGAATCCTTCTCTTTTAAAAGAAAAGCACCCCTTAAACACTCTCTACTCAATCTAGGTTCAAGGTTTAGCAAGCCGGAAACCCTAGTTCACTCAAAGCACGAGGAAGAGCCCGAAGGTTGAACTCTCGAGGTGGATCCATCTTCGACGGAAGAAGGCTACAAGGCAAGAACCATCAACCTCTACAAGGTTTGAAGAAGAAGGAGTTCAAGTTTAGGTATAACCTTCATCCGAGTAGCTAAGACTCTTTAGCATGTATGCTAGTTTAGTTTAGACACGATCCCGACCTTGTTTAGTCCATGTTGCCTCTTGCGATAAAAATTTGTTTTTTATACCGTTTCCGCCTCCCCGTAAGAACCGGGGGTCGCAATATGGACTTACAGTGGTATCAGAGCCTAACTAAACTTAAACTAGCTTTGTAGTGAAGTGTAACGAAGTTCGGAACCGAAAAAGCCACAAAACCGGAAAAACAAAACCCTAAGTTTCTGTTAAAATTTTTTCTGCTCTAAATGAAAAACTTTATACTTGTAAATTCGGCTCAGGGTTTTGTGTGAACACCCATGAAAAACGATCCACTGTTTCGTTCAAACCGCCGCGCTTCCGCCGCACAAGGTAGGCATGTGCCGCGGAAGCGCCGCCGTTTGTCGTCTTCTGTGCATCGTTTTTCGTGCAGTGTGTGTCTGTGTTGGTTTTGGGATTTTTAAAATATATTATATGTGCCCAGATTTTCCAGAAAAGAAATTTACTTTTGGGGTCCAATAATTCCGTATTGTTTCCGAACTTCACTGCACTTTGACTATGATGGTTATATCTGTGATGCTTGCATGTATTGAACGTCGGCTAATCGCTATAAGACGATTAGTCGGGGTTATACATGATCTGTGTTTGATATTGGAATGTGTATATGAATGTGTTGGACTGTCGCGGGTGAATAGCCGGGGTGGATGTGAGATGAGCTCTTGTTTTTCTTTCATTCATTGTAAATGTAAATTGATGTAATAATTATTATTTGTTTGGCCGCACAACCGGGTCGGGGTTGTAGCCGTCATTGTATAATTCTTTTTACTGTTTTTGCTCCTAGGATAGACCCATGGAGGGGGTGCACAAACTGCCGAGTACTTGGCGGGTAGTTTGCCGCACCCGTAGGGGTCTTGGGTAGGGTATTTGGCTATTCACCGCGACCGTGTTATCCGCTTTTCGTTCCAGGCTCGAAAGGATTGCGGATTGCTAGTATATCCAATGTATTCATATGTGATCTGTAATTTCTATCATTGCTTTCTATTTAGGCGTTGCTTATGTTTTACAGCCGCGCTAGCCCAGCCCCCGCTCTGTCGTTAGTTAAGTAACCTAACGAGTGATGACGGGGCCCCGTGGCGAATGCATATGGCATAAGCGTACGTCATATTTTGGTTGTTTTCTGCAATGGTAGGATTAAATGATGGGACGCATTAAAAGTACTAATGCAAGAATATCACGCATTAAAAGAACTAATGCAAGATAATAAACCAAGTTAAAATCGTTGGAACACTTTCGAAAAACCACTCGGTTCTTTTCAAAACTAACTTTTAAATGCGGAGCTCGAGCCACTCCTTCTAAAAGCTATCTCGTTCCATCGATTATATCAAGTTCACTACGTTCACGGTTTCTCCAAAACCATTCGTAGCCCTCCATCATTTCAGTTAAATATACGGTAGTATTCAAGCTATGTATTTTGACCTCACGCCAAGGCATAGTGATTGGTAGCTGCCGGATATTTATCTGTTGCATAGATAGAATGCGTTGGTTTGAGACAGTCGTACTGCCATTTTGGCCTACGTCAAGGGTAGATACGGGTGGGTTCAAATTAACCAGGATAATGATGGGAAGAACTTGACATGTGACTTATGACATTTTGACCTCACGCCAAGGTCATAAGAGCATGGGGCAAAAATCCACATCGGGAGTTTCATAAGTACTGAAACTTGCTAGATTTGCATACCATTTGGAGTGTGGTGATTCTGGTAGGATTCCATCAGTTTCATCACGCGATGATATTTGGATCCCGATCCTACTGTGAGTATATGCTACTCCTCGGGAAATTTCTCACTAAACGATCAATGCTATAAACCTAGTAGGTACCTAGAAAGGTGTTAGCGGGGCTACGCCCCCAGGGAAAAGAGGTTATTTAATTAAGGAACTTCGCGAAAGCGTTGGAAAACCTCCCTCGAAGTACCGACACTGGCCTGGCTGAACGGTTAAGCAAGTATTGCACGGTGGGATTGATCCCGGCTAGTTCTTCCTTTGTGGTTTGAGGAGGGATTCGAGAGACAGTGGGAGCCATCCTGTTTAGACAAATTAAAAACCATTCTAAACTTGCAAGAGCATCGTGCTAAAGTGTTTCTTCTCTCCCCCCTGCAGCGACCAAATCGAAATGACTGGACTTAAGTTGATTCTAGATAAAAACATATTGACAGGGCCAAACTACAAAGATTGGCTCAGGAATGTCAAGTTGGCAATCACTTACGACAAGCTGGGGTATCTTCTTACCACCAAAGCTCCCCCCGTCCCAGGTCCCACCTCCAGCGTCGCGGATAAGGAAATCCGTAAGACTTGGGAGATTGACAGCGCGAAGGCCAGGTGCCTCGTACTTGCCTCGATGGACAACGAACATCAGAGGAGGCACGAGAATATGGATTTGGAATCCATATTTCTTCATACAAAAGAACTGTATGGAGAGCAGTCTCGTATCGCAAGATACGAAGTGTCGAAGAAGTTGTTTTCGACAAAATTGGCCGTCGGATCATCGGTAGCGGACCACGTGCTTAAGATGATTGGCTACACTGAGGAGCTCGCGGAACTTGGGACCACGTTGGACAGTGAACTCTATACGGATATAATTCTCCAGTCCCTTCCATCCACTTACGCCCAGTTCATACTGAATTTCAACTTGCAAGAAAAGGAAGTTGAACTTTCAGAACTCCTCAACATGCTGAGGAGCGCAGAGGGCACCCTACAGAAGGGTAGGGATACACCCGCTTTGTTTGTAGGAGGATCTTCTTCCTCCAGGTCCAAGGCAAAAGCCAAGGGAAAGAGGAAGAAAGCCCCCGCCAAACCAAGAGGCGGTGTTAGTAAAGTGGGTACGAAGGGAAAGGAAAAGGCAACAAAGATTGCGGGGAAGCTTGTGGGTAAAGAGGAATGCTTCTATTGTCATAAGAGTGGACACTGGAAGAAAGATTGCAAGGCCTGGATGGCCAGGACACAGGAACTGAAGAAGATTGCGGCTTCAGCTTCAGGTGTGTATGTGATTGAAAACTGTCTTTCTATAAATTCTACTTCCTGGGTATTGGATACCGGATCAGGATCTCATATCTGTAATTCTTTGCAGGCATTGAGAAACCGTAGGGTTTTGAAGGCAGGTGACATGACCCTCAGAGTTGCGAACGGAGCTAGCATGGATGCTAAAGCCGTGGGGGACTATCACCTGGGAATGTCAGATGTGCATGTTTTGGTTTTGCGTAATTGCTTTTTTGTACCCAACGCAACTTGTAATATCATTTCTGTATCTTTAGTTTCTAAAGAAGGTTATGAATTTGCGTTTGTAAGTAATATTGTAAACATTCACCTTAATCAAGTTCTGATTGGGTCAGGTACACTGAGCAATGGTATATACGTATTAAACCAACCACAGATTTTTAATGTACAGAATACACACAAAAGAAAGTCTCCAGATATCAATCAGGCTTTCTTATGGCATTGTAGACTGGGTCACATCAATGAGAGAAGGTTGACTAAGTTACATAAAGAAGGGTATTTGAATCCGTTCGAATACCAATCGTATGCCACTTGTCAATCCTGTCTCAAAGGAAAGATGACAAAGACTCCGTTCACTGGACACGGAGTAAGAGCGAGCGAGCTCTTGGGGCTCGTACACAGCGACGTGTGCGGTCCAATGTATACACTTGCGCGAAGCGGTTTTTCTTACTTCATTACTTTTATGGATGATTTTTCAAGGTTCGGACATGTCTTCTTGATGAAACATAAATCTGAAGCCTTTGGAAAATTCCAGGAATATAAGAATGAGGTAGAAAAACAAACCGGCAAAAGTATTAAGATTCTAAGATCGGATCGAGGTGGAGAATACTTAAGTGCCGAGTTCCTGAACTACTTAAAAGAGAATGGAATTCTCTCTCAGCTTACTCCTCCATACACTCCGCAACATAACGGTGTATCGGAGAGACGGAACCGCACCCTATTGGATATGGTACGGTCCATGATGAGTAACGCTGAGTTACCGCGATCATTCTGGGGGTATGCACTAGAATCAGCTGCGTACCTTTTGAACCGAGTTCCCACTAAGACTGTGCCTACCACACCATATGAGTTATGGAGTGGGAAGAAACCCTATCTTCAATATCTGAAGATCTGGGGATGTCCGGCTTTTGTCAAAAAGCAGCATGCGGACAAACTAGAGGCACGCTCAGTACTGTGCAAGTTTGTGGGATACCCAAAGAGCACCATGGGGTATCTTTTCTACTACGCAGAAGAACAAAAGGTCCTTGTTTCTCGTAATGCCCACTTTCTAGAACACCAGTTCTTAGAAAAGGAAATTAGTGGGAGCGCAGTAGAACTGGAAGAAATTCCAGAACCACAGACTATTACTGAAAGCTTAGTGGAACCAGAAGGTTCAAATGAACAGGACATTCCTACGCCGCTCCGCAGGAGTAGTAGGCAGTCTCATCCGTCCGAGAGATACTACGGTTTTCTCATAGACGGGGATAGAGAGGATTGCATCATAGATTATGATGAGCCTACTAGCTTCCAGCAGGTCGTTCAGAGCGTTGACTCGGTAAAATGGCTGGATGCAATGCGGACCGAAATGGAGTCCATGTACACCAACAAAGTAAAAACGTTGGACATTGCTCCAGATGGGGTAAAACCGTAGGATGCAAGTGGATTTTCAAAAGGAAGATTGGTGTAGATGGACAGGTTGAGACCTATAAAGCTAGACTTGTATCAAAGGGTTTCCGTCAAAGACCTGGCTTGGACTATGACGAAACCTTTTCTCCAGTGGCTATGCTGAAATCCATTCGGATCCTTCTTGCCATTGCTGCCTTCCACGATTATGAGATTTGGCAGATGGACGTAAAGACCGCTTTTCTGAATGGAAATTTAGAGGAGTGTGTCTATATGGATCAGCCAGAGGGTTTCATTCAGAGTGGGAGCAGCGGAAAGGTGTGCAAGTTGCTTAAGTCCATCTATGGACTAAAGCAGGCATCGCGGAGTTGGAACATCTGTTTTGATGAGACGGTCAAGAAATTTGGCTTTATCAAAAATCCAGATGAACCATGCATCTATAGTAGATTTGTAGCGAGAACTGCAGTATTCCTCATTTTGTACGTGGATGACATTCTCTTAATAGGAAATGACATTCCTATGCTACAATCTGTCAAGGGGTTCTTGTCACACAGGTTCTCCATGAAAGACCTGGGTGATGCCTCATACATCCTGGGGATCCGGATCCATCGTGATAGATCCAAGAGGATATTAGGACTTTCTCAGTCCAGGTACATCGACACCATAGTGAAGAGATTCAGTATGGAAGATTCCAAGCGCGGTAACCTACCGGCTTGTCACGGGATCACCCTCTCTAAAGAGATGTCTCCCAAGACTGATTTGGAGAGGGATCGCATGTCTGTTATACCCTACGCTTCTGCGGTAGGCTCTATAATGTATGCGATGTTGTGTACCAGACCGGATGTAGCTTATGCACTGAGTTTGGTAAGCCGGTATCAGTCAAACCCTGGGGAGAAACACTGGATAGCGGTAAAGAACATTCTCAAGTACCTGAGAAGGACTAAGGAGATGTTCTTGGTGTATGGCGGAAAAGACCTCCAGATCGAGGCCTTTGCTGACTCCAGCTTCCAGAGTGACAAGGATGATTCCAAGTCCATGTCGGGTTTTGTCTTTACCCTCAATGGAGGGGCGGTGTGTTGGAAGAGCTCCAAACAGGAAACCGTTGCAGACTCGACTATGGAAGCGGAATACATCGCTGCATCTGATGCCGCAAAAGAAGCTGTCTGGATGAGGAAGTTCTTAAAAGAACTTCAGGTGGTTCCGTCCATTGTTGACCCAATACCTCTGTATTGCGACAACAACGGGGCTATAGCTTTAGCAAAGGAACCCAGGTCCCATCAGAGATCCAGGCACATCTTGAGGCGGTATCACCTGATCAAGGAGATCGTGGTTCGCAAGGAGATCGAGGTTCGGAGGGTTGCTTCAGAAGAGAACACTGCAGATCCATTCACCAAGGCCCTACCCCAGACTCAGTTCGAGCGGCTGATCGAGATGATAGGTCTTCGATACGCCAGTACATGGCCTTAGTGCAAGTGGGAGATTGTTAGTGTATATGCCCTAGAGGCCATTACTGTATCATACTAGTTTGTATATTACTTAATGGAAGCTTGGGATATTCACCTTGTATAAACAATCTTGCTCAATATAGTAGTATGCTACTTGGTTTGTTTCTACTTCAATGTGTACTTGTGTTTATTTTACTATATCACTTATACGCATTAGTGGAGCCCTTAGGATCTTTGCTTGATTACCAGCGTTGTGATGGCAGTCACACTAGTGGGGGCTGGGTAATCTATAAGCACATCCTTATACAGGTCCCTAGTCGCAGGACTATCGAGACAGGGCATCGATACTCCGGAGTAGACTAGCGTATGCGCTTCTCATCCCAGTGTGGGAGATGGTCTGTCCCACAGCCATCAGTACGTCGTACTGGAGATAGTATACGGGTGCTCGTTAGGTTACGAGTACACTGGATAGGACTCGTCGGGAACTGACAGGTTGGTATTATACCTATCGTCAGTCATCAGTTCCCAGGTGACATGAGTACAGCTTAGTCCGCTGACTTGACACTGGCACTTCGCCTCGAGTGTGTTCCCACTGCACTTTGATCACTACCCTACCACGGCTCAAAAGAGTCGTGCAAACAGGCGGTGGTTGGGTGCAGTCCCGAAGCACTTGGAGGCAGTGCCGGTTAGACAGGATTCGTCTCTCCCGGTATTGGGGGTTGACATCGCGCTGTGTCTAGGAGAGCCATTACACGAGTAGTCCCTGGCCAGGGCAAGCGAGATATACTGGTAGGTTCCAGTGTTATCTCAGGGTGTTTTGGGCTTCACTCCGACACGACTTGTACCGCTATTGGGGGACTGACGTTTTACCGCCCCCTAGGCCCGACATGCGATGTATCAGACGAACAGACCGGACTGTACGGAGACTGTCACATTCAGACTCAGTAGGAGTACAGATGGGGTTTCACCTCGTCGGCCTTCTTGTCGGCATCTACCTGGGGACCGTTACGCACAGCTAGTGCCGCTTGCGGTCTGTGGTTAAACCCACTGCCAGCGTAGTGTTGAGTCTTTAGAGTCCCACACAGAGGGTATTCGCCTCTGGGCAAAACAGAGTAGAGGTCGCATGGTTTTGCGACAGGGTTCGTTCTCATCCGCGCACTTGGGCACGTTTGGAGTCCGGACGGATATTACTGGCTGTCTCTGGTTTGAGTCAGATACCGGTATATGTTTTGGGGTTGCTTTTATCTCTCAGTATTCATGTTCCTCGGAACAAGAATGCAGGTGTGTGTATGCACAGTTATTTGAGGAGGAGGAAGATGACTTTCATTAGGGTTTCGGAACGGGTGCGTATGCACAATTGACAGTTATCATTTTCCAAACCCTAATGGATTTATGTTTTATCTATTAATAATAGTAATTAAATGAGAATTATGTTATGGTTGATTTTGTTGACTTGTTGACCATGGTTGACTTGTTGACCATGGTTGAATGTTGACCACCATCATGCTTTGTAAAGATCCTCCTTGATTCATGCTTACATTTCATTTAATGAAGCATGATAGTGGTCATTCCAAATTACCATCAACTATTCTCATTTCAATTATTATTGTTATTTAGATAATTCTTTTTCTTTTGTTATGGTTGCAAGAAAGAGAAAGAGGTCTCATTATCTCATTTAGCTTCTCTCTCCTCTCTTCATCTTCTTCTTCCTCTAGCAAAAGAGAAACCTTCTCATGTGTTGAGAATCCTTCTCTTTTAAAAGAAAAGCACCCCTTAAACACTCTCTACTCATTCTAGGTTCAAGGTTTAGCAAGCCGGAAACCCTAGTTCACTCAAAGCACGAGGAAGAGCCCGAAGGTTGAACTCTCGAGGTGGATCCATCTTCGACGGAAGAAGGCTACAAGGCAAGAACCATCAACCTCTACAAGGTTTGAAGAAGAAGGAGTTCAAGTTTAGGTATAACCTTCATCCGAGTAGCTAAGACTCTTTAGCATGTATGCTAGTTTAGTTTAGACACGATCCCGACCTTGTTTAGTCCATGTTGCCTCTTGCGATAAAAATTTGTTTTTTATACCGTTTCCGCCTCCCCGTAAGAACCGGGGGTCGCAATATGGACTTACAAAATAAGAATCCGGGTTGGTCAAACCATACATTTTACTATCTTGATTAAGACAAGAATTGGTTGCAAGCTGGAGTGAGAGAAAAGAAACACTAAGTGTGCGCTCTTGCAAATTTAGATTGGTTATTATTTTATCTAAACAGGATGACTCCCATTGTTTTCTCGAATTCTCCTTCAAACCTTAAAAAGAGAACTAGTCGGGATCATTAACACTTTATAAGTTCGCTAACCGTTCCGCCAGGTTTGTGTTGGTACTCTGATGGAGGTTCCCCGTGCTCTCGAATGGACCTAATTAGAATAAACCTCATTTCCGTAGAGGCGTAGCCCCGTTCACACATTTCTAGAAACATAATAGGTTACTTAATTGTGAAGTGAAAAATATTTCCTAAGAGTAATCCTCCTCATTAATGGGATCGGGATCCAACTATCATCACGTGATAACTTAGATGGAAGCCACTCTAGTCACCATACTTCAGAAGGTATGCAACACTAGCAAGTTTTCTTTATATTTGAAACTCCGGATGTGGTTTTTTCCCCTAACGCTTATGATCATGACGTAGGCCAACATATTATAAGTCGTTATTCATGTTCAACCTTTCATTGTCCTGGATTAATTTAGACTCACCCGTACAAGTCCTTGACGTAGACCAAAATAATTGTATGACTGTCCTAAATAATTGCATATCTAAGTAGCAAACAAACATTACCCAGCTACCATTTACTATGCCTTGACGTAGGCCAACATACATAGCATGAATACTAGGTGATACTTGTAAGAAATGACGGAGGGCTACGACTGGGTTTTTGGTGAAAAACCCCTTTAATGTAATGAACTTGATATCGTTGAAGGAACTGAGCAGTTTTGAAAAGGAGTGGTTTAGGCTCCGCTTTTGAAAACAAATGGTTTTGAAGAAAACCATGTAATCTATAGTAATAAAAACTTTTTCTCAAGAGATCACTCCCCATGAAGGGATCTAGGCACTTGCCCCCTCGAATGAGGTGCGAGATATTCATGACCAAATATCTCTATGAAAGAAAAAGAATACGACTATGGTTTTTCTAAAAAATTGTTCCGACAATATCTTTTAGGCTTATTTTTCCTTGCATTAATCAAAATTAATGTTGTCCCATCAATTAATACCTATCACACCAGAAAAGAACGAAAATACAATGTAAGTATATGCCATCCGCATTCGCTACAAGGCCCCGTCATGCACCGTTAGGTTACTTAACTAACGGCATAGTGGGGGCTGGACTAGCATAGATGCAAAACATATAGAACATCTATATTTATATAACCATTCGTCCCAGGCGTGATATAAGCAACATCACAAAAAAGTGATAAGCAATATGGAAAAGTGGACAATCTAGGAGTCCCGGATTTCATTTGAGCCATAAATAAATCCCGACGTTCCCTGGTCGTGTGGATAGCCTGTACAATGTATAACCAAGACCCCTATGAGTGCGGCAAGTTACCTATCAATCCTAAAAGCGAGGCAACCTCAATCAACGAAGTGAATGGGCCACCCAGTACTTCACGGAATCCGGTAACTTGAGCACTCCACCGTGGGTCATCCTATACCCCCTATGAATGCGTCGAATAGCCCACCAATTCTATAGTAAGGAATCCCGGTCTCAACGCCATGAGATGAAGGCCCGTTTCCCTCTAGAACTTGGCTACTCGAGCATTCCGCCGTGGGGTAATCCTAGTACGGAAAAGAAAAATATATATGATATCGACCTCAATCCGGCCGTGTCCCAATAAAAAAATATATAAAATGGAAAAAATGTCAATCTACATGTCAGATGCTCACCCCGCAATAAAAAATATACATATGAATTCAAAACTGTACTACAAACATTGCACAAAAGGCTATCCAACATGACAATCCGTCGAAACCATCACAAGCATCATCACAGATAAACAAGATGCGTGTTACCCCTTCTAATCGACGTATAGAGATTAGAATACGTTAAGCAACACATGAACGCATCACAGAAGTAAGTAACAAAAACCACGACAATAAAATTTCGCGCACAAATAGCAAACAAAGCAAGTTTTCTAAAGCCGGAAAAAACAGTTTACTAAGTCCCAAAAAACCATCGTTTTAGGCCAATTCGGGAGTCGAAACTCGCCCGAACATTCACGGTGTCAAAGTACCCAAAATTAACTTTCGCTCAGGGGTATAGGACGTACCCACCCCCTGGGGGCCACCACGAGGTAGCCTACAAGAGTAGGCAGAACCGAGCCTACCCCTATGGGGGCAGGTCTCAGGTCCCCACCCCCCAAGACCACCTTGTGGTGGTCTCTGGGGATAGGCTTGGCCTTCGTACCCCTAGGGTGATCCCCGGTATACCCATGCAACTCCCCGCAACTTCTCAGTCCAAACCGTGAGCCCACAGTTAGTGCAAACATGCTAAAACTCAAATTTTTGGGACTGTTTTCGTCGGCAGTTTTTACGCGACGAAAACGGCTAATTTTAAATGTCATAACAAGCTAGTTAATATGTTTGGGTGGCTATGATACCATGTTAGGGTTCCTAGCACCCTAGCCGCTACAATTGCGGCCTATGCAGAACGAAAAAAAAATTCTCGAGGCGTTAGAAACAACAAACCATTGAATCGAAACCAAATACTTAAACTAGAAAAAATACAAAGAGCTTAACTAGTATGATAGAAGTGTTAGACCAAAAGATTCGTGTCCTTCGATCTTCTACCCTTTTCCTTAACTCCATGGGGTCTTCGTGGTCAAGCTTGACCGCCGGTCTTCCTCCGTTGAAGATGATCCACCCGAGGAATGTGGTTCATGGCTCTGGCTCCACACTAAAAAATCAAGTAGAGCAACTAAAGGCTCTAGGATGCTAATCTAGAGTGTTTAGTGATGTAGTGAGATGATCTATTATTTTTTCTATCTCTCTTCACCCTTAATTCTCAACTCATGAGAGTGTAGGAATGAAGACGAAGAAGGAGCACAAGAAAGGAGAGAGAAAGAGAATGGTGAAACGAATCAAAACCCATCACAATAATAATGCAAGCATGGTTTTGATCAAATAATTTTTGCAATATAAAAAACTAACCATCCTTGAATAGTGTAGGCAAATGAATTATAAATTCATTTGTCTACCCTATTCATCCATGTCTCATGCCACCTCACCCCTCCACCTCATTTCTAATTTCTAGAAAAGAAAAACCAAGGAAATGAGGTGTTCTCCTTCTAGAATGTTTTCCGTATAAATACGCAATACACTCTACCATATATACATACCCGTATTCATATCAAAATATGAATACCCAAAGAGGTAGAATAATACAAAGAACATAATACTAGAATATACATATCGAAATATGTATATGTAAATTATTAAATCAATACCTGATTTAATAATCCGGCTAAATCCTAAGCCATCTAGTATTATCAACCGTCCAATCGAAAGTCTAGATATCTAGTACAATCATTCGATCGGAACCCTGCACGTATCAAAATACGGTTACTATATCATTTCGCCTGAACTAGGGAAACCCTCTATGTAGGACTTTAAATACTCAACAATACGCCGGCAGTGAGTTACTGGATAAATCCATAACCACAAGCACGTCAGTGGTACTACCTGTACGTAACGGCTACCCAGGTACCTGTTGAAAAGGAAGGTCAACGAGCAAACTCATCTGATTCCCTACTTAGCATATCTGTGACAATCTCCGTACAGTCTGGCCTTCTCGTCTAAGAGTATCGCATACCGGGTTTAGGGGGTGGTAGACGTTAGACCCTAATAACCCGATAATTCATGCCGATGTGACTCAGGACCAATCCGAGAAACTACAGATCTAACTATCAGTAAATCCCAACTGTCTTGGCCAAGGTCTTATGGTGCTAGCCAACCGAACACAGTGCGATATCGACTCCCTATACCGGGAGAGACGAATCCCTAACAATCACTCACTGCCTATATATGGCTCGGGACTGTACCTAACTAAAACCTATTTGCACGACTCTGTAGAGCCTTGGTAGGGTAGTAATCTAAGTACAGTGGGAACTCACACGAGACAAAGGATGATCTCAGGTCTAAAGACTAACCTGTACTCATGTCACCTGAGAACTGCTATCTGACGATAAGTATAGTAACATTTTGAAGTTCTCGGCGAATTCGTCCAGTGTACTCAACCCCAGTGAGCACATGTATACGATCTTAGGTGTGAAAGACCAATGGTTGTGGGACCAACCATCGCCCCTTTTCGGAGTCTAGAAACATATACACCAATCTACTTTAGAATATCGATGCCCAGTCTCGATACTCCTACGACTAGGGACATTTAAGGATGTCCTTACCCACATGTATGATCGCCATCATAACACTGGTAGTCAGGCAATAATCCTACGTGCTTTATCAACATGTATTAATGATACGTAATAACAAGTAAAACATATACACATGTTAAGATAAAGACAAACCAAATAGCATAGTATCATATCGAGCAAGATTGTCCTATACATACATATGTCAAAGCATCCACTATATATACATATACAATAATGGCATCTAAGGCATACATATTCAACACTCCACCCATATAGTTGAATGGGCAGAAGCTTTCACTAGCCAGTCCGAGCCTGATATTGTGAGGATCACTACTAAATGTTGGGTGCCTCCTATCAAAATCCTTCCATGCTGGCGAATCTCTTGGATGACTTATTCTTCCGTCTTCGCTTGGAGCAGCATGGTGATGCTAAATCATTGCCTCTGTTGTCTTCTTACACTTGAATAGCCTCTGCAGGCACTATGTTATGGGAAAGTATCATACTATCTTGACAGGTATATCCAGTATCCTATCAGATACTTTCGGCTTATACTTGTCCTCTCCGCAGATAGGACACTCTTTCAAATCTTAATTCTTTTTCCGGTACAGCACGCAATCTTTGGGACATGCATGAATCTTCTCATAGTTCAGACCCAATTCAGACATTATCTTCTGGGTTTCATACTAGCTCTCGGGCACGTTATTTACTAGGGACATAGAATCTTCAGGAACTTGAGAAGTATCGTGAATGACTTGTTGCTCCATCTATTTAGGCACTTAATGTGGAAAAGATGGACGGACCATGATAGTGTGGAATACTTTGCATTCTCATAGATTGGTCTCCTGGCATCATTCATGTACTTCTCATACTTATCCACATAATGTCTTTGACAGGAAGGAATGTCTTCTTCGGTAGAATTACTATCACCGAGAGCAGCCTCTATCATATTCTCCATTTCCTCTTCTGGAAAAAAGTTTTCTTCTTCTTATTCTGCTGCATTACCGTCTTCTTATTCTTCTCATTCCCTGTAATATAATCAAGTTGTATAAAATCTGGTAAAACTATGCTTAATGATGTGAAGCTCTACCAGTTCTATTTTCTGGTACAACTTATTCCCATACTTTTCGCACGGACAAAGGATCTTCCCTAAAATTTCCTTATGATGTTTGCGTGCAAATTCGATGAAAGCAGCAACTCCTGCGATAAACTTAGAGTTCATGTGTTGTTGCCAATCTACGTGCATCCAGTCCTTAACTATGATGTACTCTTGGGCCATGTTAGACTGTATAACATATAAATTATAGTTATTTTTTATGGTGACTACATTGAGAAATCTAAGAACGAGATTGTTATTGATAAAGAAGAGAATGTAAGAAAGTAGTGTAGTGTATGCTTTATGTATGTGTGTTAGTGTGTATGTACTTTGTGTATGTGTGTTTCAATTTATGATTTCGCTTAGGTATAGGGTTATTAGTGTGTATGTGCTTTGTGTATGTGTGTGTTTTGTATTCATGATGTATGTTTGTGTTTCGGTTATCGGGGGTAAGGTTTCTATCCAATTAGAATGTATATAGGAGACATGCATTCGTTTGTGCTTTCATTCGTTTCAAGAAAATTTCGGCAACACCACCCTTCTGTTCTCCGAGTACATAGCAATAGAATAGATAATCATTTCAATGCTATGAAACAACATTGAAATGAACATCCAATCTATCTTTGTACACGGAGAACCAGCCGAAAATACCGATGAAATAACTCAAAACGGATGAAAACACAAGTGAATGCAGGTGTTTACTTTATACATTCCTAACTTTTCCAAACTGGACAAATCTATCAGTTATCATATGATTAAATCTTCATGTCACATAGATTACACGACAGTTGTTAGCACGGAACGATACCGTCCGATATTCAACAACTTTCGTATAGTTTTATGTCACGACGAATATAGAATGTATATTAACCGATAGACGGGGACTAAAGCACGTTTTGATTTTCACATATAATTATCAACGAGAATATGAAATTTCATATTATTATCGAGTATCATACACGTAGTTTAACATTTAATTTGAATTAGTTTTACGTTTACGTTTCAATTTCAAGGTTTTGAAGTTTTTAGTTTAGAGTAAAGTTTTTTTAAAGTTACGGGTTTTCTTAATCAATTTTAAGATTTTAGATTTAGGTTTGGTGTTAAGTTTGGGTTTTAAAAAATTCAAAGGGTTTTTCAACGAATTTGCAAATAACAACACACATCACCCATAAACCCGGAAAAATAAAGGAATGAAACGAGAGATGAAGATTTAGAGTTGGGGTTAGTGTAAGATTTTACAAGAGTTCAATGTAGAGGAGAATGATGATGGATTAAGGTTTGGCCTTGTTTCATCTGTGAGATCATCATCATTATCTCTCTCTCTCTCTCACACACACACTCAACCGCTGATTTCCCGAGGCCTTCCCCATCAACAACAACAATACACACACAGACATACAAACACTCAACCGCTGACTTCCCAGGGCATTCCCCTTCAACAACAACAATAATATAACACACACACACACACATACACACACACACTCAACCACCGACTTCCCAGGGCCTTCCCAACCACCAACAGCAACAACAATATATACCCTAACCCTAACCATCACCCTAATTAAAATTAATTAGAATAAACATCATAAACTAATTAAAATTAAAATTCAAAACCAACAAATTAATTTTAAAACATTAATTAAAATAATTTACAGCAATTTTATTAAAAAATTCACTCAATGTTTGATGGAAAGGGGCTCGCTGTGGTCGACGGTGGCGGCTGAGATGATGGCGGCAGTAGCAATCAAGGCTTGGAGTCTTGGATGCACGCGGTGGAGGGCGACGACGGCTATGGAAAGGCGGTGGAGGATGCTGGCAGCGGTTGCAAGGTTACACGACGGTGGAAGATGCAGGTGGCGGTGAGGAAGCGATGAGGTCGAGGATGGCTCGACGAGGTCGAGGAGGGCTGGCCGGGGAAGGAGGAGGAGGATGAGGGCAGCGGTGTGGATTCAGAGGAGGAGGAGGAGGAGGGTTCGGCGGCGGAGGAGGAGGGCTCGGGAAGGAGGAGGCGACGATCGAGGAGGAGGCAACGATCAAGGAAGGAGGGCAAGGGCACGCGCTAGAGGGAAATTGAAGGTGCCTAGTGCTCGCACCATAAGACTTGTAGTGAGATGGAATGAATAAAAAACAACTTTAAAGAAATCACTAGACACAATAACCTAAGATAACAACCATACGTCTAAACTAGAAAAAACCAAGAGAGCTAAACTATTCGGTTTAGGCATACAAACCTTTTCGTGTGTCCTCCCAATCGTGGAAAACCCCTCCAAGCTCTGTAGGCCATTGGGGACAGTCTTGAGAGGCGACCGCCCTTGCCGAAGATGATCTACTTGAGGGAAACCGATCCAAACTTCAGCTTCACCTAGTGAAGAAACTAAATATCACAAGTTGCTAGTTTGTGATGTTAGGTGTTCTAGTATTTTTCTATCTCTATTTTCTTTGATTCTCAACTCATGAGAGTGTAAGGAAAATTAAAAAGGAGGAGGATCTCTTGAGGAAACAGAAAGCTAAGAATGGAATGAGCTAGCATTAAGGATGAGGTTTACTTTTATTTGTTTTGTTAAAAGAATTTCTAATAAAAGAAAACACTAGCCATACTTGAATAGTGTAGGCAAATGAATAAAGAATTTATTTGTTCATACTCTCTACCATTCTCTTTGCCACATAACCCTCCAACTCATTTCTATTTTTTAATAAATGGAAAATCCTAAAATGAGGTGTCTTCCTTCTAGAAGCATCCTTGTATAAATACAAGAATACAATCCCGTATATACATACCCGTATTCGTATAAATACGAATACCAAAAAGATAAGAAAAATACAATGAACATAATACTAGAATATACATATCAAAATATATATATATATATATATGTATGTAAATTATTAAATCAGTATTTGATTAATAATCTAGCTTAATCCTAAGCCGGCTAGTATTATCATCCGTCCGATTAAAATCCATGTAGCTAGTACACGTATTTAATCGGAACAATACACGTACCAATGTACGGCCACTACATCATTTCGCCTGAACTAGGAAAACCCTCTGTGTGGGACTCTAAAAACTCGACAGTATGCTGGCAGTGAGTTACTGGATAAATCCATAACTACAAGCACTTCGATGGCACTAGCTGTACGTAACGGCTACCCAAGTATGTGTCGAAAAAGAGTTCGACAATCAAGTCCGTCCGTACTCTACTGAACCTGTAAGTTACAATCTCCGTACAGTCCAGTCTCTTCGTTTAAGAGTGTCGCATGCCGAGTCTATGGGGTGGTAAACATCAGACCCCTAATAACCGATAAGTCGTGCCGGTGTCAAGCTCATCACCTACCGAGAAACTACTGATGTCACGCCCCGCTTCCCAAAATACGTAAATACAGAACGTAAAAAAAACCAACCATGCTATCTATGGTGAGGAAATATTCTTTCATAGTCACATTACGGCTGTCAATCAGATATCAAGAACAGTAAATAAATTTCTATCTATCTCATGTCCAAACTGTCACAATAAATAATAACGAAAAGGTAGCATAAACAAATAAAGATCGAACAAAGAAATAATATCCTAAACTCATCCCTTATGGGATCACAAAAACAAATCCATAACTAGAAAATAAATCTAAAGTATCACTAAACAAAATAAACGAAAAGCTCTTCACTGCTCGGCAATCTTGTTAAAGTATTCCCGATCCTCCTGTGATAAGGTCAAAGGATCTGGGCCATGCAGAACCCAGACATCAGTGCGTCATAAATATCATAATAATAATCTGAACAGTATGCTATATAGGATGTCACGTGCGAGAGTGGGGTATAATGAGTATAAACAAAAGCAGTCATGGGTAATAGAACAAGCAAGCTATAAATAATCAAATAAGTCACGTGTATATAAGGTCCATGTTTCTAGGTTATCTATTCTACAGGTATTTGAAACCAATTAATGTACTCCTCCATGTAACTCAAAAGTATATATCCTGTTACCTCCCGAGACCACAGATGCAAGATATATCCCGTTACCCACCCCACCCCACCCCACCCCCCGGGACCACGGATGTAAGATGTATAAATCAATAATGATTTTGTTCCGTTAACCCTCGGAACCATGGAAACATGTAATATCCCTTTGAGTTACACTTCAGTTACACCTTTGATTTCCACATTTCCCCAGGTTTCGTTTTCCAAGTCATGTATGAAGATAATATCTACCTAATACCAACACAGGAACAGGCAGGTACAAATTATTTCTATCAAGACAACAGGTCATGTCCATCGGGACAACAAGTCAGGATTGTTGGCATCGGTAAGTATTACAGGCAACAGGTATTAATATGATAACAAAATAGTAATAGTCCGGCAGTTTATAAGCATGTCAATGATAGTGTGTTAAATTAAATAAAGTGTTTATTTTGTAATAGCACCATGCAAACAAGTCATGATGAATACGGTTGTAACCGTTATCTAGGTGCGCACTACAATGTAAAGAAACGACCATATCAATTCCTACCAGTTCAATTTAACGATTTGGCCATACTGGGATAGTTTGTTATAATTACTAGGTCTTATTATCTATATATATTTGCATAAACAGTATATTGTAAAAACTTATTAATGCTAACTAACTACAGTATATGAATTATACATATATATAATAGTATAATAATAACAATAATAATATGACAATATATATATGTATGTATGTATGTATATTGCGTAAACTATAGCATTTAGCAAGTTAGAAACTTACCTCGGTCTCGACAAATGCGGATACGAATACGAACGGAGCAAAACGAACATGGAACAGTGGAAACACGAAGCAAACTCCAAGCTTGAGCTCGGCTTAGAGCTGAAGTCGACGACGATTGGGCTGCTGCTCGTCTCAGTGGGTTTGACCAACGGCAACAAGGTGAGGTGTTCTCTGTTGAAAGGTGAAGTTGGTGACATAGCTAGGGTTTTAAGTTAGGTTTGCAGCTGGAGATGAGGAGGAAGGTGGCGACGGTGATAGAGGTGCTCGAGAAGAAGATGAAGGCTGTCACGCCCCGCTTCCCAGTAGACGGAAACGGTGACGTGGCAAGCCCGCAACGTATTTACTATAAGAATACATTAAGCGTATATAAGTAACATAAAAATGACAAAAGAATAGATAAGTGAAAATAAAATCCAAACACTTTATATATTTATATTCTCAACTTTACAGAGTTTAACTGATACAAGAAGTTTGGACATGAAAAGAAAGTGTTTAAACATGTAACTTACTGAAAAAGAAAAGCGGGAAAGAAAACTAATGATCTGCTTCAGGTGTGAACTGATTGTAATTCTCTGCAATCACTTCCACCTCTTTTGATCCTAAGTCACCTGACGAACATTCCAAAAAACCAAAGATAGGTGGAATGCCCATCAACGAACTTGCGCTCGGAAAGTGCCAATTGTCACGATCCGAAATAGCACGTGACTAGTACTTGAATCATGTGAAGTCTATAGGACCCCACCTAATTCAAGTAAGCCAAAAAGCCCAGAAATCTAAACCATTTTAAATAATAAGTGAAGGAAAACTTGTTTTTAAGCAAGTGGTTTTAATAAAATAAGTGGCATTAAACTTTTAAAAGCAACATCATATTTTCCCGAAAATTTCGGCAGAGTCTCCTTTGTAAATACTGGCCCTAAACGGGTACAAACATGCATAATATAAAGGCATCCTCAAGCGGGAGCTAGCTCTTCGCCAATTGGCGGACACAACCACGCAATGCAATATAATATACAACGCCGAAGGGTGAGGATCAAAACTCATCAAGAAAAGAAATATCCTCAAAAACTAGAGAAAAACCATAATAATACAGCCGCGCGACTCTAAGGTCGAATGAATATACACTGGTCTTCTAAGTGCATCAAATATACAAGTCTGGTTGATAGAGTTTACTAGATACAACAGAATGTAAATACAAATACTACGGTGTTCACGATACAAGTGAACCCACCTACCAAAGCAATCACCCGGAAGGAAGCAGTGTTCTAGAAAAGCCGCCAAGGAAACCTGTACGGCAAAACCTGCAAGAAACTGTGGCACAACGGGGGTGAGTTGTTAACTCGTGAGTAGAAAACATCACCGAGCAGAAATCGCATGTATGACTCTATCTTAGGTCATACGATAGTAATATCCTCAAAATAATATAGCCTGAAGCATAATATAATAGTAAGGGTAAAAATCTATACATAAGTGTAATACCAAGTGCTGTGTCAGTGCCTCAGGTAACAACATATCATATATATGATGTATGAATGCATAAAAACAGAATACATCTAAATGAGAAAACTGTTTTCATATCTCAGTGAGATTTCTGCATAAAAATTAAAGTATCATCAATGAAATCAACAAGGAATCCATGTCAAGCATCGATACAAAATATATGTCCCAATATCTCAATATCTCGGGCTCCGGCAATCCGGACTGGCCCATATCATAAAATCTCAATTTCTCAATATCTCAGGCTCCGTCAATCCGGACTGGCCCAAATCATCATATCTCACGACTACGTCAGTATCCTCCGGACGTCCGCCGCGTCACAAATAACCGGTCGGTAGTGCTCCCCTGCCGGGCTCAACGCCATCATCTGTGACCATCTTGTCCCGGGGTACCACACCGGGTCCACCATGAACCCGCAGACGGTTCCTTCTCCTCCTCGAATCGGGTGTGTGATACTGCTCAAGAGCCGAGAAAACTCATGGTGCACACATCTCACATCATATCACGAGAAAACTGCATTTTCTATCTTTTGAAAATGATAATGAGGTTATAAAATCCTTACGGTTTCTCCAAATCCATAAATCTAATGGAAAATCTGAATCCCATAATCAATAGTCAATAAACAGTGAATACCGGCATAAAGCCCCATAATATTGCATGACAAATGAAAATACACATGCATGAGATATCACAGTAATAAATGCAATGTCTAAGCAATCATATAAAAGCAAGCGCACTAGTACTATGTCGAAACTATCAACTAACAATTTATACTAATGAAGTGGTGTTTTCTAATGTGTACGTGACATGAAAATTACCGATGATGATGTGTGTGAGCTGGCAAGCAGGTGTATGTGGAGCATACGCATCATCGGTAATGGTGTTAGTGTCCTGACAGCATGGGTTCATAATAATTAATGAAAACACAATTAAGCATGCAATGCAATGCGAACAGCAAGATATACGGAAAATGAATAGTAAACACAACATATAAGAATATACATTATAAGTACGAGTCATACAATTTAAGCATTTGAAATAGCACGAATCGTGGTTTGTTTTAAGAATATGGACTACGGTGCTTTTTAAGAAAAGGTACGTCCTTTGGAAAAATCCGTTGTATCCATCGACCTGTCATTAAAATACTCACGATTCATTAGTTAGAAAATAAGTATGACTCGAGCCCAGTCTAACATCTACTAAGTAAACTACAGGACAAAGCTAAGTGACTAATCAAAAGGGTAAGGAAAACCACCTAAGTCCGAGTCGATATATCTAGTAGTCGATGATCCCGTCTCAATAGCGTCACATACGATAAACTATATAATACGACATTCTCAAATCAAGAGTGCGGATCAATTATCATATTTATACTACGTATGGTAAAATCCATCGTATGGCATCCCAAATCGGGGTACGGGTCGAATATCACATATAACACATTATTCATATGGTATCATTATGGTCATATCCTGAATTAGGGGTACTGATCTAAAATCTAGTACATTCTGATACCATCAACACATAACCGCGTGTGTGTGAAAACACATCACCCAACGATCCACTCATATATCATATCATATATCATAACACGACCCAAATCACATCACCGATCTCACGGCATCATGCCCAAACACATCGACTCGTCTCCAAGTATCATACACTATCCCCATCATCCGTGTATACATCTATGTATGTGTATGTGTGTGTGTGTGTGTGTGTGTATGCACCAATGCATCCACATATATATATACATATAACCATAGACACCCCATACATATCACGTATATGCATGTGTGTGTGTAACAACTATACTCTAGGGTTTCACGACTAAAAACTAAACTAAGGCATTAACTTCCAAATACGTTAACACTAACCCAAAGTCACCTAAAGCATTTCTTGATAATCATCCACGTATCACAATACACATCTTTATATATATATATAACATAATCGTATACTACACTACGAAACTGCGGGGGTGCTATACGCCATCCACCCGACTTCCCCTGTAGATATATATCTACTCACCTTGATCCTTGCTTGTCGAAGTCGATATCGCCATCCTCTTCTTCATCGTCCGAAGTCCGCGTGAGGGTACCTATATATCACATATATCGTATCGCATCAAAAAGTCCAATTCAAAACCAAAACGACCCGCGAATCACACTTAAGTTAAAACCTATGGTCTACTCACGCAAATCAACCAAAAAACACCCGATATCGACGTACAAACGTCAAGTGACCGATACAAAACCAAATATCAAAACTCCAAATCATTACAACCCACAAAACATAAACAGTAACTTAGAAAACTGGTCCCGGATTTTAGTTCAAATGAAATTAGGTTAAACAAACAGTACTAGGGTGTTGTATAAGGGGTATATGAGCTACAGAACCAACCTGGACACCAATTTTCTCAACTTGGCCGGCCACATTGCCCCAAAAACCGGTGAGCTCGGTTTTCTTGGCTTGGATTGGGTTCGTTTTCATAGGGTGGTCTCATAGTGGTCCATCTAGGATAGTGGTGTTGCTAGTTTTTCCTGTAAAACTCTCGGGTCACTCCAGATTCCCTGTAGGCCATCAATTAAACACAAAACCGACATTTGGATTTCTAAAGTCCAAGTTTGGGGTTCTAGCTCTGGTTTGGTCCAAGTTTTAACACCAAAGGGTGGTTTGTAGTCACTAATACATTCACATGCATCATCACAACTTAAGAATTCCTCAAAACCTCATCTTGGAATTTTCAAACCTCACTAAACAACACTTACACACTTCTAAACTAATATGGATGCTAAAGGAAATAGATTACTACTCTAATGGTGAAAGAACTACCTCATTTGGGACTCAAGAATTCTCTAGAGCATCAAAATCCAATTTTTCTCGGTTCCCCATGCTTGTAGTGAGCTTGTGCATAATTTTTGTGAAGAGGGTGCATGGTTTTGATGTGTTTTTGGGGTTGTTGTGAGGTGTAGGAAGAGGTGGAAAATGGAGGGCAGCCATGGGAGGAAGAAGGAGGGAAAATAATGAAGGGGATGAAGAATGAAGCCAAGTCATAGACCCCCCCCCCCCCACCTCTCTCTTCTCTCTCATGCCCATACTTCTTTCTTTATTCATTTTCTTTTCTTTTTCTTTTTCTTTTCCTTAAAACAAAATTCAAACCCCATTTCTTTGCAAATGAAACCATGGCCACATAAAAAAAATGTAATAAGGTTTGTAACATGCAACGGTGCATGTCATAATGCATAACCAAACTTAAATGCAAGATTAGTGAAATTTAATCGAGTTTAGCATTAATATAGAATATAATTAATTATAAGAAATCTATGAATGCTCCATTCTTATAATCTCTCTCAAAACCAAAAATTAACATAAATTTCCCAATTTATCGGTATTTAATTATACCATAACCTTTAAAACCAATTTCCACACATTAAAATATTCTTAATATTTATTATTTAATTATCTAAATTCCCAAAAATAATATTTTATTTTTCTGAAATGTTACAGTCTTCCCCCCTTAAATAAATTCGGTCCCCGAATTTAAATTTAAACCCCTCAAATACTAAAATATTTCAGTAAAATGATCAAGTCGTCGGGGCTCCGAAATCATACATACATAAAATATATCGTAGCGCAATGCATGCGCATGAAAAACGAATATATAACTCAAAAATCAAAACTTCGTCAAGCATCCCGCAATCATCGGAGTTATGGTGAAGAAACATATATCAAAGTCCAATACGAAAACCAACATGATATACACCAAAACTATAACATGTATATAATACGCATCGTTGTAAACTCGTCAAAACATCTAAAAGAAATGCATGCCAAACCTTTTTCAAATTGCTGTGCGATGCGCATATCACGGCACAAGTAGCGGAGGTTTATTATAAGAAAATGACTATATATATATATATATCATTTTTTTAACATACACGTCCCGCCGTCTTGAAAATAATTTAGAAGGGTTTCCTTTGAAAAAAAAGTTTCGTGTCATCTCGGACACGTAGGTAAATACTGAGACTATAGCTCCTTTTTGGAAATCCCTTCGGTAACTATCGGTGCATGCAAAAATATATCCGGGTACTGTCCTCGGACTAGTCCTGCTCATTCACTATACCAAATAGTAAATATCATAAAAACGTACTGCTCAAAAGAAATCATACTCAATAGTACATGTAATAATACCGCGTGCGTTTTGTGCGCACCGAAATCGAAATCAATGAATGTGCCATACATGTGCACAGAAACAAAATCTAAGTGCAACGGGTGTGCACGACAACACCTGTCAAAAGCAACGAGTGTGCCTGACAACAATATCAGGTGCATCTGATATGCACGAAAAATCCCAATTTAGTGCATCTGGTGTGCACCAAAATCGCATCAAGCGTGTCAAGTATGCGCAAGAATCCAAATCAAGTGCACAAGGAAACAAATATCGAGTATCACAATCAAAATCGACGGTATACAACACATCTCAATCCAAATCAAGTATACCGTGGTATATAATCTCACAACCACGTGCATCAGCATAGACAAAATCGAATCAAAGTACTAAAAGTACATGAAAACTATATCGAAGGCAAAAATCAAATCACATACATACCGTAGGCATGAAATCCAAATCAAACATCTCGAACGACATCAAATCGAAATCGAGTGGAACTGTGGTGCACAAAATCTCAATCATGCAATGAATCGTCCAAAATACCGAAATCCAAAATAACGGACACGTGATATTCAAATCACCAAATCGCAAATCATAAACACTATCGTTGATATGTCCTTCCTTCAAAGTCGAGAAGGTGTCGGTGCATCCAAAGCTAGCAGAGCAAGATATCTACTTGCCTCATTGTAACAACCGAGTCCAGTTCTACAGATTTCTGTTACCGTATGTGTGGTGTGTGGTATTTATTTCACTGATCATGCTTTGACTGTTACTAGTTATAATTTATCCCGGCAATTCATATTCTTGCATATAACAATTTAAGTCATTTAAAATAAATTAAAAATACTTGTCATGGCCTGCTCGATACCCCTAACCCTATGGTAGCGTCCTTGCATCGTGTTCTCGTCCCGTTCAGTGAAACGGACGGGTTTGGACGACTACACGCACGTACGTGCGTCCGTTCTTGGGGGTATGCTTTTTCATTACTAAATCCTTCATTTCATTTTGGAACTTGCAAGAAATTTTTCTTGTTTCAAATTTAAATTTTTGGACCCAACCTGGGAGCATTTCTGAATTATTTGTATCCCGCCAAAATTTTAATAATTTAATATTTTAAATTATACCTACCCTATTTTATCAGCATGCAAAATATATTTAGGAATTATTTGTTTTAGTTTCGAAATCTTTATTTGCTGGTGAGAGATTTTTCTTAAAATTCTTTTATACTTCCCCACCTGTTCTCTTCAGAGGATTCTTTCATTAAGAATCTTTGGTAAATTTCCAAACATTTTTTTCCTAACTCCCTCGGCCAATCGCGAGCCTCGATTCCATCCGACCCCACATGCCTCTCTCTCCCTCTCTCACACCTTTCTCCTTCTCTCTCTCTCTCTCTCCTCCTTATTTTCCCTATGCTAAACGCCAATACTATCTCTCCTCTCCCCTTTCTCTCTCCTCTCGATCTCTCTCTTCATCTCTATCTCTCTCCTCTTCTCTCTCCTCTCGCAAATCTCTCTCTCTCCCCGCATCTCTCTCTCTCTCTCTTCTTCTCTTTATATTTTTTCTTTCTTCGTCTTCTTTAAACAAGGAAACCCATTGCCTACGAAACCCTAGCCGCCGTCCCTCGCCTCTGCCTAGCGCCGACGACGCCCGCACAAGCCTCGTCGCCCCTCACCCTCGTCGCAGTCACCTCCACCTTCTCTTCTTCCTCCTTTCCTTCTCTCCCGATCACCCTACGCTTGCACTAGGCAGCCGCGCAAACCCCTGCACACATCTGCACCGCCAGAAGATCGCCGCTGGTGACTCGTTCTCATGTCCCGAGCCTTGTGCACACCCCAGTAAGCATTGCTTCCCCCTCTTCTTCCTTCTTTCCTTCTTCTTTCTTTTTCTTCATTCTATTAAAGTTCTCTGTCGTTCGCCGAGTTCTCTGCAGTTCGTGCACCGGAGCTCCGTCGACGTCGTCGATCTTCACGACCCCTCTGCAGATCAAGGTAAGCCTTCTCCCCTCCATCCTTCCTCTCTTCTCCTCTTCTTTTCTACCATTACGATTCTTGAAAAAAACCTTTTGATGTTTACTGTTTCTTGGTGGCCGGAATCCGACCGTGCCGACAATGATTCCCGACGACCCAGCGAGGACCTCCGACCCGTGTGACTCTACTGAACGTCGTTTGGGTTCATTCCGTGTACCGTGCGCGCGTTGCGACTTTACCCCGCCGACGCGTAACGTTCCGTTTTCCGTATCACAACCCATCGAGGCAAGTTAATCTTGCTACATGCTATTTGAATCATTATATACCTATTCTAATATATATCATACCTGTAGTTTAAATTTAGCACCCCATGCATCATTTTATAACATTTCGATGTTCCGTTTGCATCTGATCATATTATTTCAGATCTAGAACTTGAAAGGTAACTATTGCATTTAGTTTACTAAGCCTACATAATCACATTTATATGTTAGATCACATAATCACAATTGTTTTATAGCTATATTACCCTTTTTTGTAGTTTTACCCTATCGGACGACCGATTGCATACCTTTAGCTTTATTCACATTCAATTGCATCTCTAGATTGTTTTAATACATATTAATATGATTTTATCATCCACATGTGTTATACTGCATCCCTGAAATGTTAAAACTATTCCTTAAACCAAACTGATAACTGTGCAACTGAGTAGTTTAATCTGCACCTATTGCTATCATGTTTCTGTGCCCGTTTATTGCTCTGATAGTACCATGCTTGTTTATTCATAACCATGATTATGTTAGTCGATTATGAGCATCCACATGTTATCTTGTACACCCTTGCTACACATATTACTTGACCTGACATGGTACCGTACACTCTTTACATGACATGACATCAAAGTACACTACTCGACTTGACCTGATGTACATGGCTTTACCTGTTACCTGATCTTGTGTCTAATGCGAACAAACCTGACATGTAGTCCTTACGGACCGTTCCTGTTGTCTATCCAGACAAACCTGCACCTACCTGATCCTGTGTTGGCATTAGTTCTTGATTACGGAACACCTGACTTGACACATATAACTTGGGGGTATGGGGAAATCAATGATGAAACCTGACTTGTAACTCGATAGTTGCATGCTTTTACTAATCAGTTTTAGAGGCTAGGCCCGCCTCGTGACGATGCTGCTGACATCGTTGGTCTGTACCCTTTTCCTGTTAGTGCCTAGCGGCACGTCTCAGTATCAGCCCGAGAGTCTTAGACCGTGGTCTCGGGCATGCACGGGATACTATTGAGTTACATCGATGATTCATCAAATTGATTTCAAGGACTTGAGAGTAGAAAACCCAATAGAACGGTTTAGTTTACTCACTGCACACTACCCTTCACTGCCCTCATTTATATTACTATTACACCTGCTTTATCATTCATGATTATATTTGCATTGCCTGTTACCCTGTTTATATTTTATTGCTTGATGACATGACGCGCTGACGTCTAGGTTTTGCATGGCCCAGATTCCATACCCTTGCTACAGTCCGAGCAGAAGTACTTCAGCCAGCAGGCTGAGCAGTGAGGATTCAGTAGTAGTTAGTTCTTTTACTTTTCTGCATTTATTTCCTGATGTAAGCCCGCATAATGGGACATACATTCCAGTTATTTTGTATTGGATCTTTTTCTTCCGCATTTTATTATTCTTGATTCATTTTATCTTGGCTTATGGACATGTATTAGATAGTTATATTCTATTTTTGATATCTCTACAGCCGTAATGTGACTGTGGATGGATATTTCCTACCCACAAGTAGCATGGTTGGCTATGTCATGTGCCCATCTTAGCGTACTCTGGGAAGCGGGGCGTGACACTCATGTTCATGGTCTGGCACCTTGTGCCCTTAGGATCTCGTCTCTCACTTCGGATTGTCAGTTATATAGCTCGTCGGCTCAACGGCACAATATGGAAATGATGACAGAAACAGTTCCGCTCCGGCACATCCTCTAAAGATCTCTGGCCAACTATCATGGTCACTCATAACATGTCTCGTCGATGATACCGAACTCTGGCCTACTGGGTGTGCGTAATACGACCGATCCTGGGTCCAAGTCTTCTCGTTTAGTATTTCCAGAAAGATCTTGTCGGGGTCTCTCCCAAATCTCGTTTCTGCTGAACTGCCTAGAATTTATCACCCTTTACTAAATCTATTCCTTGTTCCGGAACGGCTGTATACTCATCACAACTCCTTCTTGAAGATATATCCATATTCAACGCCTCTACATGCGTATCACATCTCTGATGTCAATGGAGTGGAACGGCATCTCATCAAAATCCCGTACGAACCTTTTACTTCGCTTTTCTCTAATGTCGACTAATTCAGACTCATCTCTTTATAGCTATATGGACTGCGCTACAACGGCTATACTCATACCTAGAGTCTCCCAAGTAATGTATCACATCACATGATATCCGGACAACGTTGAACTTTTTGATCGATTCGTCAAAGTCCCATAATTCCCGGAGATCTCAACACTTGAGCATAGCTCAATATTATCCAGTACATGCCACAGTACCTATGGACCAGCCGTAGAAGGGCAAACCCAAGCCTCATTAATGGCACCACGGAACTGCTGCAAACCCTAAGGTTCAAAAGCGTTCCCATGGTCATTATGTCGAGTTAGGGTTTCATTCTTCTAGAGGGTCCACAGAATTACATGCATATTTTTCTGAATACCTTAAACTTGGAAAAATGGGTTTCTGACATTCGTTTGTTTCTATCGACTCTCAACATACCTGCGTGAAGTCTTCTCTATTTGGAATCAATCAATCTGATGACCTCGCATTGGGGTATGCAAACGAACCACATGTCCTAGTCATTTATCCATGGGTGACTAGCGATCTTCAATCACATCTCTAAGTACAACTCGTGCTGCAATAGCTTCAAACATCTGGGGCGATATCTTGTCAGTCGCAGCAACAACTGGCTCATTCGTCCGCACGCTAAACAATGCCTCAATCATCAAGAATAAACGGTGCATTGACGGTCATCACATTCTAGCCGGTCTCTAGCAGTAGCCCAATCCTCTGGTACTGATCTGTATGTTTGAGAAATTTTAATAAAAGCAATCCATCAAACGCTCATGGCGTGAAAAACAAAATAAAATGACACATCTATGCAATCGTGTGTCACCGGAATTACGCCCTGGTCAGTCATCGTCCAAGACGAGCTCGCGCTGACCGCAACTCTAGCCACAGCTCTCTCTGCCCGTGCAATTGTGGTAACACAAACCACAAACCGATATCAATGAGGATAGATCATATGAATGAATATAATACTGTGCAAAAAAATGTACATCCTAAGGCTTCTTAAGCGAAGTAGCGTATCGTAAATATGCCGCGGAACATACACATGGTACGTCACTCTACTTAAGTGACCTACTCCGTCAACCAAGGTCAACCTATGCGACTAAAATTCGGGTCTAATACCCCCTCGACCAAGTCTAAGTTCTGTAAGGTCGACCCTAGGTTCCGAATATAAATAAATATACGCCCTAGAATCCACATAGTCAAACCTAGACTCGAACCAATGTTAAACCTAGCGCTCTAATACCAACTTTGTCACGACTCGAAATAGCACGTGACTGGCACTTGAATCATGTGAAGTCTATAGGACCCCACATAATTCAAGTAAGCCAAAAAGCCCAAAAATCTAAACCATTTTAAAGAATAAGTGAAGGAAAACTTGTTTTTAAGCAAGTGGTTTTAATAAAATAAGTGGCATTAAACTTTTAAAAGCAACATCATATTTTCCCGAAAATTTCGGCAGAGTCTCCTTTGTAAATACTAGCCCCAAACGGGTACAAACATGCATAATATAAAGGCATCCCCAAGCGGGAGCTAGCAGTTCGCCAATTGGCGGACACAACCACGCAATGCAATATAATATACAACGCTGAAGGGAGACGATCAAAACTCATCAAGAAAAGCAATATCCTCATAAAACCAGAGAAAACCCATAATAATAAAGGCACGCGACTCTAAGGTCGAAAGAATATACACTGGTCTTCTAAGTCTATCAAATATACAAGTCTGGTTGATGGAGTTTACTAGATACAACTGAATGTAAATATAAATACTACGGTGTTCACGATACAAGTGAACCCACCTACCATAGAAATCACCCGGAAGGAAGCAGTGTGCCAGCAAAGCTGCCAAGGAAACCTGTACGGCAAAACCTGCAAGAAACTATGGCACAACGGGGGTGAGTCGCCAACTCATGAGTAGAAAACATCACCGAGCAGAAATCGCATGTATGACTCTATCCTAGGTCATACGATAGTAATATCCTCAAAATAATATAGCCTGAAGCATAATATAATGGCAAGGGTAAACATCTATACATAAGTGTAATACCAAGTGCTGTGTCAATGCCTCAGGTAACAACATATCATATATATGATGTATGAATGCATAAAAACAGAATACATGTAAATGAGAAAACTATTTTCATATCTCAGTGAGATTTCTGCATAAAAATCAAAGTATCATCAATGAAATCAATAAGGAATCCGTGTCAAGCATTGACGCAAAATATATGTCCCAATATCTCAATATCTCGGGCTCCGGCAATCCAGACTGGCCCATATCATAAAATCTCAATATCTAAATATCTCGGGCTCCGGCAATGCGGACTGGCCCCGGGCTCCGGCAATCCGGACTGGCACAAATCATCATATCTCATGACTACGTCGGTATCCTCCGGACATCCGCCGCGTCACAAATAACCGGTCGGTAGTGTTCCTCTGCCGGGCTCAACGCCATCATCTGCGACCATCTTGCCCCGGGGTACCGCACCGAGTCCATCATCCACCCGCAGACGGTTCCTCCTCCTCGAATCAGGTGTGTGATACTGCTCAAGAGCTGAGAAAACACATGGTGGACACATCTCACATCATATCACGAGAAAACAGCATTTTCTATCTTTTGAAAATGATAATGAGTTTATAAAATTCTTGCGGTTTCTCCAAATCCATAAATCTTATGGAAAATCTGAATCCCATAATCAAAAGTCAATAAACAGTGAATACCAGCATAAAGCACCATAATATTGCATGACAAATGAAAATACACATGCATGAGATATCACAGTAATAAATGCAATGTCTAAACTATCATATAAAAGCAAGCGCACTAGTACTATGTCGAAACTATCAGCTGACAATTTATACTAATGAAGTGGTGTTTTCTAATGTGTACGTGACATGAAAATTACCGATGATGATGTGTGTGAGCCGGCAAGCAGGTGTCGTTGAGCATACGCCTCATCGGTAATGGTGTTAGTGTCCTGACATCATGGGTTCATAATAATTAATGAAAACATAATTAAGCATGCAATGCGATGCGAACGGCAAGATATACGGAAAATGAATAGTAAACGCAACATATAAGAATATACATTATAAGTACGAGTCATACAATTTAGGCATTTAAAATAGCACGAATCGTGATTTGTTATGAGAATAGGGACTACGGTGCTTTTTAAGAAAAGGTACGTCCTTTGGAAAAATCCGTTGTATCCATCGACCTGTCTTTAAAATAATCACGATTCGTTAGTTTGAAAATAAATATGACTCGAGCCTAGTCTAACATCTACTAAGTAAACTACAGGTAAAAACTAAGTGACTAATCAAAAGGGTAAGGAAAACCACCTAAGTCCGAGTCGATATATCTAGTAGTCGGTGATCCCGCCTCAATAGCGTCACATACGATAAACTATATAATATGACATCCTCAAATCAAGAGTGCGGATCAATTATCATATTTATACTTCGTACGGTAAAATCCATCGTACGGCATCCCAAATCGAGGTACGGGTCGAATATCATATATAACACATTATTCATATGGTATCATTATCATCATATCCTGAATTAGGGGTACTGATCTAAAGTCTAGTACATTCCGATACCATCAACACATAACCGCGTGTCTGTGAAAACACATCGCCAAACGATCCACTCATATATCAAGTCGTATATCATAACACGACCTAAATCACATCACCGATCTCACGGCATCATGCCCAAACACATCGACCCATCTCCAAGTATCATACACTATCCCCATCATCCGTGTATACGTGTGTGTGTGTGTGTATATATATATATATATATTCACCAATGCATCCACATATATATGTGTATATATATATATATATATGCACCAATTCATCCACATATATGTGTGTGTGTGTGTGTGTGTGTGTATGCATATAACCATATACACCCCATACATATCACGTGTGTGCATGTGTGTGTGTGTAACAATTATACTCTAGGGTTTCGCGACTAAAAACTAAACTAAGGCATTAACTTCCAAATACGTTAACACCAACCCAAAGTCACCTGAAGCATTTCTTGATAATCATCCACGTATCACAATACACATCTTTATATATATATAACGTAATCGTATACTACACTACGAAACTGCGGGGGTGTTATACGCCATCCACCCGACTTGGTGCGTAGATATATATCTACGCACCTTGATCCTTGCTTACCAAAAGCGATGTCGCCATCCTCTTCTTCATCGTCCAAAGTCCACGTGAGGGTACCTACATATCACATATATCGTATCGCATTAAAACGTCCAATTCAAAACCAAAACGACCCGCGAATCACACATAGGTTAAAACCTATGGTCTACTCATGCAAATCAACCAAACAACACCCGATATCGATGTACAAACGTCAATTGACCGATACAAAACCAAATATCAAAACTCCAAGTCATTACAACCCACAAAACATAAACATCAACTAAGAAAACTGGTCCCAGATTTTAGTTCAGGTGAAATTAGGTTAAACAAACAGTACTGGGGTGTTGTATAAGGAGTATATGAGCTGCAGAACCAACCTAGACACCAATTTTCTCAACTTGGCCGGCCACATTGCCCCAGAAACCGGTGAGCTCGGTTTTCTTGGCTTGGATTGGGTTCGTTTTCACAGGGTGGTCTCGTAGTGGTCCATCTAGGCTAGTGGTGTTGCTAGTTTTTCCTGTAAAACTCTCGGGTCACTCCAGATTCCCTGTAGGCCACCAATTAAACACAAAACCTACATTTGGATTTCTAAAGTCCAAGTTTGGAGTTCTAGCTCTAATTTGGTCCAATTTTTAACACCAAAGGGGGGTTTGTAGTCACTAATACACTCGCATGCATCATCACAACTAAAGAATTCCTCAAAACCACATCTTGGAATTTTCAAACCTCACTAAACCGCACTTACACACTTCTAAACTAATATGGATGCTAAAGGAAATGGATTACTACTCTAATGGTGAAAGAATTACCTTATTTGGGACTCAAGAATTCCCAAGAGCATCAAAATCTAATTTTTTCGGTTCCCCATGCTTGTAGTGAGCTTGTGCACAATTTTTGTGAAAAGGGTGCATGGTTTGATGTGTTTTGGGGGTTATTGTGAGGTGTAGGAGGAGGTGGAAAATGGAGGGCAGCCATGGGAGGAAGAAGAAGGGAAAATAATGAAGGGGATGAAGGATGAAGCCAAGTCAAAGACCCCTCACCTCTCTCTCTTCTCTCTCATGCCCATACTTCTTTCTTTATTCATTTTATTTTCTTTTTCTTTTCCTTAAAACAAAATTCAAACCCCGTTTCTTTGCAAATGAAACCATGGTCACATAAAAAAAATGTAATAAGGTTTGTAACATGTAATGGTGCATGTCATAATGCATAGCCAAGCTTAAATGCAATATTAGTGAAATTTAATCGAGTTTAGCATTAATATAGAATATAATTAATTATAAGAAATCTATGACTCTATTCTTATAATCTCTCTGAAAATCAATAATTAACACAAATTTCCAAATATTTCCCAATTTATCGGTATTTAATTATACCATAACCTTTAAAACCAATTTCCACACATTAAAATATTCATAATATTTATTATTTAATTATCTAAATTCCCAAAAATAATATTTTATTTTTCTGAAATGTTACACCAATAGAGATGTGTAATATATAAATTGAGTGCAAGATTACATGTAATATAGTATAAATGGAAATTATAATATGTGAACAAGTATGCGAATATATATGGCAACTATGTCTGCATGACAAACAAGTATAACATGGTCATGGAGTGTAGGTATAGTGAAGATGAAGTGGATGTCCGTGTCCTAAGGGGTCTCTATAAGGTAATATATCCTAACGTCGGTTCAAGTGTGAATATCAACCAATCTCAAGAGTATTCTCAAGCCCAAGGCTATCGTCCAAGGGCAAAGAATCACGGGCCCAAAATAGCGGGACTTCAATTGTTATTGAAGAATTCCAAACACAAAAGGCTATCGTCCAGGGGTTCAGAAACACGGGCCCTTATCAGTGAATTCATGATGTACCGTTTCAGCCCGGTACCACAGCAACGTTATTTGTACCGTTTCAACTCGGTACCACAGCAACGTTTTTTATAATAATGAGACTCATAAGATTTCATTGGATTCATATTTAAACTACCCCAACACCCCGCATTTATTACTCTATGATTAATATTATGAGTCTTGATCGAATCCATGAATACAAAAGGTGATGTATGATATCAAGTTTTCAAGATTAAGTTCATGTAGTCATGTCGAGTGCAAGTCATGCCAATTGTATTCATGGTTCGAGTCAATTTGGTTCAAGTGTACATATTGGGTTCAAGTATTCATGATTGAGTCGTGTCAAGATCAAGTCAATTCTAGCATTTAATGGTTTAATCACAAGTCATATAGATAAAAATAAATAAGCAATCATAGAACATGATATAAGTATACAAGTAACGCCCAAAAACATTGTTGTAAATAAGTGTTGTGTACGAATAATCAATCAATAAATTTCGGAATATATACATAAATATAGATCTAAGTGTTGTACACGCGTGAGTTTCAGTCTCGCCAAAATACGACTACCGGTTTGGGAGATATACCCGTTTTCGTATCGTCGAGAAAATCAGATCAGAATCTATTCAACACCGTCATATATTTTTAAAACGCAGTTTGAGTTAATTTCCATCGGGTTTCAGGTTACAAAAATTATTAGAAAATTGTAGGTATTTCGATGTACTTATCCAAAACATTAATATTTGCATTGGATTTCTGAAGCTCTAGTTATGATCGTTTTAATATCAACGTTTAAAACAGAAATTCAGATTTCTGGACAGCAACTATATGTTATATTGCAAAGTCTATATCAAGTTGTTTCATGCGTTTTTAAGTAATATAATATAAAAAAAAATTATAGTTCTATCGATTGTGCATCTACACATCAAAGTTTGTCAAGAACGGATATCGGGAGTTCGAGTTATGCCCTATTTAAAAATAGTGTGCGAATCAGGACAGATTCTTTCCAGATTCGTCGTTTAATATTGTAATGCAGTTTTCTATATTTTATGTCGATTTTCAGTAAAAACTTAAAACTAAGAAAATCTAGATATTTTGATTTATATATTCAAAATATCTGAAAATACTTAATTTGGATCAACGATTATAGAGTTATGGTCTTTTGAAAAAGACCCTTATTGGCAGTTTTCTGGTTTTAAAAACAGTGAATAAAAAACTACGTAACCCCTAAACCGTTATTCGTTTTGATATGATATTTTTACTGTAAATCTCAAATTCTATCTAGCATATAATCTAGTTTTTCTAGAATATTTAGAAGTCAAGATTGATTTTCTAAAAATTATTTTGAAGGTAAAGGTATTTCTTCGCTGTGGTATTTGAGATTGATAAGGTCATGGTATTTATTTGAAACCTCGTTTTCTTTTAAAACTAAATATAAATAAAATAAAATAAAAATAGCAGCAATAAATTATGAAATTTATACGGACAAGCATACGAATCTGTCATGATATATATACTAAAATCGATATAAAAGATTAATAAAGATTCTACACAAAAATTATTAAACACTTTTCTTTTGTTTTGAATAAACAATCGTGTTATGTGATGGTATGCAATATAGGATGATATGATTCACATATTTTCATAACTACTAAACATGAAACAAGATAATCACTACTAGTTAAAAATGTATCATATTCATGAAGGTAAATAAGTTTACAAAACAATTAACTATTAGGTTATCTATTTATTTTATGTGTTTTCTATACATGGAGTTTACAGACGAAGTGAGCAAGTATGGAAATCGGTGGAGACATAACAAGATGAGGATGATTCAATAAGAGGAGGAAGAGAAATGAAGAGGACTTACATACACAAGCCGGTATTATCACCGGGCTTGTCTATCCGTCGATAGCCTTGCGTTACTAGAGAGACCTTCTTAAGAACTTCTTCGTGTTCTTTTTCGAGAAATCTAGATGAAGAGGGAGATGGAAATGATAGAAATGTGTGATGAAAAAAAAGATGAGTGACATATCAGAAAAGGTTTATGGCCACAATAATTCTAATAAATTATAGCTCATAACCATTATAATTATTTTGGGAGTTAAAAGGAAGATGAAATGAAAGGTCTCATTTGTAGGTTATAAGAAAAATAAAAATTGATAAAAAAATAATTGCAAGAATGAGAATTTCAGCATGTGACTTATGAAATAATAATGCAAGGACTTAACCAATGAGCTAAAAGGCAATTCATGCACATATTTAACAGGAATTAAATATATGTTGTTGTTTAAAAAGAAAGCGGGCTAAGGAAAAAGAAAAGAAAGAAATCATATAGAACTGCTTTCGCTTGGGCTTTGTGCTTTGAAAAATTATAGAATAGACAAAATAGAAGGAGGGATAAACTAATATATTTAATAGAGAATAAAATATACGGGGATACTGTAACATTTCAGAAAAATAAAATATTATTTTTGGGAAATTATATAATTAAATAATAAATATTATGAATATTTGATAATGCGGTAAAATAAAATACAGATAAAATGGGAAATATTTGGAAAATTATAGGAATTACTGAAATGAGAGTGTTTTATATGACTTAAGCAAATTATAAATTCTTTATGATTAATTATATTCTATTTTAATGCTAATCGTGATTAAATATCGCTAATCGTGCATTAAGCATGTTTTGTGCACATGACATGCACCATGTCATTTTACACTTTGTTACATTTTCCAACATGGTCTTTTCTTGTATCATGCATTGTTTTAATTTTAAATGAAAAGGGAAGATAAGAAAAGAAAGAAAAAAAAGAAGAAGAAAAGGTTAAAATATAGAGCATGTACAAGAGAGAGAGGGGTGAGGGGTCAACCTTGGACCATTGCACATTGTCCCCTTCATCATCTTCATCATTCTTTCCCTTCCTCATCTCACCATGGCAGCCATCTCCTCAATCTCCCTCTACCTCATCACAAAACACCCAAAAACTCATCAAAAGTCCATCTCCATTTCATTAAAAACATGCATAAGCTCCTCACAAGCACTTTGGACCAAGAAAGGATGAATTTTGAGCACTTGGGGCAACTCAAGAAAATTCTTGAGTTGCCGAATGAGGTAATTTCTGCACCATTAGTGTTGTATTTCATTCACTTTAACACCTATGTATGTTTGGAAGTGATTAAGTGATGATTAGTGGGGTTTGTAAATTCCAAGTTAGGGTTTTGATGAATTCTTGAGTAGTGAAGTGTAATTGAGATTAGTAGAGGCCTTGCAACCCCTGCAGTGATTGTTTATTGGACTAAACCTGAGATTAAACCCCCAATTCATAAACCTAGAAACCCCGATATCGGGAAATTGTGGATTTTGTGATGGTATATAGATATATGCTAACACCCGAGGACACTAGGATTTATTTTGCAAACACAGTGATACATGCAGGCACCTAGGAAGACACCACAGAGACCAGAGCCCCAAATCCCCAACCCAAGCCGCAGTTTTATTCTTCCTGGATGCAAATTGCAGCCAGGCTAGGGCAAAATCTCTCCATGTTTGATTCAGGGATTTTTATTCAGTAAACTAGACCCTTTATATATGGAAAATTGGCTAATTTGACCTAGGGAAAAATCTGGAGCAAGTTTTCATAGTTTCTGATTTCGTTTTGCGGCTTTTAATGAATTGAAATTTGGTATTTGTGTTTTATCTCGGTCGATTCACGTTTATACGTTAATCGTCGAGAGTTTTTGGTTATTCGTGCATGCTCAGACCATAGGTTTTAACCTATGTGTGTTTTGTGTATCGTTTTGATTTTCGTTCGCGATTTTAGTTTACGATACTTTGTGTGATATGTAGGTACCCCCACGTGGATTTTGAGACGACGAGGAGAGCGTAGCGTCATCGACTCCAGCAAGCGAGGATCAAGATGAGTAGATATATATCTACGGGGGAAGTCGGATGGATGGCGTATAGCACCCCCGCAGTTCGTAGTGTAGCCCTTGATATATATATTATAGTTATATATATGATTACGTGTTGTGAAACTTGGATGGTTAATAAGTACGACCTTAGAAGATCTTGGATTAATTTTAGTATAATTGGATGATAGTGTCGTTAGTTAGTTTAGTCGCGAGCCCTAGAATAAGGTTTACACCAACACACACACACATGCTTACTTTGTTTTACTTGGGCGTATATGGGGATATGTATATATGTATACACACATAGGTATGGGACTATGTGTGTGTGTGTGTGTATACGTATACCTATACATGGATGATGAGGATTGCACATGGTACTTGGAGATGAGTCGATGAGTTTAGGCATGATGCTATGAGATCGGTGATATGTTTTGATTTGTATTATGAGATACAACATGAGATTATAGTGGGCCTTTAGGCGTGTGTTTTCATACATGCATATATATGCAAATGGTATCAGTTTGTACTAGACTTAGATCGGTACCCCTAATACAGGATATGATGATAAGATACCAGATAATGATGAGATAAATGTGAGATCGACCCGTACCCAGATTGGGATGCCGTACGATGGATATACCGTACAAGCTTTATATTGATGATAGATCCGCACTCTTGACTCAAGGATGTCATGTTATATATTGTATCGTATGTGATACTATTGAGGTGGGATCACCGACTATTATATTTATATGTATCGACTCAGATTTAGGTGGTTTCCGTACCTTTTCGATTAGCCTGTTAGTTTAGTCATGTAGTTACTTGTAGATGTTAGACTAGACTCGAGACATACCTATTTCAAAACTAACGAATCGTGAGTATTTTAAAGACAGGACAAGAGATTCTACGGATATTTCAAAGGACGTACCTTTTCTTAAAAACACTGTAGTCCCTATTTACCAAAATCACCACGATTCGTGTTATTTCAAATGTCAAAACTGTGTGACTCATATATATTGATGTAGATTCTTTATTGTTGCGTGTATTATTCATTTTTCGCATATTATTACTACTCGTGGTGCATTGCATGTTTAAATGTGTTTTTTGTTATATTAAACCCATGTTATCAGGACACCAGCACCATTACCGATGATGCATATGTCTACGAACACTTACTTGCCGGCTCACACACATCATCATCGGTAATTGCCATGTCATTACACAGTAGGATTGCTACATCATGATATGACTCCTTGCACATTTTACTTGCTATAGTTACATATGCACCTTTTTACGATACTGTATTTGACTTTGGAAAAGTTGGGAACCGCAAGATATTTCCGACAGCAACTCGGAAGACGATGAATTCGTAGACTCTCAGGCGGTTATTTCCGACAGCAACTCGGAAGACGAAGAAGTCGATGCTGCAACTCCGGAGCCTATGATGGACAATGACTCCGAAGACGAAGAAGAAGATACCATGAAAGGGGAGCATATAGAGGAAGGGCCAGAAAAAAAGAGGCTATTGCGGCGGAAGAGAATCCTATAGAATATGATACGGATGAGGATGTTCTTGCAAAGGAACAAGACCCTATAGAGGGGGAATCGGAGGGCGAGGCTCCTGCCGAGGATGAGTCGAAGGACGAAGTTTCGAGTGAGGAGGAACTCGAGACCGAAGAAACTCAGACAGTTGTCCCCACAAGGCACCGTGGGAATAGCCGTACCTTTCTTAGTGCGAGAACCTATCACCACTTTTTGAACTCCCATAATTGAGATTAATAAGTCTTTTCCTTTTCTTTGGCCGAATAAAACGATGTAAGAACATTAAGGGCATGTCATTACTTTTCGGTTGTACTCTCCTTATTGAAGTTGGATAAAAAAATCTTAGTTTCGAGCCAAAAAAATCTCTCTTGTGTCTCTTGCTATTCTTATTAGTCTCTCATTTGCATTAATTGTTGTTCTTCCATGCAAGTTATTATCTTGTCTCATCCATCAGCCCGTTTGTAACCTAACCTATTTGATTCGGATCATCAATGGTCGGACGACACCATGACCGCAATCGATGGGGAAATGGAGTCAATGGAGCTGCTTCTCAGCAAGCAGCTATGCTACAAATGATACAAGGACTACTGGAGCAACAGCAGCAGTAGACAGCTGCCCTTCATCAGGAGCTACGAGAAAGTAGGCAGTAGCAAGCAAAGGTTTTAAGTAAGGCACTAACCCCAGTTTCTCAAGCTTCGGCGGGAGTGAAGCAGTTCAGATCACTCCATCCTAAGACTTTTCGGGAAAGGAAACTCCCTTAGAAGCTGAGGAATAGCTCAAGGGAACAGTCAACGATCTCGGTGCCGCTCAAATTACGAAGGACGCGTGGGTGAACATCGCTAAGCTACAACTTACGGATAATGCCAGGATATGGTGGGAGGCAGAGGAAAGTAGATTGAAGGAGCCCATCGACTGTGAAACGTTCAAACAGCGTTTTGATACCCAGTACTTTCCAGTTGTGGCACACTTAAGGATGGAAAGAGAGTTTATACAATTTCAATAAGGGAGCATGTGGGATAAGTCGGTGGACGAGTATGCTTCGGAGTTCGCAAGGTTAAGTCGGTTCGCGCATCATCTGGTGGCAACCCCAGAACTTTATGCTAAGAGATTCCGACAAGGATTGGACCTGAAGACGCAGCCCTCCATGTCTTCTGCTACTCTTTTGACCTGTGATGAAATATAAGAGGCTGGACTAATTGAAAACCTTCAGAGACGGATGAGGAAGGATGACCGTTTGTCTGGCATTAAGCAACCAGCCAATCAAATTCTTGGCGGATCATCTTCCAGATCCAACGGGAAACAACAAGCTAAGTGGCCAGCAAGACCAACTTTCTTCGGAAAACCAGCCGTTATGCAACCATTGTGGTAGAGCCGGACACTTCATGAGAGACTGTTACATTGTGAATAAACTTTGCATAGTCTATGGGTCTCCGGATCATGCCATTGGGGACTGTCCTCAGAGAGAGAGACAATCATGCCCCGTCAACAAGCCTGCTAACTATATGGCACCAACACAGGGAAACCGGTCACTTTCCGCTACTAAACCAACCGGTCAAGGGGCATCACCAAAGGGACCACCCTTGTCATCACAGGGGCGTGATTTTCAGCAAGCACATAGAAATAGACTCAAACGCCAGACCTTCACCACGACAGCCGAGAAGGCTGATGCCACAAGGAAAGACAACAGAGAGACTTTCCATGCAGCAAGTGATACACCAACTCGCGTAGGCGACACATGCGGTAAAGAGGATTCCTGATAGCGTTACTGATTTCCATGCCTAGTAAGGGCTACTCCTTTGAAATTTTCAAATATGAAATTATTCTAAGGAGGGTAGATCGTAACTATCACAACCATTCTTGCAATTCTTAGCAAACCCAGAAGTTTTAAACATCCACAACGATTTTTCGGAGAGAGGACTTGGTGATGTGATGAATCGGCGCAGCGATATAGTCGCATATGCGTCAAGACAATTGAAGGTGCATGAGCGAAACTACCCAACGCACGATTTAGAACTTGCCGCAGTTGTTTTCGCACTCAATATTTGGAGGCACAATTTATTGGGTGAGAGGGTAGATATTTACACCGATCACAAGAGCTTGAAGTATATCTTCACCCAGAAGGAACTCAATATGAGGCAGAGGAGATGACTGGAATTAATAGCAGATTTCGACGTAAATTTACAATATCATCCGGGTAAGGTGAATGTAGTCCCGGACGCTTTGAGTCGCCAACCAATGATTTCGAGTCTGACTACTCATTAAAGGAATTGCCAAGATCTTAATGAACTAGAGACTGAGTTGATAATGCCCGGAATACTTACGTCCTTCATGAATTTGCAAATTCACTCAACATTAGTCGAACGGATCAAGACAGCTCAAATAGAGGACCCGAGGTTGCGAAGGATCAGAGAACAAGTGGACGGAAATCTGCGGACGGACTTCATCATCCACGAAGATGGTTCTTTGAGATATGGATGCAGAGTCTGTGTACCTAAGGGGGAGATAAGAGAGGAATTATTAAAAGAGGTACATAGTTCTGAAAGGTTCCTAGGCACTCTAGTGAGGTCTCACAAGGCATCGAACATGCCAATTTCAAAAAAAATGGTGCCGAGAAACCCTAGACTACGGATCATCTGCTAGATGTCTAGGCGAAAAACAAAAAACTAGTTAACTACTTAACTAAAAGTTAGATGCTACAACCTTTGTAGATCCGGATATCCACTTCCTAAGCTCCACGTAGTCTTCCTCTCGCTGTCCTTTTCGAATCCTAGACTCTTTCATCGGCTTCATCGGGAAAACGAGCGGAATAGGTCGTCGGCTTCGTGTCAAAGACGATCTACGTCGAGGTTGCACAAGTTCAAGCTCCAACTTCACCAAGTGGTGAAACTTGTGAAGAAAACACCCAAAACAACTTGGCAAGAGGTAGAGGGTGAAGAAATAGGAGGTGGGTTCACTTTAGAATTGGATTTATCTTACTTTAGCTCAAGTTGCCATTGATGGACCTTAAGCTTTTCTTGAAGAAGAAGATGAAGATGAAGAAAAGAATATGATAAGTGTTGTTAAAAAAGAATAATAAAATCCAACCCTTATCATGTTCTAACCTAGGTTAAGTGTAGAGAATAAACCATGGTAAATGGGAATGGTTAGGGTTAAGGATGATGACAAAATAGTCACTTTAGTCAAAGCTTCATGAAGCTTCATCAAGCTTCATGAAAGAAACCATTTTGTTATCATATATATATTTATTTATCAAAAAGAATAGATAAATAAATAAGTAAATAAATAAAAACCCTAACTATTATCATAACCATGGTTTGAGTCTTAACACAACACCAAACAACATGTATCATCAAACATGACACAAAGTAGTGCACAAAAGTATATCATATATACTTCTTGCACATCGAGTGAGAAAATCCATATAAATTGAACCAATACTAGCTAATGAAAAGTAATATATCAAATATATAATTATGCATTAAATCAACATTTGATTCAATGATCCGGTCATGTCGCACATAACCGACTAGAATCCAATGTATCGATTTATCGAATCGATGATTCGATAACTAGGTCATATCGAATATAACCAATCGAAACATATATCGCGAGAATGAAATGCGGTATCACATACACGCATTATTCTCGGTCCTGCACATATCTCATATGCACTCCTATTTCGTTTCGCTTGAGCCAGGAAACCTCTGTGTAGGACTCTAAAGACTCGTCAATACGCCGGTAGCAGATGATGATCATATCAAACATCCACAAGCCGCAAGCGGTCTGCTAAATGTAATGGCCATCCGGGTATTGAGCGATCAGAAGATCGACGAGCTAGCCCATTCATACTCCTGTGAATCCAACCAGTAACACTTACCGTACAGTCCGGTCTGTTCGTCTGATACGTCGCATATCAAGTCTAGGGGTGGTAAACGTCAGACCCCAATAACCAATAAGTCGTGCCGATGTAAGACTCATAACGGGTCGAGAAACTACTGGTAACACTTACCAGCAAATCTCTGATCAGCCCTGGCCAGGGACTTCCCTGTTACGGCCAATCGAACACAGCGCAACATCAACCCCCAATACCGGGAGAGACGAAACCCCTCCTATCGCTCATTGCCTCCATGTGACTCGGGATTGTACCCAAAGACCACCGTTTTGCACGCCCTCATAGACGTGGTAAGGTGGAGATCAAAGCACAGTGGGAATCACACAAGACTCTATGACGATCTCGGGTCTACAGACTAACCTGTACAAGTGTCACCTGAGAACTGCCATCTGACGTGAGGTATATGTCACGACCCGAAAGTACGGAACATGACCGGCACTTAAACTACGAACGTCTCGAGGCGTACGTAATCTAAGTAAACCGAAAACCCAGAAATCCAAACCAAGAAAATAGTAGAGTGCAGGAAAAACAACTTAAAGAAAGTAATTTCAATAGCATAAGCCGAATTATGCGGTTTTTAAAACATCAAAAATTTACTGAAAATTTCGGCAGAGTCTCCTTTGTAAATACTGGCCCCCAAACGGGATACAACATGAATAGTATACGAAATCCAGAAAAAAAGGCATCCCCAAGCGGGAGCTAGCTCTTCGTCAAACGACGGTCACAACCACACAAGCAATAAAATATACAACGCCAACGGCGAGGATCAAAACTCAAAAGGAAACTTAAAACCACCAGAAATATAATGAGCGACTCTAAGGTCGAAAGAATAAACAACACTGGTCTCTATCTCAAAATACATGTTTGGTTGATGGAACTTCTAGATACAACAGAATAATGATATACAAAGTATATAATGGGGGTATGATACAAGTAAACCCACCTACTAGCAAATCACCCGAATGAAACTGAGCCCGCAAGCCGTAATGAAACCTGTACGGCAAATCTGCAAGAAACTGGGGCACAACGGGGGTGAGTTGCCAACTCGTGAATAGAAAAGCATCTACGCACAGAAATCGCATAAATAACGCAATGCTAGGTCAATGATCATAATATATCCTCAAAATAAGTATATAACATGCAGCCTATAACAAGGCTAGGGTAAATATCTAACCCGAGTGTAAACTCATGTGCCCGTGTCAGTGCCTCAAGTAGCAATATATCCTATGAATGAGGTATGAATGCATGAAACAGAATACATGTAAATGAAGAAACTGTTTTCATAATTTGGTGAGATTTCCTTCGTATTTTTAAACTGAGGTATCATAAATGAAATCAGCATCAATAGTGTCTAGCATCGACACAAAACATAAATCTCACTGTCTCGAAATATCAATGTCTCAATCTCAATATCTAGGGCGCCGTCAATCCGGACCAGCCCCTACCATAAATCTCAAGACCACGACGGTATCCTCCGGATATCCGACGCGTCGGGTAAAATCACCGGTAGGTAGTACTCCCCTGCCAGGCTCAATGTCATCACCACATTCCTCTTGCCCCGGGGTACCGCACCGGGTCCACCATGTACCCGAAACGGTTCATCCGTCTCCTCGAATCGGGTTTCCAAATCCATCAGCAAACTCATGGTGGACGACTCATACATCATGGGAAAAACCGCACTTTTTATTTTAAAAGAGAGAATATGTTTATTTGTGTTTTTGCGGTTTTCCTCCAAATCCAGAAAATCTCATAGAAATCCAAATCAAACCTCAATAGCATGCAAAATAGTGAATATATGCATGAGAATCCATGAATGCGGCATAACAATGAATAACAGTACGCATGAAGTAGCAGGTAATAACTACAATGTCTAAACTATTCGCAAATAGGCTATGTCAAGCAATAATATATTTTCTAAGGTGTACGTGACATGGCAATTACCGATGAAGATGTGTGTGAGCCGGCAAGTAAGTGTACGTGGTACGTACGCATCATCGGTAATGGTGCTGGTGTCCTATCAGCATGATATTAAAAATGGAGTATGAAACATAATATAAGAATGCGCTGCAAAGCGAACCACAAAAAGTGGGAGCTGAAACTAGACGTAACCAAAACTAATCTGCATTAATCTAATATAAGTCCTACGAATGGTGCTTTTTGAAATAACACAAATCATGGGGTTTTGAAAATAGGGCTACGGTGTTTTTATGAAAAGATACGTCGTTTTTGAAATGTCCGTAGATTCCCTTGAGCTGTCTTTAAAAATGCCCACGATTCGTTAGTTTTTGAAATAGGTAAGAAGTCTAATCTACTCTAACAACTACACTAAACTATACGGCCGAACTAACAAGCTGATCTACAGGTAAGGGAACCGCCTAACATCTGAGTCGATATATAAATATATATAAGTCGGTGATCCCGCCTCAATAGTATCGCGTACGATACAGTATATCATCTGACATCCTCGAGTCATGAGCGCGGATCTATCATCAATATAGGCTCGTACGGTAAATCGTCGTACGGCATCCCAAAAGCTGGGTACGGTTCAATATCACACTATCTCATCACATTTCAGATATCACTTATCATATCATAATCTGGGGTACTGATCTAAGTCTAGTACAACTGATATCATCTTCAAAGTATGAATGCGGTGGTAAACACACATCCCGAACCCGCAAGAATCACATTTCGTATCCCAAATACGAATCATATCAAATCACCGATCTCGCGGCACAAAGCCCACCTCATCGACTCAACTCCAAAGTCATCCCATATCATCAAACACCGTGCAAGTATAAGAAACATACAAGTGTATGCGTGTGGGTGCAAATCTATCCTATGGTTCGCAACTAGGAACTACGCTAGTTATTTCTACCCCTAACTAACCATAACACACTAACTATCACACATAAAAATATACTACATAGTACTAATTACGGACTGCGGGGGTGCTATACGCCATCCACCCGACTTCTCCCCGTAGATATAAATCTACTCACCTGGTCCTCGCTCGCCGGTGCCGACGTCGCCACGCGCTTGCTTGTCGTCTCGAAGTCCACATGGGGTACCTACATATCATAACGCACCGTATCGCATTAAAAACCCAATTCAAAATCGAAACGGCATACGAAAACTAAATCGGCACGCGTATCATGCATAGGTCAAAACCTATCGCCTACACATGCAAGAATAGTCAAACCAACCCTCGATGTCGATGTACGAACGTCAAACCATCGAGAAAATCCAATCACACTCATTTGCACATTCACGAACACTAATTTTAATATAAAATAGGTTAAAACTCACGAAAACCCCAAATTCACTCTAAAAGCCGGTTTTCCGAAAAACTAGCAAGCAAAATTACCCGTTTTAGTACAAAACTCGATGTTTAAATGAATGTAGCGGCCAATATATTTATTATATATCTTAAATAAGTCAATAAAACCATTTCCATAATTTAATCACATAAATTTGCATAATTTCCAAAATCCTAGTTTGCAAAAATATCAATTTTTAACACATTTTAAAGAAAAATTCACAATTCATCAATTAAGCTTGGTTTTTCATGAACTAAAGTATTAAAACACTCAATATAATATTTAAGATATGATGAAACCCTAACCATATTTTTAATCGCTCATTTTGAATTAAAGCTAAAAACCTAGTTAGCAATTAGCAAAGTTATCACAATTTTAAATAAACAAATTAGCAAATAGCAACTAACTTAGATTTTGCATACAACTACATGCTAATCTCCTCATTACAACCATAAGCAAATGATAAAAACCTCACTTGATCACAAACCCTAGTCATTAATTCAAAACCCTTCTCTTGAATTTTAATTCAAGCACCTAGAACTAATTAAAAAACCTAATTAAGCTAACATGAAACAATTAGCACAATTTAAGAAAAGGTTAGAATTATACCTCATGATCAAGAGATCAATTATGAAAATCAAGCCTCTAAAATGCCAACTTGCTCCCTAGATCCATGAAAGAATAGCAAATGAAAAATGGGTAGGAGTTAGATTTGAGTTTTAGTTTAATTTTGATGGAAATTTGATGGATTTTTGAAGACTTTTGATGAGGAAAAGAGAGGAGAAGAATGAAGAGGGGCTGCTGTTGAGTTCTGGCCGAAAATGAGAGGGGTGAGGGGGTGTGGGTGTGGGAGTGAGAGTGGGTAGAGAGGTCCAAGTCAAAGGGAGTCCAAGTCAACCCAACCAATACTTATATCTATATACCCTTTCTTCTCATTTCTTTTCATCTTAACATAGAAATTCAAGTGGGGAAAATGGGTGGGGCTGCTGAATTCAGCCAAGGGGGAGGGAAAATGGGGGTTTGTGAGTGTGGGTACGGGTGTGGGGTGATGAAAAATGGTAAATACAATACCCCAAACATCCATTTACGCCAAAAAAAAGCCATTTTTCTTCAATAATTTCTAAACCGTTTTGGCAAATGATTTCGTTCCAAAAACCACATGACAAATTTTTATTTAATGTTTTATGATGCACAAAATTTGTTTCAACTCATTCCAATTTGTAATTTTCCTTAATTAAATGTATTAGTGACGGCTTAAAATAATAATAAAATAATATTTTTTTCAGAAAATTTAAAATTTCACCAGCGGCTCAATAAACACCAAATAATAGCAATTACATAGCTAGAATATGTATATTTAATTTTTATAATAAGATATTTGTATTTTGACTTTTTACAGAAAACCCCCTTATTTTACCGTTTTTTTCGAAATTCCACCGAAACGATTTTCAAAACGTTATAGTATAATACCATCTGGGAGTTCTCGGCGAGTCCGTCCAGTATACCCAGTCTCCACTGAGCACCCGTACACCATCTCTGATGTCAAACACCAATGGATATGGGATCATCCATCGCCCATCTCATGGGTCGAGAAGCGTATACGCTAGTCTACACTGGTATATCGATGCCCCTTCTCTATACACCTACGACTAGGGACCTTGAAGGATGTACTTATGGACTACCATGTCCCCACTAGTATGATCTGCATCATAGTCCAGGTAGTCAAGTACACATCCTAAGGGCTTTACCAACATGTAACTATAAGACAGTATAAAGAGACAAGTGTACATGTTAAGATAAAGAGCAACCAGATAGCATACTATCATGTCGAGCAAGAAAGTCATCTCTATATATGTCCAAGCATCCAATATAATATACAACATCTGTACAATACTGGCCTCTAGGGCATACATACAACTAACAAGTTCTCCATACTTTGTTCATCCGGGAGGAACAAAGATGTACAAGGACCTCATACAAAACTATTGGTGACATGGGATGAAGCGGGAGATAGCCAAGAGTGCATCCAAATGTCTTATTTGCCAACAAGTAAAAGCCGAACACCACAGGATGGCGGGTCTATTACAGCCGTTACCAATACCTGAATAGAAATGGCAAAACATTACTATGGATTTTGTGACCGCACTCCCTCGCAGCTCTAAAGGAAACAATGTTGTATGGGTGATTGTGGACCGACTCACCAAGTCGGTACATTTCATTCCTTTTCGAGTGGGTCAATCAACCGAAAGCCTTGCAAAAAAAAGGTATATGGAGGAGATTGTCAGATTGCACGGCGTACCGATTTTCATCGTGTCCGACCGAGATACACGTTTCAGATCTCAGTTTTGGCAAAGCCTACAAGAGAGTCTGGGCACGAATCTGAGTTTCAGTATCGCCTACCATGCTCAGACCGATGGCCAATCAGAAAGGGTTATTCAAATTCTCGAAGACATGCTCCGGGCCTGTATGTTGGATTTTAAAGGATCTTGGGAAGATCATCTGTACTTGGTAGAGTTTGCTTACAACAATAGCTACCAGTCTAGTATCGGCATGACGCCTTTCGCCACTTTGTATGGACGAAAGTGTAGGTCACCGCTAAGTTGGGACGATGTTGGGGATCGAGAACTTCTAGGCCCCGAGATAATTGTCGAGACAATGGAGGTGATAAGAACCATCAAAGAACAATTATACATAGCACAAGATCTGCAGAAGCATTGGGCAGATACGAAAAGAAGGCCATTAGAGTTCCAACCAGGAGAACACGTGTTTCTGAGGATTTCTCCTAACCGGGGAGTGATACATTTTGGGAAATGCGGAAAACTCAACCCACGGTTCATAGGTCCCTTCGATATTCTCGAACGAGTTGGAAAGGTTGGCATAACCTACGAGCAGCAACCGGACGGAATACTAGAAGGATGATCTTGAGCGACAAGACAATCTAGCTGGCAAGAGCTGTATGAAGGAAAAACTACTAGGCATACATATACGGAAGCGAGGAAACGGGACGAGAGAGTGAGACCCAAAATATTTAACCATGATAATCCCTTCTTAGTGATTTCTTTTTTTCCTTGACCTACTTTCTGAAATTTCGAGGACGAAATTATTTTAAGGAGGGTAGATTGTAACGACCGTGTTTCCTAATACCTAATAAAATATATTTTATTTAAATTTCTACTATCAAATAATTATTTATGTGTTTCGTTAATAGAAGAATAATTTTTAAAGTAATATTAATAATTTTCAAAGCATCGAAATATGGTTAAAGGAATTTTCTAAAATCTATTTATTGTTTTTATAGGCTTAAAATGTTTTAGTAAGATTTTATAACGCCTTAAAATAATCTTCATATTTTTATTATCAATTAAAGTAATTAATTCGTAATTAAAAATATTTTAAAGGATAAACTAGATATTATATAATTTTAATTACTAGCTAAAACCGTAGGAATGGATATATTATTTTTTTTTAGCCCAAAATTATTTTTATACTAAAGATAACAATAAAATATATTTTCTGAAATTTTTCCATAATTTTCCCGTATTTTTAGCTATTTTTAACATTTTTTTAAAGCCAAATTCAATTTTTAAAATAATAAACAGATTATTATTTTATTTATATAAAAATATATATATATATATTTAAAAACCCATTTAACCTAGACCGTTGGATGCTCGATCCAACGGCCAGAATCCCACCGACACGCCACGTAGTGAGGACCACGCGAAACCGCGTGATCCCAAGCAAAACGACACGTGGCGCTGGATTGGGCGTGGGCCTGGCTGCGACGATGCGATCTCAGCCCTTGGATCTTGATCCAACGGCTGAGGTGAAGAGGCGGCGGGCGCAATCATCGACTAATGATTCGCAATCATTGGCAGCGCGGATTTTGATGGGGTTTTAATGATTGGTGAGAAAACACTATAAATAGGCACTTCAAACACTGATTTCTCACACCTCAGAACTCCAAAAATTCTGAAAAAAATACCAGTGCCTTCGTACTGACGACGCTGACGCTACGGCTCCACCCAATCGCCGAGGAAAAATCGGGACGCGGAGCTATTGAGGATTTTGTACACGCCTACGTTTTCAACCCTTCGGCATCCGACTCAAACAAAAGGTAGGATCCGCCTCTCTCCCCTTTTCCTGTCACCTTATTCCTTCTCAATAACCTAGTTCCAACTTATAATCGTCAACCCCTATTTAAAATTTTGTTATAATATTCGTACATGCCTATTCCTTGTACCCTCAATAATGATAATGTTAACCCATATTTTAAAACGGTGTTTAATTTCCTCTCTACACAAAAAATATATTGCACTCCCATACTACCTGGAATCCGATATGCTTAATGTTATAACCCATGAATTGTCAATTCACCTCTGATATACCCACACTTACCCAAACTATCAAAATGATCTCGAAATAGGTTACTTCCACAAAATACCCTTATTTAATTAAAATTTTATATTTGTTTAAAATATCCATAAGAGATAAGATATGTGAAATAAATATTTTAGATACGACTTACGTACATTTTACTTACACTTTTTCATCAACTACTATAATATTGTTAAACCCCATTCAACCTTTTTAAATAAGAAAATACTAAATTTAAATAACGACTTATGGTTTTTCCAAAACGAACGTATTTTCTAAAACGTTACCCCGAATCTAAAACACTATAATTTCATAAAATTATTAATTTCATTTAAATATCTCGACCTTTATTGAAGGGCCATTTTCAACACGGACCATAATCCGTATAACGATATCTTTTCATAAGTAATATTTAGTACCTTATTAAAAGGTAATTTTAAAATAACACCAATTTAGGACAAAGGAAAGGTTGTAGACATCGGTCGTTTATCTAAACCAGACTTTGTGGTGCCTAGGCTAGATAAGTGGGAAAGGTAATTTTAAAAGGCCCGTCTCAACGTGATTCATGAGCGGATCCCTCCTTTCTTTACTTGTGCTTACCTGACCACAATTGGCGGTGAAGAGGCGATTTGAAGACCTCACAACTTGCCCTTTTGAAACAATTAGGAGCAGTCTAGTTTTTCAAATAAAAACTGCTTGCAACTTATCCTTATAAAAATCTCTTGCAAAAGATTTTCAAATAAACATCACAACCTTTTATCGAAAGGATATTTTTCGTAAAACGTTATGTTTTTTTCCAAAATGATAAATATCCTAAATCTCATGGGTTTTTCTTAGAAGTAATAAAAGAAAAGATAATTAAACACTATTATTATTTTTAACTAAGCTTTCCCTAAAATGACACAAAGTACTTTACGAACTCCAGAAGATAAAACGAGTGGTTGTGGAAGGCCTATTAAACGAGATCAATACTGTCACGACCCGAGAATTCGACTCATGACCGGCACTTAACCACGCAACGTCTACAGGCGCAACGCGGCTAAGTAAGCCGAACCCAGAAATCAAAACCAATAAATAGAGTGATTTAAAACGTTTTGTAAAAAGCAATAGTAAATGTCTGAAAAACTTCCATTTATTTAGTAGAAATCCCTTTTTAGTTCACAAGTTATGAGTTTTATAATTTTGGTAACATTTCCTTTTTAAAAACATTAGCCCCGCAAGTCGGGTAAAAGTAAGGTGTAGCGGAAATAACAAGTGACATGAATAAAGCATCACAATATGATATATGACGCCGTAGCAAAGAATACACAGTAAAATAAGGACAATATCATAAAAGATAAGACTGCATAAAGTAACGTCGGCTCACATGCGAGCTCGACACCAGACATAAAATCATACATATCGTCCTCACAACTGTCTCTAAGTCAATACAGAAGGTAGATGGAGAGTACTAGATACATCAATATACAACTGAAAGATAACAGATACCGTACAAAACCCACCTAAACAGCAAAAGGGCTATCTCTGCTTAAAAGGGGTATCTGTGCCAAAAGGTGAGGTAACAGCCAGCCGTGACTACTCCCAAGGGCAACCTGCAAACACTGTGGCACAACGGGGGTGAGTTGCCAACTCGTGAATAGAGATAACATATAAAGGTGATCGCAAGCATGCACATATAGCGTGGCTCTACTAATGCCAGCAGATGATATCAATGCATGTCAACAGTGGATACAATAGTAATGCATGTACTCTAACAGGTAAATGCCACAGTATGAGATGTATAGTAATCAATACTGAGTATGGGATAAATAATATCTACATGGACTATGTCAACATGGAAAGCAATAATCGGTGCCTCAAACTGCACCCAAATCCCACATATACTCAGGCGCCGGCACACCCATCGGCCCTCAAATCCTGTATATCTCCGAGGAATCACGAGTGCCCAACATCGGCACCCAAAACATCATAAAATACCCGTGTCCAACATCGACACGTAAATCCTCGAACATCGGGCGCCGTCTGTCCGGACCGGCCCCACGGGGTCTGTCTGCGGTATCGGCCCTCGGCCCCGGCAGCACGGATCATCCCGCATCCATCACTCGACTCTGGTCAGTATCCTCCGGACAACTGCCAGGTCCAACCAATCACCGGTAGGTACTCGCCCGCCTCCAGGCTCAATCGGCAAATCCCATCGATCATCTCGCCGGGGGGAACCATACCGGGCCCACCACGAACCCGCAAACGGAACATCCACTCCTCGAATCGGGTTTCAAGCACACGTCTCAGCACCGAGAAAACGCGTGGTGGACACACCAAAATATCATACCACGAGGTACCGGGTTTTTCAAAATAGCATATCTTTCCTTAAATAATTCCACGGTCCTCAAAACAGAAATCACATGAAAATCCAATACCAATAGTAAAATTCAATGCGAGGTACAATATACATCAATCCATGGTATGGGTATAAGGGGAAAACCGCTTTTTAAAGTAGTTTCATTTCCGGTTTTAAAAGGTGTCATGCGGCTCCCAATATACATGAAGGTCATATCAAATCACATATGAGGCGAACTATAGCAATATAATCATGGCAGCTCTATAGTGAGTGTGGCATGGCAGTTACTAACGGTGTGTGTGTAGCATGTAATAGTGCCCGTGCAACATAAACCGTTAGTAATAGTGCGGTGTTCTATCAGTTCTAAGCAATATATATATATATATCAACACAGCAGAGAATGCAATATGCGATGATAGTCTATGGGGTGCATGCAACATATAGTAAATAAGTCCTATCAGCCCTGACGCATAACGCCATGCGGGCGATATCCCCGTAGATGTGAAATCTACTCACCGTGTCTCGCGCTAAGTGTATCCAACCACTTGCTTGCCCTTCTTCGCAGCGTCCGTCTCACTGGCCTGCGAACCTAGAATCACATACACATATCACACATATAAGCTCAAATTCGTCAAAAACGCGATATCACGGTCAAACTAGAAACTCGTGTCGCAAACTAATCGCGCGTGTGCGCGATACGCTAAAACGTGTACTCACGCGCCACAAAACTACCCCGACGCGCCGCGATACGCAGAATCCAAACCTACTCACGTATCACGCGTGTCGCGAAGGTTTAGAAAAACGGTAAAACAGGTAACTGGTCCCAGATTTTCCTACAGAATTGATCTTAAAAATATATATATACCAAAATACCCTACACACAAAAACACACCTACAGAACCCAAAAACCACCAAAACACCCCCTGTCTGGCCGCAAATTGCGGCCAGAATGGCGGTTTTGGCGGCCAAAGGGGGGAGTTAGGGGGTCGGGTTTCACCTGGTGCATCATCTCCACTCCACTACACTACAGTCTTCCCAAAATCATTCTGCACTCACCGGGTCAATAGCAGTTCCAGAAAACTCAGATTTTGCCCAAAAACGACATTTTGCATCACATATGAAAACTGGTGGTATTTTAGTGTAATAGGGGTTCGACTAAGTTTACAAGGTCTCACTAACTCACTAGCAAGCTACTGAAACCCTAACACACCACCTTAACACAAAGTTCCTACTAAACATCCCAAATCACACTAAAACACACTAAAATCCTTTAACCGATGCAAAACTACACTAACTAGGAAAACTAGGGAAGCAAGATAGGAATTATACCTCACTCTCGACCCTAGGGAGCTGCAGGAAGAAGAAGAAGTGGAGAGGAGTCGCTGCACTTGGAACTGGGGCTGCTGCTGCTGCTCACTGCCTCTGCTGCTGCTGTTTGTGCTTGCTACTGCTGCTGTTGTTGCTGTGGAGTTTGCTGCCAATGCTTGCTGGTTCTGGAGCTGCTGCTGGGGCTGAAGGTAAGTGTGTGTGTGAGTGTGAGGGTTATGAGAGAAACAAGAAAAGAAATGAGAGGAAATAATCATCACACACAAGTCACCCCCCTCTCTCTCTCACCTCATTAATGGCAAGCATGGCTTGAGCCATGATGCCCCCCCCCCTCACTCTCTCTCACAAGTCAACCCCTAACCATTTCAAATTAAAGTTACTTTTAGTTAACTAATTAATTAAACTTACTTATAACCCAAAAGAATTAATCCCCCAATTAACCCACCATGGTTAATAATTAATATATTTACTTTATTTAAAAACCCTAGTTTACATGCACATGTGTGTGCAAGCCTGGGAAAATTTTGGAAAAATGTTTATTAAATTAGGAAAAATATTTAAAACACAATTTGGTAAACTTTTTATTAAAAACCATTATTTAATTATAATTATTCACTAACCCTTATCCTAAGGTGTTACAAATACTTTTTAAATTTCCAGTTTATGACAACATGACATATACAATACGTGATACGGTTGGGGTTAGAATGCGCGGACCTAAGTATGGAATACTTAATATGAAGTTCCCGATATTCCGGGTGAACAGTCCAAAGTGTGGACGACTATACAAATATGAAGATCCCGATATTCCGAGTGAACAGTCCAAAATGTGGACGACTATACAATGTTGAAATTCCATGCCTAGAGGTATACGCACTAACTCTAATTCGTCAAAACCTTTATACAGAACCACGGGGATGGGTAATTAAATTAGGTAAGGAAATTCGGAACTCGGATTCCCCTACTACTCGATCATGATCCCGGGAAGTGAAACAGTACATTTCACTTCCCCGGTTGTTGTTCCGTGGCCACAACGGAATAATCGCGAGTATCCGGACCCTTGTTTAACAAACTAAAACATTTACAATACCTATTGATACCCAACACTATGTTGGAGATAGTACCCTCAGAGTCAATTATTAGGTCACAGGTACGTGATTGCAATGATTGATGGAGGACCTATCCCGGTAGGACAGTCTTACTCGAGATGATAGTATGCTATCTGGTTTACCTTTATCATCGTGTACTGTTTCAGGTAACCTGACAAGTTGCTATTACACGTTGGTAGAGCCCCTAGGATTCTTGCTTGACAACCAGCAGTATGAGGGCGATCATATAAGTGGGAGCTGGGGTCTATAAGCATATCCTTAAATGGTCCCTAGTCGTGTGAGTTTCGAGACAGGGCATCGATACTCCAGAGTAGACTAGTGTGTACAGTCGAGACCCCGACGAGGGGCGGTGGCCGGTCTCACAAGCCACTGGTGTCAGTTGGATCACCTAAGATGTATACAGGTGCTCATTGGGTTATGAGTACACCGGACAGGACTCGCCGGGAACATGCTAGTTGGTCATATACCAGACGTCAGATGGCAGTTCCCTGGTGACATGTGTGCAGGTTAGTTCATCGACCTGGGGATCGTCATTTGTCTCGTGTGAGTTCCCACTGTACTTTGATTACTACCCTACCACGGCTCAAAGGAGTCATGCAAACAGGTTTTAGTTCGGTACAGTCCCGAGCCACATGGAGGCAGTAAGCGTATCTTCAGGGGTTCGTCTCTCCCGGTATTGGGGGTGAGGTCGTGCTGTGTCTAGGAGAGCCATTACACGAAGTCCTTGGCCAAGGCAGGAGATTTACTGGTAGGTATTCCAGTAGTATCTCAGGGTGTTCTGGGCTACACTCCGACACGACTTGTACCGCTTTTGGGGGTCTGACTTTTACCAACCCCCTAGGCCCGCCATGCGATACTCATAGACGAACGGACCGGACTGTACGGATATTGTCACTGACAGGCTCAGTTTGGTTGTCAAGCTGAGTTCGCTCACAGACGTCCCTTTTAGTCAATACCTGGTAGCCCGTTACGTATTGGCTTATACCTCTGACGTGCTAGTGGTTAAATCCACAACAAAGGTGTTGACGAGTCTTTAGAGTCCCCCACTTTCAGTTACTCAGCTTTCGGGCGAAAGGTTGTAGAGGCCGTATGGAGATATGGCAAGGTCCGATCAGATACGTGCGGTATTGCACGGATCAGGATCGGACAGTTTGTACTATAGGCCGTATGGATATATGGCAAAGTTCGATCAGATACGTGCGGTATTGCACGGATCAGGATCGAACGGATATTACTAGCCGGTTTTGGTTTAAGTCGGATCCTAGTATAGTACAGTGTAGATTTTGTCTCATTGCATTTGTATTTCGGTCGGAATACAAATGCGGGTGTGTATGCACAGTATCGGGGTTTTCCTGTAATTTATTACGGGACCAGTTTTCTGGAGTTGCCAGTTTGCTTTCCGTTTCGGCCAATTTCCTTTGTATCGTTCATTGGCCGAAATTTGGTGGAGGAGGGCTTATTTGCATTGTTGCAAATAAGCATTTGTGGAGGGGGTCTTTGCACTTTGTGACATCATGATGGTTTCATGATGAAGCCCCATCCCTTGACCTTTCTTGAGTTCATGATTGCTTGACTTGGTGAGGTGATGGTTGTGGTGGAGTGTTGGTTATTGTTTTGTCATCATGGTTGTTGTTGATGAGGTTGTTGGAGTGTTGTTTAGGCTTGTGATCATTTCTTTTGATGATAGCCTCTCACTTGGATTATTCTTTGGATTCACTCTTTTGAGTTTTGGGACTCTCTCATTTTTCCTCCCTCCCCTCACTTGCATGGCCGGCCACTTCCCTCATGGGCTGTCCAAAATTTTGGATGTGGGATTTTTGGTTCATTTCATGTTGGAAAAATCCCACTACACCATCTCCAAAAGCTTGTATCATCCCTCCACCAAAATGGAAACTTCCAATACCCCAAATGAGACCTATAGATCCACACTACATTCTACAGCAAATCTTGGGCACGTCGACTAGCCAGCTTCGTGCCCGAGTTGCCTCGGCATTGAGGTGGGAGCCCGTAAAAGACGTAGGCGGTGTGGTGCACTTCCGGCGACGAGGTGGAGACCGGAGTTTCCGTAGGAGATCGGGACGACAACGAGAAGACCGGAGGACACGGATCAGTCGGTATATCTCTCTTCCCCATCTTGTAGTTAGCTAGGACTAGTTAGTGGTTCGATCCGGGTATTAGTGCGCGGCGGTTTGCCAGTTCAAGTAAAAATTAAAGTTTATCACCGCTTCCGCATTTGGCCGTCGGATTGACGGCCGGGGCGCCGCCGTGCACTTACAGTGGTATCAGAGCCTCGCCATTAACTTAGTCTAGCTTGGTTTAATGTGTTTTGCATTTCCGATCGACCAAAATTCCAAAATCTACATTTTTGCTAGCGACAGTTTTCTGTTGAAATTTTTTGGTCTCGAAAAATTTTTCAGGTTGTAAAACATTGATGTACTGGAATATCTAAGAGCTCTGTAAAAATTCGATGAAGTGACTCCACTGTGGGAGCGCGGAACCGCCGCAAACACCCCCTCCTCGCCGCGGTTCCGCCGCACTACTTCTGATTCACTGCACCAATTTTTTACAGAGGCTTTCTGAGATGAAAATAGGGGTTTTGGAATATTATTTTTTGGGCCCAGAATTTCTTGATGTGCTACAGTAGTACTTGGGGGCCCACTTGGTAAATTTGATCGATCGGGTATTTTAAACACATTATTTCACAGTATTTACATTATATCTGCGACCGTGAATGTCACTCGATCGGTAAATCCAGTCTAACTGCTATAGCCCGGTTAGACGGATTTGCGAACGTGACTTTCACGTTGATGTTCTGTTTTTGCTGTTATGTTGCGGATCGGTCGGTGGGGATAGCCTGGATGCAATGCTAGTACAGTTGTGGTTGTATTATGTACATTTGATATTGCGGGGCGAGCGTCCGACATGTGGACTGCCGTCACTGCCTGATTGTATTATTATTTTGGGGCACGGCCAGGTTGCGGTCGATATACCCGTTGTATGTATATTTTACTTTCTGTACTAGGATTACCCCGTGGAGGGGTGCACGGATAGCCGGGTTCTAGAGGGCAACAACCCGCGGAGGGGTGCACGGATAGCCGGGTTCTAGAGGGCAACAAGCCCGCATCTCATGGCATTGAGACGGAGGGGGCTTTACTCTAGGATTGGCGGGCTATTCGCCGCACTCGTAGGGGGTACAGGTTGACCCAGGAGGGGTGCCCAAGTTACCGGATTCCGTGAAGTGCTGGGTGGTCCATTCACGGTGCTGAAGGGGGCTGCCTCACTTCAGGTTTTGGCGGGTAACTTGCCGCGCCCGTAGGGGTCTAGGATTTCATTGCACAGGCTATCCACACGACCAGGGGAACGTCGGGTTTCAGTAGTGGCTCTATGAAACCCGGGGATCCCAGATATCTGTATTGTTTCTGTGATGTTGTACATTTTCTGTGATGTTGCATTTCTTATCACGCCTTGAGCGAATATTATATATTGGTATATATATTAGTAGATGTTGTATATGTTTTGCATCCGCGCTAGTCCAGTCCCCGCTCTGTCGTTAGTTAGCTAACCTAACGGGTAATGACGGGACCCAGTGGCGAATGCGGATGGCATATACGTACATCAGTATATTTTCGTTCTTTTTGGTGTGATCAATTGATGGGACTGCATTGATTCGAATCAATGCAAGTTTAAAAACAAACCTAATCTGATGTTGTTGGAACACTTTTCAAAAAGCTGTTATTGCAAGGACGTTCTCTTTAGTTTAGCATCGTGGTATTCAGTTGGAATATCCTGCTCCTCAGTCGACGAGGCAAGGGCCGAGATCCCTTCACCGGGAGTGACCCCTTGGACAAAAAGTTTGCGTCAGGGCAATGACTTCACTATAGCCAATTGCTTTTGCTTTGCACCGTGGTATTCAGATGGAATATCCTGCACCCCATTCTACGGGGAAAGAGCCGAGATCCCTTCACCGGGAGTGACCTCTTTAGCAACGGTTTTCGTCACTATATTTTCAAAAAGCTATCAGTTCCTTCAACGATATCAAGTTCATTACGTTAAAGGTTTTCGCCAGAAACCATTCGTAGCCCTCCGTCATTTCAGTTAAATATTCGGTAGTATTCAAGCTATGTATGTTGACCTCACGCCAAGGCATAGTGATTGGTAGCTGCCGGGTATTTATCTGTTGCATAGATAGATGCGTTGGTTTGGGACAGTCGTACTACTATTTTGGCCTACGTCAAGGGTATGTACGGGTGGGTTCAAATTAACCTAGATAATGATGGGCAGAACTTGACATGTGACTTACGATATTTTGACCTCACGCCAAGGTCATAAGAGCATGGGGCAGAAATCACATCGGGAGTTTCAAAAGAACTGAAACTTGACAGATATGCGCATACCTTCTGGAGTGTGACACCGTGAGCGGATTCCGTCACGTTATCATGCGATGATAGTTGGATCCCGATTCCCACTGATGAGTTAGTTTACTCCTCGGGTGATCCCGACTAATTCTTCTTTCAGGTTTGGAGGAGAATTTGACGGTACAGTGGGAGGTTTCCAGATTAGATAAATTGGTAGCCATTCTGATCTAGGTTAGAGTGCACGCTGAGTGTTTCTTTTCTCTCTGTCTTTGGCAGCGACCATTGACCCGATCCTAAGACTATGACTCAGTTAACCGAACCTTCTTAAACACTGGATTTTGGATTGTCAGAGTTGCAAACCTCATTGCCACTTCTACTTTTACCCTTTTCTCTAGGACACCCCATATTACTACGAACGTCCACTTCCATTGGACAAAACCATCGTATGGTTAGATACGAACTCGAAGGAATTTATTCGAGGATGGTTTCCGGTTCTGGAGAAAACGAATAGGACTATTCAGTTGTCTTTTCCTTTTACCTTCTCTCAGGTTGCGAGTGCTCCTTGGTTTAGGAGACAGTACACCTGTTACGCAAATTGGATAGTCTTCTTCCAAACCATAGGCAGGTGCCGACCGGTAGGGAATGAAGAAAACTAATTAGCATAACGATGGTGTGCAGAAGGTATTATGTTCAGACAAAGCAAGGGATTAGTAAGAGGGCAAAGTAAATTGCAACAGATATTCACGACCAAACCAAGTATTCCTTCGCCAATCCTAAATCACCTTTGTATTTCTCCAGGACACTCTGTATCACTACGAAGATCCACAGTTTACTTGGATACTCCATCGTATGGTTATATACGAACTCGAAAGGAACTTGTTCCAGTTCGGGGATGGATTCTGGTTCAGGAGAAATAGGAATAAGATTTATTCAGGTGTCTTTTATCCTCACCTCCTCTCGCATTGCGAGTGTTCCTAGGATTAGGACAGTACACCCATTATGCTTATTGGATAGTCTTCTTCCAAATCATAGGCTGGTGCCGAACGGTAGGGAAGGAAGAAAACCATTTGGCCTAAAGGGGTGTGCAGAAGGTAATGACTAAAGACATATGAAGGGATTTGGAGAGGTGGCAAAGAACTATACGGTTACAGTCGTGAATTTGGAAGAGGCATTACTAGGAATACCAGGATACCCCATCGAAACATTTCAATGTTTCAGTCTCACTGTGTACTGTTAAAAGAAAACTGATTTCCCGATTAGATACTTGCTCCAGGGTATGTATTTACCAGGTATGATTCTCACATCTGTATGGTTTTACAGATGATGAGTGGGAGTAAGTTATTGGAAATTGGGTGATCATCCTCATTATATCGGGATTCGTTGTAATCGGTGATATTTGAGGAAATCACCTGGGCTGTTTGCCGGTCGGCAATGTTTGGTTTTGAATATCCGCTGTTATGCACCAATTTCAAATTGATATATCTGTACGTCTATTTTCATAGAGTGAGATATACCTTTCTGAAATTATGTGTACGACATTTACCTATATCAGTGGATGGTTAGGTAAGGAGTATTAAACAGCGGTGTAATTCTTCTTAACCATAAGTACAGTTTTCAACCTACGACACACAGTGAATGAGTTATCAGACTCAAGGGACTTATACAGAGTATTGAATGTTGTCCAGGGTCTATCAGGACAGAGGGGTTGGTCCTCGTACTATATTCGGTTTACTTATGACTTCTCTAGTTTTTAGACAAGTGTTTCGCGGAAACACAGGGTCTGAATTTTGAGAAGTTATAGGTATTTGAATAGAGTAGAGAACCAAGTATAGCAAGTATCGGGATTCTTCAAAGCAATCGAAGATGTAGACACTTGCGTATGGTATTCAGTTCATAGTAGTGATTAAGAGATCTTGCTTCTCTTTCAGGTTACTCATAATTGGAAGCATTCCTAAGTTGAGTAACGCTGATCGGCCTTCTTCCATTTAGTAGACATGCACTGGAGATAGCTGCATGATTTGAATCTGGTTCAATTAAATTAGTGCCTCTGTTTCTATATTGGATATAGAACAGTTCATATCTTAACGATGTTAAGGTACGGGGAGTTGTCCGGCTTATGATTAAAACCAGACACTGGACAACTCAAGGCACGTTTCTGTAATGGTTGTTTGTGGGTTGACCCAGGCTATGACGAGGGTTGACTTTCTACCATCTGGATGAACAATAGCAATATTGTTCTAGACTCGCCACAGTTTTATTAAAAATGGATTTTTTCAGAAAACAGTAGTGGGAGTATGGTAGAACTGGAAGTGATTCCAGAACCACAAACGATTGCTGAAGATTTGATAAGGAACATAAAGATTCAATCTGGATTGACATTCCATTGGCCACTCCGCAGATAAGGTGGGTAACTTCAGGCACCCGAGAGGTACTACGGTAGCCTCAAGGACGGTGACAGGGAAGTTCTTGTTTACCCACAATTACCATTGCTGTTGTTCCAGGCTGCGAGACCCGGCGGGAGGATGAGTATAGCGTCGTTCTGAACTCGCTTCAGAAGTGTACGTGTATATGACTCTGCCAGAGGGTTGTCGTAGTCAGTGGGAGCAGCGGAAGCATTGGTAGACAGGTAGCTTATGTCTATTTATAGACTAAAGCAGATATAGCGGAGATAGATCATCTATTTCTGACGTGACAGTCATAGGTTTGACTTCATCAGAATAGGGGACGGATCTGTTGAGAAGGTAGTAGGGTGTGATGTCCTGGTATTTGGATGACATACACAGAGTAGGAAGTAAAATTCCTTTACTACAATCGGTTATACTTTGGTCGTCACACAGTGGTTTCTACACAAAGGACTTGGATTTTATATCTGACATACTGGTTACTGGATCTATGGTTTTAGATCTAGATTTGGGTGGTTTCCCAATTAAGGGTACTTAGACAGCATTCTAAGGGTATTTAGAATGGACGACTCCTGGCACGGTAGTGTACCTGCAGGTAATGGAGTCACCCTCTCTAAAGGTGTCTTACAGACTAAATTGGAGAGGGATGTGCATGATTGGCAGATCACTTGCTCAGGCAATTGAGTCAATCATGAGATGTCAAGTACCACACCAGACATTGTTCTTGCACTAAATGCAATAAGTTGACATTTGATCCAATCCTGGAGAAAAAGTCGGAAGCAGTTTTAGAACATAAGTGGATGTTCTGGGGATATGATAACGACAGCCTCATTCGGGAGACAGTTATCATTCCAGGCTTCCAAGGTGACCTGGAAAACAAGGAGGTTGTCAGAGTTATATTTTTCCTTCTGATGAGGGGCAGTATTTTGGACAGGTGATCCAAGGCAATACTGAGGGAGGCATGGCACAGGATACTGATTAAGTTCAGTTGACGATACAGTCTAAGAAGTTTGGATTTGGAGTTCATTTATGAGCTAGGTCCCATCAGACATCCAGACATATTCTAAGACAGGTATTGCTCTTTTCGGGAGATGGCTTTCTCCGCGAACTTGAGATATAGAGATACATAGAAAGAAACAACAAAGCGGATCCACTCACTAAGGCTATTCCTCGAACGCAATAGTTTCGCAAACGAGCTTTGTGAGACTGACTAGTAGAGGAGTTGGGTGTTCGGTATCACACGGGCTGTGAGGATGCGACATCGTAATAATTAGCCTTGAGTGCAAGTGGGAGATTGTTGGAGATAGTGCCCTCAGAGTCAATTATTAGGTCACAGGTACGTGATTGCAATGATTGATGGAGGACCTATCCCGGTAGGACAGTCTTACTTGAGATGATAGTATGCTATCTGGTTTACCTTTATCATCGTGTACTGTTTCAGGTAACCTGACAAGTTGCTATTACACGTTGGTAGAGCCCCTAGGATTCTTTCTTGACCACCAGCAGTATGAGGGCGATCATATAAGTGGGAGCTGGGGTCTATAAGCATATCCTTAAATGGTCCCTAGTCGTGTGAGTTTCGAGACAGGGCATCGATACTCCAGAGTAGACTAGTGTGTACAGTCGAGACCCCGACGAGGGGCGGTGGCCGGTCTCACAAGCCACTGGTGTCAGTTGGATCACCTAAGATGTATACAGGTGCTCATTGGGTTATGAGTACACCGGACAGGACTCGCCGGGAACATGCTAGTTGGTCATATACCAGACGTCAGATGGCAGTTCCCTGGTGACATGTGTGCAGGTTAGTTCATCGACCTGGGGATCGTCATTTGTCTCGTGTGAGTTCCCACTGTACTTTGATTACTACCCTACCACGGCTCAAAGGAGTCGTGCAAACAGGTTTTAGTTGGGTACAGTCCCGAGCCACATGGAGGCAGTGAGCGTATCTTCAGGGGTTCGTCTCTCCCGGTATTGGGGGTGAGGTCGTGCTGTGTCTAGGAGAGCCATTACACGAAGTCCTTGGCCAAGGCAGGAGATTTACTGGTAGGTATTCCAGTAGTATCTCAGGGTGTTCTGGGCTACACTCCGACACGACTTGTACCGCTTTTGGGGGTCTGACTTTTACCAACCCCCTAGGCCCGCCATGCGATACTCATAGACGAACGGACCGGACTGTACGAATATTGTCACTGACAGGCTCAGTAGGGTTGTCGGGCTGAGTTCGCTCACAGACGTCCCTTTTAGTCAATACCTGGTAGCCCGTTACGTATTGGCTTATACCTCTGACGTGCTAGTGGTTAAATCCACAACCAAGGTGTTGACGAGTCTTTAGAGTCCCCCACTTTCAGTTACTCAGCTTTCGGGCGAAAGGTTGTAGAGGCCGTATGGAGATATGGCAAGGTCCGATCAGATACGTGCGGTATTGCACGGATCAGGATCGGACAGTTTGTACTATAGGCCGTATGGATATATGGCAAGGTTCGATCAGATACGTGCGGTATTGCACGGATCAGGATCGAACGGATATTACTAGCCGGTTTTGGTTTAAGTCGGATCCTAGTATAGTACAGTGTAGATTTTGTCTCATTGCATTTGTATTTCGGTCGGAATACAAATGCGGGTGTGTATGCACAGTATCAGGGTTTTCCTGTAATTTATTACGGGACCAGTTTTCTGGAGTTGCCAGTTTGCTTTCCGTTTCGGCCAATTTCCTTTGTATCGTTCATTGGCCGAAGTTTGGTGGAGGAGGGCTTATTTGCATTGTTGCAAATAAGCATTTGTGGAGGGGGTCTTTGCACTTTGTGACATCATGATGGTTTCATGATGGAGCCCCATCCCTTGACCTTTCTTGAGTTCATGATTGCTTGACTTGGTGAGGTGATGGTTGTGGTGGAGTGTTGGTTATTGTTTTGTCATCATGGTTGTTGTTGATGAGGTTGTTGGAGTGTTGTTTAGGCTTGTGATCATTTCTTTTGATGATAGCCTCTCACTTGGATTATTCTTTGGATTCACTCTTTTGAGTTTTGGGACTCTCTCATTTTTCCTCCCTCCCCTCACTTGCATGGCAGGCCACTTCCCTCATGGGCTGTCCAAAATTTTGGATGTGGGATTTTTGGTTCATTTCATGTTGGAAAAATCCCACTACACCATCTCCAAAAGCTTGTATCATCCCTCCACCAAAATGGCAACTTCCAATACCCCAAATGAGACCTATAGATCCACACTACATTCTACAGCAAATCTTGGGCACGTCGACTAGCCAGCTTCGTGCCCGAGTTGCCTCGGCATTGAGGTGGGAGCCCGTAAAAGACGTAGGCGATGTGGTGCACTTCCGGCGACGAGGTGGAGACCGGAGTTTCCGCAGGAGATCGGGACGACGACGAGAAGACCGGAGGACACGGATCAGTCGGTATATCTCTCTTCCCCATCTTGTAGTTAGCTAGGACTAGTTAGTGGTTCGATCCGGGTATTAGTGCGCGGCGGTTTGCCAGTTCAAGTAAAAATTAAAGTTTATCACCGCTTCCGCATTTGGCCGTCGGATTGACGGCCGGGGCGCCGCCGTGCACTTACAGTGGTATCAGAGCCTCGCCATTAACTTAGTCTAGCTTGGTTTAATGTGTTTTGCATTTCCGATCGACCAAAATTCCAAAATCTACATTTTTGCTAGCGACAGTTTTCTGTTGAAATTTTTTGGTCTCGAAAAAATTTTCAGGTTGTAAAACATTGATGCACTGGAATATCTAAGAGCTCTGTAAAAATTCGATGAAGTGACTCCACTGTGGGAGCGCGGAACCGCCGCAAACACCCCCTCCTCGCCGCGGTTCCGCCGCACTACTTTGGATTCACTGCACCAATTTTTTACAGAGGCTTTCTGAGATGAAAATAGGGGTTTTGGAATAATTACATTGGGCCCAGAATTTCTTGATGTGCTACAGTAGTGCTTGGGGCCCACTTGTTAAAATTTGAAAACCTAACCTATACTGTGCATACACTCTGAAACGGAAACTCAGACAGTTGTCCCCACAAGGCACCGTGGAAATGGCCGTACCTTTCTTAGTGCGAGGACCTATCACCACTTGTTGAACTCCCATAATCGAGATTAATAAGTCTTTTCCTTTTCTTGGGCAGAAAAAAACGATGTAAGAACTTTAAGGGCATGTCCTTACTTTTCGGTTGTACTCTCCTTATTGAAGTTGGATAAAAAAAATCTTAGTTTTGAGACAAAAAAATCTCTCCTGTTTCTCTTGCTCTTCATATTAGTCTATCCCTTGCATTAATTGTTGTTCTTCCATGAAAGTTATTATCTTGTCTCATCCTTCAGCCCTTTTGTAACCTAACCTATTCTGATTCGGATCATCAATGGCCGGACGACACCATGACCGCAACCGAAGGGGAAATGGAGTCAATGGAGCTGCTGCTCAGCAAGCAGCTATGCTACAAATGATACAAGGACTACTGGAGCAACAGCAGCAGCAGACAGCTTCCCTTCATCAGGAGCTACAAGAAAGTAGGCAGCAGCAAGCAGAGGTTTTAAGTAAGGCACTAACCCCAGTTTATCAAGCTTCGGCGGGAGTGAAGCAGTTCAGATCGCTCCATCCTAAGACTTTTCAGGAAAGGAAACTCCCTTAGAAGCTGAGGAATAGCTCAAGGGAACAGTCAACGATCTCGGTGCCGCTCAAATTACGAAGGACGCGTGGGTGAACATCGCTAAGCTACAACTTATGGATAATGCCAGGATATGGTGGGAGGCAGAGGAAAGTAGATTGAAGGAGCCCATCAACTGGGAAACATTCAAACAGCGTTTTGATACCCAGTATTTTCCAGTCGTGGTACACTTAAGGATGGAAAAAGAGTTTATACAATTTCAACAAGGGAGCATGTGGGATAAGTCGGTGGACGAGTATGCTTCGGAGTTCGCAAGGTTAAGTCAGTTCGCGCATCATCTGGTGGCAACCCCAGAACTTTATACCAAGAGATTCCGACAAGGATTGGACCTGAAGACGCAGTCCTCCATGTCTTCTGCTACTCTTTCGACTTGTGATGAAATCTTAGAGGCGGCACGAATTGAAAACCTTCAGAGACTGATGAGGAAGGATGACCATTTGTCTGGCATTAAGCAACCAGCCAATGAAATTCTTGGAGGATCATCATCTAGATCCAACAGGAAACAACAAGCTAAGAGGCCAGCAGGACCAACTATCTTAGGAAAACCAGCCGTTATGCTACCATTGCGGTAGAGCCGAACACTTCATGAGAGACTGTTACATTGTGAATAAACTTTGCATAGTCTGTGGGTCCCCGGATCATGCCATTAGGGATTGTCCTCAGAGAGGGAGACAATCAGGCCCCGTCAGCAAGCCGGCTAACTATATGGCACCAACACAGGGAAACCGGTCACTTTCCGCCACTAAACCAACCGGTCAAGGGGCATCACCAATGTCACGACCCGAAATTGGCACGTGACGGCCCTAATACTACGCAACGTCTACAGGCGTAACGCAGTAAAAGAAAGCCAAAACTCAGAAATCTAAACCATTAAAAGACAAGAAAAGATAAGAAACATTGTTTAAACCTTAAAAAAAATCTCAAGTATAAATTCTTTAAGTCCAATTTTCTTTCTTGAAAATTTCGGCAGCACCTCCTTTATAAAAACCAACCCCAAAAGTGGGTACAACATAAATATAAAGTAAAGTATCCCCAACGGGAGAAAATCCACGCCCAAAGGCGGAAAACAACCACCACAACAAATATACGACGCCGTAGCGAAGAAATAGAAGACGATAGAAAGAAAACTGTATAAAAGACAACAAGTCACAACATAATATACAACATCGTCCTCACCAAGTCTCTAAGTCAATATGATAATAGTAGATGGAGAGTACAGGGATACAACGAATATACAATACAACGAATAACCACAAAACCCACCTAAGCAAACTGCATACTGTGAGCTGATGCGGTATCCGTAGCAAAAGATGATAAGATGTGTGATAATAGCCTGCCTCTGACTATCCTGAGGAACACCTGCAAACACTGTGGCACAACGGGGGTGAGTTGTTAGTCTACGTTAGCGCCCCGGCCGTCTACAGACGCCAAATGCGGAACAAAAACTTTTAAACTGGCGCTATCGTATACTTTAACCCGGATCTGCCATTATTGCTAAACTAACAAACTGTAAAGAGTGTAGGAATGTTATACCGAACGATCCGAGTCCTTCGTTCTTCAACCATCATCCCACGCTCCGTTGCGGCTGCTCCGATCTCGTCGATCTCCGATCTCCTCGTCGAGGTGGCACCACATGATCGGTTCTTTAAACGGGCTCCCGCCTCTGACTCGAGGCAACTCGATCGTCAAGTTTGCTAAAAGAGACGACCAAGATTGATGTAGAGTATGAGTAGATGACTTTGTCTCACTTCGTCCAAGTCCGTGGACGATCGGTTAATGAAGTTGCCGTGGAAATCGGGTGATGGAATGAAATGAACTGTGAATTCCATACACCCCAAAACTATCATATCTTTTCTAACCGAATGAAAACTCAAGTGAGAGTGTATCAGAGAGAGAGGAGGCTTATCATATATATAGAATGAGGAGGGTGAGTGTAGGAGCTTCAAGTGGTGACCATATCCCTTCATACTTATCTTAACCTAACAACAAAGCATGAATCACTAGATATCATTAAAAGCAAACCAATCATATTAAACCTAGTCATGCTTTATCATTAATGAACCATTAATGACTCAAGTGAGTCACTAGCCATTTCATCACTTCTAGAAGCTTCTAGAATGATGACTCACTCATATCTGAAGAAAAGATAAATCCGTCTTTAACCGAATGTTAAAAGACGGCTGATAGAAAACTGGAAACTGGCAACTTCCAAAAGTGATCCTGAAACGAATTTCAGGACAACCCCGAAACTGTATAAAAATACCCGCATTTGTATTACGACCGAATACAAATGCAACTGAGACAAAGATATTATACCTACTCAATATAATACTCGGATCCGGCTTAAACCAAAGCCGACCAGTATCAACTGTCCGAAAATCGACACGTGCGTAAACGCACGTGCATTTTCCGAACCCTGCCATAAAACCATACGGCCTCTACAACGTTTCGCCCGAACTTGGGAAACTGTCTGTGGGGGACTCTAATGACTCGTCAGCACCCTGGCAGTGGGTTTAACCACAAACCGTCAGCGGCACTAGCTATGCGTAACGGCTGCCCATGGACTGACCTCAAGGGTGGCCGAGGAGCGAACTCAAGGGAGACCGATGAGCGAACTCCTCCGAAAACCCTACTGAGCCTAACAGTGACAATGTATATACAGTCTGGTCCGTTCGTCAATGAGTATCGCATATCCGCCTAGGGGGCTAGTAACGTCAGACCCCCATTAGCAGTATAAGTCGTGTCGGAGTGTAGCCCAGAACGCCCTGAGATACTACTGGAATACCTACCAGTAAATCTCCTGCCTCGGCCGAGGGCTTTGCGTAATGGCTCTCCTAGACACAGCACGATCTCGCCCCAATACCGGGAGAGACGAATCCCCTGCCGATCCGCTCACGTGCCTCCATATGGCTCGGGACTGTACCCAAAAGCTACCTGTTTGCACGACTCCTTTGAGCCGTGGTAGGATAGAAATCAAAGCACAGTGGGAACTCACACGAGACAAATGACGACCTCAGGTCGATGAACTAACCTGTACACATGTCACCAGGGAACTGCTATCTGACGATAGGTATAGTACTAACTAGCAGATTCCCGGCGAGTCCTGTCCGGTGTACTCATAACCCAATGAGCACCTGTATACATCTTAGGTGATCCAACTGACACCAGTGGCTTGTGAGACCGGCCACCGCCCCTCGTCGGGGTCTCGACTGTACACACTAGTCTACTCCGGAGTATCGATGCCCTGTCTCGAAACTCCCACGACTAGGGACCACAATTAAGGATATGCATATAAACTACCCAACTCTCACGTATATGATCGCCATCATACTGTTGGTAGTAAAGCAAGATCCTAAGGGCTCTATCAAAGTGTAACATGCAATCAGTCACCTGAACATGTGCACGACTGATAAAGGCAAACCAGATAGCATACTATCATTTCAAGTAAGACTGTCCTACCGGGATAGGTCCTCCGCAATCATTGCAATCACGTACCTGCGATCCAATAATTGACTATGAGGGCACTATCTCCAACAATCTCCCACTTGCACTCAAGGCTAATATTGCGATGTCGACTACTCACAGCCCGTGTGAAACCGAACATCCAACTCCTCTACTAATCAGTTTCACAAAGCCCGTTTGTAAAACTATTGTGTTCGAGAAATAGCCTCGGTGAGTGGATCCACCTAGAAGTTTCTTTCTGTATCTCTCTTAATCTCAAGTTCGCGGAGAAAGCCATCTCCCGAATTGAGTAGTACCTGTCTTAGAATATGTCTGGATATCTGATGGGACCTTAGTTCATAAATGAACTCCATATCCAAACTTCTTAGACTGTATGGATCACTGAACCTAATCAGTATCCGGCACCATGCCACCCACAGTATCCTCTGGACCACCTGTCCACAATACTGTCCCTCGTCAGAGGGAAAACTAAAACTCTGACAATCACTCTGTCATCCATGTCACCTTTGAAGCCTGGAATGATAACCGTCTCCCGAAAGAGGCTGCCGTTATCAAATCCGCAGAACATGTACCAATGTTCTAAAACTGCTTCCTTATGTTTCTCCAGGATCGGATTAATACAAACTTATTGCATCTAGTGCAAAACCAACATTTGGTGTGGTACTTGACATCTTATGATTGACTCAATTGCCTAAGCAAGTGATCTGCCAATCATGCACATCCCTCTCCCCTTTAGTCTATACGACACCTTTAGAGAGGGTGACTCCATCACCTGCAGGTACACTACCATGCTAGGAGTCAACTATTCTAAAAACCATTAGAATATCTGTCAAAGTACCTACATTGGGAAACAACCCAAATCCAGATCTAAAGCCATAGATCCAGAAACCAGAATGTCAAATATTATATCCATATCCTGTATGGAGAAACAACTGTGTGACGACCACAGTCCAACCGATCGTAGTATAGGAATTTTACTTCCTACTCTGTGTATGTCATCCAGATACCATGACATCACACCCTACTACCTTCTTAACTGATCCATCCCCTATTCTGATTGAAGTCAAACCCATGACTGTCACATCAAAATTAGATGATCTATCTCCGCTATAACTGCTCAAGTCTATAAATAGACATAAGCTACTTGCCCACCATGCTTCCGTTGCTCCCACTGACTACGACAACCCTCCTACCGGGTCTCATATCCTGGAACAACAGTAGTGTCAAGTCTGGGTAGATAAGAACCTCCCTGTCACCGTCCTTGAGGCTACCGAAGTACCTCTCGGGTGTCTGAGGTTACCTACCATACCTGCGGAGTGGCTATTGGAATGTCAAACCTGATTGAATGTATAGGTCCTATTAAATTTTTCCGTAATCTTTCGCGGTTCTGGAATCACTTCCAGTTCTACCATACTCCCACTTCTGTTTTCTGAAAAAGATCCATTTTTACTAAAACTGTGGCGAGTCAAGAACAATATCACTATTGATCTTCTAAATGGTAGAATATCAACCCTCGTCATAGCCAGGGTCAACCCACAAACAGCCATTACAGAAACGTGCCCTGAGTTATCCAGTGTCTGGTTTTAATCATAAGCTGGACAACTCCCCGTACCTTAATTTCTTCTAAGGTACGAACTATTCTATATCCAATATAGAAACTTTGGCACTTATTTAATTGGAACCAAGATTCAATCCATGCAGCTGTCTCCGGTGCATATCAACTTAATGGAAAGAGGTCAATCAGCATTACTCAATTTAGGAATCCATCCAATTATGAGTAACCTGAAAGAGAAACACGTTTCTCAAAACCATCACTATCATCTGAATACCAATCACAAGAATCTTCATCTTCGATCTCTTTGAAGAATCCCGATACTTGTGATACCTGGTTCTCTACTTTATTCTTATACCCACAACTTCTCAAAACTTAGACCTTGTATTTCTACGAAACACTCGTCTAAATACTAGAGAAGTTATAAGTAAACAGAACATAGTACGAGGACCTACCCCTTTGTCCTGATGGACACTGGACAACATACAATACTCTGTATAGGTCCGCTGAGTTGAACAACTCAAAACCTGTGCGTTGTAGGTGGAAAACTGTACCCTGGCGATTTCCTCAAATATCACCAATTACAACGAATTCCGATATAATGAGGATGATCACCTGATTCCCTATATCTTACTCCCACTCATCATCTGTAAAACCATACAGATATGAGAATGAAACCTGGTAAATACATACCCTTGGAGTAAGTGTCTAATCGGGAAAACAGTTTTTCCTTTAACAATGCACTGAAACATGAAAATGTTTCGTAGGGGTATCCTGGTATTCATAGCAATGCCTCTTCCATAATCCAATTCATGACTTTAACCGTATATTTTATTGCCATCTCTCCAAATCCCTTTATTTGTCTTTAGTCGTTACCTTCTGTACACCATCGTTAGGCTAACTGGTTTTCTTCCTTCCCTACCGTTCGGCATCAGCCTATGGTTTGGAAGAAGACTATCCAGTAAGCATAATAGGTGTACCCTCCTAAACCAAGGAGTACTCGCAACTGAGAGAAGGTGACGATAAAAGACAACTGAATAATACCTTATTCTTCTTAAAGGTGAAATAGGAGCGGCGATGAAGTACGCGGTTTTGGTCGTGAATGATATTAGTCGCAATTTACTTTGCCCTCTTTCTAATCCCTTTATTTTGTCTTTACATATTACCTTCTGCACACCCTACTTAGGCTAATTGGTTTTCTTCATTCCCTACCTTTCGGCACCAGCCTATGGTTTGGAATAAGACTATCCAATAGGCGTAATAGGTGTACTCTCCTAAACCAAGGAGCTCTCGCAACCTGAGAGAAGGTGATAATAAAAGACAACTGAATAAACCAATTCTATTTCTCCTGAACCTTGATCCATCCTCGAAGAAGTCCCTTCGAGTTCGTATATAACCATACGATGGCTCTATCCAATGGAAGTGGATATCCGTAGTAATACGGGTGTTCTGAGAAATTCAAAGGGTAAAAGAAGGAGTGGCAATGACTTTATGCAACATAGACAATCCAAAAGCCAGTATTTTAAGAAGGTTCGGTCAACCTGGTCATTGAGTCATAGTCTAGGGTCGGTCAAAGGTCGCTGCCAAAGAGAGAGAGAGAAAAGAAACACTCTGCGTGCACTCTAACCTAGATCAGAATGGTCATCATTTTATCTAATCCGGAAACCTCCCACTGTCCTGTCAAATTCTCCTCCAAACCTAAAGAAGAATCAATCGGGATCACCCGAAGAGTAAACCAACTCATCAGTGGGAATCAGGATCCAACTCTCATCGCATGATAACGTGATGGAATGCATCCACGTTACTCATACTCCAGAAGGTATGCGCATACTCGGCAAGTTTCAGTTTCTTTAGAAACTCCTGATATAGTTTTTGCCCCATGCTCTTATGATCGTGACTAAGGGCCACCAAACCATAAGTCACATGTCAAGTTCTGCCCGTCATTATCTTGTTAATTTGAACCCACCCGTACTCGCCCTTGACTAAGGGCCAACAAGGCTGTACGACTGTCCCAAACCAACTCATCTATCTATGCAACAAATGAATACCCAGCAGCTACCAAACACTATGCCTTGACTAAGGGCCAATAAGCATAGCTTGAATACTACTGACCATCCATAAGAAACGACGGAGGGCTACGGCTGGTTTTTGGCGAAAAACCTTTAGCGTAGTGAACTTGATATCGCTGAAGGAACCTGATAGCTTTTTAAAATATAGTGGCGAAAACCTTTTGCTAAAGAGGTCACTCCTGGTAAAGGGATCTCGGCTCTTTCCTCGTGGAATGAGGTGCAGGATATTCCACTGAATACCGCTATGCAAAGTAACTTGTAATCGACTATAGTGAAGTTATTATGCTGACGCAAACTTCTGCCCAAGGGGTCAGTCCCGGTGAAGGGATATCAGCCCTTGCCCCGTCGAATGAGGTGCAGGATATTCCACTGAATACCGCTATGCATAACAAAAGGAAACGTCTTTGCAATAACACTTTTTAAATTGTTCCAACAACTGTATACAGGTTTGTTTTTACTTTGCGTTGATCAGAATCAACGCAGTCCCATCAATCAATCACACCAGAAAAGAACGAAAATAAAATGTACGTATATGCCATCCGCATTCGTCACTGGGTCCCGTCATCACCCGTTAGGTTACTTAACTAACGACAGAGCGGGGACTGGACTAGCGCGGGTGTAAAACATATACAACATTTAATAGTATATAAACCAATATACATAATCGCTCCAGGCGTGATAATATGCAACATTACAGAAAAGTAATAAGCATCACAGAACAATACAGATATCTGGGATCCCCGAGTTTCACAGAGCCGCTGCTGAAACTCGACGTTCCCCTGTCGTGTGGATAGCCTGTGCAATGAAACCTAGACCCCTACGGGTGCGGCAAGTTACCCGCCAAGACCTGAAGCGAGGCAGCCCCCTACAGCATAGTGAATGGACCACCCAGCACTCCAGGGAATCCGGTAAGCTTGGGCACCCCTCCTTGGGTCAACCTGTACCCCCTACGAGTGCGGCGAATAGTCTGCCAATTCTGAAGTGGGACCCCTCTGCCTCTCAAAGCCATGAGATGCGGACCCGTTGCCCCCCAGAACCCGGCTATCCGTGCACTCCGTCTCGGGGCAAAACCTAGTACAGTAATGAAAAATAGTACAATAGGTACATCGACCGCATCCTGGTCGTGCCCCAAAAGAATATTATACAACAGGCAGTGACGGCTGTCCACAAGTTGGACGCTCGCCCCGCAATATCAAATGTACAAATAAACTCAAACTGTACTATCATTGCACACTGCTATCCACCACGACAAATCCGCAACAATACAGCACAACACAGAACATCAACGTGAATGTCACGTTCGCAAACCCGTCTAAAAGAACTATAGCAGTTAAACGCGGTTTACCGATCAAATGACATTCCCGGTCGGAGATATAATGTAAGCACTGTAAACTAACGTGTTTAAATTTCGATCGACCAAACACGAAATATTAAAAAGTGGGCCCCACAGCTTACTGGTGAACAGTAACAAAAACTGGGCCAAAAATAAATATATTAAAAACCCCAAAATCCCAATTAGAACCCACTGGAAAAAATTGGGAGCACGTGCTCCTCACATGGCCGCGGAAGGGCGGCCAAACCATGGGTTTGGCCGCGCTTCCGCGGCAACTTGGAGGAGTCACGAGTCCAAATTTTGTCGTGGGTCTTAAAATTGCCTGCTCGGATTTTTAGGACATCCAGAAATCAATTTTGACACTGTTCAAAATCAACAGAAACTGTCGGCATAGGATTTTGTAGTTTTCGATTTCCGGTCGGATCGATGTTTTAAACGCGTTAGCACAAGTTAGTATAGCAAATTGGTTAGGCTCTGATACCACTGTTAGTCTACGTTAGCGCCCCGGCCGTCTACAGACGCCAAATGCGGAACAAAAACTTTTAAACTGGCGCTATCGTATACTTTAACCCGGATCTGCCATTATTGCTAAACTAACAAACTGTAAAGAGTGTAGGAATGTTATACCGAACGATCCGAGTCCTTCGTTCTTCAACCATCATCCCACGCTCCGTTGCGGCTGCTCCGATCTCGTCGATCTCCGATCTCCTCGTCGAGGTGGCACCACATGATCGGTTCTTTAAACGGGCTCCCGCCTCTGACTCGAGGCAACTCGATCGTCAAGTTTGCTAAAAGAGACGACCAAGATTGATGTAGAGTATGAGTAGATGACTTTGTCTCACTTCGTCCAAGTCCGTGGACGATCGGTTAATGAAGTTGCCGTGGAAATCGGGTGATGGAATGAAATGAACTGTGAATTCCATACACCCCAAAACTATCATATCTTTTCTAACCGAATGAAAACTCAAGTGAGAGTGTATCAGAGAGAGAGGAGGCTTATCATATATATAGAATGAGGAGGGTGAGTGTAGGAGCTTCAAGTGGTGACCATATCCCTTCATACTTATCTTAACCTAACAACAAAGCATGAATCACTAGATATCATTAAAAGCAAACCAATCATATTAAACCTAGTCATGCTTTATCATTAATGAACCATTAATGACTCAAGTGAGTCACTAGCCATTTCATCACTTCTAGAAGCTTCTAGAATGATGACTCACTCATATCTGAAGAAAAGATAAATCCGTCTTTAACCGAATGTTAAAAGACGGCTGATAGAAAACTGGAAGCTGGCAACTTCCAAAAGTGATCCTGAAACGAATTTCAGGACAACCCCGAAACTGTATAAAAATACCCGCATTTGTATTACGACCGAATACAAATGCAACTGAGACAAAGATATTATACCTACTCAATATAATACTCGGATCCGGCTTAAACCAAAGCCGACCAGTATCAACTGTCCGAAAATCGACACGTGCGTAAACGCACGTGCATTTTCCGAACCCTGCCATAAAACCATACGGCCTCTACAACGTTTCGCCCGAACTTGGGAAACTGTCTGTGGGGGACTCTAATGACTCGTCAGCACCCTGGCAGTGGGTTTAACCACAAACCGTCAGCGGCACTAGCTATGCGTAACGGCTGCCCATGGACTGACCTCAAGGGTGGCCGAGGAGCGAACTCAAGGGAGACCGATGAGCGAACTCCTCCGAAAACCCTACTGAGCCTAACAGTGACAATGTATATACAGTCTGGTCCGTTCGTCAATGAGTATCGCATATCCGCCTAGGGGGCTAGTAACGTCAGACCCCCATTAGCAGTATAAGTCGTGTCGGAGTGTAGCCCAGAACGCCCTGAGATACTACTGGAATACCTACCAGTAAATCTCCTGCCTCGGCCGAGGGCTTTGCGTAATGGCTCTCCTAGACACAGCACGATCTCGCCCCAATACCGGGAGAGACGAATCCCCTGCCGATCCGCTCACGTGCCTCCATATGGCTCGGGACTGTACCCAAAAGCTACCTGTTTGCACGACTCCTTTGAGCCGTGGTAGGATAGAAATCAAAGCACAGTGGGAACTCACACGAGACAAATGACGACCTCAGGTCGATGAACTAACCTGTACACATGTCACCAGGGAACTGCTATCTGACGATAGGTATAGTACTAACTAGCAGATTCCCGGCGAGTCCTGTCCGGTGTACTCATAACCCAATGAGCACCTGTATACATCTTAGGTGATCCAACTGACACCAGTGGCTTGTGAGACCGGCCACCGCCCCTCGTCGGGGTCTCGACTGTACACACTAGTCTACTCCGGAGTATCGATGCCCTGTCTCGAAACTCCCACGACTAGGGACCACAATTAAGGATATGCATATAAACTACCCAACTCTCACGTATATGATCGCCATCATACTGTTGGTAGTAAAGCAAGATCCTAAGGGCTCTATCAAAGTGTAACATGCAATCAGTCACCTGAACATGTACACGACTGATAAAGGCAAACCAGATAGCATACTATCATTTCAAGTAAGACTGTCCTACCGGGATAGGTCCTCCGCAATCATTGCAATCACGTACCTGCGATCCAATAATTGACTATGAGGGCACTATCTCCAACATGAGTTGCCAACTCGTGAATAGTAAATAACATATGCAGGTAATCACGAGTATGCACGTACAGCGTGAATCTAACATGTGCAATTAATAGCAATAAAAAGTCATACGAATGCAATAATCATGAAAGTTACACTACCAGGTACAACTAATACATGAAGCAATGCATATAAATAAAGGTATTAAATGCAACAGTCATGAAAGGTACTCTAACAGGTACTACTAATACATAAAGAAATGATATGAATAAAGGTATGTAAACGCAACAGTCATGGAAGGTACTCTAAAAGGTACACTAATGCATGAAGCAGTGCATAAACAGTAAATGTAGAGTATGGAATGAAACATGTCATTTCCACGGAATCCTGACATCGTGGTAGGATCAAAATCCATCCAGACAATCCAAATCCCAATTTCCTCAAATCAGCCCCCAATTTGGCTATCATATCAAGTAAGTCTCACATATCATTAATGTACAACATCAAGTAGATCTCACATATCCCGTATGTACAATATCAAGTATATCTCGTATACCCCGAATGTACAATATCAAGTAGATCTCACATATATCCTGTAATCAATATCAAATAAATTCTCAAATGTCCTAAATCCAATGTCAATGAGTCCTTTACATTCTAGGTATATTTGCATGAATAAATATGATGACGTATATAATTTAATGTCAATACACATATATTAGCGTCCCATTCCACTAATATTGGTGTAAGGGCATATATAACTGCGTCCTAAACCCCTATTATATATACAAAGGAGTAAAAAGAAATATCATGAAACCAATGTGTCAAGCATCGACATAGAAATGCAGGTCTATCAGATGTTGTCACCATGACTGGCCCCCTGATAGATACGTATCATATGCTATACCGAAAGCTCGAGTGCCTAGCTCTGACCCTCGCCTCTCGACGTATCTATACGTACATGACTCCCGTCGGTATCCACATGATAACCGCCGAGTCATTGGTAATGTCACCGATAGGTACTTGCCCACCTTCCAGGCTCAATCGGCAAGGTCCATCGATCATCTTGCCGAGGGGAACCATACCGGGCCCCACCATGTACCCTCATACGGCTCCCACTCCTCATATGGAGTATATAATCAGAACCGATAAATCTCATGGTGGCTGCAGAAATATCATATCAAGGGAAACCGGGTTTTTCAAATAATGCATAATTTCATGAACTCCCACGGTCCCCAAATCCAGAAAACATCATGAAAAATCCATATCACAAAGCGAAAATCCATGAATATAATATATGCAATACAAAACTGTAATGAAAGCATGTAAAGGAAAAGCCGCTAATTAACTGCAACAAGTTAATATAAATATCATGCGCTTCCTAATTTCTCAAATTCTAAATAACATCAAGTAAGGGTAAACATGTAGCTATAACTAGATATATGTGTAAACATAAAGGTATAGCCAGATATATGTATCTACTTATAAGTAATGATGTAGTATACCCCCTGGGTATAAGTGAAGTATGTGTGCAAAGTATATCTGTAGCTATGACATAAAGTGTGTATGTACCTATCACTAATGGTACGATACTCTATAGGTATACAGGTATCTAACACGTAAGTATGTGAAGGCATATGTATAAGCATATGGATATACAGGTTTGCTATAAGTCAATGCGTAAAGAAATATGAATCAAAGTCTCAATGTCCCTAACCAAGCAATATCATATCTATAAGTGGGTTGTGAGTGATATAGTAATTATTGACGGTGTGTGTAGCATACAATCAGTACTCGTGCAACATGAATCGTCAATAATATGTGCAGTGTCCTAAGGATACTAGTCCAAGGACAACAATATCTAAGTAATAGGTTAAATGCGCAATTCTAAATATGACATAGAATATGCGACAGAAATAACATCTTTAGCCCAGACGCATAACGCCATGCGGGCGATTCCCCTGTAGATGTTAAATCTACTCACCAACGCTCCTGGCTAAGTGAAGCCCACCATCTGTTTTCCCTTGTCGTAGCGTCCAAAGTCCACGCTTGTGAACCTAAAATTTCACAAACACATCACATAAGCAAATATCCTATATCGACGAAAAGACATCAAAACGCAAGAATAACGCCCTGAAAATTGTACTGCGCACTTAGCGTATCTATCGCGCACGACATCGGCCAAAAACCCTAATTGGGGTCGCTAAACTACAAAATACTAAGTCTAGACCCCGATCGTCCCGATCGCGCAACACAACACAAACAATTACGAGAAATAAAATAGATATAACCTCGCAACGACCAATCGAACCCACGTCGGAAAAACCCCACAACCTAGTAAGCAACTTATCGCAATATTTCGCACTAGTTTCAAGCTAACGCATATCAAGCGATTACAAATATCTTAAAATAGCTTAACTAAGCTATCTAAACCATTTCTATATTTTTAACACTTGCTAAATAAATTTTAGCAACAACCTAGTAAGCAAAATTGCATAATTAAACAAAATGTTCATTAGCAAAAATTAATATTTTCTACTAGGTTAATCTTTTCTTAATCATAAATTAACACTTCAATAAAACATTAAACACATAAATCAAGTTTTACACTAACTAGATTATCATAAAAAATAAAGTCTTTAATTTCAAACATGAAATTAAAAGCTTAAATAAACAATTAATATTCTAAATAGAAATTTAGAAACAACAAAAAGGATTATGGTTGGGGTTTTATACCTCCACAAAAGATCAAAACCAAGAAACCAAACTCATCATCTTTTCCTCCAAAATGATGTTTTGAAAGAAGATCCAAGCTACTTTTGTGAAGAAGAAAGAAGGAAAATGAATATATTTGAGTTTTTGTGATTTTATTTGGATTTTTCATGATTTATTTGATCCAAAATGAGTTGAAAAAGAGTGGGAATGATGGAGGGCAGCAAGGGGAAAGGAAGGGCCGGCCAAGGGGGGTGAGAGGGGTATTTTTGTGAATTTTTGTGAAGAAATTGCTAGGAAAAAGAGTAATAAATGCTAATAAATGCACTTTGCCATCTTTACACCTTTTCTTTTCTTTTTAAAATAATTCCTTTTGCACTCCAAAAATATCTAGATATTTAAAAAGAAGTTTCCAAAAGTTTTCTAGTGACAAAATAATTTATTCACAAGAGAAAAAAATTTCCCGATTTACGTGCACAAAATACCGCTTAAAATAATATTTTATTTGGGAAAAATTCTATCTGAACCAAAACCTCCCAAATACCCCTAAAGTTCGCGCACAAGCTTTATTTTAGCTAAAAAAGGTGCCAGTAAGTTTCTACGGAAGTTTGATCGAAATCGGGTTAAAACGAAAAATACCGACTATTTTGCCCTAAAACGGAAAAATTCGCAAAACGATTTCTGAAACGTTACAATCTCCCCCCTTATAAAAATTCATCCCCGAATTAAAATTTTTTACTAAGCATACCTTCAAAGAGAGTATTACTAAACTCTCATATCTCGTTCGCAGCCTCCCAAGTGATTAACTCACTATACGGCTACGTCCAAGAAAAACCCTTCACAGATGGCAAGACCCTTGACCGAAGTTTCACCACCCGCCTAGCCATTAACACAGTTGGCTGCTGGTGAATGAAAGATCACATCCAAGCTAAATGGTCTGGTGCAGAATCATATGAGAAAGGTCATGAAGGTAATTGCAAAGTATCGACACAAGGAATACGGGGTAAATACTCAATAATCTCGGCGGAAGTGCCAAATTAAAGGCAACGGAACTAACTCGCTTTAAGGATATCGAAAGGACCTACAATTCTGGGTAAGCTTCCCAAAACTCAACACGTCCTTCATCGGAAAAATCCGTAAGAATACATGATCTCCCACTGCGAACTCGAGCCTGCGATCACCATGGTCGGCATAAGACCTCTGTCCGCACAGGACTGTCATCATCCTCACCTGAAACAGCTGGATCATTTCCGAAGTCTCTAGACTAGCTGGGGTCCAAAAATCCTACTACGCAGAGTCAGAAAAACAGATTGGATAACGACACCACCTAACAAACAAAACCAAAAGGTTGCCGATTGGAGTGCCTCCTGATAACAGCTATCGAAGGAGAATCCGAACAATGGCAAGTGACGATCCCAACTGCTGACAACAATTAATACGTACGCACAAGCATATCCTCCAGAGTCGGTATAGCCCGCTCTCACAAAACCATCATCCCGCGGATGGAAAAACGGAGCTAAAGCTCAACCAGTACCCAAGGCTTCCTGAAGTTCCTGCCCCAGATAGTAAGCGAACAGGGTGCCTTATTTGGATACGACCCATGAAGGAACTCCATGCAATGCACAAACTTAACAAAGAACAACTGAGCAGACTGAGAAAAAAACGGACAGCAAGCATCCGAATGGAGTCACATCCTGACTAAATCTGGGTAGACACCATAACGAATTTCATGGAGATCTGCTCCCATTCCCACTTCGGAACAGTTAAAAATTGCAACTCTCCAGCCGGTCTCAGATGCTCAACCAAAACACACAACAAGACAACACCTTGAAATGAAATCCGAAACTTCTCTTTACATCCTTGCCCACCCGTAACTATCTCACAAGTCATGTCTAATGCTGGTTGAACTTGAATGAGTACAGAGAGTTGACAGATGTGCCTGCTCTAGGATTTCACGTCTCTACCCAATAGTATCAGGTACACAAACGCATCCCTAAACTCATCACACCCTTGTCATAAATCAAGGACTCTGAATCATTACCCAGCCGAGTATGCTCAAGTATTTCTGACGAACGAGCATCGGCGGGCAGTGGCTCGTGAAAGCGATTAAGGAAAAGTGGTCGAGCGCGAACATGAGCAAGCTGTCCCCTCAGTAGAGGCGAACTTAAGCTGTGCTCAACGATCGCACAAGAACTGTAAATCTGCGGAAGGCTGTCTCAATAATCTACACCCGCTGCAGGAAGATATATATTAAGCTCTGGTGGTCCGTGAAAATCTGACACAACTCTCGAACAAGTAGTGTCTCTAAATCTCCAACGCAAAACCACCGCGGCCATCTCCAGATCATGAGTGGGATATCATGCTAGTACTTCCTCTAAGTGTATGGAAACAAAAGCGATAACTCTATAATGTTACCTCTGTACACACTCGAGCCCCACTCACGAAACATCACAGTTAAACAACAAAGTCGCCCGAACCAAAAAGAAAAGAAAGACTGATGCAGTTGTTAACCGAGTCTTCAACTGCTGAAAACTCCGCACACATGCCTCGGTCCAAAGAAAAGATACCTCCATTCCGGTCAATTCAGTCAACGGTGCAGCACTACACTAGCAATCTTGCACGAAACGGCGGTAAAAACCTGCTAAGCCTAAAAATCTGCGGACCTCCATCCAGCACACAAGTCTGGGCCTAAGCTGTACGACCACGATCTTCCTCGAAACCATACAAAACCGTCTCCCGTAACCATAAGACCTAGGAGTCAACACAACAAGCTTGAAGGAATACTCCGAGAATCTAGCAAACCGCTGGGGCTCTCCCAGTATCTGCAAATCAAATCCTCAAGTGTTGCTCCTGTCCCTCAAGACATATTAAATAGACCAGACTGTCGTAAATAACACAACAATAACTGGTCGAGAAACGGCCTGAAGAAATCTGGTCCATCACATCTACGAATGCTACTAGGGCATTGGTGAGTCCAATGACACACCAGCACACACAAAGCCCGTAGCACACACAAGGCAGTCTTCGGAATGTCATCACTCCGAACCCGCAACAATGATGACCTGATCCCCAAACAAACTTAGAAAAAATGTCTCGCACTTAGGAGCTGATCGAAGAAATCGGCAATGCGAGGTAAAGGATACCTGTCCGCACCGTAAGCCGGTTCAATTGACGATCCATCAATACACAACCTCAAACTGTCGTATTCCTCCTTGACGAATAGAAATAGGAGCTCCCCAATGCGAAACGCTCAGACGCACAATCCCCCCAACAAACAACTCTGCAGCCGATCCTTAAGCTCCCTAAGCTCCGCCGGCTCATCTGGAACAACGTCGGATAACTCTCGCACGATAAGAACCCGGTCCAACAAACCCACTATGGATCCGGTATCACGAATGAACGTCAAGAATCCTCGACATCCTCTCCTCAAAAGCCGACTAGCGAAAAAGGCTGAATTCGAGCTGTGAGAGGCGGCACCACTGTCCCCCTGCACAACAAGAACTGACTTGCCGGGAAAACAAACCTGACTGTTTCCTCGCGGTAGTCCACAGACGCCTAGCACGTAACTAACCAGTCCATGCCCAGGAGAACGTCAAATCCAACATCTCTAGAAGGATCAAGTGATGGATGAATCTCCTAACCGATTAGCATACGACTGAAATACGTGTCGCGCAACAAAAGAATCGCTGACAGAAATTAACACAACAAACGGCTGATCTAGCTAACACAAATCCCCTCGTCCTAAACCTCTGCTATTCCCGCAACGGTCACGAAAGCTGTCTCGACGACTAAGCCTCTGTCTATGGGATGGTACACCGGTACGAGTCCTCCACTGTTCCGGAACTCCCAAAGTCTCAGGAATATGTGTCTCGTCAACGAGGGCTGCATCCACTGGTGCTATGTAGGTGACGGAATGCTGTACGATGATCGCAAGGAACAACTGGGTAACAGGGGTGACAATCTCCTGTCGCTGTGCTCGAAAAGTCTCCACCAAAGAACTCATCATCTGGCGCATGTCCTGCATCTCTGCCACAAGCCTAGCGATACTATTTGTCGAAGGCGGATCCGTCTGCACCTGTGCAACGAGCGTGCCATCCTGGTCAGTCATTGACCCACCCGAGTCAACTCTGACCTCGGCCCTCGCTGCACCTCACTGAGTCCCCATAGTCATCGGCGGCAAAGGCTATAAATAGGGATAGGATTTAATATGAACACGGAAATCGAATCACAAGGATACGAATCATCAAGGAAGGAATTTCAAACAATTGTACTTAGGTCGATTTAGATGGAGTACCGCATCGTGAGTATGCTGAAGACATACACACACTACGTTACTCTGCTTAAGCTACCTACTCCATCATACCAAGGTCATCCTACACTCCGTAAGGTAAAAACCTAGCACTCTGATACCAACTTTGTCACGACCCGAAATTGGCACGTGACGGCCCTAATACTACGCAACGTCTACAAGCGTAACGCAGTAAAAGAAAGCCAAAACCCAGAAATCTAAACCATTAAAAGACAAGAAAAGATAAGAAACATTGTTTAAACCTTAAAAAAAATCTCAAGTATAAATTCTTTAAGTCCAATTTTCTTTCTTGAAAATTTCGGCAGCACCTCCTTTATAAAAATCAACCCCAAAAGTGGGTACAACATAAATATAAAGTAAACCATCCCCAACGGGAGCAAATCCACGCCCAAAGGCGAAAAACAACCACCACAACAAATATACGACGCCGTAGCGAAGAAATAAAAGACGATAGAAAGGAAACTGTATAAAAGACAACAAGTCACAACATAATATACAACATCATCCTCACCAAGTCTCTAAGTCAATATGAAAATAGTAGATGGAGAGTACAGGGATACAATGAATATATAATACAACGAATAACCACAAAACCCACCTAAGCAAACTGCACACTGTGAGCTGATGCGGTATCCGTAGCAAAAGATGATAAGATGTGTGATAATAGCCTGCCTCTGACTATCCTGAGGAACACCTGGAAATACTGTGGCACAACGGGGGTGAGTTGCCAACTTGTGAATAGTAAATAACATATGCAGGTAATCGCGAGTAAGCACGTACAGCGTGAATCTAACATGTGCAATTAATAGCAATAAAAAGTCATATGAATGCAATAATCATGAAAGGTACACTACCAGGTACAACTAATACATGAAGCAATGCATATAAATAAAGGTATGTAAATGCAACAGTCATGAAAAGTACTCTAACAGGTACTACTAATACATGAAGAAATGATATGAATAAAGGTATGTAAACGCAACAGTCATAGAAGGTACTCTAACATGTACACTAATGCATGAAGCAGTGCATAAATAGTAAATGTAGAGTATGGAATGAAACATGTCATTTCCACGGAATCCTGACATCCTGGTATGATCAAAATCCATCAAGACAATCCAAATCCCAATTTCCAGAAATCAGCCCCCAATTTGGCTATCATATCAAGTAAGTCTCACATATCCCGTATGTACAATATCAAGTATACCTCGTATACCCCAAATGTACAATATCAAGTAGATCTCATATATATCCTGTAATCAATATCAAATAAATTCTCAAATGTCCTAAATCCAATGTCAATGAGTCCTTTACATTCTAGGTATATTTGCATGAATAAATATGATGATGTATATAATTTAATGTCAATACACATATATTAACGTCCCATTCCACTAATATTGGTTTAAGGGCATATATAACAGCGGCCTAAACTCCTATTATATATACAAAGGAGTAAAAAGAAATATCATGAAACCAATATGTCAAGTATCGACACAGAAATGCAGGTCTATCAGGTGTTGTCACCATGACTGGCCCCCTGATAGGTACGTATCATACGCTATACCGAAAGCTCGAGTGCCTAGCTCTGACCCTCGCCTCTCAACGTATCTATACGTACATGACTCCCGTCGGTATCCACATGATAACCGCCGAGTCATTGGTAATGTCACCGGTAGGTACTTGCCTACCTTCCAGGCTCAATCGGCAAGGTCCATCGATCATCTTGCCGAGGGGAACCGTACCGGGCCCCACTATGTACCCTCATATGGCACCCACTCCTCGTATGGAGTATATAATCAGAACCGATAAATCTCATGGTGGCTGCAAAAATATCATATCAAGGGAAACCGGGTTTTTCAAATAATACATAATTTCATGAACTCCCATGGTCCCCAAATCCAGAAAACATCATGAAAAATCCATATCACAAAGCGAAAATCCATGAATATAAAACTGTAATGAAAGCATATAAAGGAAAAGCCGCTAATTAACTGCAACAAGTTAATATAAATATCATGCGGTTCCTAATTTCTCCAATTCTAAATAACATCAAGTAAAGGTAAACATGTAGCTATAACTAGATATATGTGTGAACATAAAGGTATAGAAAGATATATATATCTACCTATAAGTAATGATGTAGTATACCCCCTGGGTATAAGTGAAGTATGTGTGCAAAGTATACCTGTAGCTATGACATAAAGTGTGTATGTACCTATCACTAATGGTACGATACTCTATAGGTATACAGGTATCTAACACGTAAGTATGTGAAGGCATATGTGTAAGCATATGGATATACAGGTTTTCTATAAGTCAATGCGTAAAGAAATATGAATCAAAGTCTCAATGTCCCTAACTAAGCAATATCATATCTATAAGTGTGTTGTGCATGACTTGGCAATTATTGACGGTGTGTGTAGCATACAATCAGTGCTCGTGCAACATTAATCGTCAATAATATGTGCAGTGTCCTAAGGATACTAGTCCAAGCACAATAATATCTAAGTAATAGGATAAATACGCAATTCTAAATATGACATAGAATATGCGACAGAAATAACATCTCTAGCCCAGACGCATAACGCCATGCGGACGATTCCCCTGTAGATGTTAAATCTACTCACCAACGCTCCTGGCTAAGTGAAGCCTACCACCTGTTTTCCCTTGTCGTAGCGTCCGAAGTCCCCGCTTGCAAACCTAAAATTTCACAAACACGTCACATAAGAAAATATCCTACATCGACGAAAAGACATCGAAACGTAAGAATAACGCCCTGAAAATTGTACTGCGCACTTAGCGTATCTATCGCGCACGACATCGGCAAAAAACCCTAATTGGGGTCGCTAAACTACAAAACACTAAGTCTAGACCCCGATCGTCCCGATCGCGCAACACAACACAAACAATTACGAGAAATAAAATAGATATAACCTCGCAACGACCAATCGAACCCACGTCGGAAAAACCCCGAAACCTAGTAAGTAACTTATCGCAATATTTCGCACTAGTTTCAAGCTAACGCATATCTAGCGATTACAAACACCTTAAAATAGCTTAACTAAGCTATCTAAACCATTTGTATATTTTTAACACTTGCTAAATAAATTTTAGCAAAAACCTAGTAAGCAAAATTGCATAATTAAACAAAGTGTTCATTAGCAAAAATTAACATTTTCTTCTAGGTTAATCTTTTCCTAATCACAAATTAACACTTCAATAAAATATTAAACACATAAATCTAGTTTTACCCTAACTAAATTATCATAAAAAATCAAGTCTTTAATTTCAAACATGAAATTAAAAGCTTAAATATTCTAAATAGAAATTTAGAAACAACAAAAAGGATTAGGGTTGGGGTTTTATACCTCCACAAAAGATCAAAACCAAGAAATCAAACTCATCATCTTTTCCTCCAAAATGATGTTTTGAAAGAAGATCCAAGCTACTTTTGTGAAGAAGAAAGAAGGAAAATGAATATATTTGAGTTTTTGTGATTTTATTTGGATTTTTCATGATTTATTTGACGCAAAATGAGTTGAAAAAGAGTGGGAATGATGGAGGGCAGAAAGGGGAAAGGAAGGGCCGGCCAAGGGAGGTGAAGGGGATATTTTTGTGAATTTTTGTGAAGAAATTGCTAGGAAAAAGAGTAATAAATGCTAATAAATGCTAATAAATGCACTTTGCCACCTTTACAACTTTTCTTTTCTTTTTAAAATAATTCCTTTTGCACTCCAAAAATATCTAGATATTTAAAAAGAAGTTTCCAAAAGTTTTCTAGTGACAAAATAATTTATTCACAAGAGAGAGAAATTTCCCGATTTACGTGCACAAAATACCGCTTAAAATAATATTTTATTTGGGAAAAATTCTATCTGAACCAAAACCTCCCAAATACCCCTAAAGTTCGCGCGAAAACTTTATTTTACCTAAAAAAGGTGCGGGTAAGTTTCTACGGAAGTTTGATCGAAATCGGGTTAAAACGGAAAATACCGACTATTTTGCCCTAAAACGGAAAAATTCGCAAAACGATTTCTGAAACGTTACAACCAAAGGGACCACCCTTGTCATCATAGGAGCGTGATTTTCAAAAAGCACAGAGGAATGGACTCAAACGCCAGACCTTCACCATGAAAGCCGAGAAGGCTGATGCCATGTGGAAAGACAACAGAGAGACTTTCCATGCAGCAAGTGATACACCAACTCGCGGGGGCGACACTTGCGGTAAAGAGGATTCCTGATAGCGTTACTGATTTCCATGCCTAGTAATGGCTACTCCTTTGAAAATTTCAAATATGAAATTATTCTAATTAGGGTAGATCATAACTATCACCACCATTCTTGCAATTCTTAGCAAACCCAGAAGTTTTAAACATCCACAACGATTTTTCGGAGAAGGGACTTGGTGATGTGATGTATCGGCACGGCGATATAGTCGCATACACGTCAAGACAATTAAAGGTGCATGAGCGAAACTACCCAACGCACGATTTAGAACTTGTCGCAGTTGTTTTCGCACTCAAGATTTGGAGGCACTATTTATTGGGTGAGAGGGTAGATATTTACACCGATCACAAGAGCTTGAAGTATATCTTCACCCAGAAGGAACTCAATATGAGGCAGAGGAGATGACTGGAATTAATGGCAGATTTCGACGTAAATTTACAATATCATCCGGGAAAGGTGAATTGTCACGACCCGAAAGAGCACGTGACTGGCCCTTGAACCATATGAAGTCTATAGGACTCCATCTGATCCAAGTAAGCCAAAAAGCCCAGAAATCTAAAACCATTTTAAAAAGTAAATAAAGAAAACTAGTTTAAAGATGTGAAGAAAACATGTTTTGAAGTCAAGCTTTTTAAATAACTAAGCCGAAAATGGATTTTTAAAATGTATCGACTTTTATGAAAATTTCGGCAGAGTTTCCTTTGTAAATACTGGCCCCGAACGGGGTACAACAAGAACAACAATATATATATGCAATGATAAATAGCATCCCCAAGCGGGAGCTATCTCTTCGTCAATCGACGGTCACAACTACACAAGCAATATAATATACAACGCCGAAGGGCGAGGATCAAAACTCAAAAAGAAACTCAAAGCAGCCAGAAAACCGTAACACTACAAGCGCAACTCTGAGGTCGAAATAATAAAAAACTGATTTCTAAGTCTGAAACAATATACAAGTTTTGGTTGATGGAATTTCTAGATACAATGAATAATACATGTACAATGGGGGTTCTGATGCAAAAGAACCCACCTACCAAAGCAAGTCACCCGTAATGGAAACAATGTGCCAGAAAAACCGCAATGAAACCTGTACGGCAAAACCTGCAAGAACTGTGGCACAACGGGGGTGAGTGCCAACTCGTGCATAGAAAATATCTACAAGCAGAGATCGAATGTATGACCCATCCTAGGTCAATACGATCAGATATAAATAAACCTCAATATGAATAAGTCTGAAGCATACTAAAGTGGCAATGTAATCTCTATACATAAGTGTAGTGCCAAGTGCTCGTGCCAGTGCCTCAGGTAATAGCATATCTTAAATGTGAGGTATGATCAATGTAATCAAATCTGCATATACGTGCATCCCGTCCACCCGTCATCCAATGACAACAACCAACATGCATGTAAATATCATAAAGCATGTGCATGGAAATATGAGGATATAAACCATCTGTGTCCCTCACGACACGTCAAAATCATAGAACCGGAGTGCCCAGCATCGACACTCGAAAACATCATGAAAACTGTGCCCGGCATCGGCACGTAAATCCTCATATATCGGACTCCATCGGTCCGGATCAGCCCACGGGCTCCGTCTGCGGAATCGGCCCTCGGCCCCAGCAGTACGCCCATATCCATCTATCGACTCTGGTCAGTATCCTCCGGATAACCGCCAGGTCCAACCAATCACCGGTAGGTAGTAGTCCCTCTGCCAGGCTCACCGTCTTCTACACAGCGAAACCGTTCTCGCCCTAGGGTACCATACCGGGTCCACCATGTACCCGCAATCGGCCTCATCCGCCTCCTCGAATCGGGTTTCACATGTCACTCTTAGCACCGAGAAAACACATGGTGGACGCACTGAAATATCATATCAAGGGTAACCGGGTTTTTAAAACAATTACATATTCTCTTTTCAAATACCCGCGGTTCCCAAATCCAGAAATATCATGGAAACAACATATCTCAATGCGCATAATCAGAAAGCATGATGTATGTGACATATAAATGAAGTGCAAGTATAATGGTATATCATGCAACATGGAATAATAGTATGCACATACAAGGGTCATATCCTGATGCAATAATACTACTGTGTAGTGATATGGCAATTACCGATGAAGATGTGTGTGAGCCGGCAAGTAAGTGTACGTGGTACATACGCATCATCGGTAATGGTGCTGGTGTCCTAGCTGCATGATTAAAATATATCAATAGCACAAGCAATGCAATGCAAATAGCATGAATATGCGGAATCAAATAATCAACGCACCAGTGAAGAATCTACCTCAATAAATATATCATGCAGCTTTGCCATTTGAAATAAGACGAATCGAGGTTTTTGGGTAAAATAAGGGCTACGGTGTTTTAAGAAAAGATGCGTCGTTTGGGAAATATCCGTAGAATCCCTTTTTGCCTATCTTTAAAATATCCCCGACTCGTTAGTTTTGAAATAGGTATGACTCGGGTCTAGTCTAACTCCTACTATGCGAACTACGGACCCAACTATCAAGTCAATCGGAGGGGTATGGAAACCACCTAAATCTGAGTCGATATGCATATATATATACAATAGTTGGTGATCTCGCCTCAATAGTATCACGTACGATACAGTATATCATATAACATCCTCGATTCATGAGTGCGGATCTAACATCAATATAAAGCTCGTACGGTAAATCGTCGTACGGCATCCCAATAGCTGGGTACGAGTCAGTATCACATTCATCTCATCATGTATCAGGTATCACTACCATCATATCACATAATCTAGGGTACAAATCTAGATCTAGTACCATCGATACCATCTAAATAAATATGAATATGGGATAAAACATATGCCCAAAGGCCCGATAAAACCATCATGTCGCATCTCAAATACGAACTCTGTCATATCGCCGAATCTCACGGCCTCAATCAAACCTCATCGACTCATCTCAATCCCACGTATCATCCTCAAATCCCGTATATGAACACATAGTCCCATACCCATGTGTAGATATACACACCTCCAAATGCACACAGATAAAAGAAAAAATGTATGCAAGTATATGTGTACGTGTATGTGTGGGTGCAACCACTACTCTAGGGTTTCGCACTATACTAAACCAATACATCCTTATCATCAATAATTCCATTATTACCATCAATAATCTTAAACAATACATAATAAATATATGTGTGTATACGTATTCGTATACATCACCACGGACTGCGGGGGTGCTAGACGCCATCCACCCGACTTCTCCCCGTAGATATAAATCTACTCACCTTGCTTCTCGTGTGCCAACGCCGATGTCTCCATTTTCATCTTTTTCGCCTCAACATCACGTAGGGTACCTACAAGTATATCACAACGCTAAAGGATATGAAAATCACATCGGAAAACCAAAACAGCACACGCTACTCGCATAGGTAAAAACCTATCGTCTCGCATGTAAACATGATCAATATCCACTTGTCGTTGACGTCCAAACTGTTAGTTGTATGTATGCCCTAGAGGCCAGTTTTGTACAGATGATGTATATTATATTGGATGCTTGGACATATATATAGATGACTTTCTTGCTCGATATGATAGTATGCTATCTGGTTGCTCTTTATCTTAACATGTATACTAGTCTCTTTATACTGTCTTATAGTTACATGTTGGTAAAGCCCTTAGGATGTGTACTTGACTACCTGGATTATGATGAGGATCATACTAGTGGGGACATGGTAGTCCATAAGTACATCCTTTAAGGGCCCTAGTCGTGGGTGTATCGAGACGGGGTATCGATATACCAGTGTAGACTAGCGTATACGCTTCTCGACCCATGAGATGGGCGATGGATGATCCCATATCCATTGGTGTTTGACATCAGAGATGGTATACGGGTGCTCAGTGGAGACTTGGTACACTGGATGGACTCGCCGAGAACTCCCAGATGGTATTATACCTCACGTCAGATGGCAGTTCTCAGGTGACACTTGTGCAGGTTAGTCTGTAGACTCGAGATCGTCATAGAGTCTTGTGTGATTCCCACTGTGCTTTGATTTCCACCTTACCACGTCCATGAGGGCGTGCAAAACGGTGATTTTTAGGTACAGTCCCGGATCACATGGAGGCAATGAGCGATAGGAGGGGTTTCGTCTCTCCCGGTATTGGGGGTTGATGTTGCGCTGTGCTCGATTGGCTGTAACAGGGAAGTCCCTGGCCAGGGCTGATTCAGAGATTTGCTGGTAAGTGTTACCAGTAGTTTCTCGACCCGTTATGAGCCTCACATCGACACGACTTATCGGTTATTGGGGTCTGACGTTTACCACCCCTAGACTTGATATGCGGCATATCAGACGAGGAGACCGGACTGCACGGGTGGTGTTGCCGATTGGCTCGACGGGAGTTGTAGCAGGTTCGCTTGTTCTCTTCTGATCGCTCAATACCCAGGTGGCCGTTACGTTTAGCTGACCGCTAGCGGCTTGGGGGTGCTTGATATGATCATCACCCACTGCCGGCATATTGACGAGTCTTAGAGTCCCACAATGGAGTTACCTAGTCCGGGCGAAACGTTGTGGTGCGCGTATGCGATAGGCGCATGGTCCCGATTAAAATGCGCGTATAGGATACCGTATATTGATCGGGCGGCTTGCTTTTGGTTAGGGTCGTATGTGATATGGCCGAATTGATAAATCAAGTGTTGATTTATCATTTAACCATTAGATTCTCACTAGAAATCCTTTCTTGTATCTTTGGATGTATGGATGCATGTATGCATTCCTTATTGATTCATGCACATATGGATGTGCATGCACACATACATACATCATCTATCATGGTTGTTTATACATAGAAAATGGTGGATATATAAGACTCACACCATGGTTTATATTATGAATATTTATTTCTATTTTTTGGTAAAACAAAATAAAAGAGATAAGATTGAATCATGGTCAAAAGTTTCTACACTCTTCTTTTGACCTAACCATTAGCACCTACCTTTTGACCATGGTTTAATCTTTCTCTTGTGTTTTAACTAAAGTAAAATTAAATATCTATAAAGAGATAACCATGGTTTGAGATGAAGAAAGAAAAATATATATTCTTAGGTTTTCTTTTTCTCTTTGGAGTTATTCTTCTCTTCTTCAAAAAATATCCATCATCTTCTTCAACCTTGAGCTCTTGCTCTCTAGACTTTTCAAGTGAGCAAAATACTCAACAAGATAGGATTTTGAAGTGAGAAAGAGAACCACAACACCATTCTACACAAATCTAGCCCACTTGTTTTGAGTGTTAGCTTCGTTTCATATTTTTGAAAAAGTGAAGTTGCAAGCTTGGACAAAGCGGACTCCGGGTGGATCATCGGTGACCTAGAGGAGATCAAGCGGAGCTTTTCCAAACCCCAAGTGACCAAGGAGTCTAGCATAGGGAACTACAAAGGTTGTACTCTCAAAACCCTAGCTTTTCTTTCATGAGATGATATGCAAATTTTGAAACCCTAATTTTTCTTGGAATGATCCTTTGTTTGTTTACTTAGCACCATAAAAACTTGATCTTTGTGACATGTGATGCTTCCAAACCTCTCATAGGGTGCTAGGTAAACCCTTCATTGGTATCAGAGCCGACCTAGAACATTAGGCGACACTTTAGCGAAGTTAAAACTCCGATCGAACCGAAAAATACGGTTTTTTAGTGCTCTCTCGACATTTTTTCAAAACTGTTGTTTTTCAGAATTAAAAATATGTAAAAATTACAGCAGGTAAATATAAGAATTACTGTAAAATTAGATGCAGTGAACAGTCTTTATTGCCGCGGAAACGCGGCCTAAGCTTGCTTAGGCCGCGGTTCCGCGGCCGTACACATCAATCACTGCATGAATTTTATACAGTAATGCTTGTTTCTGCTTGTATATTTTTTAGGGTATTTTTACTCTGAATTTTGTGCTGTTTTTCTGGAGATGGTTTTGGACTCGTCGATTCGATCGGAATTTTCATTTCGTGACTTTTCCGGATAAATTAGAATGTATTGAAGTGTTTGAACGAGTATCATTTGCTCACTTTTCACGGGGTTTAAAATCTTTCGGAAATATGTGCAAGTTTGTTTGTGGTGGACCCTCTAGAAGACAACAAACCTTAACTCAATTATGTGACCGTCTTGAACTGCCTTTTGAACCTTAGGGTTTGGGGCAGTACGGCGTGCCACATGTGAGGCGTTGGCTTGACCCTTCTATGGCTGGACCGCTACCACTGTGTCACACTCCGGGTTTTTGAACTCCGCTCAAGTGTTGAGCTTTAGCGAATCTTGGGTATTTGATCGTTCGTTCGAAAACTTTAATACCATCTATTTATCTGGAATGTGATGCAATATCTGGAATTCATATAGTTGGACATGAAATACGAAGTATGTGATATTTCGCATTTACGATGTCTAAAGAGAATGTGGATTCCAAATATTGCAGTTTTACACTTTCTTTCCTGTGACCGTAAGTGTAGTATGTCGATATCGCCGGTTTCGTTGCTATACATCAACGACAATTGGGGTACGCATACTTACTTACGTTGATGATATATGATATTATGTGTTGCTAAGATATGATGTGCAGGATTGTCGCAATTGAATAGCCGGGGGGTTTTTATGTGAGATAAGAGTTTTATATTTTCATTCATGTAAATTCAAATGTAATGTAATATTCTTTTATATGGGGCACTTCCGGGTTGAGGTCGATGCCACCAGTGTTGTATATTATTTACTTTTCCGCATTAGGATGTGTTGTAGATAGTGCCCTCAGAGTCAATTATTGGATCACAGGCACGTGATTGCGATGATTGAGGGAGGACCTATCCCGGTAGGACAGTCTTACTCGAGATGATAGTATGCTATCTGGTTTACCTTTATCATCGTGTACTGCTTTAGGTGACCTGACAGGTCGCTATTACACGTTGATAGAGCCCCTAGGATTCTTGCTTGACTGCCAGCAGTATGAGGGCGATCATATACGTGGGAGCTGGTAGTCTATAAGCACATCCTTAAATGGTCCCTAGTCGTGGGAGTTTCGAGACAGGGCATCGATTCTCCAGAGTAGACTAGTGTATACAGTCGAGACCCCGACGAGGGGAGGTGGCCGGTCTCACAAGCCACTGGTGTCAGTTGGTTCACCTAAGATGTATACAGGTGCTCATTGGGTTATGAGTACACCGGACAGGACTCGCCGGGAACATGCTAGTTGGTCTTATACTTGACGTCAGATAGCAGTTCCCTGGTGACATGTGTACAGGTTAGTTCATCGACCTGGGGATCGTCATTTGTGTCGTGTGAGTTCCCACTGTACTTTGATTACTACCCTACCACGCTCAAAGGAGACGGGCAAACAGGTTTTAGTTGGGTACAGTCCCGAGCCACATGGAGGCAGTGAGCGGATCTTCAGGGGTTCGTCTCTCCCGGTATTAGGGGTGAGCTCGCGCTATGTCTAGGAGAGCCATTACACGAAGTCCTTGGCAAAGGCAGGAGATTTACTGGTAGGTATTCCAGTAGTATCTCAGGGTGTTCTGGGCTACACTCCGACACGACTTGTACCGCTTTTGGGGGTCTGACTTTTACCAACCCCCTAGGCCCTCCATGCGATGCTCATAGACGAACGGACCGGACTGTACGGATATTGTCACTGACAGGCTCGGTAGGGTGTCAAGATGAGTTCGCTCATCGACGTCCCTTTTGGTCAATAGCTGGTGGCCCGTCACGTATTGGCTTATACCTCTGACGTGCTAGTGGTTAATTCCACAGCCATAGTATTGACGAGTCTTTAGAGTCCACCACACTTTCAGTTACTCAAGCTTTCGGGCGAAACGCTGTAGAGGCCGTATGGAGATATGGCAGGGTCCGATCAGATACGTGAGGTATTGCACGGATCGGGATCGGACGGTTAGTACTAGAGGCCGTATGGATATATGGCAGGGTTCGATCAGATACATGCGGTATTGCACGGATCAGGATCGAACGGATATTACTAGCCGGCTTTGGTTTAAGCCGGATCCTAGTATAGTAGTATCAGAGCCTCGCCATTAACATAGTCTAGCTTTGTCTAATGTGTTTTACATTTCCGATCGAACAATTTTCCAAAAACCGTATTTTTCTTCACATCAGTTTCTGTCGAAATTTTTTGGAGTCCAAAAATTTTTCAGGTTGTCTCAAAATGATGTGCATTAAATTCTAAGAGTTCTGGGAAAATTTGGTCTCGTGAACAGTCTAAACGACCACGGAACCGCGGCCATACCCATGCTTGGGCCGCGGTTCCGCCGCGACTTGACCTGTTCAGTGTACCAAAATTTTGCAGAATGCTCCAGACTTGGAAATAGGGGTTTTGGAATATTATTTTTTGGGCCCAGAATTTCTTGATGTGCTACAGTAGTACTTGGGGGCCCACTTGGTAAATTTGATCGATCGGGTATTTTAAACACATTTTTTCACAGTATTTACATTATATCTGCGACCGTGAATGTCACTCGATCGGTAAATCCAGTCTAACTGCTATAGCCCGGTTAGACGGATTTGCGAACGTGACATTCACGTTGATGTTCTGTGTATTGCTGTGATGTTGCGGATCGGTCGTGGGGATAGCCTGGTTGCAGTGGTAGTACAGTTTTGTTGTATTATGTACATTTGATATTGCGGGGCGAGTGTCCGACATGTGGACTGTCGTCACTTCCTGTTTGTATTATTATTTTGGGGCACGACCAGGTTGCAGTCGGTGTACCCGTTGTATGTATATTTTGCTTTCTGTACTAGGATTACCCCGCGGAGGGGTGCACAGATAGCCGGATTCTAGAGGGCAACGGGCCCGCATCTCATGGCATTGAGACGGAGGGGGCTTCACTCTAGAATTGGCAGGCTATTCGCCGCACTCGTAGGGGGTACAGGTTGACCCAGGAGGGGTGCCCAAGTTACCGGATTCCGTGAAGTGCTGGGTGGTCCATTCACGGTGCTGAAGGGGGCTGCCTCGCTTCAGGTTTTGGCGGGTAACTTGCCGCGCCCATAGGGGTCTAGGATTTCATTGCATAGGCTATCCACACGACCAGGGGAACGTCGGGTTTCATTAGCGACTCTATGAAACCCGGGGATCCCAGATATCTGTATTGTTCTGTGATGCTGTACATTTCTGTGATGTTGCATTTTATCACGCCTTGAGCGAATATAATATATTGGTATATATATTAGTAGATGTTGTATATGTTTTGCATCCGCGCTAGTCCAGTCCCCACTCTGTCGTTAGTTAGCTAACCTAACGAGTAATGACGGGACCCAGTGGCAAATGCGGATGGCATATACGTACATCAGTATATTTTCGTTCTTTGTGGTGTGATCAAATGATAGGACTGCGTTGATTCGGATCAATGCAAGTTAAAAACAAACCTAATCTGATGTTGTTGGAACACTTTTCAAAAGGCTGTTATTGCAAGGACGTTCACTTTTGTTTTGCATCGTGGTATTCATTTGGAATATCCTGCTCCTCAGTCGACGAGGCAAGGGCCGAGATCCCTTCACCGGGAGTGACCCCTTGGACAGAAGTTTGCGTCGGGGCATTAACTTCACTATAGCCGATTACTTTTTCTTTGCATCGTGGTATTCATTTGGAATATCCTGCACCCCATTCTACGGGGAAAGAGCCGAGATCTCTTCACCGGAAGTAACCTCTTTAGTAAAGGTTTTCGCCACTATATTTTCTAAAAAGCTATCCGTCCCTTCAACGATATCAAGTTCATTACGTTAAAGGTTTTCGCCAGAAACCATTCGTAGCCCTCCATCATTTCAGTTAAATATTCGGTAGTATTCAAGCTATGTATTTTGACCTCACGCCAAGGCATAGCGTTTGGTAGCTGCCAGGTATTTATCTGTTGCATAGATAGATGCGTTGGTTTGGGACAGTCGTACTACTATTTTGGCCTACGTCAAGGGTATGTACGGGTGGGTTCAAATTAACCTGGACAATGATGGGTAGAACTTGACATGTGACTTATGATATTTTGACCTCACGCCAAAGTCATAAGAGCATGGGGTAAAAATCACATCGGGAGTTTCTAAAGAAACTGAAACTTGCCAGATATGCGCATACCTTCTGGAGTGTGACACCGTGAGTGGATTCCGTCACGTTATCATGCGATGATAGTTGGATCCCGATTCCCACTGATGAGTTAGTTTACTCCTCGGGTTATCCCGACTAATTCTTCTTTCAGGTTTGGAGGAGAATTTGAGGTTACAGTGGGAGGTTTCCATATTAGATAAAGGGATAACCATTCTGATCTAGGTTAGAGTGCACGCTGAGTGTTTCTTTTCTCTCTCTCTTTGGCAGCGACCATTGACCCGACCCTAGACTATGACTTAGTGACCAAGTTGACCGAACCTTCTTAACACTGGCTTTTGGATTGTCAGAGTTGCAAATCTCATTGCCACTCCTACTTTTACCCTTTTCTCCAGGACACCCCGTATTACTACGAACGTCCACTTCCATTGGACAAAACCATCGTATGGTTATATACGAACTCGAAGGAATTCGAGGATGGTTTCCGGTTCTGGAGAAAACGAATAGGACTATTCAGTTGTCTTTTCTTTTCACCTTCTCTCAGGTTGCGAGTACTCCTTGGTTTAGGAGATAGTACACCTATTATGCAAATTGGATAGTCTTCTTCCAAACCATAGGCAGGTGTCGACCGGTAGGGAATGAAGAAAACCAATTAGCCTAAACGGTGTACAGAAGGTATTAAATTAAGACAAATAAAGGGATTAGTAAGAGGGCAAAGTAAAATGCAACTGCTATTCACGACCAAACCAAGTATTCTTCGCCAATCCTAAATCGCCTTTGTATTTCTCCAGGACACTCCGTATCACTACGAAGATCCCAGTTTATTGGATAATCCATCGTATGGTTATATACGAACTCGAAAGGAACTTGTTCCAGTTCGGGGATGGATTCCGGTTCAGGAGAAATAGGAATAAGGTTCATTCAGGTGTCTTTTATCTTCACCTTCTCTCGCGTTGCGAGTGCTTCTAGGATTAGGACAGTACACCCATTATGCTTATTGGATAGTCTTCTTCCAAACCATAGGCTGGTGCCGAACGGTAGGGAAGGAAGAAAACCATTTGGCCTAAAGGGGTGTACAGAAGGTATTGACTAAAGGCATATAAAGGAATTTTAAGAGATGGCAAAGAGATATACGGTTACAGTTGTGAATCTGGATAATGGAAGAGGCATTACTAGGAATAACAGGATACCCCATCGAAACGTTTCAATGTTTCAGTTTCACTGTGTACTGTTAATAGAAAACTGATTTCCCGATTAGACACTTGCTCTAGGGTATGTATTTACCAGGTATGATTCTCACATCTGTATGGTTTTACAAATGATGAGTGGGAGTAAGTTATTGGGAATTAGGTGACCATCCTCATTATATCGGGATTCGTTGTAATTGGTGATATTTGGGGAAGCCAGCTGGGTTGTTTGCCGGTCGGCAAATATTTGGTTTTGAATATCCGTTGTTGTGCACCAATTTCAAATTGATATATCTGTACGTCTATTTTCATAGAGTGAGACATACCTTTTTGAAATTATGTCTATGACATTTACCTATATCAGTGGATGGTTAGGTAAGGAGCATTGAACAGCGGTGTAATTCTTCTTAACCAAAAGTACAGTTTTCAACATACGACACACAGTGAATGAGTTATTTGACTCAAGGGACTTGTACAGAGTATTGTATATTTGTCCAGTGTCCCTTAAGATAGAGGGGTTGGTCCTCGTACTATATTCTGTTTACTTATGACTTCTCTAGTTCTTAGACATGTGTTTCGTAGAAACACAGGATCTAAGTTTTGAGGAGTTATAGGTATAAGAATAAAGTAGAGAACCAGGTATTGCAAGTATCGGGATTCTTCAAAGTGATCGAAGATGTAGATACTTGTGAATGGTATTCAGTTGATAGTAATGATTAAGAGAACTTGCTTCTCTTACAGGTTACTCATAATTAGAAGTGCTCCTAAGTTGAGTAACGCTGATCGGCCTCCTTCCATTTAGTTGACATGCACTGGAGACAACTGCATGATTTGAATCTGGTTCAACTAAATCAGTGCCTCTGTTTCTGTATTGGATATAGAACAATTCGTATCTTAACAATGTTAAGGTACGGGGAGTTGTCTGGCTTATGCTTAAAACCAGACTCTGGATAACTCAAGGCATGTTTCTGTAATGGCTGTTTGTGGGTTGACCCAGGCTATGACGAGGGTTGACTTTCTACCATCTGGAAGATCAATAGTAATATTGTTCTAGACTCGCCACAGTTTTTATTAAAAATGGATTTTTTCAGAAAACAGTAGTGGGAGTATGGTAGAACTGGAAGTGATTCCAGAACCGCAAACGATTACTGAAGATTTGATAAGAACCTAAAGATTCAATCTGGTTTGACATTCCATTGGCCACTCCGCAGATACGGTGGGTAACCTCAGGCACCCGAGAGGTACTCCGGTAGCCTCAAGGACGGTGGCAGGGAGGTTCTTGTTTACCCAGACTTACCATTGCTGTTGTTCCAGACTGTGAAACCCGGCAGGAGGATGAGTATAGCGTCTTTCTAAACTAGTTTTAGAAATGTACGTCTATATGACTCTGCCAGGGGGTTGTCGTAGTCAGTGGGAGCAGCGGAAGCATTGGTGGACAGGTGGCTTATGTCTATTCATAGACTTAAGCAGATATAGCGGAGATAGATCATCTATTTTTGATGTGACAGTTATAGGTTTGACTTCGTCAGAATAGAGGATGGATCTGTTAAGAAGGTAGTAGGGTGTCATGTCATGGTATTTGATGACATACACAAAGTAGGAAAGGATATTCCTATACTACGATCGGTTATACTTTGGTCGTCACACAGTGTTTTCTCCACATGGGACTTGGACATTATATCAGACATACTGGTTACTAGATCTATGGTTTTAGATCTAGATTTGGGTGGTTTCCCAATCAGGGTACTTTGACAGCATTCTAAGAGTATTTAGAATGGACGACTCCTGGTACGGTAGTGTACCTGCAGGTAATGGAGTCACCCTATCTAAAGGTGTCTTACAGACTAAAGGGGAGAGGGATGGGCATGATTGGCAGATCACTTGCTCAGGCAATTGAGTCAATCATGAGATGTTAAGTACCACACCAGATGTTGTTCTTGCACTAGATGCAATAAGTTGATATTGATCCAATCCTAGAGAAACAGTTGGGAGCAGCTTTAGAACATAAGTGGATGTTCTAGGGATATGATAACGACAGCCTCGTTTAGGAGACAGTTATCATTCCAGGCTTCCAAGGTGACATGGACGACAAGGTGATTATCAGAGTTATAGTTTTCCCTCTGACGAGGGGCAGTATTTTGGAAAGGTGGTCCAAGGCAGTACTGAGGGAGGCATGGCGCAGGACACTGATTAAGTTCAGTTGATGATACAGTCTGAGAAGTTTGGATTTGGAGTTCATTTATGAACTAGGTCCCATCAGACATCCAGACATTCTAAGACAGTTATTGCTCATTTCGGGAGATGGCTTTCTCCGCGAACTTGAGATATAGAGAGACATAGAAAGAAACATCCAAGCGGATCCACTCACTGAGGCTATTCCTCGAACGCAATAGTTTCGCAAACGGGTTTTGTGAGACTGACTAGTAGAGGAGTTGGGTGTTCGGTATCACACGGGCTGTGAGTATGCGACATCGCAATAATTAGCCTTGAGTGCAAGTGGGAGATTGTTGGAGATAGTGCCCTCAGAGTCAATTATTGGATCACAGGCACGTGATTGCGATGATTGAGGGAGGACCTATCCCAGTAGGACAGTCTTACTCGAGATGATAGTATGCTATCTGGTTTACCTTTATCATCGTGTACTGCTTTAGGTGACCTGATAGGTCGCTATTACACGTTGATAGAGCTCCTAGGATTCTTGCTTGACTGCCAGCAGTATGAGGGCGATCATATACGTGGGAGCTGGTAGTCTATAAGCACATCCTTAAAAGGTCCCTAGTCGTGGGAGTTTCGAGACAGGGCATCGATTCTCTAGAGTAGACTAGTGTATACAGTCGAGACCCCGATGAGGGGCGGTGGCCGGTCTCACAAGCCACTGGTGTCAGTTGGTTCACCTAAGATGTATACAGGTGCTCATTGGGTTATGAGTACACCGGACAGGAATCGCCGGGAACATGCTAGTTAGTCTTATACTTGACGTCAGATAGCAGTTCCCTGGTGACATGTGTACAGGTTAGTTCATCGACCTGGGGATCGTCATTTGTCTCGTGTGAGTTCCCACTGTACTTTGAATACTACCCTACCACGCTCAAAGGAGACGTGCAAACAGGTTTTAGTTGGGTACAGTCCCGAGCCATATGGAGGCAGTGAGCGGATCTTCAGGGGTTCGTCTCTCCCAGTATTGGGGGTGAGCTCGCGCTGTGTCTAGGAGAGCCATTACACGAAGTCCTTGGCCAAAGCAGGAGATTTACTGGTAGGTATTCCAGCAGTATCTCATGGTGTTCTGGGCTACACTCCGACACGACTTGTACCGCTTTTGGGGGTCTGACTTTTACCAAAGCCTTAGGCCCGCCATGCGATGCTCATAGACGAACGGACCGGACTGTACGGATATTGTCACTGACAGGCTCAGTAGGGTGTCAGGATGAGTTCGCTCATCGACGTCCCTTTTGGTCAATAGCTGGTGGCCCGTCACGTATTGGCTTATACCTCTAACGTGCTAGTGGTTAAATCCACGGCCATAGTATTGACGAGTCTTTAGATTCCACCACACTTTCAGTTACTCAAGCTTTCGGGCGAAACGCTGTAGAGGCCGTATGGTATGGCAGGGTCCGATCAGATACGTGCGGTATTGCACGGATCAGGATCGGACGGTTAGTACTAGAGGCCGTATGGATATATGGTAGGGTTCGATCAGATACGTGCGGTATTGCACGGATCAGGATCGAACGGATATTACTAGCCGGCTTTGGTTTAAGCCGGATCCTAGTATAGTACAGTGTAGTTTTGTCTCTTTGCATTTGTGTTCAGTGGGAATACAGATGCGGGTGTGTATGCACAGTATCGGGGTTTTCCTGTAATTTATTACTGGACCAGTTTTCTGGAGTTGCCAGTTTGCATTCCGTTCAGGCCGGTTTTCCTTTGTTCTTTCCCGGCCGGACTTTTTCGATGGAGGGGGTTATCTGCAAGTTTGCATATAACATTTGTTGAGGGGGTTTCTTTCATTTGTGGCATTATGATAAGTTAAGCATCTTTGCTTTTTCATGATGGCTTGCTTTTTGAGATTAGATGAGATTTGAAATGAAATTGACATTGTTATCATGATATTTGGTGTGGTCACCCTCTACTTTTCCTACCATCACCTCCCTTCTTGTTTTGTTGATCTCTCCACCATTCTTCAAGAGAGGGCCGGCCACATTTTTGAGGAGAGAAAGGGAGAGATTCATTTTGAGTGTGGCACATATTTCTTCATCTCTTTTTCCTTGCAAAAGTTGTTAGCACCATATTCCCCCCATAGTTCTTTCTCTCATCACCTCCATCATGGCAACTAAACCCCAAAGAGACATAGACTCTACACTAATCTACAGCATTTCTTGGACGCGTCGGCTAGCCAACTTCGCGCCCGAGTTGCCTCGGTCCAGAGATGGGAGCCCGTAAAAGATGTAGGCGATGTGGTGCACTTCCGGCGATGACATGGAGACAGGACTTTCCGCGGGAGATCGGGACGATGACGAGAAGACCGGAGGACTCGGATCACTCGGTATATCTCTAACCCGTCCTGTAGTTAGCTAGGACTAGTTTAATGGCCCGATCCGGGTGTTTAGTGCGCGGTGGTGCCGGTTTGCTAGTTTGCAAAATTAAAGTTTTTCGCTTCCGCATTTTGGCGTCGGAATTGACGGCCGGGGCGCCGCCGTACACTTACAGGATGGACCCAAGGAGGGGAGCACAGGTGACCGGGTTCTGGGGTTCAGTGGGAGGCCATCTCGAGGAGTCGAGACCGGGTCTCCTAAACTCCAGAATTGGTAGGGTCGCTTGCCGCTCTCGTAGGGGTCCAGGGTGTGGGCTTGGCTATTCATCGCGACTGTGGAATCCGTATTTTCTATTGTTGGCTAAATACTAAATACATACGTCCTAATATATCCCACATTATATCTATGTTTCTGCTGTGATATATGTGATGTGATCATTTGATATGTTGTGATGGATACAGTATATAGTATATATGATATATTATATAGATGTTACTTATGTTTTACACCCGCACTAGCCCTGCCCTGCTCTGTCGTTAGTTACCTAACCTAACGGTGCACGAGGGGACATCGAGGCAAATACGGATGTCATAAGTGTACATCGTATTTATCTGTGATGTTTAGGTGACTTAAATGATGGGACTTCATTAATGTGATTAATGAAAGAAAAGAAACCTAAAATATGTTGTAGAATCAAATTTTCAAAAAAAAGGGTAGCTACAGTTTTGCTTTGCATAGTGGTATATATGATATACCCTACACCTTATTCGATGGGGAAAGAGCCGAAATCCTTTCACCAGGAGTGACCTCTTTAGCAAAACTGGCAGATGCTACAACACTCGGTTTGACTTTTGACTGCTTTTGGAGTTTTGCTTTGCACAGTGATATATATGATATATCCCGCACCTTATTCGATGAGGAAAGAGCCGAGATCCCTTCACCGGGAGTGACCTCTTTAGCAAAACTAATAAAAGCCTCAAAATCACTCCATTTCAAAATTTCACTTAATTCTACAACGATATCAAGTTCATTACGCAATAGGTTTTCAGAAAAACCTGTCGTAGCCCTCTGTCATTTCAGATAAGTTGTATATAGTATTCGTGCTACATTTGTTGGCTTTCGTCAAGGTGTAGTGTGCGGTAGCTATATGCTGCTTATCTGCTGCATAGATGCTACTGGATTAGGGTAGTCGTACGGCTTTGTTGGCTTTCGTCAAGGGTCGTGCGGGTGGGTTTAATTCAGTCAAGAAATGTACGGGTTGAACTTGACTGGCGCGCTATGGTTTGTTGGCTTTCGTCAAGGTCATAGCACGTTAGGGGCAAAATATTATCAGAAATTTCAAGTGCTGAAATTTGCAATGAGATTGCATACCTTCTATGAGATAGTTGGATCCCGATACCCACTGCGAGTAATTGTTACTCCTGGGAGAGTTTTACACAGGACAATTAGCCGATCAAGTAGGTGTCTAGAAAGGTGTCAACGGGGTTACGCCTATGGAAAAACGAGGTTTACTTTAATTAGGTCCATGCGAAAGAACGGGAACCTCCCTCAAAGTACCGAACACTGGCCTCGCTGAAAGATCGGCGAAGTTGTAGGGTGTAATTAATCCCGGCTAGTCTTTCCTTTTAGGGTTTGAAGGAAGATTTGATAAAAACAGTGGGAGCCATCCTGATTAGATAAGATAATAACCAATCTGATCTTGCAAGAGCATACGCTAAAGTGTTTTCTTCTCTCTCTCTCCAGGTAGCGACCATGTCATGCCTTAATCAAGATAATAATATGGATGTATTGACCGAACCCGCAAGTTATTCTGTGCTGGGGGATGTGTAAGTGCACGGTGGCGCCCCAGCCGTCAATCAGACGGCCAAATGCGGAAGCGGTGATAAACTTTAATTTTGCGGACTTAGCAAACCGGCACCCCCGCGCACTAAACACCCGGATCGTACCATTAAACTAGTTCTAGCAAAGTAACAAGATAGGGAAGAGGGATATACCGAGTGATCCGAGTCCTCCGGTCTTCTCGTCATCGTCCCGATCTCCTGCGGAAACTCCGGTCATCGCCTCCTCGCCGGAAGGGCACCACATCGCCTATTTCTTTTACGGGCTCCCGCCTCTATACCGAGGCAACTCGGGCATGAAGCTGGCAAGTCGACATGCCCAAGATGTGCTATAGAATGTGGTGTAGATCAAGCTAGTCTCATTTGGGGTTTGTAGTTGCCTTGATGGAGGAATCAACAAGATATGAACTTGGGGATTTTTGGTAGCAATGAAAATGAGATGGATGATTAATTTCCCACACCAAATGAAATGAACCTCTCTCATTTTCCCTCTCCTCAAAGTTGTGGCCGGCCATGCACAATTGAGAATGGTGGAGACAAAGTATATCACAAGAGGGAGGTGAGTGTAGGAGATAGAAATGGTGACCACATCATAAAGCAAAGAAACATCAACCATGCTTATCACTCCATAACCTTTCAAATCTCTTTTAATGCACCATCATGGATGAAAGATGCTAAACATATCATAATGAATATATTTGCAAGAAACCCCCTCCACAAATGTTATTTGCACAATTGCAAATAACCCCCTCCATCGGAAAAGTCCGGCCGGGAAAGAACAAAGGAAAACCGGCCGGAACGGAAAGCAAACTGGCAACTCCAGAAAACTGGTCCCGTAATAAATTACAGGAAAACCCCCATACTGTGCATACACACCCGCATCTGTATCCCGACCGGATACAAATACAATGAGACAAAATCTACACTGTACTATACTAGGATCCGGCTTAAACCAAAGCCGGCTAGTAATATCCGTCCGATCCTGATCCGTGCAATACCGCACGTATCTGATCGAACCCTGCCATATATCTATACGGCCTCTAGTACAAACCGTCCGATACTGATTCGTGCAATACCGCACGTATCTGATCGGACCCTGCCATATCTCCATACGGCCTCTACAGCGTTTCGCCCGAAAGCTTGAGTAACTGTAAGTGTGGTGGACTCTAAAGACTCGTCAATACTATGGCTATGGATTTAACCACTAGCCCGTCAGAGGTATAAGCCAATACGTGACGGGCCACCAGCTATTGACCAAAAGGGACGTCGATGAGCGAACTCATCCTGACACCCTACTTAGCCTGTCAGTGACAATATTCGTACAGTCCGGTCCGTTCGTCTATGAGCATCGCATGTCGGGCCTAGGGGGTTTGTAAAAGTCAGACCCCCAAAAGCGGTACAAGTCGTGTCGGAGTGTAGCCCAGAACACCCTGAGATACTACAGGAATACCTACCAGTAAATCTCCTGCCTTGGCCAAGGACTTCATGTAATGGCTCTCCTAGACACAGCGCGACCTCACCCCCAATACTGGGAGAGACGAACCCCTGAAGATCCGCTCACTGCCTCCATGTGGCTCGGGACTGTACCCAACTAAAACCTGTCTGCACGACTCCTTTGAGCCGTGGTAGGGTAGTAATCAAAGCACAGTGGGAACTCACACGAGACAAATGACGATCTCCAGGTCGATGAACTAACCTGTACACATGTCACCAGGGAACTGCTATCTGACGTCAGGTATAAGACCAACTAGCATGTTCCCGGCGAGTCCTGTCCGGTGTACTCATAACCCAATGAGCACCTGTATACATCTTAGGCGAACCAACTGACACCAGTGGCTTGTGAGACCGGCCAATGCCCCTCGTCGGGGTCTCGACCGTATACACTAGTCTACACTGGAGAATCGATGCCCTGTCTCGAGACTCCTACGACTAGGGACCTTTAAAGGATGTGCTTATAGACTCCAGCTCTCACTTGTATGATCGCCCTCATACTGCTGGCAGTCAAGCAAGAATCCTAGGGGCTCTATCAATGTGCAATAGCGACATGTCAGGTCACCTAAAGCAGTACACGATGATAAAGGTAAACCAGATAGCATACTATCATCTTGAGTAAGACTGTCCTACCGGGATAGGTCCTCCCTCAATCATTGCAATCACGTGCCTGTGATCCAATAATTGACTCTGAGGGCACTATCTCCAACAATCTCCTACTTGCACTCAAGGCTAATTATTGCGATGTCGCATACTCACAGCCTGTGTGATACCGAACACCCAACTCCCCTACTAGTCAGTCTCACAAAATCCATTTGCGAAACTATTGTGTTCGAGGAATAGCCTCAGTGAGTGGATCCGCCTTGATATTTCTTTCTATGTCTCTCTATATCTCAAGTTCGCGGAGAAAACCATCTCCCGAAATGAGCAATACCTGTCTTAGAATGTCTGGATGTCTGATGGGACCTAGCTCATAAATGAACTCCAAATCCAAACTTCTTAGACTGTATCGTCAACTGAATTTAATCAGTATCCTTCGCCATGCCTCCCTCAGTATTGCCTTGGACCACCTGTCCAAAATACTGCCCCTCGTCAGAAGGAAAACTATAACTCTGACGACCTCCTTGTCGTCCAGGTCACCTTGGAAGCCTGGAATGATAACTGTTTCCCGAATGGGGCTTTCGTTATCATATCCCTAGAACAGCCACTTATGTTCTAAAACTGCTTCCGACTGTTTTTCTAGGATTGGATCAATGTCAACTTATTGCATCTAGTGCAAGAACAACATCTGGTGTGGTACTTGACATCTCATGATTGACTCAATTGCCTAAGCAAGTGGTCTGCCAATCATGAACATCCCTCTCCACTTTAGTCTATAAGACACCTTTAGAGAGGGTGACTCCATTACCTGCAGGTACACTACCATGCCAGGAGTCGTCCATTCTAAATACTCTTAGAATGCTGTCTAAGTACCCAGATTGGGAAACCACCCAAATCTAGATCTAAAAACCATAGATCTAGTAACCAGCATGTCTGATATAATGTCCAAGTCCCTTGTGGAGAAACCACTGTGTGACGACCAAAGTATAACCGATCGTAGTATAGGAATGTCACTTCCTACTTTGTGTATGTCATCCAAAATCCGGATATCACACCCTACTACCTTCTCAACAGATCCATCCCATATTCTGATGACGTCAAAGCTATGACTGTCACATCAGAAATAGATGATCTATCTCCGCTATATCTGCTTTAGTCTATAAATAGACATAAGCCTGATGTCCACCAATGCTTCCGCTGCTCCCACTGATTGCGACAACCCTCTGGCTGAGTCATATAGACATGCACTTCTAAAGCTAGTTTAGAACGACGCTATACTCATCCTCCTGCCGGGTCTCGCAGCCTGGAACAACAACAATGGCAAGTGTGGGTAAACAAGAACTTCCCTGTCACCGTCCTTGAGGCTACCGGAGTACCTCTCGGGTGCTTGAAGTTACCCACCTTATCTACGGAGTGGCCAATGGAATGTCAAATCAGATTGAATCTTTAGGTTCCTTATCAAATCTTCAGTAATCGTTTGCGGTTCTGGAATGACTTCCAGTTCTACCATACTCCCACTACTGTTTTTGAAAAAGTCCATTTTTAATAAAACTGTGGCGAGTCTAGAACAATATTTCTATTGATCTGCCAGATGGTAGAAAATCAACCCTCGTCATAGCCTGGGTCAACCCACGAACAGCCATTACAGAAACGTGCCTTGAGTTATCCAGAGTCTGGTTTTAATCATAAGCCGGACAACTCCCCGTACCTTAACAATGTTAAGATATGAACTGTTCTATATCCAATATAGAACCAGAGGCACTGATTTAATTTAACCAGATTCAAATCATGCAGCTGTCTCCAGTGCATGTCAACTAAATGGAGAGAGGCCGATCAGCGTTACTCAACTTAGGAATGCTTCCAATTATGAGTAACCTGAAAGAGAAGCAATTTCTCTTTATCATTACCATCAACTGAATACCACACACAAGTATCTACATCTTCGATCACTTTGAAGAATCCCGATACTTGCTACACCTGGTTCTCTACTCTATTCAAATACCTATAACTCCTCAAAACTTAAACCTTGTGTTTCTACGAAACACATGTCTAAGAACTAGAGAAGTTAAAAGTAAACAGAATATAGTATGAGGACCAACCCCTCTGTCCTAATGGACACTGGACAACATACAATACTCTGTATAAGTCCGCTGAGTCTGATAACTTTTTCACTGTGTGTCGTAGGTTGAAAACTGTACTTATGGTTAAGAAGAATTACACCGATGTTTAATGCTCCTTACCTAACCATCCACTGATATAGGTAAATGTTATCGACATAATATCAAAAAGTATATCTCACTCTATGAAAATAGACGTACAGATATATCAATTTGAAATTGGTGCACAACAGCGGATATTCAAAACCAAATATTTACCGACCGGCAAACAGCCCAGGTGATCTCCTCAAATATCACCGATTACAACGAATCCCGATATAATGAGGATGATCACCCAATTCCCAATAACTTACTCCCACTCATCATCTGTAAAACCATACAGATGTGAAAATCATACCCGGTAAATACATACCCTGGAGCAAGTGTCTAATCGGGAAATCAGTTTTCATTTAACAGTACACAGTGAAACTGAAACATTGAAATGTTTCGATGGGGTATCCTGGTATTCCTAGTAATGCCTCTACCATTATCCAGATTCACAACTATAACCGTATAATTCTTTGCCACCTCTCCAAATCCCTTTATATGTCTTTAGTCATTACCTTCTGCACACCCCTTAGGCCAAATGGTTTTCTTCCTTCCCTACCGTTCGGCACCAGCCTATGGTTTGGAAGAAGACTATCCAATAAGCATAATGGGTGTACTGTCCTAGTCTTAGGAGCGCTCGCAATGCGAGAGAAGGTGAAGATAAAAGACAACCGAATAAACCTTATTCCTATTTCTCCTGGACCAGAATCCATCCCCGAACTGGAACAAGTTCCTTTCGAGTTCGTATATAACCATACGATGGAGTATCCAAATAAACTGTGGATCTTCGTAGTGATACGGAGTGTCCTGGAGAAATACAAAGGTGATTTAGGATTGGCGAAGGAATACTTGGTTTGGTCATGAATAGCAGTCGCAATTTACTTTGCCCTCTTACTAATCCCTTGCTTTGTCTGAACTTAATACCTTCTGCACACCATCGTTATGCTAATTGGATTTCTTCATTCCCTACCGGTCGGCACCTGCCTATGGTTTGGAAGAAGACTATCCAATTTGCATAATAGGTGTACTACCCCTAAACCAAGGAGTACTCGCAACCTGAGAGAAGATAGAAGGAAAAGACAACTGAATAGTCCTATTCGTTTTCTCCAGAACCAGAAACCATCCTCGAATTCCTTCGAGTTCGTATCTAACCATACGATGGTTTTGTCCAATGGAAGTGGACGTTCGTAGTAATACGGGGTGTCCTGGAGAAAAAGGGTAAAAGTAGGAGTGGCAATGAGGTCTGCAACTCTGACAATCCAAAAGCCAGTGTTAAGAAGGTTCGGTCAACTTGGTCACTGAGTCATAGTCTTAGGGTCGGGTCAATGGTCGCTACCAGAGAGAGAGAAAAAAGAAACACTCAGCGTGCACTCTAACCTAGATCAGAATGGTTATCACTTTTTCTAATCAGGAAACCTCCCACTGTACCTCAAATTCTCCTCCAAACCTGAAAGAAGAATTAGTCGGGGTCACCCGAGGAGTAAACCAACTCATCAGTGGGAATCGGGATCCAACTCTCATCGCATGATAACGTGACGGAATCCGCTCACGGTATCACACTCCAGAAGGTATGCGCATATCTGGCAAGTTTCAGTTCTTTTGAAACTCCCGATGTGATTTCTGCCCCATGCTCTTATGACCTTGACGAAGGTCAACAAATCATAAGTCACATGTCAAGTTCCACCCGTCATTATCCAGGTTAATTTGAACCCACCCGTACAAGCCCTTGACGAAGGTCAACAAGGATATACGACTGTCCCAAACCAACACATCTATCTATGCAGCAGAAAGGTAACAAGCAGCTACCATGCACTATGCCTTGACGAAGGTCAACAAACATAGCATGAATACTACGTGCTACCCGTCTGAAACGACGGAGGGCTACGAATGGTTTCTGGCGAAAACCTTTAACGTAATGAACTTGATATCGTTGAAGGAACGGATAGCTTTTAGAAAATATAGTGACGAAAACTTTTGGTAAAGAGGTCACTCCCGATGAAGGGATCTCGGCTCTTTCCCCATAGAATGAGGTGCAGGATATTCCAACTGAATACCACGGTGCAAAGCAAAAGTAATCGGCTATAGTGAAGTTAATGCCCTGACGCAAACTTCTGTCCAAGGGGTCACTCCCGGTGAAGGGATCTCGGCCCTTGCCTCGTCGACTGAGGAGCAGGATATTCCAAATGAATACCACGATGCAAAACAAAAGTGAACGTCCTTGCAATAACAGCTTTTTGAAAAGTGTTCCAACAACATCAGAATAGGCTTGTTTAACTTGCATTGATCCGAATCAATGCAGTCCCATCAATTGATCACACCACAAAGAACGAAAATATACTGACGTACGTATATGCCATCCGCATTCGCCACTGGGTCCCGTCTTACCCGTTAGGTTAGCTAACTAACGACAGAGCGGGGACTGGACTAGCGCGGATGTAAAACATATACAACATCTACTAATATATATACCAATATATTATATTCGCTCAAGGCGTGATAAGAAATGCAACATCACAGAAATGTACAGCATCACAGAACAATACAGATATCTAGGATCCCCGGGTTTCACAGAGCCACTACTGAAACCCGACGTTCCCCTGGTCGCGTGGATAGCCTGTGCAATGAAATCCTAGACCCCTACGGGCGCGGCAAGTTACCCGCCAAAACCTGAAGCGAGGCAGCCCCCTTCAGCACCGTGAATGGACCACCCAGCACTTCACGGAATCCGGTAACTTGGGCACCCCTCCTGGGTCATCCTGTACCCCCTACGAGTGCGGCGAATAGCCCGCCAATTCTAGAGTAAAGTCCCCTCCGTCTCAATGCCATGAGATGCGGGCTTGTTGCCCTCTAGAACCCGGCTATCCGTGCACCCCTCCGCGGGGTAATCCTAGTACAGAAAATAAAATATACATACAACGGGTACATCGACCGCAACCAGGTCGTGCCCCAAAATAATAATACAAACTGGCAGTGACGGCAGTCCACATGTCGGACGCTCGCCCCGCAATATCAAATGTACATAATACAACAAAATAGTACTAGCATTGCATCCAGGCTATCCCCCACGACCGATCCGCAACATCACAGCAAAAACACAAAACTTCAACGTGAAAGTCACGTTCGCAAATCCGTCTAACCGGGCTATAGAAGTTAGACCGGATTTACCGATCGAGTGACATTCACGGTCGCAGATATAATGTAAATACTGTGAAATAATGTGTTTAAAATATCCGATCGATCAAAAATTAACAAGTGGGCCCCCAATCAATACTGTAGCACTCACAGAAAAACTTAGGCCCAATTTTAATATTCCAAAACCCCTAAAAATAGTCCAGAAGCCCACTGGAAAAAAATGATGCATTGACGACTCCAATGTGCGGCGGAACCGCGGCCCCAGGGGGGTTTGGCCGCGGTTCCGTGCTCCAATCGTCGACTGAATGTATCGAATTTTTCCAGTAGTCTTATAATTTCCAGTTCATTAGTTTTTTACAACCTGAAAAATTTTTGGACACCAAAAAATTTTAACAGAAAACTGATGTGAACTAAAATTAGGTTTTTGGAATTTTGGTCGATCGGAACTGAAAAACACATCAAACAAAGCTAGACGAAGTTAATGGCGAGGCTCTGATACCAATGTAAGTCCACGGTGGCGCCCCGGCCGTCAATCAGACGGCCAAATGCGGAAGCGGTGATAAACTTTAATTTTGCGGACTTAGCAAACCGGCACCCCCGTGCACTAAACACCCGGATCGTACCATTAAACTAGTTCTAGCAAAGTAACAAGATAGGGAAGAGGGATATACCGAGTGATCCGAGTCCTCCGGTCTTCTCGTCATCGTCCCGATCTCCCGTGGAAACTCCGGTCGTCGCCTCCTCGCCGGAAGGGCACCACATCGCCTATTTCTTTTACGGGCTCCCGCCTCTATACCGAGGCAACTCGGGCATGAAGCTGGCAAGTCGACATGCCCAAGATGTGCTATAGAACGTGGTGTAGATCAAGCTAGTCTCATTTGGGGTTTGTAGTTGCCTTGATGGAGTAATCAACAAGATATGAACTTGGGGATTTTTGGTAGCAATGAAAATGAGATGGATGATTAATTTCCCACACCAAATGAAATGAACCTCTCTCATTTTCCCTCTCCTCAAAGTTGTGGCCGGCCATGCACAATTGAGAATGGTGGAGACAAAGTATATCACAAGAGGGAGGTGAGTGTAGGAGATAGAAATGGTGACCACATCATAAAGCAAAGAAACATCAACCATGCTTATCACTCCATACCCTTTCAAATCTCTTTTAATGCACCATCATGGATGAAAGATGCTAAACATATCATAATGAATATATTTGCAAGAAACCCCCTCCACAAATGTTATTTGCACAATTGCAAATAACCCCCTCCATCGGAAAAGTCCGGCCGGGAAAGAACAAAGGAAAACCGGCCGGAACGGAAAGCAAACTGGCAACTCCAGAAAACTGGTCCCGTAATAAATTACAGGAAAACCCCCATACTGTGCATACACACCCGCATCTGTATCCCGACCGGATACAAATGCAATGAGACAAAATCTACACTGTACTATACTAGGATCCGGCTTAAACCAAAGCCGGCTAGTAATATCCGTCCGATCCTGATCCGTGCAATACCGCACGTATCTGATCGAACCCTGCCATATATCTATACGGCCTCTAGTACAAACCGTCCGATACTGATTCGTGCAATACCGCACGTATCTGATCGGACCCTGCCATATCTCCATACGGCCTCTACAGCGTTTCGCCCGAAAGCTTGAGTAACTGTAAGTGTGGTGGACTCTAAAGACTCGTCAATACTATGGCTATGGATTTAACCACTAGCCCGTCAGAGGTATAAGCCAATACGTGACGGGCCACCAGCTATTGACCAAAAGGGACGTCGATGAGCGAACTCATCCTGACACCCTACTTAGCCTGTCAGTGACAATATCCGTACAGTCCGGTCCGTTCGTCTATGAGCATCGTATGTCGGGCCTAGGGGGTTTGTAAAAGTCAGACCCCCAAAAGCGGTACAAGTCGTGTCGGAGTGTAGCCCAGAACACCCTGAGATACTACCGGAATACCTACCAGTAAATCTCCTGCCTTGGCCAAGGACTTCATGTAATGGCTCTCCTAGACACAGCGCGACCTCACCCCCAATACCGGGAGAGACGAACCCCTGAAGATCCGCTCACTGCCTCCATGTGGCTCGGGACTGTACCCAACTAAAACCTGTTTGCACGACTCCTTTGAGCCGTGGTAGGGTAGTAATCAAAGCACAGTAGGAACTCACACGAGACAAATGACGATCCCCAGGTCGATGAACTAACCTATACACATGTCACCAGGGAACTGTTATCTGACGTCAGGTATAAGACCAACTAGCATGTTCCCGGCGAGTCCTGTCCGGTGTACTCATAACCCAATGAGCACCTGTATACATCTTAGGTGAACCAACTGACACCAGTGGCTTGTGAGACCGGCCACCGCCCCTCGTCGGGGTCTCGACTGTATACACTAGTCTACACTGGAGAATCGATGCCCTGTCTCGAGACTCCTACGACTAGGGACCTTTAAAGGATGTGCTTATAGACTCCAGCTCTCACTTATATGATCGCCCTCATACTGCTGGCAGTTAAGCAAGAATCCTAGGGGCTCTATCAACGTGCAATAGCGACATGTCAGGTCACCTAAAGCAGTACACGATGATAAAGGTAAACCAGATAGCATACTATCATCTTGAGTAAGACTGTCCTACCGGGATAGGTCCTCCCTCAATCATTGCAATCACATGCCTGTGATCCAATAATTGACTCTGAGGGCACTATCTCCAACAGGATGTTGGTTCCGTTCTTTCTTATAAGAGTTATAGGACTGAACAGGACATAGGGGAATACCAGGATTCCCATGCCACCCGAATGAAGAAAGTACATGTTGATGCATTTTCTTCGGGTGTGTTCGTTACAGAGAACTGTTTCTCCATTTTCCCTACGTCCTGGGTATTAGATACCGGGTCAGGATCCCATATATGTAATCAGTTACATGGGCTCAGGAAAGGTAGAGAACTTGGAGAAGGTGATAAAGACATTAGAGTTTCAAATGGTGCAATTGTTGCAGCTAAGTCTGTCGGGGAATATCACCTTGCATTACCAACTAGTAATGCATTGGTTCTGAACGAATGCTATTACATGCCGAACCTGATATGCAACATTATATCGGTTTCTTTGTTGAGTAAAGAGGGATATAATTTTGTATTACAGGATAATGTTATGAACATTTTCCGTAACCAAAAGTTGGTTGGATCAGGCACGTTGTGCAATGGCATTTATGTTCTAAATCAATCAACAGTTCTGAGCATAACAAACACACACAAGAGGAAGAGTTCAGAACTGAACGAATCCTTCTTGTGGCATTGTAGACTGGGTCACATCAATGCGACACGACTGGCTAAGTTGCATAAGAATGGATATTTGAAACCGTTCGAATTTTCATCTTATGACACTTGCCAGTCATGTCTCAAAGGCAAGATGACCAAAACTCCGTTTACGGGACACGGAGAAAGAGTTACCGAACTCTTGGGACTGATACATAGTGATGTATGCGGTCCCATGTCTACACATGCCAGGGATGGTTCTTCATACTTCATTACATTCACTGACGATCTCTCAAGATACGGACATGTGTTCTTGATAAGACACAAGTCTGAAGCTTTTGAGAAATTTAGAGAATATAAACAAGAAGTCGAGAACCAAACCGGAAAAATTATTAAAATCCTTCGATCTGATCGAGGAGGTGAATACTTGAGTAGTGAATTCCTGGACTTCCTAAAAGAGAATGGGATTCTCTCTCAGCTGACTCCTCCATATACACCACAGCACAACAGTGTATCAGAACGGAGGAACCGCACCCTATTAGATATGGTGCGCTCTATGATGAGCACAGCTGAGTTACCTATTTCCTTCTGAGGGTATGCGCTTGAAACAGCCATACATCTATTGAATATGGTCCCCACCAAATCTGTGCCTACCACTCCATATGAGATATGGAAAGGGAAGAGACCATGTCTTAACTATATTAAGATATGGGGTTGTCCAGCCTATGTCAAACGACAAAATCCGGACAAACTCGAGGCACGGTCTGTTCTATGCAAATTTATAGGATATCCCAAGAATTCACAAGGGTATATCTTCTACCACTCTGAGGAACAAAGAGTATTTGTTTCTCGGCATGCCACTTTTTTAGAAAAGGAATTTCTTGCAAAAGAGATTAGTGGTCATGAGGTAGAACTGGAAGAGGTTCCAGCTACAAAAGCTGCACCAGAAGATCTGGTGGAACCAGAGGATTCCGTAGTTCCTAATGAACCCCAGCCACTCCGCCGATCTAGTAGGGTTCCTCGCCCACCTAAGAGATACTACGGTTTTCTCATGGATGGTGGGAGCGAGGATTGCATCATGGAGGATGATGACCCAACTAGCTTCGAGCAGGCCATCACGAGTAGGGACTCAGTGAAATGGCTGGATGCAATGCGGTCCGAGATGGAATCCATGTACACCAACAAAGTATGGACTTTGGAAGTTGCTCCTGAAGGGGTAAAACCCATTGGGAGCAAGTGGATCTTCAAGAAAATACTTGGTGTAGATGGGAAAGTGGAGACTTTCAAAGCTAGACTTGTTGCAAAGGGTTTTCGTCAAAGACCAGGTGTGGACTATGACGAAAACTTTTCTCCAGTGGCTATGCTTAAATCCATCCGGATCATGCTTGCCATCGCTGCATATCATGACTACGAAATCTGGCAAATGGATGTTAAGACCGCCTTTCTAAACGGTGATTTAGAAGAGTGCGTGTACATGACTCAGCCAGAGGGCTTCGTAGATAGTGGGAGCAGCGGGAAGGTGTGCAAGCTGCTTAAATCCATTTATGGATTAAAGCAAGTATCGCGGAGTTGGAACATCTGCTTTGACGTCGTTATCAAAGAGTTTGATTTCGTCAAAAATGTAGATGAACCTTGTATCTACAAGAAGGTGGCAGAGAGTAAGGTTGTCTTCCTCGTATTGTACGTAGACGGCATACTCTTGATAGGAAATAACATTCATATGCTGCAATCGGTCAAGCTCTTCTTATCACAAAGATTCTCAATGAAAGATCTTGGTGATGCCTCCTGCATATTGGGAATCAGAATCTATAGAGATAGATCCAAACGGATATTGGGATTGTCCCAATCCAGGTACATTGACACCATACTAAAGAGGTTTAGTATGGAATAATCCAAGCATGGGAACTTACCCACGATCTCTGGAGTCACTCTCTCCAAAGAGATGCCACCCAAAACTGATTTGGAGAAAGCTCGCATGCAAGAGATACCCTATGCTTCGGCTGTAGGCTCTATCATGTACGCGATATTATGTACCAGACCCGACGTAGCATACTCACTAAGTGTAGTGAGTAGGTATCAAGATGATCCTGGAGAGAGTCACTGGACAGCTGTGAAGAGCATTCTCAAGTACTTGCGAAGGACTAAAGAGATGCTCTTGGTGTATGGTAATGGAGAGCTCCAAGTGGAGTCCTTTATCGATTCCAGCTTCCAGAGTGATAAGGATGACTCTAAGTCGCAGTCGGGATTTGTCTTTACCTTTTACGGAGGGGCGGTTAGCTGGAAGAGTTCCAAGCAGGAAACCGTGGCAGACTCGACGATGGAGGCTGAATACATCGCTGCCAACGATGCTGCCAAAGAGGCTGTCTGGATCAAGAAGTTCATTACTGAACTTGGAGTGGTTCCATCCATTGAGCGTCCAATACCTTTGTATTGCGATAACAATGGAGCAGTGGCTTTGGCCAAGGAACCCAGGTCCCATCAGCAATCCAGGCATATTCTGAGGCGGTATGACCTGATCCAGGAGATAGTTGATCGCCGGGAGATCGAGGTCAGGAGGGTTGACACGAAGAATAACACAGCGGATCCACTCACGAAGGCCATTACCCAGATACGGTTTAAGAGACTCTTCGGGATGCTCGGTATGCGATACTACAGCAGCTGGCCCTAGTGCAAGTGGGAGATTGTTAGTTGTATGTATGCCCTAGAGGCCAGTTTTGTACAGATGATGTATATTATATTGGATGCTTGGACATATATAGAGATGACTTTCTTGCTCGATATGATAGTATGCTATCTGGTTGCTCTTTGTCTTAACATGTATACTAGTCTCTTTATACTGTCTTATAGTTACATGTTGGTAAAGCCCTTAGGATGTGTACTTGACTACCTGGATTATGATGAGGATCATACTAGTGGGGACATGGTAGTCCATAAGTACATCCTTCAAGGTCCCTAGTCGTGGGTGTATCGAGACGGGGCATCGATATACCAGTGTAGACTAGCGTATACGCTTCTCGACCCATGAGATGGGCGATGGATGATCCCATATCCATTGGTGTTTGACATCAGAGATGGTATACGGGTGCTCAGTGGAGACTTGGTACACTGGATGGACTCGCCGAGAACTCCCAGATGGTATTATACCTCACGTCAGATGGCAGTTCTCAGGTGACACTTGTGCAGGTTAGTCTGTAGACCCGAGATCGTCATAGAGTCTTGTGTGATTCCCACTGTGCTTTGATTTCCACCTTACCACGTCCATGAGGGCGTGCAAAACGGTGGTTTTTGGGTACAGTCCCGGATCACATGGAGGCAATGAGCGATAGGAGGGGTTTCGTCTCTCCCGGTATTGGGGGTTGATGTTGCGCTGTGCTCGATTGGCCGTAACAGGAAGTCCCTGGCCAGGGCTGATTCAGAGATTTGCTGGTAAGTGTTACCAGTAGTTTCTCGACCCGTTATGAGCCTCGCATCGGCACGACTTATCGATTATTGGGGTCTGACGTTTACCTCCCCTAGACTTGATATGCGACATATCAGACGAGGAGACCGGACTGCATGGGTGGTGTTGCCGGTTGGCTCGACGGGAGTTGTAGCAGGTTCGCTTGTTCTCTTCTGATCGCTCAATACCCGGGTGGCCATTACGTTTAGCTGACTGCTTGCGGCTTGGGGGTGCTTGATATTGTTGGGGTAAAAATTTACACCCCGGTTGACCGAGTCAAAGTCAAGGTCAGGTGGGACCAAGCCCAGGTCAAGTGGGCCCATGCCCAAGTCGAGCCCGCGGCCAGCCTCCCCATGCCAACAACAAAATCATGTAATAAATAATTTTTATGTAATTGTTTATGCATGAAAGTAAACAAAATGGGCATAAAGCCAATATTTTGTTAGCTCATGGCTTATGTGCAAAAATGAAATGGCACATGAGCCATGAGATGGCTAAAATGCCATTTTTGTAAAGCCCAAGGGGCTATATGTAAATATGTAAGCCTATAAAAGGCAACATGATGATGAATAAAAAAAAAGAACTTTTTCTCTCTCCAAAAAAGCTTCAGATCTGAGATCTTTCTTCCTTCTTCAAGGTTCCAAAACCTTCTTCTTTCTTTTGAATTAAATCAAGAGTTTTACTCTTCTTTTTTCAAAACAAAATAGTTTTTCACCACAAAACCTACAAAGGGGAACTTGGATCTGTCATTAGATCTCAAAAAGGAGAGATTTTGAGATCTCACATCTCTTGATCTTCAAGATCCAGCTTAACAGAGGAGGAAGAAGAAGAACATCTTTCATTAAACCCCCAAAGAAAAGAATACACTCAGGAGTCCAACTCCTCTCTGATTTCTCTTCAGAGAAATCTTTTAGGCTAAAAGCCTCTTTTTCTTGCCGGCGCTCAAGCGCAGAGCGCCCACGTGCTGACACGTGGCGCGCTTGCGCTCAAGCGCTCACGCTCGAGCGCAGAGCGCCCACGTGCCGACACGTGGCGCGCTTGCGCTCCAGCGCGAGCGCTCGAGCGCAAGTCGCCCTCGTGCCGATACGTGGCGCTCTTGCGCTCGAGCGCAAGTCACCTCGGTGCCGACACGTGGCGCGCTTGCGCCCAAGCGCTCAGCGTCCGAGCGCAAAGCGCCCACGTGCCGACACGTGGCGCATTGCGCTCCAGCACTCTGCGCTCGAGCGCAAAGCGCCCACGTGCCGACACGTGGCGCGCTTGCACTCAAGCGCCTAGGCGCTGGCCCCACGCATCCTTTGGATGTCTTTTTCCCCTTTATTTATATATACATGTATATATATACATATGTATACAAATGTACACATACACATACTCCACGACACTGTCTCTATTGGAAAAAATTTCTAACGGGGCGCTGCCCCGCACCCCGCAAGGGGGCTGCTAGCCCCCTTGACCCCCAGCCCGCTATCCGGGTAGCGGGACCCCCGTAAAAACTCTGCATGGCTCCCGATATATTCGAACACCCCTTCCAAAACAACACACACGCACACTGCACATTGAGTTCGCATGACCAGTTTAACCCGTCAATCGGAGGTTCCCTCGCTCTAAAGACGAGGGGTAATTAACGGCAGCTTAGTCCGCGGCTGCCGGAGATTCGGATCCCCATAATCATTAAACCCCGGCCTACCCTAGGCAGGGGGAATCTGTAGTACGCCTGACAAGCGCGCACGTATTCCCATCTCAATGGGGTGACGATAAACACCCTACAGATTCTGGCACGCCCGGTGGGACCAATCTCTCCTCCCATATTTCGGGTCAAGCGTTCATGCGAACTCAATCAATATACATACCTGTATTTATACTAAAAATAATGCTTTTTCATGCAGATTTTCAAGCAATCACCTTCCGACGATGTCTTCGATGATGAACTCAGCTCCCGTCTCCTACACGATGAGGATAGACTCTAGGACGGTCCTTCCGGCCAGTCTCGGGCGACAATGGGAGGAGCCGCTGCTACCATTCGGCTCTATTATGTTCATGCCAATTGGCGCCATCCCAGCTCCTCAAGCCCCGGTGGCAGACAAACCGGTCTCGAAAGGCAGGAGACCAAATGTGGTGATCTCAAGGGTGCCCCAACCCAAACGCAAGTCGTTATCTGAACGACTCTCCTTGGCCCCAGCTGGGGGCAAGGCCATCAACACCGACAAAGCAACAAGGCCTCTCAAGCAAGCTCCGGCGGTGCCCTTGACAACTGCTCGATCGGGTATCTTCTCAAGCATCCCCATCACTCGGCCTATGGCGGCTTCCCGAAGAGCAGAAGCCTGCCAAGCGCTTAAGGCAGAGAAGCTGAGGAAGAAGCGGCTCAGATATAGAGCCAACAAAAGGGCTAGGGCTCTGGCCATGTTAAAATTTATGAATTTCCAAAGCCCGGACCGCTCCGCGAAACCAGCTGCCAGTGGTGAAAGAACGGCTGAATGTGTTATCCACACATGGTGATGATATGGTGATGCTACCCAGCATCGGCTCGATCTAAATGATGAAGAGCCCGCTCAGGCCGATAAGCCAGAGGAGCCCGTGGTTCCTACGGAATTGAGCTCAGGCAATAAAGATTACCCGGTTGTCATAGCCGGAACTACAGAACAAGAATTATTCCAATGGCTTCAAAGGCAATTTCAGGACAGGGATGAGAAGATTGCCGAGGTCTATTCCAAAGTCGATGAGCTGGTAAACGTCGTGGCAGATCTTGCGACCCAAGTCGCCCGATTGCAATTACAGCAGAATCAAATTTTGGCCCATGAGCCAGGGATTGATACCCGGGGCAGCCAACTGATATCCCTTTCAACCTAAAAGCGGAGCGCCTTCGCGAAAACGGCCGCAATCAGCCTCCAGTCCCTCCGATACATACGCCGGGGGGGAATCGCCTCTGAAAGAGAAGCTGGAAAAGGTCTATTCCTTCAAGAGGGAAAAGGTCCACAAGATATTCAGGGGCGCCCTAAGAAACGGTCTATAACTGCCAGAATCAAAGAGACCGCAAGAAGAGAATATGACCGACGACCCAAAATATTGCCCCTATCACAGGGTGATAGGTCATTCCATTGAGGACTGCTTCGTCTTCAAAGATTGGGTCGAAAGGCAATACAAGACGGGAGAAATAGAACTGTCTAAAGGCGTGTTAGCAAACAGTCAAGCTACGACCGCCGATTTCATGCAAATGGAGACCGAAACCTTTCGGGAACCTAACCCTCCCAGACATGTGCAGGGCGAACCAAAGATTGATCGGCCTCAGGGACCGGCGTCAGTGAGGACACCTACTCTGATGGAGAGAAGGAAGAAGGTGTACTCCTTTAGGAGGGATGAGGTCAGCGATATAATCGAGGAAGCCCTGAACAATGGCCTGCAACTGCCTATTCCGAAGAGGCCACATGAAATGAATATGACTGGCAATCCCATATACTGCCCATACCATAGAGTGCTGAGTCATACCATTGAAGACTGCTGTGTTTTCAAAGATTGAGCAGAGGACCAATATAAGCTTGGAAAAACCTCTCAATTCTCGGATGTATCGGCAAGCCACAGAGCTAGGTCATCAACACAGCTCCGCCAAGATCAATGTTCAAGGAGCTGGGATAAGCAAAGAGGACCACCACGTCGTTAAACTGGGAAACAATCGACCACCACGTCATTAAACTGGGAACAGTCGACCTCTAAGTCGTTAAACTGGGAATGTAAAAAAAAATAATATATATACATGTGTAAATAAAAAAATGTGTAAATAGAAGAAAAAATGAAAAGCCGAAATGATTGGGCAACTCGCAATAAAAATCAGCGAGTAAAAATAAAGATGAAAATAAAGCCGAAATGATTGGGCAACCGCGATTAAATAGCCGAAATGATAGGGCAATCGCGATTTTCGCGATGATAAAAGGTGAAATGATAGAGCAATCGCGGTAAAACAAAAACAAAAAAAAAACAAGGGCGGATGATGAGTTGCTCCTGGCATTATTCCAGTGCAGCAATGCAGACGCCAAACAAAAATCCAGTTTCCCAAAATTACACTAGCCCTACGGCTAGTCCCCAAATTGACTGCTGTATACAATCCACGGGCTCAAATAATTCTCATCATACCTATGCCCCGCCGTAATCACCAGTTACGCGGCTGGTCTCCGCCTTTGGAATTATGCTCCATTGGGAAGACCTACTCAGGTGTCCTGGCACACGTGCTCCAGTGTTAACAACGCTGATGCCGGCCCCTACCCCAAAATTCCAAGCTCGCCATCCGCAGACCTCTAAGTCTTTAAACTGGAAACAGATGACCACTATGTCGTTAAACTGGAAACAGATGACCTCTAAGTCGTTAAACTGGAAACAGATGACCGCTAAGTCGTTAAACTGGAAGCTGGTGACCTCCAAGTCATTAAACTGGAAGCAGATGACCTCCAAGTCGTTAAACTGGAAACAGATGACCTCTACGTCTTTAAACTGGAAACAGCAGACCTCTAAGTCGTTAAACTGGAAACAGATGACCTCTAAGTCGTTAAACTGGAAACATTCGACCTCTAAGTCTTTAAACTGGAAACAGTAGACCTCTAAGTCTTTAAACTGGAAACAGATGACTACTAAGTCGTTAAACTGGAAACAGATGACCACTACGTCGTTAAACTGGAAACAGATGACCACTACGTCATTAAACTGGAAGCAGATGACCTCTAAGTCTTTAAACTGGAAACAGATGACCTCTAAGTCGTTAAACTGGAAACAGCAGACCTCTAAGTCTTTAAACTGGAAACAGATGACATCTACGTCTTTAAACTGGAAACAGCAGACCTCTAAGTCGTTAAACTGGAAACAGATGACCTCTAAGTCGTTAAACTGGAAACATTAGACCTCTAAGTCTTTAAACTAGAAACAGTAGACCTCTAAGTCTTTAAACTGGAAACAGATGACCACTAAGTCGTTAAACTGGAAACAGATGACCACTACGTCATTAAACTGGAAACAGATGACCACTACGTCGTTAAACTGGAAGCAGATGACCTCTAAGTCTTTAAACTGGAAACAGATGACATCTACATCTTTAAACTGGAAACAGCAGACCTCTAAGTCGTTAAACTGGAAACAGATGACCTCTAAGTCGTTAAACTGGAAACATTAGACCTCTAAGTCTTTAAACTGGAAACGGTAGACCTCTAAGTCTTTAAACTGGAAACAGATGACCACTAAGTCGTTAAACTGGAAACAGATGACCACTACGTCGTTAAACTGGAAACAGATGACCACTACGTCGTTAAACTGGAAGCAGATGACCTCTAAGTATTTAAACTGGAAACAGATGACCTCTAAGTCGTTAAACTGGAAACAGCAGACCACTAAGTCGTTAAACTGGAAGCAGATGACCTCCAAGTCGTTAAACTGGAAATAGAGGACATCTACGTCTTTAAACTGGAAACAGCAGACCTCTAAGTCGTTAAACTGGAAACAGATGACCTCTAAGTCTTTAAACTGGAAACATTAGACCTCTAAGTCTCTAAACTGGAAACAGTAGACCTCTAAGTCTTTAAACTGGAAACAGATGACCACTAAGTCGTTAAACTGGAAACAGATGACCACTACGTCGTTAAACTGGAAACAGATGACCACTACGTCGTTAAACTGGAAGCAGATGGCCTCTAAGTCTTTAAACTGGAAACAGATGACCTCTAAGTCGTTAAACTGGAAACAGCAGACCTCTAAGTCTTTAAACTGGAAACAGATGACCACTATGTCGTTAAACTGGAAACAGATGACCTCTAAGTCGTTAAACTGGAAACAGCAGACCTCTAAGTCTTTAAACTGGAAACAGATGACCACTATGTCGTTAAACTGGAAACAGATGACCTCTAAGTCGTTAAACTGGAAACAGCAGACCTCTAAGTCTTTAAACTGGAAACAGATGACCACTATGTCGTTAAACTGAAAACAGATGACCTCTAAGTCTTTAAACTGGAAACAGATGACCGCTAAGTCGTTAAACTGGAAACAGATGACCACTAAGTCGTTAAACTGGAAACAGATGACCACTACATCGTTAAACTGAAACAGATGACCACTACGTCGTTAAACTAGAAGCAGATGACCTCTAAGTCGTTAAACTGTAAACAGTTGACCTCTAAGTCGTTAAACTGGAAACAGTCGACCCCTAAGTCATTAAACTGGGAACGAGGGAAATCCATTCATGTGTCCTCACGATACATGAAGAGAACAAACCTTTGTGGGATCCTTACGGCTCACGAAGGAAAAACGCACTTGGGAGTCCTCACGACTCCTAAGGAGAACATACACCTGCGAGATCCTTACGACTCGTAGGGAGGAAATGCTTTTATGGGACCCTCACGGCCCATAAAATTGAAAAGTCTTAGGTGACAGGGATCTAAACCTGTCACCTAAGCCACGCTCCCCAACCCCAACGGCGAATGATGAGTCGCTCCTGGTACCATATTCCAGTGCAGCGATGCAGACGCCAACAAAGTCCCGAAATGTTTTTGGCCCTACGGTCTGGATCATACATCCTGCAAAACCGTATACAATCCATGGGCGTAAAATAATCCCGATCTCTCCAAAAAAAAGGGAGGAAAAAGAAAAAAGAACGGTATGTCCACAAGCAAAATGGGCACGGATGAAAACCCGAAAGGGCTCCGTGAGTAAAAACAGCAGGACTGCCGGCGAGTTTGTGAAAACCCGAAAGGGCTCAAACTCGTAAAAAAAAAAGAAATGAAATGCACTCGCAAAGTCCTCTCGACTTCGTGAGGAGAAAATTCCCGCGTGAGATCCTTACGACTCACAAAAGAGCAACACACTTAGGGGTCCCCATGACTCCTAAGGAGAAAATACACCTACGGGATCCTTACGACCCGTAGGGAGAAAATGCTTTTGTGAGACCCTTACGGCTCACAAAATGGAAAAACCTTAGGTGACAGGGATCTAAACCTGTCTCCTAAGACACCAATTCCCAAATCCTCTCGGGGCACATGATGAGTTGCTCCTGGCATTATTCCAGTGCAGCAATGCAGATGCCAAACAAACCAAATCAAAATCCTCTCGGGGCACATGATGATTTGCTCCTGGCATTATTCCAGTGCAGCAATGCAGATGCCAAACAAACCAAATCCAAATCCTCTCGGGGCACATGATGAGTTGCTCCTGGCATTATTCCAGTGCAGCAATGCAGATGCCAAACAAAAAAAAACCAATTCCTAAATCCTCTGATGGCAGACAATGATTCGCTCCTGGTACCATATTCCAGTATAGCGATGCTGATGTCAACTCAAGTCAAACAAATCAAACCAACCAATTCCAACATCGACCTTTGCGTCAAACAGCGACACTCCGCCTCGGGGAAACGTCAAGCAGACACTCCGTGCCAGGGGCACATCGACAGCAGACACTCCGCCTCGGGGAAACGTCGACCAGCGACACTCCGTGCTGGGGGCACGTTTACCAAATCGCTCCGGATCAGAGCGTCGACCGTCTATGTCGCAAAAAGGGCAGTGCAGGCTCCCCAAATTGGGAACCCAAATCGCTCCGGATCAGAGCGTCGACCGTCTATGTCGCAAAAAGGGCAGTGCAGGCTCCCACAAATTGGGAACCCAAATCACTCCGGATCAGAGCGTCGACCGTCTATGTCGCAAAAAGGGCAGTGCAGGCTCCCGCAAATTGGGAACCCAAATCGCTTCGTAACAGAGCGTCGACCGTCTATGTCGCAAAAAGGGCAGTGCAGGCTCCCGCAAATTAGGAACCCAAATCGCTTCGTAACAGAGCGTAGACCGTCTATGTCGTAAAAAGGGCAGTGCAGGCTCCCGCAAATTGGGAACCCAAATCGCTCCGTAACAGAGCGTCGACCGTCTATGTCGCAAAAAGGGCAGTGCAGGCTCCCGCAAATTGGGAACCCAAATCGCTTCGTAACAGAGCGTCGACCGTCTATGTCGCAAAAAGGGCAGTGCAGGCTCCCGCAAATTGGGAACCCAAATCGCTTCGTAACAGAGCGTAGACTGTCTATGTCGCAAAAAGGGCAGTGCAGGCTCCCGCAAATTGGGAACCCAAATCGCTCCGTAACAGAGCGTCGACCGTCTATGTCGCAAAAAGGGCAGTGCAGGCTCCCGCAAATTGGGAACCCAAATCGCTTCGTAACAGAGCGTCGACCGTCTATGTCGCAAAAAGGGCAGTGCAGGCTCCCGCAAATTGGGAACCCAAATCGCTTCGTAATAGAGCGTCGACCGTCTATGTCGCAAAAAGGGCAGTGCAGGCTCCCGCAAATTGGGAACCCAAATCGCTTCGTAACAGAGCGTCGACCGTCTATGTCGCAAAAAGGGCAGTGCAGGCTCCCGCAAATTGGGAACCCAAATCGCTTCGTAACAGAGCGTCGACCGTCTATGTCTGAAAATGGGCAGTGCAGGCTCTCGCAAATTGGGAATCCAAATCGCTCCGGATCAGAGCGTCGACCGTCTATGTCGCAAAAAGAGCAGTGCAGGCTCCCGCAAATTGGGAACCCAAATCGCTCCGGATCAGAGCGTCGACCGTCTATGTCGCAAAAAGGGCAGTGCAGGCTCCCGCAAATTGGGAACCCAAATCGCTTCGGATCAGAGCGTCGACCGTCTATGTCGTAAAAAGGGCAGTGCAGGCTCCCGCAAATTGGGAACCCAAATCGCTCCAGATCAGAGCGTCGACCGTCTATGTCACAAAAAGGGCAGTGCAGGCTCCCGCAAATTGGGAACCCAAATCTCTTCGTAACAGAGCGTCGACCGTCTATGTCGAAAAAAGGGCAGTGCAGGCTACCGCAAATTGGGAACCCAAATCGCTCCGTAACAGAGCGTCGACCGTCCAAGTCGCTAAAATGGCAGCACCGACCATCCACGTCGCAAAAAGGGCAGCGCAGGATTCCTACAAAGAGGGAACCAGATCACTCCGGGCCAGGGAAAAGTCTACCACGGACACTCCGTCTCAGAGACGCGTCAAGCATCGACCGTCCATGTCGGAAAAAGGGCAGTGCAGGACTCCCGCAAATTGGGAACCCAAATCGCTCCGGATTAGAGCGTCGACCGTCCATGTCGCAAAACGGGCAGTGCAGGCTCCCCACAAATCGGGAACCAAATCACTCCGGGTCAGGGAAAAGTCTACCACGGACACTCCGTCTCGGAGACGCGTCAAGCGTCGACCGTCCACGTTGCAAAAATGGCAGTACATGCTTCCTACAAAGCAGGAACCGGATCGCTCCGAGCCAGGGAAACATCTATCATGGACACTCCGTTTCGGAGACGCGTCAAGCGCCGACCGTCCACGTCGTAAAAAGGGCAGTGCATCCCAAAAAGTGGGAACCAAAGCAAGTCGCCTACACGCAAAAGACGATCCATCAATTTCATGCACACGACCCACATATGCTGTGTGCATTTATTGATGAGGGGCAATTTGTTGGGGTAAAAATTTATACCCCGGTTGACCGAGTCAAAGTCAAGGTCAGGTGGGCCCAAGCCCAGGTCAAGCGGGCCCATGCCCAAGTCGAGCCCGCGGCCAGTCTTCCCATGCCAACAACAAAATCATGTAATAAATAATTTTTATGTAATTGTTTATGCATGAATGTAAACAAAATGGGCATAAAGCCAATATTTTGTAAGCTCATGGCTTATGTGCAAAAATGAAATGGCACATGAGCCATGAGATGGCTAAAATGCCATTTTTGTAAAGCCCAAGGGGCTATATGTAAATATGTAAGCCTATAAAAGGCAACATGATGATGAATAAAAAAAAGAACTTTTTCTCTCTCCAAAAAAGCTTCAGATCTGATATCTTTCTTCCTTCTTCAAGATTCCAAAACCTTCTTCTTTCTTTTGAATTAAATCAAGAGTTTTATTCTTCTTTTTTCAAAACAAAATAGTTTTTCACTACAAAACCCACAAAGGGGAACTTGGATCTGTCATCAGATCTCAAAAAGGAGAGATTTTGAGATCTCACATCTCTTGATCTTCAAGATCCAGCTTAACAGAGGAGGAAGAAGAAGAACATCTTTCATTAAACCCCCAAAGAAAAGAATACACTCAGGAGTCCAACTCCTCTCTAATTTCTCTTCAGAGAAATCTTTTAGGCTAAAAGCCTCTTTTTCTTGCCAGCGCTCAAGCGCAGAGCGCCCACGTGCCGACACGTGGCGCGCTTGCGCTCCAGCGCAAGCGCTCGAGCGCAAGTCGCCCCCATGCCGACACGTGGCGCTCTTGCGCTCGAGCGCAAGTCACCCCGGTGCCGACACGTGGCGCGCTTGCGCTCCAGCGCAAGCGCTCGAGCGCAAGTCGCCCCCGTGCCGACACGTGGCGCTCTTGCGCTCGAGCGCAAGTCGCCAAGTCGCCCCCGTGCCGACCGTGGCGCGCTTGCGCCCAAGCACTCAGCGTCCGAGCGCAAAGCGCCCACGTGGTGCGTTGCGCTCTAGCACTCTGTGCTCGAGCGCAAAGCGCCCACGTGCCGACACGTGGCACGCTTGCACTCAAGCGCCTAGGCGCTGGCCCTACGCATCCTTTAGATGTCTTTTTCCCCTTTATTTATATATACATGTATATATACATATGTATACAAATGTACACATACACATACTCCACGACACTGTCTCTGTTAGAAAAAATTTCTAATGGGGCGCTGCCCCGCACCCCGCAAGGGGGCTGCTAGCCCCCTTGACCCCCAGCCCGCTATCCGGGTAGCGGGACCCCCGTAAAAACTCTGCGTGGCTCCCGATATATTCGAACACCCCTTCCAAAACAACACACACGCACACTGCACATTGAGTTCGCATGACCAGTTTAACCCGTCAATCGGAGATTCCCTCGCTCTAAAGACGAGGGGTAATTAACGGCAGCTTAGTCCGCGGCTGCCGGAGATTCGGATCCCCACAATCATTAAACCCCGGCCTACCCTAGGCAAAGGGAATCTGTAGTACGCCTGACAAGCGCGCGCATATTCCCATCTCAATGGGGTGACGAAAAACACCCTACAGATATGATCATCACCCACTGCCGGCGTATTGACGAGTCTTAGAGTCCTACAATAGAGTTACCTAGTCCGGGCGAAACGTTGTGGTGCGCGTATGTGATATGCGCATGGACCCGATTAAAATGCGCGTATAGGATACCGTATATTGATCGGGCGGCTTGCTTTTGGTTAGGGTCGTATGTGATTTGGCCGGATTGATAAATCAAGTGTTGATTTATCATTTAACCATTAGATTCTCACTAGAAATCTTTTCTTGTATCTTTGGATGTATGGATGCATGAATGCATTCCTTCTTGATTCATGCACATATGGATGTGCATGCACACATACATACATACATCTTCTATCATGGTTGTTTATACATAGAAAATGGTGGATATCTAAGACTCACACCATGGTTTATATTATGGATATTTATTTCTATTTTTGCTAAAACAAAAGAAAAGAGATAAGATTGAATCATGGTCAAAAGTTTCTACACTCTTCTTTTGGCCTAACCATTAGCACCTACCTTTTGACCATGGTTTAATCTTTCTCTTGTGTTTTAACTAAAGTAAAATTAAATATCCATAAAGAGATAACTATGGTTTGAGGTGAAGAATGAAAAATATATATTCTTAGGTTTTTCTTTTTCTCTTTGGAGTTATTCTTCTCTTCTTCAAAAAATATCCATCGTCTTCTTCAACCTTGAGCTCTTGCTCTCTAGACTTTTCAAGTGAGCAAAATACTCAACAAGATAGGATTTTGAAGTGAGAAAGAGAACCACAACACCATTCTACACAAGTCTAACCCACTTGTTTAGAGTGTTAGCTTCGTTTCATCTTTTTGATAAAGTGAAGTTGCAAGCTTGGACAAAGCGGACTCCGGGTGGATCATCGGTGACCTAGAGGAAATCAAGCGGAGCTTTTCCAAACCCCAAGTGGCCAAGGAGTCTAGCGTAGGGAGCTACAAAGGTTGTACTCTCAAAACCCTAGCTTTTCTTTCATGAGATGATATGCAAATTTTGAAACCCTAATTTTTCTAGGAATGATCCTTTGTATGTTTACTTAGCACCATAAAAACTTGATTTTTGTGACATGTGATGCTTCCAAACCTCTCATAGGGTGCTAGGTAAACCCTTCAAAAACACCACCCGACAGAAAAGAATCACCAAATACCAAAATCCATGCTAAATCAAGTCGTAAATCATGCGCCAACATAGGAAAACTAACCCAGATTTTACCCTAGGTGGAAACAGTCAAAATTGCACATACCCAGGGTCAAGTTTAGAGGGTAAAAGGCTACAGAACAAAAACGAGACGGTTCCCTCCTGCTCTGGCCGCAAATTGCGGCCAGAAGGAATTAATTGGCGGCCGGGAATAGGAGTTGGGGGCTAAGGTTTGGTGTGGTGGTTCCAGGTTCCCTGCACATCTCACTGTCAACTCAGTTTTATTTTAGGGGTCTCGGGGTGATAGCATATTACAAAATACACTTCCAGATTTACAGTTTTCCCCGACATCGTCTCATAAATCCGTATTCCGTGTTCTAGCTTCAGGTTTGGTCCAATCTATCATCACACCAGGGGTTCTAGGGTCACCACAAGTCTCAATTTCACTTTGGATTTCAGGTCTAACCCTAAACCCTAACTAGAATTCTCCAAAGTCCACAAAACGACACCATATCGACATGAAACTAGAATTGATGCACAAGAAATGAAATACTACTCTAATAGGTGCAAAATTTACCTCCTTTGGCAACTCAAGAAAATTCGTGAGTTGCTCAAAGTCCTCCAAATCCAATCTTGCTAGGTTCAATGTGTAGCTAGTGAGCTCGGGAATATTTTTTGTGAAATGGGAATAGGATTTTGGGGCTGATTTCATGGTGGATCTAGGGTTTTTGAGAAGAGGGAGAGAGAGGGAGAGGGAGCAGCAGCAGCAGCAGCTCTTCATGAAGAGGGGAGGGAAAATGAGAAGCAAAATGATGGGGGTATAGTTCAAAAAGGTGAAAGTTGACTTGGTCTCTCTCTCTCTCATCATGAAACCTTTATCTTTTCTTTTTCTTTTCCTTTTCTCCTTTCCTTCTCACTCAAAGGCAAGCCCTAAGCAACCATATCCCCAAAACATGTAACAAGTGTGGAAAATGATATGTGCACATTTTTGCACAAAAATGCTAAAAATCCGATTAGCGATTTTTAATCGCGATTAGCACTAAATTAGCATATAACTAACCATAAAAGTTTAAAAATGACATAATTCCACAAAATACTCTATTTTAGAATTTTCCATAATTTTTCCAAAAATTTTCCCCATTATTTGTATTTAATTTTACCGAAATATTAAAATATTCCATAAAATAATATTAAATTATAAAAAATTTCCCAAAAATAATATTTTATTATTTTGAAATGTTACAATCTACCCCCTTAAAGAAATTCGGTCCCCGAATTTAAATTTAAACCCCCAAATACTAAAACATTTCAGTAAAATCCAAGTCGTCGGGGCTCCGAAATCATCACTACAAAAAACACATCATAGCGCAATGCATGCGCATAAGTGATGAGCAGATAACTCAAAATCGAAACTCCGTCAAGCATCCCGCAATCATTGGAGTCATGATAAAGACACAAATGTCAAATCAAAACAAAACCAGTATGATGTATATCAAAATTATACATGTATACATGAAAGCTATATATGTAAATAACTAAGATAAATGCATGCAAAAGTATGCGGGTACTGTCCTCTGACTAGTCCCGCTCAGTACGAAAACATATAGCAAATATCATCAAAATGTACTGCTCCATAAGAAATCAGTCCCCAAAAATGTGTATATAAAAATATCCTGTACGTCTGGTGCGCACGGAAATCAAAATCCATATATGTGCCCTGCAGGTGCACAAAATAACATCTAGGTGCAACGGTTATGCACGAAGCATCTGTCATAGGCAACGTGTGTGCCTGACAGCCAAATCAGGTGCATCTGACATGCATGAAAAATATCGATTTAGTGCATCTGGTGTGCACCAAAATCGTATCTCAAAACATGCGCCCCACCTGCGTGAAAATCCAAATCGGTGCATCCATCATGCACGAATGAAAATCTAAACCCTGTGCGCTCAACATGCAAAAAATCACGAAATCCAGTACCAACGCCGAACATGCGTAAGTCCAAACAAAAGCACGGAGTGCAAGAATCAATCATCAATATCAGGGTCAAAATCGACGAAATACAATGCGGCTCAATCAAAATCAGGTGTATCGCGATGGATAATCTCACAACCGTGTGCATCAGCGTGCACAAATCAAATCAAAACACCAAAAGTGTATGAAAACTATGCTGGAAGAGTAAATCAAATCACCGGCGTAAAATAGGCATGAAATCACAATCAATACCTCAAGAATAATAACTATGCGCAAGGTATAAATACCCAGTAAGTGCAACCATGGTGCACAAAATCAATATCATGGAACTCAGTCATCAAGACTAAATCATGCGAATAGATCGCCCAAAATACCGAAATCCAAAGTGACGGATACGTGATAGTCAAATCACAAAATCACAAACCAAAAATACCGCCGTCGGTATAAATCAAGAAGGTGTCGGCACATCCAATGCTAGCGGCGCAAGATCTCTACTCGCCTCTTACTCGCGGTCTGACGTCCTCTGTCTCTGGGTCTTCATCTTCTCTGTGGATTTCCAATCTCACGATCAATCGGCTCATCAGCCCTGTCAGGTGTGCTAACGGGGACGATTCCGTTCTGGCACTTCTCTGGTCATCTCCCGGTCAATCCTCACGACCACTCGTAAAGCAGCATGTCACTGGCGTCGGCCTCTGACTCTCTGAATACACGTGCCATATCTGATCCTGGTGCAAATCTTATTGCAGCAGTGTAGTGGAAGGAATCCTGCTCAAGGTCTCTTCTGATCTCGCCTAAGCCAAACTGTACGGAGGATGGTACCTTGGCGTAATCTTTTCTCTCTCTCTCTGGACATCTGCATCCTCGGTCCAACATCTACTCGGAAGCTGGTCACATCCCAGTGCCTCTGTATGCATGTCCGACCTTTAATCTTAACGGGGAGTAGTAACAGCTCGTTTGTATCTCGCACGAACTTCTTGTCCCGCTTGTTCGTATCATCGTCCATTTCGACATCGCGTCTTTATCTGCGCACTGCAATGTCCTCGGCTACGGTCCATCCGAAGTCCCTCACACGGACTCGAAATCACGAATTCAGTATCTTCATCACTCAGTAGAAGATATCTAGCTGAACACGTCCTCAGCGTGCGTATCGCATCTCTGATGTCAGCGGAGTGGAACGTCATCACATCAAAATATCGTGCGAACTCTTTACTCCACTTTGCTCCAATGTCAACCGATTCGGACTCATCTCATCACGGCTGCATGGACAGTGCTCCAACGGCCAAACTCGTATCCAGAGTCTCCCAAGCAATGTCCCATCACATGATATCCGAATGATGCCGAATCGTCCGATCGACTCGTCAGAACCTCATAATCCCCCAAGAGCTCAACATCTTGGGTGCAGTTTAATAGTATCGAGTACATGCCACAGCACCGGTGGTCCAACCGTACAAGGGAAAACCCAAGCCTCACTAATGGCGCCGCGGAACTGCCGCAAACCCTAAGGTTCAAAGGCTTTCACATGGTCATTATGTCGAGTTGGGGTTTCATTCTTCTAGAGGGTCCATAGAATCGCTTGCATGTCTTTCCGAATACTTTAAACTTGGAAAATGGGTTCCTGACATTCGATCGTCTCAATCGACTCTCAACAAATCTATGTGAAGTCGCCTCTAGCTGGAATCAATCTATCTGATGACCTCGCATCGGGGTAAGCGAACGAACCACATGCCCTAGTCATTCATCCTCGGGTGACTAGCGAGTCACCATCATATCTCTAAGTATATACTCATGCTGACGCAACTCGAGCCGTAGCTCACTCTGCCCGTGCAATCGTGGCAGCAAAACCACAACCAATATCGATGAGGATAGATCATAGGAATGAATATAATACTGTGCAAGGAAATGTACATCCTAAGGTTTCTTAAGCGGAGTGGCGTGTCGTAAGTATGCCGCGGAACATACGTACGGTACGTCCCTCTACTCAAGCTACCTACTCCATCAACCAAGGGTCATCCTACGCGACGAAAGTTCGGGTATAATACCCCCTCGACTAAGTCTAAGTTCCGTAAGGTCAAGCCTAAGTTCCGTATATATATAAACGCCCTAGGCACCACATAGTTAAACTTAGACTCGAACCAAGGTTAACCTAGCACTCTGATACCAACTTTGTCACGACCCGAAAGAGCACGTGACTAGCCCTTGAACCATATGAAGTCTATAGGACTCCATCTGATCCAAGTAAGCCAAAAAGCCCAGAAATCTAAAACCATTTTAAAGAGTAAATAAAGAAAACTAGTTTAAAGAAGTGAAGAAAACATGTTTTGAAGTCAAGCTTTTTAAATAACTAAGCCGAAAATGGATTTTTAAAATGTATAGACTTTTATGAAAATTTCGGCAAAGTTTCCTTTGTAAATACTGGCCCCGAACGGGGTACAACAAGAACAACAATATATATGCAATGATAAATGGCATCCCCAAGCGGGAGCTAGCTCTTCGTCAATCGACGGTCACAACCACACAAGCAATATAATATACAACGCCGAAGGGCGAGGATCAAAACTCAAAAAGAAACTCAAAGCAGCCAGAAAACTGTAACACTACAAGCGCGACTCTAAGGTCGAAATAATACACAACTAATTTCTAAATCTGAAACAATATATAAGTTTTGGTTGATGGAATTTCTAGATACAATGAATAATACATGTACAATGGGGGTTCTGATGTAAAAGAACCCACCTACCAAAGCAAGTCACCCGTAATGGAAGCAATGTGCCAGAAAAGCCGCAATGAAACCTGTACGGCAAAACCTGCAAGAACTATAGCACAACGGGGGTGAGTTGCAAACTCGTAAATAGAAAATATCTACAAGCAGAGATCGAATGTATGACCCATCCTAGGTCAATACGATCAGATATAAATAAACCTCAATATGAATAAGTCTGAAGCATACTAAAGTGGCAATGTAATCTCTATACATGAGTGTAGTGCTAAGTGCTCGTGCCAGTGCCTCAGGTAATAGCATATCTTAAATGTGAGGTATGATCAATGTAATCAAATCTGCATATACGTGTATCCCGTCCACCCGTTACCCAATGACAATAACCAACATGCATGTAAATATCGTAAAGCATGTGCATGGAAATATGAGGATATAAACTATCCGTGTCCCTCGCGACACGTCAAAATCATGGAACCGGAATGCCCAGCATCGACACTCGAAAACATCATGAAAACTGTGCCCGGCATCGGCACGTAAATCCTCATATATCGGGCTCCGTCGGTCCGGATCATCCCACGGGCTCCGTCTGAGGAATCGGCCCTCGGCCCCAGCAGTACGCCCATATCCATCTATCGACTCTGGTCAGTATCCTCCGGATAACCGCCAGGTCCAACCAATCACAAGTAGGTAGTAGTCCCTCTGCCAGGCTTACCGTCTACTACACAGCGAAACCGTTCTCGCCCCGGGGTACCATACCGGATCCACCATGTACCCGCAATCGGCCTCATCCGCCTCCTCGAATCGGGTTTCACATGTCACTCTCAGCACCGAGAAAACACATGGTGGACGCACTGAAATATCATATCAAGGGTAACCGGGTTTTTAAAACAATTACATATTCTCTTTTCAAATACCCGCGGTTCCCAAATCCAGAAATATCATGGAAACAACATATCTCAATGCGCATAATCAGAAAGCATGATATATGTGACATATAAATGAAGTGCAAGTATAATGGTATATCATGCAACATGGAATAATAGTATGCACATACAAGGGTCATATCCTGATGCAATAATACTACTGTGTAGTGACATGGCAATTACCGATGAAGATGTGTGTGAGCCGGCAAGTAAGTGTACGTGGTACATACGCATCATCGGTAATGGTGCTGGTGTCCTAGCAGCATGATTATAATATATCAATAGCACAAGCAATGCAATGCAAATAGCATGAATATGCGGAATCAAATAATCAACGCACCAGTGAAGAATCTACCTCAATAAATATATCATGCAGCTTTACCATTTGAAATAAGACGAATCGGGGTTTTTGGGTAAAATAAGGGCTACGATGTTTTAAGAAAAGATGCGTCGTTTGGGAAATATCCGTAGAATCCCTTTTTGCCTATCTTTAAAATATTCCCGACTCGCTAGTTTTAAAATAGGTATGACTCGGGTCTAGTCTAACGCCTACTATGCGAACTACGGACCCAACTATCAAGTCAATCGGGAGGGGTATGGAAACCACCTAAATCTGAGTCGATATGCATATATATATATATATATATATATATATATATATATATATATATATATACATACAATAGTCGGTGATCCCGCTTCAATAGTATCACGTACGATACAGTATATCATATAACATCCTCGAGTCATGAGTGCGGATCTAACATCAATATAAAGCTCGTACGGTAAATCGTCGTACGGCAACCCAATAGCTGGGTGCGGGTCAGTATCACATTCATCTCATCATGTATCAGGTATCACTACCATCATATCACATAATCTAGGGTACAAATCTAGATCTAGTACCATCGATACCATCTAAATAAATATGAATGTGGGGTAAAACACATGCCCAAAGGCCCGCTAAAACCATCATGCCGCATCTCAAATACGAACTCTGTCATATCGCCGAATCTCACGGCCTCAATCAAACCTCATCGACTCATTTCAATCCCACGTATCATCCTCAAATCCCGTATATGAACACATAGTCCCATACCCATGTGTAGATATACACACCTCCAAATGCGCACAGATAAAAGAAAGAATGTATGCAAGTATATGTGTACGTGTATGTGTGGGTGCAACCACTACTCTAGGGTTTCGCACTATACTAAACCAATACATCCTTATCATCAATAATTCCATTATTACCATCAATAATCTTAAACAACACATAATAAATATATGTGTGTATACGTATTCGTATACATCACCACGGACTGCGGGGGTGCTATACGCCATCCACCCGACTTCTCCCCGTAGATATAAATCTACCCACCTTGCTTCTCGTGTGCCAACGCCGATGTCGCCATTTTCATCTTTTTCGCCTCAACATCACGTAGGGTACCTACAAGTATATCACAACGCTAAAGGACATGAAAATCACATCGGAAAACCTAAACACCACACGCTACTCGCATAGGTAAAAACATATCATCTCGCATGTAAACACGATCAATATCCACGTGTCGTTGACGTCCAAACGCCACCCGACAGAAAAGAATCACCAAATACCAAAATCCATGCTAAATCAAGTCGTAAATCATGCGCCAACATAGGAAAACTAACCCAGATTTTACCCTAGGTGGAAACAGTCAAAATTGCACATACCCAGGGTCAAGTTTAGAGGGTAAAAGGCTACAGAAAAAAAACGAGACGGTTCCCTCCTGCTCTGGCCGCAAATTGCGGCCAGAAGGAATTAATTGGCGGCCGGGAATAGGAGTTGGGGGCTAAGGTTTGGTGTGGTGGTTCCAGGTTGCCTGCACATCTCACTGTCAACTCAGTTTTGTTTTAAGGGTCTCGGGGTGATAGCAGATTACAAAATACACTCCCAGATTTACAGTTTTCCCCGACATCGTCTCATAAATCCGTATTCCATGTTCTAGCTTCAGATTTGGTCCAATCTATCATCACACCAGGGGTTCTAGGGTCACCACAAGTCTCAATTTCACTTTGGATTTCAGGTCTAACCCTAAACCCTAACTAGAATTCTCCAAAGTCCACAAAACGACACCATATCGACATGAAACTAGGATTGATGCACAAGAAATGAAATACTACTCTAATAGGTGCAGAATTTACCTCCTTTGGCAACTCAAGAAAATTCGTGAGTTGCTCAAAGTTCTCCAAATCCAATCTTGCTAGGTTCAATGTGTAACTAGTGAGCTCGGGAATATTTTTTGTGAAATGGGAATAGGATTTTGGGGTTGATTTCATAGTGGATCTAGGGTTTTTGAGAAGAGGGAGAGAGAGGGAGAGGGAACAGGAGCAGCAGCAGCTCTTCATGAAGAGGGGAGAGAAAATGAGAAGCAAAATGATGGGGGTATGGTTCAAAAAGGTGAAGGTTGACTTGGTCTCTCTCTCTCTCATCATGAAACCTTTATCTTTTCTTTGTCTTTTCCTTTTCTCCTTTCCTTCTTACTCAAAGGCAAGCCCTAAGCAACCATATCCCCAAAACATGTAACAAGTGTGGAAAATGATATGTGCATATTTTTGCACAAAAATGCTAAAAATCCGATTAGCGATTTTTAATCGCGATTAGCACTAAATTAGCATATAACTAACCATAAAAGCTTAAAAATGACATAATTCCACAAAATACTCTATTTTAGAATTTTCCATAATGTTTCCAAAAATTTTCCCCATTATTTGTATTTAATTTTACCGAAATATTAAAATATTCCATAAAATAATTTTAAATTATAAAAAAATTCCCAAAAATAATATTTTATTATTTTGAAATGTTACATGAATGTAGTCCCGGACGCTTTGAGTCACCAACCAATGATTTCGAGTCTGACTACTCATTAGAGGAATCGCCAAGATCTTAATGAACTAGAGACTGAGTTGATAATGCCCGGAATACTTACGTCCTTCATGAATTTGCAAATTCACTCAACATTAGTCGAACGGATCAAGACAGCTCAAATGGAGGACCCGAGGTTGCGAAGGATCAGAGAACAAGTGGACGCAAATCTGCGGACGGACTTCATCATCCACGAAGATGGTTCTTTGAGATATGGATGCAGAGTCTGTGTACCTAAGGGGGAGATGATAGAGGAATTATTAAAAGAGGCACATAGTTCTCCATACTCTGTTCATCCGGGAAGAACAAAGATGTACAAGGACCTCATACAAAACTATTGGTGACTTGGGATGAAGCGGGAGATAGCCAAGAGTGTATCCAAATGTCTTGTTTGCCAACAAGTAAAAGTCGAACACCACAGGACGGCAGGTCTATTACAGCCGTTACCAATACCCGAATGGAAATGACAAAATATTACTATGGATTTTCTGACCGCACTCCCTCGCAGCTCTAAGGGAAACGATGTTGTATGGGTGATTGTGGACCGACTCACCAAGTCGGCGCATTTCATTCCTTTTCGAGTGGGTCAATCAACCTAAAGCCTTGCAAAAAAAAAGGTATATGGAGGAGATTGTCAGATTGCACGGCGTACCGATTTGCATCGTGTCCGACCGAGATACACGTTTCAGATCTCAGTTTTGGTAAATCCTACAAGAGAGTCTGGGCACGAATCTGAGTTTCAGTACCGCCTACCATACTCAGACCGATGGCCAATCAGAAAGGGTTATTCAAATTCTCGAAGACATGCTCAGGGCCTCTATGTTGGATTTTAAAGGATCTTGGGAAGATCACCTGCACTTGGTAGAGTTTGCTTACAACAATAGCTACCAGTCTAGTATCGGCATGGCGCCTTTCACCGCTTTGTATAGACGAAAGTGTAGGTCACCGCTATGTTCGGACGATGTTGGGGATCGAGAACTTCTAGGCCCAGAGATGATTGTCGGGACAGTGGAGGTGATAAGAACCATCAAAGAACAATTACGCATAGCACAGGATCGGCAGAAACATTGGACAGATACGAAAAGAAGGCCACTAGAGTTCCAACCAGGAGAACACGTGTTTCTGAGAATTTCTCCTAACCGAGGAGTGATACGTTTTGGGAAACGCGGAAAATTCAGCCCACGGTTCATAGGTCCTTTCGATATTCTCGAACGAGTTGGAAAGGTTGGCATAACCTACGAGCAGCAACCGGACGGAATACTAGAAGGATGATCTTGAGCGACAAGACAATCCAGCTGGTTAGAGCTGTATAAAGGAAGAACTACTAGGCAGACATACACGGAAGCGAGGAAACGGGACGAGTGAGCGAGACCCAAAATATTTAACCGTGATAATCCCTTCTTAGTGATTTCTTTTTTTCCTTGACCTACCTTCTGAAATTTCGAGGACGAAATTATTTTAAGGAGGGTAGATTGTAACGACCGTGTTTTCTAATACCTAATAAAATATATTTTATTCAAATTTCTACTGTCAAATAATTATTTATATGTTTCGTTAATAGAAGAATAATTTTTAAAGTAGTGTTAATAATTTTCAAAGCATCGAAATATGGTTAAAAGAATTTTCTAAAATCTATTTATTATTTTTATAGGCTTAAAATGTTTTAGTAAGATTTTATAACACCTTAAAATAATCTACATATTTTTATTATCAATTAAAGTAATTAATTCGTAATTAAAAATATTTTAAAGGATAAACTAGATATTATATAATTTTAATTACTAGCTAAAACCGTAGGAATGGATATATTATTTAGTTTTAGCCCAAAATTATTTTTATACTAAAGATAACAATAAAATATATTTTCTGAAATTTTTCCATAATTTTCCCGTATTTTTAGCTATTTTTAACAATTTTTTTAAAGCCAAATTCAATTTTTAAAATAATAAACAGATTATTATTTTATTTATATAAAATATATATATATATATATTTAAAAACCCATTTAACCTGGACCGTTGGATGCTCGATCCAACGGCCAAAATCCCACCGACGCACCACGTGGTGGGGACCACGCGAAACCGCGTAATCCCCAGCCACGCGACACGTGGCGCTGGATTGCGCGTAGGCCTGACGGCGACGACGCGATCTCAGCCGTTGGATCTTGATCCAACGGCTGAGGTGGAGAGGCGGCTGGCGCAATCATCGACTAATGATTCGCAATCATTGGCAGCGCGGATTTTGATGGGGTTTTAACTGAATTCTTGGATTTTATGGTTGGTGAAAAAACGCTATAAATAGGCACTTCAAACACTGATTTCTCACTCCTCAGAACTCCAAAAATTCTGGAAAAAATACCAGTGCCTTCGTATTGACGATGCCGACGCTGCGGCTCCACCCAATCGCCGAGGAAAAATCGGGCGCGGAGCTATTGAGGATTTTGTACACGCCTACGTTTTCAACCTTTCAGCATCCGACTCAAACAAAAGGTAGGATCCTCCTCTCTCCCATTTTCCTGTCACCTTCTTCCTTCTCAATAACCTAGTTCCAACTTATAATCATCAACCCCTATTTAAAATGTTGTTATAATATTCGTGCATGCATATTCCTTGTACCCTCAATAATGATAATGTTAACCCATATTTTAAAACGGTGTTTAATTTCCTCTGTACACAAAAAATATATTGCACTCCCATACTATCTGAAATCTGATATGCGTAATGTCATAACCCATGAATTGTCAATTCACCTCTGATATACCCACACTTACCCATACTATCAAAATGATCTCGAAATAGGTTACTTCCACAAAATACCCCCGTTTAATTAAAATATTATATTTGTTTAAAATATCCATAAGAGATAAGATATGTGAAATAAATATTTTAGATACGACTTACATGTATTTTACTTACACTTTTTCATCAACTACTATAATATTGTTAAACCCCCTTCAACCTATTTAAAGAAGAAAATACTAAATTTAAATAACGACTTATGGTTTTTCCAAAACGAACGTATTTTCTAAAACGTTACCCCGAATCTAAAACACTATAATTTCATAAAATTATTAATTTCATTTAAATACCTCGACCTTTATTGAAGGGTCATTTTCAACAAGGACCATAATCCGTATAACGATATCTTTTCAAAAGGAATATTTAGTACCTTATTAAAAGGTAATTTTAAAATAACACCAATCTAGGACAAAGGAAAGGTTGTAGGCATCGGTCGTTTATCTAAACCATACTTTGTGGTGTCTAGCTAGACAAGTGGGAAAGATAATTTTAAAAGGCCCGTCTGAACGTGATTCGTGAGCAGATCCCTCCTTTCCTTACTTATGCTTACCTGGCCACAATTGGCGGTGAAGAGGCGATTTGAGGACCTCACAACTTGCCCTTTTGAAACAGTTAGGAGCAGTCTAGTTTTTCAAATAAAAAGCTCTTGCAACTTGTCCTTATAAAAATCTCTTGCAAAAGATTTTCAAATAAACATCACAACCTTTTATCGAAAGAATATTTTTCCGTAAAACATTATGTTTTTTTCCAAAATGATAAATATCCCAAATCTCATGGGTTTTTCTTAGAAGTAATAAAAGATAATTAAACACTATTATTCTTTTAACTAAGCTTTCCCTAAGATGACACGAAGTACTTTACGAACTCCAGAAAATAAAACGTGTGGTTGTGGAAGGCCATATTAAACGAGATCAATACTTTTTAAATTTCCAGTTTATGACAACATAACATATACAAAAAATGATACGGTCGAGGTTAGAATACGCGGACCTAGGTATGAAATACTTAATATGAAGATCCCGATATTCCGGGTGAACAGTCCAAAGTGTGGACGACTATACAAATATGAAGATCCCGATATTCCGGATGAACAGTCCAAAATGTGGACGACTATACAATGTGGAAATTCCATGCCTAGAGATATACGCACTAACTCTAATTCGTCAAAACCTTTATACAGAACCACTGGGATGGGTAGTTTGATTAGGCAAGGAAATTTGGAACTCGGGGGGAAATTCGGAACTCGGATTCCCCTACAACTCGATCATGATCCCGGGAAGTGAAACGGTACATTTCACTTCCCCAGTTGTTGTTCTGTGGCCACAACGGAATAATCGCGAGTATCCGGACCCTTGTTTAACAAACTAAAACGTTTATAATACCTATTGATACCCAACACTAAACCCATATCATGTGATATATCTACCCATTACCTTATCTACCTTTCTTCCTGAGACACGAGTTATTCAGTATCTTGGATGTGGATATTTTACCAGTTTAGACTTGTTGTTTATTATGGAACTGAAGGGTGGTAATACATGTGCACTTGAGTGATATTCACGCTAGACAAAGATCCATCGTAGTTATGGGATACCTTTCGGTGATGTTCACGCTACCACATTGATTGCCATCCCAGGCACGAGCACCAGCTCATACTGCTTCTAGCTAGTCATGGGATACCTCAAGGATACAAGTATTTTCACCCGTCAATTCCATCCATACACATCTTGTTTAACCTGATCTAACTCTTAGACTGGATATCCGTTTGACTTGATTTGAACCTTTACCAAACATATACCTCACACAACCTACTTATCTACATATAACTTACAACAAACTCATGCTCATATATACCTCTCTTCAAAATGTCTTAAGTTTGTGCATTTCAAACATTTACACCCCTTACTTTATGCATGCATGCATACATCATACTCTTATATACACCTGTTCATTTTTATACTCCTATTTCCTTATGAGGCAATCCTACCCGAGTATAACTCGCTGATGGACCTTCCTTTTCTTCCTCTATCTTTGGAATGTCCGTCGGATAAGAATGAGTATTATGGCGAGAATCAAGGTGTGAAGCCAGCTTATGAAGATTATGCAGACTGAACGATGGAAGATTAGCTAATTTTAATTTTTGTTGTTGCCCACATGTTTAGGTCTTTTGTTTCTCCTCGATGTAATTAAACTACTTAGTTTATTTTACTCTTTCTTTTGGGATGTAATAAAGCTTGGTTAATGGAAATAAATGACTTTCGCTTTTATTATTTTTGTTTTGGTACACATCCTGCATGTTAAATATTCATACACATAACGTAACTATATCGAATAGACCACCTTCAATACAGTTAGGTTGCGGACCATGCCACGTCATCCTTCTCCTTCTTTTGGGAAGCGGGGCGTGACAATTTCTGTTAGATGTCGCATACATCATGCTTTACGACTTTACGCATTGAGATATGCTGTTTCCATGAGAATTCTGGATTTGAGAACCGTGGGTATTTCAAAAGAAAGTATGTATTGTTTTAAAACCCCGGTTTCTCTTGACATGATATTTCAGTGCGTCCACCATGCGTTTTCTCGGTTCTGAGATGTGTGACAGTGATACCCGATTCGAGGAGCTGGATGAGACCGATTACAGGTACATGGTGGACCCGGTATGGTACCCTGGGATGAGAACGGATTGCTGTGCAGCAGACGGTGAGCCTAGCAGAAGGACCACTACCTACCGGTGATAGTATTTGGACCTGGCGGTTATCCAGAGGTTACCGACCGGAGTCATGAGATGGATATAGGCCGATCCGTACTGTCGATGCCCACGGGCTGATCCCGCAGATGATACGGAGCCTGAGATATATGAGGATTTACGTGTCGATGATGGACACGGGTTTCATGATGTTTTGAGTGTCGATGCTGGACACTCGGGTTCCATGGTTTTGATGTGTCGCGAGGGACACGCGTTGATTTATATCCTCATACTTTCATGCATATGCTTTTATGACATTACATGCATGATGTTGTTGTGTCATTGGTTGACATGTGGACGAGATCCACATGCATACAGGCATTGATTACATAGTTGGATGATATCCATATACTTATAGACTTGAGTATATAGTTGACAATGCTTTCATATTGATTACATTGATCATACCTCATATTTATGATATGTTGCTACCTGAGGCATTGACACGAGCACTTGGTATTACACTTATGTATAGATTTTTACCCTTACCACCTTATCATGCTTCAGACTTTATCATATTGAGGATATATATTACTGATCGTATTGACCTAGGATTGAGTCATACATACAATTGTAAGTCGATGTAGTACACCCCAGTACTTATGGGGAGGCGGAATTTACAAAAACTTATCAAGTTTAAACAACGAACATCGACTAACCGCTTGAATCGAAGCTAAACTCTAAATAACCGTATTCTTTAGTTTCATCTCACAAGTGATTAGGGATTATACCTAATGAAACCGGTCCTTCTTCTTTACGTCCTCCTTTGTTCTCCTCGGCCTTCTCTAGGTAGTAGACGATCCACCCGAGAGCGAAACTCCAAGCTAAACCTCTAACTTGAGGTAACTAATCAACTTTGATTGCTAATCAAAGATGAGAGGATGATATAGAGTGAAGGTTATGGATTGTTTAGTCTAACTAATCCTTTGATCTCAACACATGAGGATTAAGGATTAGGGTTAGAAGATGAGAGCTTGAGGAGAGAGAATGTGTGATATGATAATGAGAGAAGAGAGAGAGTGTATCATAATATTATGAAGCATTCTTATTTTCAAATAATCAATAAAGGAAATGAATAAGCATGCTTCACAAAATATCTTGTGATGATTCATTAACATGAGTCATTAAGCAATAAATGTGCATTAATGAAGTGAATGAATCACCACTATGACTCACTCTCTTTCCAAAACAAACCTCCTTAGTCACATCTTCTAGAAGCTTCTCGAGTAATTACGAGAACGCCCCTCCGATCCGTGAAAATACGGAAAAACTTTAGACTGTAAAAATCCAATAACCGGATACCAGTAACTGGCTTAACCCAAAGCCGACTGGTAAAAACTGTCCGAAAGTCGTACGCGCGTAAACGCACGTATGCGTCCGAACCCTTTGTCGCAAAACCATGCAACCTCTATATCGTTTCGCCTGGAGTAGGAAACTCTCTGTGTGGGACTCTAGAGACTCGACTACTACGCTGGCAGTGGGTTCAACCACAGACCGCAAGCGGCACTAGCTGTACGTAACGGTCCCCAGGTAGTTGTCGATAAGAAGGCCGATGAGTAAACCCATCCGAACTCCTACTGAGTCTGATGTGACAATTTCCATACAGTCCGGTCCGTTCGTCCATGACTATCGCATATCGGGCCTAGGGGGGCGGCAAGCGTCAGTCCCCTAATAGCGGTATAAGTCGTGTCGGAGTGAAGCCCATTACACCCTGAGAAACTGCTGGAACCTACCAGCAAATCTCGCTTGCCCTGGCCAGGGACTTTGCGTAATGGCTCTCTGACACAGCACGATATCTACTCCCAATACCGGGAGGGACGAATCCTGTCTAACCGCCACTGCCTCCAAGTGCTCGGGACTGCACCCAACTGCTACCTGTTTGCACGACTCCATAGAGCCGTGGTAGGGTAGCAATCTAAGAACAGTGGGACACACTCGAGGCGAAGTAGCAGTGTCAAGTCTGCGGACTACGCTGTACTCATGTCACCTGGGAACTGTTCACTGACGACTGGTATCAAACCAACCAACAGTTCCCTGTGAGTCCTGTCCGGTGTACCCGTAACCTAACGAGCACCTGTATACTATCTCCAGTACGACGTACTGACGGCTGTGGGACAGACCATCTCCCCAACTGGGATGAGAAGCGTACACACTAGTCTACTCCGGAGTATCGATGCTCTGTCTCGATAATCCAACGACCAGGGACCTGAATAAGGATGTGCTTGTAGACTACCCAGCCCCCACTAGTGTGACTGCCATCACAACGCTGGTAGACAAGCAAGATCCTAAGAGCTCTATCAATACGTATACTCACATATTAAGATAGAAAAACCAAGTAGCATACTACCATGTTTAGCAAGACTGTTATATACATGTGAATATCCCAAGCTTCCATTAAGTAATATACAAGCTAGTATGATACAGTAATGGCCTTCTAGGGCATAAACACTAACAATCTCCCACTTGCACTAGGGCCATGTACTGGCATATCGTAGACCAATGATCTCGAGTAGCCTCTCGAACTGAATCTGAGGAAGGGCCTTCGTGAATGGATCAGCAATGTTCTCTTCTGAAGCAACTCTCCGAACCTCGATCTCCTGACGATCAATGATCTCCCTGATCAGGTGATACCGCCTCAAGATGTGTCTGGACTTCTGATGGGACCTTGGTTCCTTCGCTAAAGCTATAGCTCCGTTGTTGTCGCAATACAGAGGTATTGGATCAACTATGGTAGGAACCACCTGAAGTTCTGTTAGGAACTTCTTCATCCAGACTGCTTCTTTTGCGGCATCGCAAGCAGCTATATACTCCGCTTCCATCGTCGAGTCAGCAACGGTGTCCTGCTTGGAGCTCTTCCAGCACACCGCCCCTCCATTGAGGGTAAAGACATAACCCGACATGGACTTGGAATCGTCCTTATCACTCTGGAAGCCGGAATCAGCAAAGGCCTCTAACCTGAGGTCTTTTCCGCCGTAAACCAAGAACATCTCCTTAGTCCTCCTCAGGTAGTCCTCCTCAGGTACTTGAGAATGTTCTTTACTGCTATCCAGTGTTTCTCCCCTGGGTCTGACTGATACCGGCTTACCACGCTCAGTGCGTAAGCTACATCTGGTCTGGTACACAACATCGCATACATTATAGAGCCTACCGCAGAAGCGTAGGGTATAATAGACATGCGTTCCCTTTCCAAATCAGTCTTGGGAGACATTTCTTTGGAGAGGGTGATTCCGTGACAAGCCGGTAGATTACCGCGCTTAGAATCTTCCATACTGAATCTTTTCAGTACAGTGTCGATATACCTGGACTGCGAAAGTCCCAACATCCTCTTGGATCTATCACGATAGATCCGGATCCCCAGAATGTAAGAGGCATCACCCAGGTCTTTCATGGAGAACCTGTGTGACAAGAATCCTTTGACAGATTGTAGCATAGGAATGTCATTTCCTATCAATAGAATGTCATCCACGTACAAGACGAGGAATACGACACTTCTGGCCACAACTTTACTATATATGCACGGTTCATCTGGATTTTTGATAAAGTCATATTCTTTGACTGTCTCATCAAAACAGATGTTCCAACTCCGCGATGCCTGCTTTAGTCCATAAATAGACTTAAGCAGCTTGCACACTTTCCCGCTGCTCCCACTCTGATTGAAACCCTCTGGCTGATCCATATAGACGCTCTCTTCTAAATTTCCATTCAGAAAAGCCGTCTTTACGTCCATCTGCCAGATTTCATAATCATGGAAGGCAGCAATAGCAAGAAGGACCCGAATGGATTTGAGCATAGCCACTGGAGAAAAGGTTTCATCATAGTCCAAACCAGGTCTTTGACGAAAACCCTTCGCAACAAGTCTAGCCTTATAGGTTTCCACCTGTCCATCTACACCAATCTTTTTCTTGAAGATCCATTTGCATCCTATGGGTTTTACCCCATCTGGAGCAAAGTCCAAAGTCCATACTTTGTTGGTGTACATGGACTCCATTTCGGTCCGCATTGCATCTAGCCATCGTACCGAGTCGCCGCTCTGGATGGCCTGCCTGAAGTCAGTAGGTTCATCATCATCTATGATGCAATCCTCTCTATCCCCGTCTATGAGAAAACCGTAGTATCTCTCAGGCGGACGAGACGGCCTACTACTCCTGCGGAGGGGTGCGGGAATGTTCTGTTCTTCTTGAACCTCTGGTTCTACCAAACTTTCAGCAGTAGTTTGTGGTTCTGGAATTTCTTCCAGTTCTATTTCGCTCCCACTTATTTCCTTTTCTAAAAACTGATTTTCCAGAAAATGGGCATTACGAGAAACAAAAACCTTTTGTTCCTCTGCGTAATAGAAATAATATCCCTTGGAGTTCTTTGGATATCCCACAAACATACATTTTACTGATCGTGCCTCGAGCTTGTCCACATGCTGCTTTTTAACAAAAGCTGGACATCCCCAAATCTTCATATGCTGAAGATGGGGTTTCTTCCCAGTCCACATCTGATATGGAGTGGTAGGCACAGTCTTGGTAGGAGCTCTGTTCAGAAGATATGCCGCTGATTCAAGCGCATAACCCCAGAAAGATCGCGGTAACTCAGCATTACTCATCATGGATCGTACCATATCCAATAGGGTTCGATTCCGTCTCTCCGATACACCGTTATGCTGTGGAGTGTATGGAGGAGTAAGCTGAGAGAGAATTCCTTTCTCTTTTAGGTAACCTAGGAACTCGGCACTCAAGTATTCACCACCTCGATCAGATCTAAGTGTCTTGATACTTTTGCCGGTTTGGTTTTCTACTTCATTCTTATACTCCTGGAATTTCTCAAAAGCCTCGGATTTATGTTTCATCAGATAAATGAATCCGTATCTTGAGTAATCATCCGTGAAAGTAATGAAATAGGAAAAACCACCTCTTGCATGTGTAGACATTGGACCGCATACATCGCTGTGTATGAGTCCTAAGAGCTCGCTCGCTCTTACTCCTTGTCCAGTGAATGGAGTCTTTGTCATCTTTCCTTTGAGACAAGATTGACAAGTGTCATAAGTTTGATATTCGAACGTGTCCAAATATCCTTCTCTATGCAACTTAGTCAACCTTCTCTCATTGATGTGACCCAGTCTACAATGCCATAAGAAAGCTTTATTTAAATCTGGAGACTTTCTTTTTAGTGTGTTCTGGACATTGAAAATTTGGAGTTGGTTTAACACATATATGCCGTTATTTAAAGTACCGGACCCAATCAAACCATGATTAAGGTGGATGTTGACAACATCTCTTACAAACGTGAAATCATAACCTTTATTTGATAACAAGGAAACTGATATGATATTACACGTTAAGCTGGGTACAAAATAACAGTTATGTAAAACCAAAATGTGTCCACTCGTCAATCCTAGGTGATAATCCCCGACGGACGCAGCTCCCACGCTAGCTCCGTTAGCAACCCTGAGGATCATATCACCTTCCTTCAGCACTCTACGGTTTCTCAGTGCCTGCAATGAATTGCAAATATGAGATCCTGACCCGGTATCCAATACCCAGGAAGTAGAGTTTATCGACAGACAATTCTCAATTACAAACACACCTGAAGTCGAAGCCACAGCTTGCTTCGGTTCCTGGTTCTTGGCGTTCCACGCCTTGCAATCCTTCTTCCAGTGCCCTTTCCTGTGACAATGGAAGCACTCATCCAGGCCAACTACCGGTGCTGTAAACTTTTTCTTTCCCTTCTTTCCCACCTTACTAACACCTCCTCTAGGTCTGGGTGCGGCCTTCTTCTTCCTTCCTTTGGCCCTAGCCTTGGACCCGGAAGAGGATGAACCGCCAACAAACATAGCGGGTGTTTCCCTTGCCTTCTGCAAGGTGCCCTCTGCACTCCTTAACATGTTCAGGAGTTCCGCAAGTTCAACTTCTTTTCCTTGAAGATTGAAGTTGAGGATAAACTGGGCGTAGGTGGGAGGAAGGGACTGGAGAACAAGGTCTGTATAGAGCTCATTATCCAAAGTCGTCCCAAGGTCCGCGAGCTCTTCAATATAGCCGATCATCTGTAGGACATGTTCACCTACCGATGACCCGACAGCCAACCTCGCTCGAAATAATTTCTTAGAGGTCTCGTATCTTGCTATACGAGATTGCTCTCCATAAAGTTCCTTTGTATGGAGAAATATGCCATCTAGGGACATATCCTCGTGCCTCCTCTGATGTTCATTGTTCATCGAGGCAAGCACGATGCACTTGGCTCTCGCGCAATCTAAATCCCAGGTTTTGCGGATTTCCTTATCCGCATTGCTGGATTTGGGACCAAGGACAGCAGGTGCTGTAGCGGTGAGGACGTACCCCAGTTTGTCATAGGTCAAAGCCATCTTGACATTCCGCAGCCAATCTTTATAGTTTGGCCCTGTCAGTATATTTTTCTCTAAAAGTAACTTAAGTCCAGTCATTTTCAGGGTCGCTGCAATTAGGAGAGAGAGAAGAAAACTCTTTAGCATGATGCTCTTGCAAGTTTAGAGTGGTTTTTAGTTTATCTAAACTGGATGGCTCCCACTGTTTCTCGAATCCTTCCTCAAACCATAAAAGAAGAATTAGCCAAGACTATTCCCACCGTACAATACTTGCTTAACCGTTCAGCCAGGCCGGTGTCGATACTTCGAGGGAGGTTTTCCAACGCTTTCGCGAAGTTCCTTAATTAAATAACCTCTTTTCTCTGGGGGCGTAACCCCGCTGACACTTTTCTGGACACCTACTAGGTTTATAGCATTGATCGTTAAGCGACGAATATCCTGATAAGTAGCATATACTCACAGTAGGATCGGGATCCAAATATCATCGTATGATAATGTTGAAGGAATCCTACCAACATTCATCAAACTCCAAATGGTATGCATCTCTTTGCAAATTTCAGTTTCTTTAGAAATTCCCGATATAAGTTTTTGCCCCATGCTCTTATGACCTTGGCTTTGGTCAAAATGTCATAAGTCACATGTCAAGTTCTACCCGTCATTATCTTGTCAATTTGAACCCATCCGTATATACCCCTGACTTTGGTCAAATGATAATACGACTGTCCCAAACTAACTCATCTATCTTATGCAACAAATGAAAACCCAGTAGCTACCAAACACTATGCCTTGACTTTGGCCAAAATGCATAGCTTGAATACTACTGAATACCCAAATGAAACGACGGAGGGCTACGACTGGTTTTGGCGAAACCATAAACGTAGTGAACTTGATATAACCGAAGGAACCTGATAGCTTTTAAAAGGAGTGGTTAAATCTCCGCATTTAAAAATATCTGTTTTAAAAATAACCGAGTGGTTTCTTTTAAATTGTTCCAACGATTTAAACTTTGGTTTGTTTTACTTTGCATTATAGATAATGCGTCCCATCATTAACCTATCATTGCAGAAAACAACGAAAATATAACGTCCTCTTAAGCCATCCGCATTCGCCACGGGGTCCCGTCATCACCCGTTAGGTTACTTAACTAACGACAGAGCGGGGGCTGGGCTAGCGCGGGTGTAAAACATAAGTGACGTCTAAATAGCTATAATTAATATAGATATTTTACATTCGTCTGACGCAATGATATTCATTCCAGAACACAGATAAACAATATTGGATTTGCAAGCAATCTGTATTTCTTTTGAGCCTGCAAGAAAAGACAGATTACACAGTTGTGATGAATAGCCGTTTACCCCACCCTCGACCCCTACGGGTACGGCAAACTACCCACCCGGCAGTCTGTGTACCCTACCTTGGGTCAGTCTTAGGAGCAAAAACAGTAAAATGAAATAATACAACGGTGGCTACGACCGCAACCTGGAAGTGCCCCGCGAAAATAATATTACAACAAATTACATTTACAACAAATGAATTAATCAATAACCCTTTGCTAACCCCGGCTATACACCACAACAGTCCAATACAGTTTATATGCACAAACCGATATAACCATTTCAGAAATGTGCAACCCCCTGCCAACCGACATACTAGCAGTTGGGGGAGGTTTACGAACACATTAAACAATCACAGATATAATCCAATACGCAAATACCGTATTTTTCGATCGAATAAACAACATCAATATTGCTCCAAAATCTGCTCTGTTAAACAGTAACCTGAGCAATAATTAAATATTCCAGAAAACCCCAAATGTCACAGGGGACCCACACAAGAAAGACGAGTCCATGACTCGGCCAAAGCGCCGCGGAAGGGCGGCGGATCCCACCGATCCGCCGCGCTTGCGCGGCCGAGTTGCCGATTCATGGGCTCGAATTTCTTGGGTGTTCTCCTGGACTTCTTTCTAGCTCTCTGAACACATTAAAAAAATTTTAGGACTTGATTTTAAGTTCGACAGAAACTAAACAGAATTAGGGTTTTCCGGGTTCGTTTTTTCGTTCGAAATTCGTACAAATTTGCGATTAAGTTATTTAGTGTTTAGCGAGGCTCTGATACCACTGTAAGTCGATGTAGTACACCCCAGTACTTATGGGGAGGCGGAATTTACAAAAACTTATCAAGTTTAAACAACGAACATCGACTAACCGCTTGAATCGAAGCTAAACTCTAAATAACCGTATTCTTTAGTTTCATCTCACAAGTGATTAGGGATTATACCTAATGAAACCGGTCCTTCTTCTTTACGTCCTCCTTTGTTCTCCTCGGCCTTCTCTAGGTAGTAGACGATCCACCCGAGAGCGAAACTCCAAGCTAAACCTCTAACTTGAGGTAACTAATCAACTTTGATTGCTAATCAAAGATGAGAGGATGATATAGAGTGAAGGTTATGGATTGTTTAGTCTAACTAATCCTTTGATCTCAACACATGAGGATTAAGGATTAGGGTTAGAAGATGAGAGCTTGAGGAGAGAGAATGTGTGATATGATAATGAGAGAAGAGAGAGAGTGTATCATAATATTATGAAGCATTCTTATTTTCAAATAATCAATAAAGGAAATGAATAAGCATGCTTCACAAAATATCTTGTGATGATTCATTAACATGAGTCATTAAGCAATAAATGTGCATTAATGAAGTGAATGAATCACCACTATGACTCACTCTCTTTCCAAAACAAACCTCCTTAGTCACATCTTCTAGAAGCTTCTCGAGTAATTACGAGAACGCCCCTCCGATCCGTAAAAATACGGAAAAACTTTAGACTGTAAAAATCCAATAACCGGATACCAGTAACTGGCTTAAACCAAAGCCGACTGGTAAAAACTGTCCGAAAGTCGTACGCGCGTAAACGCACGTATGCGTCCGAACCCTTTGTCGCAAAACCATGCAACCTCTATATCGTTTCGCCTGGAGTAGGAAACTCTCTGTGTGGGACTCTAGAGACTCGACTACTACGCTGGCAGTGGGTTCAACCACAGACCGCAAGCGGCACTAGCTGTACGTAACGGTCCCCAGGTAGTTGTCGATAAGAAGGCCGATGAGTAAACCCATCCGAACTCCTACTGAGTCTGATGTGACAATCTCCATACAGTCCGGTCCGTTCGTCCATGACTATCGCATATCGGGCCTAGGGGGGCGGCAAGCGTCAGTCCCCTAATAGCGGTATAAGTCGTGTCGGAGTGAAGCCCATTACACCCTGAGAAACTGCTGGAACCTACCAGCAAATCTCGCTTGCCCTGGCCAGGGACTTTGCGTAATGGCTCTCTGACACAGCACGATATCTACTCCCAATACCGGGAGGGACGAATCCTGTCTAACCGCCACTGCCTCCAAGTGCTCGGGACTGCACCCAACTGCTACCTGTTTGCACGACTCCATAGAGCCGTGGTAGGGTAGCAATCTAAGAACAGTGGGACACACTCGAGGCGAAGTAGCAGTGTCAAGTCTGCGGACTACGCTGTACTCATGTCACCTGGGAACTGTTCACTGACGACTGGTATCAAACCAACCAACAGTTCCCTGTGAGTCCTGTCCGGTGTACCCGTAACCTAACGAGCACCTGTATACTATCTCCAGTACGACGTACTGACGGCTGTGGGACAGACCATCTCCCCAACTGGGATGAGAAGCGTACACACTAGTCTACTCCGGAGTATCGATGCTCTGTCTCGATAATCCAACGACCAGGGACCTGAATAAGGATGTGCTTGTAGACTACCCAGCCCCCACTAGTGTGACTGCCATCACAACGCTGGTAGACAAGCAAGATCCTAAGAGCTCTATCAATACGTATACTCACATATTAAGATAGAAAAACCAAGTAGCATACTACCATGTTTAGCAAGACTGTTATATACATGTGAATATCCCAAGCTTCCATTAAGTAATATACAAGCTAGTATGATACAGTAATGGCCTTCTAGGGCATAAACACTAACAACAATTTCTTCTCTGTGATGTTTTCTACTCACGAGTTGGCAACTCACCCCCGTTTTGCCACAGTTCTTGCAGGTTTTTACCGTACAGGTTTCATTGCGGCTTTCTGGTACACTGCTCCCATTCCGGGTGATTGCTTTGGTAGGTGGGTTCACTCACATCGTGACTACCGTTGTACATTTATATTCAGTTGTATCTAGTAAACTCCATCAACCAGACTTGTATATTATATAGACTTAGAAAACAAATTGCATATTCTTTCGACCTTAGAGTCGCATGTTGTATTATTATAGTTTTCTTGATGATTTTGAGTTCCCTTTTGAGTTTTGATTCTCGCCCTTGGCGTTGTATATTATATTACTTGCGTGGTTGTAACCGCCTTTTGGCGAAGAGATAGCTCCCACTTGGGGATGCCTTTATTCATTTTATGCATGTTGTACCCTTTTGGGGCTAGTATTTACAAAGGAAAGTTTGCCGAAATTTTCAGAAAAGACTTGAGATTTTAAAATGCATACTTCGGCTTATGCTATTAAAACCGCTTGCTTTAAAAACAAGATTTCTTCACTTCTTCTTTAAAATGGTTTAGATTTCTGGGATTCTTGGCTTACTTGAATTAGATGGGGTCCTATAGACTTCATATGATTCAAGTGCCAGTCACGTGCCATTTCGGGTCGTGACAGATACCCAAAAACAAATAAATACAGTATCTTAATAAAAAGAAAAATGATATGAAAGTATAGGAATTTTAGGGTCGTTACAAAGACAACGGCTAGGAGGAGGCACTGGAGGTGTTGGGTTCTTGGGTGTTGGAGGAAGGCGGTGAAGGTGAGGGATTCTCGGTCAAAATTGGGAGATCGAGGTGACGATGGTCGATAGGGTGTGTTAAGGAAGATGAAGGAGGTGGCCTCGACGATGGTGGGTGCTGCAGGGTAGAGAGGAGGATGGTGACGAGGTCTCATGGGAGAGGGAGTCGACAATGAGGTGAGGGTGATGATGGTGAGGGTGCCGGGCTTGGAGACAAGGGAAAAAGAGAGGAAGGGAGAAAGAAGAGATGAGGGGGAAAGAGAAAGGGAAATGAGTTTATATAAGAAATATATTTTTATTATATATATATATATATATATATAACTCTTTTAACTAAATAATATTTTATAAAGATATTATGATCCCCAATCCGTCTCTACTCAATCTCAAAAAATATACCCAGAAGTTATCTACACATACGTAGCCCACTTAAACCATAAATATAATGGTTAGAAAAAATATTCTAATATGATATTATACATAGTATTTTAGGATGTTTAGGATTTATATGTAATAGATAACCGTCATGGGATATTTAAATAGAATAAAAGTATTGTTTGGTTCCTTAGCACTCTCACTAGGTTTTATAAGGCATCGGGTATGCAATTTTAAAAAATCTAGAGAGCAATGCAACCCAAACCAAGGATCTAACTAGAGAATTAGGGTTTAACTAAGCAAGTAAACAACTTTACTCTAAGTGAACAAACAATACAACCTTTATAGACCGGTCCTTCACTTCTAAAGCTCCGTGTAGTAGTTCTTTAGCTCCAAGTGGTAGTCTCTCGGGCTCTCGTTAGGCTCCACTAGGCGAAAGGAACAAGCTTGCTCAATGATCTTCGAGGCCGAAGATGATCTACGTCGAAGAATATCTAACTCAAGCTACCTCTTCACTAATTGATGAACTAGTGAAAAAACAACCTATACTAAATGGCTAGTTTGGTATAGATTGGTGAAGTAGGAATTTTGCTTACTTTAGAATTTTTTTTCTTTTTTTCTTTTTCTTCTCACTCAAGAGCTAGAGAGCAAAAAATGAAGGAGATGAAGAAAAGATCTCAAGTGATCAAGTGTTGAACCATGGGTGAGAAAATATCTCATATCAACTCATGTAGAGACTAAACCATGGTTAAAGATAATGGTTAGGTTAATAAATATCTAGAGTAAGACAAAATTAGTGGACTTAAGTCAAAACTTCTCCATACTTCCACAAGCATCTTAGCCATGCTAATTTCCACCTAATTTTGATTTTTCCCTTAATATTTAAACACCCAAATTATCTTAACTTAGGTATGAGTCTCATACATCCAAGTCCAATGTATCATCTAGTATGACACATAATAAATACATTAATATATATCACATATATATTTGTATGTATTTTTAGAAAAAAAAATTCTTAAGTGAGCTAATATTAGTTAATGTATATTAATATATCAAATATATATAATTATACATTAAATTATTAAATTAACACTTGATTTAATAACCCGGCTGTATCACATACAACCGACTAATATCATTTATATGCATATCACATATACATATAACATATCATTCAATCAACACTTGATTCAACAATCCGGTTATATCACATATAACCTATATCGCGAGATTGGAATACGATATCACATACACGTATTAATCTCGGTCCCGCACATATCACATATGTGCCCTACTTCGTTTCGCGTGAGCTAGGAAACCTCTGTGTAGGACTCTAAAGACTCGTCAATACGTCGGCAGTAGGTGATGATCATATCAGTCATCCACAAGCCGTTAGCGGTACTAGATGGACGTAACGGCTACCCGGGTATTGAGCGATCAGAAGATCAACAAGCAAGCTTGTCCATACTCCCGTGAATCCAATAAGTAACACTACCGTACAGTCCGGTCTCTTCATCTGTAATGTCGCATATCTAGTCTGGGGTGGTAAACGTCAGACCCCAATAACCTGATAAGTCATGCCGATGTGAGGCTCATAACGGGTCGAGAAACTACTGATAACACTTACCAGTAAATCTCAGTATCAGCCCTGGCCAGGGACTTCCTGTTATAGCCAATCAAGCACAGCGCAAAATCAACCCCCAATACCAGGAGAGACGAAACCCCTCCTATCGCTCATTGCTTCCATGTGACTCGGGACTGTACCCAAAAACCACCGTTTTGCACGCTCTCTTGAACGTGGTAAGGTGGAAATCAAAGCACAGTGGGAATCACACAAGGCTCTATGACGATCTCGGGTCTACAGACTAACCTGTACCAGTGTCACCAGAGAACTACTATCTGACGTTAGGTATAATACCATCTAGGAGTTCTCGGCGAGTCCTATTCAGTGTACCCAATCTCCACTGAGCACCCGTATACAATCTTTGATGTCAAACACCAATGGATGTGGGATCATCCATCGCCTATCAAATGGGTCAAGAAACGTATACGCTAGTCTACTCTGAAATATCGATGCCCCGTCTCGATACACTCTCGACTAGGAACAATTAAAAGATGGACTCATGGACTACCCTGGCCCCACTCGTATGATCTCCATCATAGTCCTGGTAGTCAAGTCCACATCCTAAGGGATTTATCAACATGTAACAAAGAGACAATACAAGTATACATATTAAGATAAAGAGTAACCATATAGCATACTATCATATCGAGCAAGAAAGTCCTCTCTATATATGTCCAAGCATCCACTATAATATACAATCATGTACAATAATGACCTCTAGGGCATACATACAACTAACAAGTATACTATCAATTAATATAAAATACCCATAACGTATTACTACAAGAAAATATATATATAGTTTAAATATTGTATATATATTATTTAAGATTCACATAGATTTAGTTTATGAATAAATATCAATAAAATATACTCTATCTAAGTATCAATCCATAATAGATTTCACGCAAGCAGATCGGATCCAATAAACACGCATACTATCCAAACACCAATCACAATCCAAACAAAATATTGATTTAAAAGAAACTCAAAGTACTAATTAATATTATTTAAAAACGTACGATCAAGCTAGAGTGTTACAACTAATCTCCTATTAGTAAATCACATCCACCCTTACCAGGGATTTATGGTGATAGTCAACCGAACACAGCACGACATCGACTCCCTATACCAGGAGAGACGAATTCTTGATGATCGCTCACTAACTCCATGTGGTTCAAAACTGTACCCAACTAAAAGCTGTTTGCATGACTCCTTTATGCTGCGGTAATGTAGTAATATAAGTATAGTGGGAATTCACACGGGACAAATGACGATCTCAGGTCTAAACACTACCATGTACTCATATCACCAGAGAACAGCTATCTGACGATAGATATAATACCATTTAGAAGTTCTCGGTGAGTTCATCCGGTATACTCACCTCCAGTGACCATCTGTATAAATCTTAGATGCCAAAACATCAATAGCTTATGAAAACGGCCACCGCCTCTCGTCGGGAACTAGAAACGTATACACTAGTTTACTCTAGAATATCGATACCTAATCTCGATACTCTCATGACTAGGGATATTTAATAATGTGTTTATGGACTACCCAACTCCTACTTATATGATCGTTATCACAATGCTAATAGTCAAGCAAGAATCATATGGACATTATCAGTATGTATTAGCGTTATGTAATAAAATGTATACACATAATGAGAAAAACAAACTAGATAGCATACTATCATCTCGAGCAAAAATGTTCTACCCATATAGCTCCTCTCTCAATTATCATAATTGCATCCTTTACAATTACAATAATTGCCTTGAGGGCACTATATCCAACAGAAATTGGGCGTAGGGAGGAATTAGAGGATAAGATTTATTTTCTGTTTTATTTTATTTTTTTAAAACCCCATATATTGCTCCTGCGGTATCCGCCGCAAGGGTTTCTTTTGCGGCACCGTAGAGCAACCACAGAAAATTTTTTTTCATATTTTTTTATATATAGATATGCCCCTAAGGTGTAAACCATAGACGTCAGGGGCAAATTGCTCCTATGGATTTTCCCATCCGGCAAGAGGCATTTGCGCTCTCTCTCTCTCTCTCTCTCTCTATATATATATATATATATATATATATATATATATATATATATATTTTCAGTAAAACATATTAAATGATTTAGTTTTTTCAATACCTCCATATTCGCTTACTTCTTATTTATTAAGCATTCACAAGCCTTATATTATACGCACATGCAAGTCTCGCAAAAGTATTCATTGATATCCTTTATTTTTAAAGGGGAAAATGCGTCAAACTTCATGTGCTAAAAAAACATGATTGAATCCCTATCCCAAAAAGAACTTTTGGAAAACTCTCTATTCAAAAAAAGCAATATGTTTAAGTCCCTGATGTACTTATATTTTCCTATATCTTTATATTAACCTTTTAAAATTTTATATTAAAAGAAGTGTAGGTTACTACATATACTTGGTAAATACTGTATTTACCTAGTAAGTTATTATATATAGCTAAGTAACTACTGCATTTTATAATACTCGCGATCTACATAATTAATTTGAGAAAAAACCAACACTTCGAAATAACCAAAGAGAAAAATTATTATAATACAGAAAATATTTTGGGGTGTTAGTATTTATCAAAAATTAATTATATAAACCTTAAGTATTTTAAATGTAGTAATTATACAATTATATGTAGCACTTATTCAGATATACATAGTATTTATAAGGTATATGTAGCACTTATTCAGATATATGCAGTACTTATATGGTATATGTAGCATCTTTTTAATTGAGGGTAAGATAGGAATATTGCAAAATATATAGTGGGTGAAGTACATATAAGGACATAAGCATGTTGCCTTTTTAAGAGAGGAGGTTCTCACAAGAGTTTTTTTGGCAAGGGACTTAAACATATTGCTTTTAGAGTCTAGGGAGTTAGACCTATCTTTCCCTATTTAAAGCGTCATTTTATTTATTTTTGTAATTTGTAATTACCTAATTATTTGCCATCGTCCTTTATTTTTTTTTTTTAAAATTTAAATTACAGAACCAGTGCAAGTTTATATCTTTTTTTTTTATTTATAAATGGATTTATCAATGGTTGGGATGTATATATTAAGGTGCATTATATTAAAAGGGCCAACCGATAATGGGCCTTGATATAGATCTGTCTTATAGTTCTATGGGTAAATTGTCAAAAGCCCCGGTCCTACAAATTTATATAAAAATCCAAGATTTTGGCTCTTGTTAAAAAATTATGGGCCCAATCAAACCTCCTATACCAGTTTCACGTAATATCTAAGCAGTTGGAGTTGCGTGTAATATCTAAGCAGTTGCCTATAATTTCCAAACAGTTGAGCGAATACAAAATCTTAAATAAAATACAGCCCATAGGTTTTTTTTCCCCACAAAGATTTTAAACTGTATGTCCTTTCTAACAAATTCGAAAATTACAAGGTTTTTAGATTACTCCCAAGAGGGCTTGGAGCTTTTTGTTTATCTTAGTTATATATATTTCCATAAGGTAAAATGGATAAATCCAAGTCAAATTGTGTTATGTTATGCCACTTTCTCACCCCAACCATTTAGGTGTGTAGTTGGCAACAGGGTAACCATTTCCGAAACATTGTTTCATCAAATTTCAAGGATAAACTTCAAAGCGCCGTTTGACAACCAAAATAGAGTTTCCCAAACTACGGTTACAAAATGTTTCGAGATCTCCAAGTTCTTTTTCTTTTAATTCAAAAAATTAAAAAAAGGAAGATAAAACTAGAGTTTTGAGAGTTTCAAACCATCTTTTTTTACAAAAACAAAATCTTGGTTCAAGACTATGTTGCCAAAACGGCATATTCCAGTACCGCTACCAAAGGATTACCTTAAATAAACAACCATATATCAAAGAATTTGCAGCAAAATACAAAGAATTTGCAGCAAAATACACATATTAGAGTACCAAAACCCATGTCACAAACTTATAATCCAAAATTAGAGAACCAAACCTTTAAATATCCTAAAGGAAAAACAGAGGAACACCACCTGCAATCTACACAAAATCTTCCTCTCAACTTAAAAACTTTTCCATTCCCCCCCCCCCCCCCCCCCGCCCCCTCTACCCCCTAAGTTAGCAGCTTCACATTCATCTGACTCAAACTCCTCTGGTGATGATTACCAACCTCTTCAAACGCCTGCATGCAGACGCTCGAAAACCCCGTAACCGCTTGGAACACGTTCGGGAACCCGGTCTGAAGATTATTGACGGTCATCGCCCTTGTCATGCTCGAGCTCTTCTCGTATTTAACCTTCTCCTCCTCCGCCTTTGCTTTCAGAACGTCCACCTTCACTTTCTTCTCTAGGACAACCGGTGTGGTGTTCCCATTCTTAGCCTCGAGTGACCTAAGCTCGTTCACTCTCTTCTCGGCATCTTTGAAGGCCGATTCCGACTTTTTCTTCTGTTTTAGCTCTTCGCCTTGTTGCAGCACGATGGCATGCACGACATTCAAGAAGCTCTTGATCCCCTCCGATGCGACTCTGTCCGGGATTCTGTCGAGGGCGAGGTACCACTCCTCGCACGTAGAATAGATATTTGAGATTTTGGATAGCATTGGTGTGTTGTGGTGGTGGTGGTTATTGAAGAGGGAGAGGCGGAGCCAGCCGGTGAGGGAGTGGACGTATTCGCGGTGGGACCGGACAAGGTTGCAGAAGGAGGAGTGCCAGCGGTCGACCTCCAGCTCGAGCTGGAGGGTGGCCTGGCGGTGGGCGTCGGAGGTGGGGGCGGAGGACGGCGGGGAGGTGGCGAGGTAGGTGAGTTGTTGGACGATGTGGGTTTGTACTTGGTGGCACTCGTACATGCTCCTCCACATGCCTGTCAAACTGCAATGACATATAACTAAACAAAATTAAGTCCGCATTGTTTATGAGAAAATAAATATCGCAAGGTTCAATTGAATATGACCCTTGAACAGTATATTAGCACTTAACATTCGATGGGTCCGTCTTAATATATGACTGGGAAACGAAAATTTGATCCGATTGTTCACTAACTGTGGAGGGGCGGTTTCCTTGGCATATAACGTTTATCGTGTCATAAGACTTCTAAAAACATAGTTTATATGGTCACAAACCATGGTTTCAGAAATCAAGGTTTCATTTAAGTTGGGATGTTCCAGGTGTAAGTTTAGGTTGTTGACGCTTTTCAAAAGTCTAATAATAGTAGTAGAATTTTCAAAACCATGTTTCATTTGAGTGGGAGCCTCCTAAACCCAGGTTTCACGAAACTTCATTTTGATTTTTAAATGGACCGCAATTTCGGTGTTGCATTTTGGAATTTGGCCTTCTCTTCTATAACCCAATGAAATCATGATTTCGGAAACTATAATCCTGATGCCGAAGAGGCTGTAAGGGTTAACCGCATGTATGCTCCATGTGTATCTCGTTTCGGTAGTCGTTATGCCTGAATAGGTTTGTAAGCACATTAACATTCACAGGGGCATGATAAACATGACTTAGAAGAGGAAATTTGACCTGGTTGGTCGACTAATAACATCTCAAACCCGGGTTTCATGAAACTTCATTTTGATTGACTACAGTTTCCATTTTGGAGTTTGCATTTGGTCTTCAAAACCCTATAAAACCATTATTTCAGAAACCATGATCATGTAGCCAAAGAGGTTGTAAGGGTCTTTTGCATGTAAAGTCCCATGTGTAACTCTTTGTATGTACATTTGTATTCTTTGTTAAACCATGCTCTATCTTTGTATTCTCCCCCCACCACGCCCGTCCCTCTCCTCTTTTTTCTTCTTCTCCTCCTGCCTTTTTATTTTCTTGGTTATATTAATAAAGTTTTATGGGACGGACGTTTTGTGTTCTGCTCTTTCTTCAGGAAAAAAAAAGCCCCATGTGTAACTCGTTTCAGTACTTGTCATGCCCGAACAGGTTTGTTAACACGTTAACATTCATCGGGCAACATAAACATAACTTAGAAGAGGAAATTTGACCTGATTGGTCGACTAACTCTGGAAGGCCATGTGCTATATGTTCTAGACGATGAGGGGTGCTATATGCAATTAACTTGTAAATGATGACAATACGGAAAGAGCAAGTCAAAACTAACGACTTACGCAAGAATTATAATACTGAAATTGAATCAGACTATAAAAGAGATAACAATATATTATATGATTTAAGTCATATCGGAACATTTGTAACAGTTGTGCTGATGAAATTCAGTGCAACTAAATTATCCTGTAATATGATGGCTTCAAGATTTTCTTATGATTATGCATTAGAATAATCTGGAAATCTACAATATACTGAAATCGCTCATCCATTACAATAAGCCTGTTCAGTTCATAACTAACGAGGGTCAATACCACAACTAATCATTTTTCATTCTTTTAGCAAGAAGAAATTACCACACTCCAAGGGTGGCCCCTTTCAGATAAGTAGTCAAATTTTTTTTTTATGAAATCCTAAATTATACTGAGTTCAAATCTAACATTATTTAGGTTTGTTACATTTAGTTCAAGTCATAAGAAAGCTAAGCATTTATTCAAATTTAACTGTAATTAGGTCATTTTTGTATAAGTCTTAACCCATGCTTCATAACTATTGCGAAATTGACTTGTATTCAACAGAGTGAGTTGTGCGTCAGACGTCTGAGCTATAGTGCTTCAGATGTCTGAAGAAGTGTTCAGAAGAACGGAGCGTGGAAAAACGTCAGAGCACTTGTGCTTCGACGACTTTGACGTGTTATGGAAAGATTCGTTTGGAAAGATTTGTTTGAAGCTGGCGCGACCCGGATCGCGTCAGGATGTTACCTTCCATTGATTTGCTGACAGCGGCGATAGACGGCTGAGATTGGATCTGGAGACAGGCTCCTGAAGCGTGTGGGTCTCAATGGGTTTGAGATTGTTTGCGCCGAGCTACCTGTAAGGAAGTCCCGGGGTGGTTGCAACACCGAGAACCCTCCGACGGTCAAGTTAGAGAGGAAATCCGAGCAGAGTAACGGGTTAGTAGAGTAAAAAAATGATTTACTTGAACCGTCTGAAGAAGAGGTTTATATAGCGGTGGCAGCAGGCAGGGTAGGCGCGAGAATCATGCCGGCTGTTATGCTCCCGACGTCACGCTCGCGTAATGAGCGGGATCTCCCATTAATGGAGAGACAGACTCGTTAATGGGGGATGGTGATGACGTAGAACGTGGGATGTGGCCGGCGGATATCTCGATCGTGGCAAGATTCGCGGGATGGCGGTTGTGCCTGTGAGCGGTGTTGTTGATCGGTCGATGAGACCAAGGAAGATGACCTCGGCGGGAAAGCTCGCGGACGAGCAGGAGAGCCGAGGTATCTTGGTTCCGCGGTAGTCCGGTGACGAGCTGAGAGGCCGAGGAGGCCAATGGTGCAGGGGGCTCGAAGGTGAGCCAGCGTTTGTTTGTAGGACGAGCATAGGAATGGTCTGATCGGCTACTGTAGGTCCTTTCTTGTGTGCTTTGGGACACGCATCTACTGGGTCACCCGAGGTGAGCTCCTTTTGAAGAAATCGTCGGGGCGTGTTCCCGGACAATCTGTTGTATTTTCTGGATGACACTAGCGGATCAGGGGAGAGATCTCTGCATTAAAGAAGGTGCGTCGGACCGTGTATACGTTTACTGAAGCGACAGTCTACGTGTCGGACGCTGGTTGGTTGACACGACGGGCAGCAGACCTCTGGCGTCTGAGGGGATATGCCAATGTGTGTGCGACAGGTGGAGCGATCGTGGCCGTCGAGTGTACTGAACCGTTTCGGCGGGAAATGACTGTCGTCGTTAGATGAGAACGCCGGTGGCAATAAGTAGAGGCAGGGTCCACGTAAGGGCCCATTACTCTTCATAATCTCCTCGTCTTTGGTCTTGTTAGCTCGGCGTTCTCCTCTTTAGGTCGGGATTTCCTCGTTTGCTTTTCCGATAACTCCTCTTCATCAGGTTAGATGTCTTCCTCTGAGGAGTCTGTAGATGTAGTCGGTGTAGAGTCTACGGAGCCCTATATAAAGTCTTCCTCTTCTTCTTCTTCTGGACCGGAGTCCTCCCAAGGAGCTAGGGTTAGGTCTCCTTCCCAGGGTCGCGCGACAGGGGCGGCCCTCCGAGTAGAGGTCGCGGATGCGCCTGGCGTGCCGTCTACGGTGAGGCATGAGGAGGAGCTTGCCAGTGCTCGGACTCGTTTCCATATTCCTCCCGGCTACACGTTGCGTTTGGCCGGGAAGGGGGAGAGAGCAGATCAGGTACGGAGCAAGGAAATTACCCTGTACTTGGAAGCCTTTTAGGCCGGAATGCGCCTTCCCTTCTCTCCCGAGATTGTTAAAGCGCTGAATTACTTCAGGTTAGCCCCGGGCCAGCTAGTGCCAAACTCCTGGAGGATTTTCCTCAGGTTCCTGGTCCGTTTGAAGTTGCAGATGATCCCCTTTGGTCTGTCCATCTTTGCCTCTTCTCTCACTTACAAAGGTCACCCTGGCACTCGTGCGGGCGACCCGAGATGGGTTTGCCTCTCCTTTAGGAAACGACGGGGGAATGTAGTCGGGTCGAGAGTCGTCGTCTTGCCTTCTTCCATCCACGATTGGAAGAAAAAGTTTTTCTTTGTTGGGCCGCCAGAGGGTGAGGACTAGTCCGTGCCCATCCAGTGGTCTAGGGATAGGTGCTGGCGGGGAAGTCCGTCCAACGATTCCGACGCAGTGAGAGTAGCGGAGTGGGAGCCCATTTCTCGGGCCGACGTGCTGCTTTCTGAGCGGGCCCTTAGTTGGGCTGGGCTCAGCCCCGCTCAGTTCGTCAGTAAGTTAGGAGCTTGCGTTTGTCTTCATTTCTGTATGTGTCGCTAATTCTATTGTATCTTGTCTTGTGCAGAACCCATGGACTTGAGCCATCTTCGAGCGGCCATGCGCAAGCCGAAGAAGGGATCGAAGGCTGGAGGTGTCAGCTCTTCTCGCCCAGCGTTGGCCCCGGTTCCCCCAGCAGCCGTCCCGCCCCAGCGTTCGAGTGCGGGCCGTGCCCCGAAGCCCAGCCAGACACCGAGCCAAAAGTGGGTTTGGGGACCGGAAGCCCAGGCTTCGGAGGTGGAGGCCGGCTCTCCGCCGTCATCTCTCAAGCGGTTCTCCCGAATGGTTCCGCGGACTCCGGCCTCCCCAATCTTGGTGGACGAGGGGGAGCTCCGTTTTGAAGTGCCCTTGAGGCTCTCCGTCGCTGACAGCTTGCTGGCCGACATGGAGAGGAGGTGTCAGCTCTTCTCGCCCAGCGTCGGCCCCGGTTCCCCCAGCAGCCGTCCCGTCCCAGCGTTCGAGTGCGGGCCGTGCCCCGAAGCCCAGCCAGGCGCCGAGCCAAAAGCAGGTTTGGGGACCGGAAGCCCAGGCTTCGGAGGTGGAGGCCGGCTCTCCGCCGTCATCTCTCAAGCGGTTCTCCCGAATAGTTCCGCGGACTCCGGCCTCCCCAATCTTGGTGGACGAGGGGGAGCTCCGTTTTGAGGTGCCCTTGAGGCTCTCCGTCGCTGACAGCTTGTTGTCCGACATGGAGAGGTCGGCCGAAGGCGAGGTCCCTCGGGGGACTCTCAAGGCTCAAATGGCGGCCATCGCCCAAAAGGCCGTACAGGTTAGTGCTCGCTCCTTACTCGATTTTTCATTCAGCGTCCTATCATTTGTGAGATTTGGTGCCCCCCTTTGCTTTCTGACCCCTTCTGATCTCTTCAGGTCCTCCAGCACACCGCCCTCGTCGTCCATATGGTGGAAGAGGAAATTGCCCCGGCGGTGCGAGCCGCGGGCGAGCTCTCCTCACTGGAGGAGAGCTCAAAGCGGGAGTTGGAGGCGGCGATGGCGAGGGTCGCTGCCTTGGAGGGCGAGGTGGCGGCCGAGAAGCAGGAAATGGCGGCCGCGAAGCAGGAGGCGGCGGTCGTGAAGCAGGAAATGGCGGCCGCGAAGCAGAAGGCTACCAGGTATCACGAGGCCGCCGAGGCCAAGCTTCAGGACTCTAAGGTGCTCGTCGGTACTTTGAAGAAGTCGACAAGCACCCTTCGGAAGGAGCTGGAGGCGGCGGTAGAGGGGGTGGAGAACTTCCAGAAGTTGGAACATTTTTACACCGTTCTAGCCTCGGCCACTACCGCCATCTGGCATGAGGCCCTCGATGCTGTCAAGGCTCGGATGCCGGAGTTCGTTGAAGACGAGCTCCGAGTTGAATACCCTCACGGGGATGACGAGCACGGGGACGGCCCCGGGGACGACGCCGAGGAAGAGATTCCCGGCGAGGGCGACGCTGAGGCTCCTGTGATGGTGCTGAGCTTCCAGAGGCTGCGCCTGGCCCTGAGGCCTGAAGCCCCTCGTCTTCTTGTTTCATTTCTTTGTTGTATCGGGAATTTTGTAGGCCTCCGGGCATTTTGTAAGGCTGGGGAGCCCCCAATACCCTTGTAAAGACTTTGACTTTGTGAATAAAGACTTTTTGCAATAGTATTTGCGCGCATATTTTCTTTTGCCGGTAAACACTTGTAGTTGCATAGTACTAACTTTGTGTTATGTCGGTTTTTCGTCTAGCGATTACGCGTCGAGTTGAATCTGTTCATTTGACCAGTGTGCAAAGACGGTATTTCCATGGCCCTGAAGTCGAGGTGGAGATCGCTCAGACATAGACAGATAGGATGCTTCGTGGTGAGGTCATGTTCCTTAGCGTGGGAGGCTCGGAGAGGCATGCTAAGGACGGAGCCGAGCAGGGTAGCTGCTCGGTGCCTCTTGGCGAGGGCTTTGATCCCTGGTGTGCTGTGGTAAGGAGCTACCAGCCAAGGAAAACCGAGCAAGGGCGGGCTCGGTTGCCTCTTTTGAGGGCTTTTTATCCTTAGCGCGTTAGGGGCCGTTAGGGGCCTACTAATCGAGCAAGGGTGGGTCCGGTTGCCTCTTTTGAGGGCTTTTGATCCTTAAGGATTGGTCGGGCAGGATTACTGCCCGGTGCCTCTTGGCGAGGGTTTTGATCCCTGGTGTGTTGGGGTAGGGAGCTACCGGCCAGGGATAACCGAGCAAGGTCGGGCCCGGTTGCCTCTTTCAAGGGCTTTTTATCCTTAGCGCGGGAGGGACCGTAAGAGGCCTACTAAGGATGGCCGAGCAGGGTTGCTGCCCGGTGCCTCTTGGCGAGAGCTTTGATCTTTAAGGATGGCCGAGCAGGGTTGCTGCCCGGTGTCTCTTGGCGAAGGCTTTGATCCCTGACGTTGTGGGGGTAGGGAGCTACCAGCCAGGGATAGCCGAGCAGGGTAGCCGCTCGGCTGCCTCTTGGTGAGGGCTTAGATCCCTGGCGTTGTGGGGGTAGTGAGCTACCAGCCAGGGATAGCCGAGCAGGGTAGTCGCTCGGCTGCTTCTTGGTGAGGGCTTAGATCCTTAGCGCTGGAGGGGCCATGGGAGGCCTGCTAAGGATTGACCGAGCAGTAAAGCTGCTCAGTTACCTCTTGGCGAGAGCTTTGATCCCTGGCGTTGTGGGGTAAGGAGCTACCAGGCAGGGATAGCCGAGCAGGGTAGCCGCTCGGCTGCCTCTTGGTGAGGGCTTTGATCCCTGGCGTTGTGGGGGTAGGGGAGCTACCAATAAGGGATAGCCGAGCAGGGTAGCCGCTCGGCTGTCTCTTGGTGAAGGCTTAGATCCTCAGCGCTGGAGGGGCCATAGGAAGCCTGTTAAGGATTGACCGAGCAGTGAAGCTGCTCAGTTGCCTCTTGGCGAGGGCTTTGATCCCTCGAGTTGTGGGGTAGGGAGCTACCAGCCAGGGATAGCCGAGCACGGTAGCCGCTCAGCTGCCTCTTGGTGAGGGCTTAGATCCTTAGCGCTGGAAGGGCCATGGGAGGCTTGCTAAGGATTGACCGAGCAGTGAAGCTGCTCAGTTGCCTCTTAGCGAGGGCTTTATCCCTGACGTTGTGGGTTAGGGGTGCTACCAGGCAGGGATAGCCAAGCAGGGTAGCCGCTCGGCTGCCTCTTCATGAGGGCTTTAGATCCTTAGCGCTGGAGGGGCTATGGGAGGCCTGCTAAGGATTGACCGAGCAGTGAATCTGCTCAGTTGCCTTTTGGCGAGGGCTTTGATCACAAAGACAGAACTCCTTTTTTTTGCAATGTTCTAACGTTCCCTTCTTGTTATTTGAATGGAAAGGAATTTTTAGAAAAATTTACATTGTCTTTGTGAAAAGAGATGCACACTCGTAGGTATTGATTTTACTCGTACAACTTGAGCTTCTCGGCGTTGTAAAGCCGCGGAAACTTGCGCCCGTTCGCGTCCTGTAAGCAGTAGGCTCCACCGGGAAGTACCTCGGAGACGAGGAAAGGACCGTCCCATCTTGGGGAAAACTTGTGCAGCCTGCTTTGATCAACGAACTCATTTCGCCGTAAGACTAGATTTCCGATCCTGAAGGAGCGATGCTTGACCCGCGCGTTGTAGTATCGGGCAGTTTGCTGCTGATAGGCAGCAGCCCTGATCTGAGCCCAGTCTCATTTCTCTAACAAGATGTCCAGGTTGGTTCGTAGTGCCGCGGTGTTTGCTTCGTCATCGAAGTGTTCGACCCGATGACTGGGTAGCCCGATCTCCGCTGGGACCATTGCCTCAGTCCCGTAGCAGAGGCTGAAAGGGTTTCCCCGGTGGGGGTCTTCTTTGACGTGCGTAGAAAGCAGTCGTGGAAGAGAATGTCTGCCGAGCTTCCCGAGTCGACCAGGATCATGTGCACCTCGTATTGATGGATTCGAGTCGTAATCACCATGGGGTCGTTGTAGGCAGGGATATGCCGTGAAAGTCCCCGTCGTCAAAAGTGATCGGCTCGATCTCCTTGGCCTTCTTCCTCGGACAGCTGTCGGCCTCCGCGGCTGGTGTAGGGTGCTGAGTCTCACAGGTACTTGACGTACCCCACACCGTCATGACCATGATTTTTGACGAGCCTCGGCTCCTTTTGGTGAGGTTCCTCACGCCCCCGGATAAGGTTGTCTTTGAGTTTCCGCGGCGAGTCTCACGTATGTGACCCCGTCGAGAGAGGGGGTGCCAGTCATGCCTGCGAACATGCGAGCTGACCGTCACCGTCTCGGGAGGGACAGGGGTGCGACGGGACTCGGGGCGAATCTTTTTGGTGTAAGGCCTCGGAGCCAAACGAAGCGGTGCCTACCGGGTTCTTGAATATGTCGGCCCGGGGGACCTGCGGCTGTCGGAAACAGTGAGGCAACGATCGGCCGGGCCTGCACGAGCGGTCTGGGGATTTTGGTCTGCCGTTTGGACGCGGGGGAGCGCCTCCACGGCGGACCCGAGTCGGTCTATCCGACCGGAAAGGGCATTGATGGCATTTGGCGGAGGAGGTTCGTCCGTGCCTCCGTTGAGGCGGAGGCGGCAGCTAGTGCTTGGATCGTCGTGACGATCACTCGCCATTAGATTGAGATTGGAAGATGAACTTTTGTTTTTGTAGAATCAAGGTCTTCCTATATACGGCACTAGCTGGCGCGATCCGGATCGCGTCAGGATGTTACCTTCCGTTGATCTGCTGACAGCGGCGATGAACGGCTGAGATTGGATCTGGAGGCAGACTCCTGAAGCTTGTGGATCTCAATGGGTTTGAGGTTGTTTGCGCCGACCTACCTGCAAGGAAGTCCCGGGGTGGTTGTACCACCGAGGACCCTCCGACGGTCAAGTTAGAGAGGATATCCGAGCAGAGTAACGGCTTAGTAGAGTAAAAAATGGCTTACTTGAACCGTCTGAAGAAGGGATTTATATAGCGGTGGTAGCAAGCAAGGCAGGCGCGAGAATCACGCCGGCCGTTATGCTCCCGACGTCACGCCCGTGTGATGAGCGGGATCTCCCATTAATGGCGAGACAGGCTCGTTAATGGGGGATCGTGATGGCGTGGAACGTAGGTAGTGACCGGCGGATATCTCGTGCATGGCGAGATTCGCGGGATGGCGGTTACGCCTGTGAGCGGTGCTGTTGATCGGTCGATGAGACCGAGGAAGATGACCTTGGTGAGAGAGCTCGCAGAAGAGCGGGAGAGCCGAGGTATCTTGGTTCCGCGGTAGCCCGGAGACGAGCTGGGAGGCCGAGGAGGCCAATGGTGCAGGGGACTCGGAGGTGAGCCGGCGTTTGTTTGTAGGACGGGTATAGGAGTGGTCTGGTCGGCACTGTTAGGTCCTTTCTTGTGAGCTCTGAGACACGCTATCTGCCACGTGTCATGATCTGGGAGATCACCGATATCGAGCATCATAAGAAGATTTATTTGAAAATTTGTAAAAAGATATTTGAAGATTTGATGAGATCCTAATTGGAGTAAGAATTCTATTATTTTGTGTTATTTATAGAGAAGGGTCTCATAAAAAAAAGTGAACAAATATGAAGAAGAAGAAAAAGAAAAAGAATTGAAGAGAAGAAAGCAAAGACGAAGGGTAATCATCCATGAAGGTGAAGCGCTTGAAGAGTAGTTTTTGTGTTTGTATGAACGTTGAGATATGAATAGAGATGAGTGAGAATATAAAATGTACCGATATTTTTGCTCATGAATGAAGGGATTCTCATGTCTGCCTCGAGAATGTAGGCCGTTGGTCGAAACACATTAACTATTGATGTTACGTGTTTTTATTCTTGTACCTGCTATGCTGGGTGCTGAGTAACTTTTCTTCTTTCGTTGTTACATTAGAATCTATTATCAGTTTTACCCTCTTTGCACTGTCAATAATCCATCAAGGCAAAACAAGGGGTTGGGCCCACCCCCGGTTTTGCGCTCTTTGGTAGCGCATGTGAGACAACCCCATTTAATGGATAATACATTCGATGTAGATGGTCAAAATAGTAATTTTAGATATGACGTGATACAATTATTACTCCAACATATTGGGATAAATTAGTTTTGTATCCATTATACACAACACAGAGGCTCAAGTTGCATGCCCCTATCTGTTATCTACCAACCCCTTTGGTCTATGAACTGCACAAGGTCAGCAAATTATTAGAAAGTAAAAGGCATCAAAAAGCACTAACCAATTGCTCTTTGCACCTCCTTTTACCTTGGCTCTCTGACAGTCAACACAATGCAAAACATGTGAGCGTGTGAGTTGTGTGTGTGTGTGTGTGTGAGAGAGAGAGAGAGGGTAATTACTCATTGAGCAGTTGTAGGAGCTGAGGGAAGAGCTCAGACTCTCTAAGCCTTGTGATTTCAGAAGAAGTTGTCTCCATGGCTTGAGATGCCACCATAATCTTTGACTCCAAGCTCTCAATCTCTCTCTTGTTCTTCTCAATCTTCACATAGTCTGCTCCCTTGAGCTCCTGTTTCCTTAACAGATTCACTCTCTTCTCATGCTCTCCCCTTAGCTTCTCTGAATTCTGCAACACACGCAACAAACAAACAACTAACTATTAAAACCCAAACCATTTGGTAGGATAACATGCATTCAATGTGCACAAACAACTAACTATTGAAACCCAAACCACTTGCTAGGATAACATGCATTCAATGTGTCAATCTTTGTCTTTTCCCTCTTTTATTATACAAAATCAATCCAATTAGCACACAAACAGATAAAGCAATAGGTGTTTTCTTTTTGTCCACAACCCAAAAGAGCCGCACAAAAGTAGAGAAGAGAAAGTGATGGAGCATATAATACAAACACAAGTTGATGCTCAAGCCCCAAAAGCATCAACAGATGAAAAATTATGATAAACCAAAGAAATTTCTACCTTTTGTTAACTCAAAAGGGAGGTAAGGTCTCAAAGAGTTCAACTTTACCAACCAAATCTTTTCCTCTTCCGGAATCCTACCGCGGTCAAACAGGGAGAGTCTCTGATTGGCAGGACATTCATACCATTTATCAGTCACTACTAGACGACCAGTATGCTCATAAGGGACAAGGGTCCGTAGAAAGAGAATTTTCTCCATCTCAAATAGAAATTTTACTTCAATTCTCACCATGACATATAGTAAGAAATATAAGCAAAAAATCTCTAACTGTTCAAAATCTAATTGGAAATTCTTTTTTAAACCTGTTCACATGATATATGAGAAATATATACATACATGCATACATGTATAGCCCGTGCAAGCTGCTAGTTTATAGTTGGCAAAATTTTCACCTTGACTTCAAGAAAGAGCTTCTTCTCCCAAGCATAGAGCTTCTCCACTGTGGAGGAATGGGTCCCCTGTTTAGTTGAGCTCTCAAATCTTGTGAACCCATCACTACCCTTTGAATTAAATGGGTTCAAACTCCTCATCTTACCTGCATTACATTAACAAATATTGCTTTTAAAAAAAAAAAAAAGAATCACAACAGCAACAACAAAAACATATCAAATACATGCAACATACCCAAAACTCCACTGCTCGAATCCGAGCCAAGACAGGTCGGCGCTTCGAGCAGAACCGAAACCAGCGCTCCGGCCTCGGCGGCCTTAAGGAAATACTCATCAAGCTCCTTGACAACCTCCCCTAGATCCTTCTTGCCGTTTCTAGAAGCCACCACCACCGCCAGCTCAGCGTCGCCACCGCCGCCGTTACCGTTACCGTTCTCTTTAATCGACGGCGCGGGAGAGCTGGGCAATGTCACAGTCACCTGAGGCCCGGCCTCAGACGCATTGGTGGCAATGTCATCCCATTCCTCTTCCGCCACCGAGTGAGACGACGACGGAGCGAACGGGTCCCAGAAATCCCAAGCGCACGTCGGCGGCGGCGGCGGAGGCAGGATCGGAGACGCCGTGATGGACGACGAATTGGTCCATGCCGGGCTCAACGGAGGCGGAGGCGGAGGCGGAGGCGGCGGGGGCTGAGGAATCTGTTTCCGGTTGAGATTGTGATTAGGGTTAGGGTTAGGGTTAGGGTTTGGGGTTTGGTGGCAGCAGGACTCGGCATTGGAGAACTGGAGGAGAGCGGAGCCCGCGGAGCGAAGAGAGTGGAGATATAAGCAATGCGAGTAGGCGAAAGCTCGGCGAGCTTTTACGAGCTCCTTCATGTATCGGCGCCGCCCCTTGCAGCGAGACACTGATTCTTGGCTCTCTGCTTTAGAGCTGCAGCACCCCATTTTGAAAAAAGCCGCCTACTTTTTTTTTCCTTTTTTTCCTTCAAGTTTCTGATCCCTATTGCATTTCGGCGAAACTTGCAGAAATCGTTGTAAACTATGAGAGATATCAAATGGGTAATTTCTAAAACTTTAGAAAATCTCTCTAAAATTTTTGGTCTCGGCTTAGAAAAAGAGAGAATGGTGACGGCTTTTTGAAGCAATAGAGGTGAGCAACAGTAGATATTGGCATTGGACAGAGCGCATGTTATTGGCTGGGCTGAAATTTAATAGGACCGAAATGCCCTTGTTCTTTCTTCGAAATGTCTTGAGTGGGTGGTGAAGAGAGGGGTATTTTGGTCAGAATGATAATTCAACGGGCATGCGGTAGATTTGGAGGAAGGTTTTTATGGGAAGAAGGGTGCTTTCGTTATTCTTGGCAACTGTGTATGGGTACTTATGGAAAGGGAAAAATCCTAGTTATTGCAGTTAGTTTTTGTGAAACATCTGATTTTTTTGACTAATAAATGCCATTTGATTTTATCATAATTATCATGATATGCTTTCCTTGTATGGGAATATGAATGGAACGTATGTGGTCTTTTTCAATGTACTTGCTTCATGCTAAACTTGGATAGCTTGAACTATCAAAATTTTAAAATTTTGGGCTCCTTAAGATGTGTTTGGCTACATAAGAAATTAAGATAGATATGCCTAGAAATGAACGTCCTGCTCGATGGTAGTTTAACACGTGTATCAGTTTGACTTCGCGAGAGGACAATTCACGCCTCTCAAAATTTGGAAATATGATATGCGTAGAAATGAACACCTAGCTGAGTTGTCATGTTTTGTAGCGTATTCATTCAGTTAACCGTACTCAATTCGACCTGCATTAAATATTCGTCTCGAAGAGTGGTATGGAAGCATTGAAGTCCTCAAATTGACTGTCTTTGGTGGCGGAACTTCTGTATCCATCCCCGCTAGCATGGCCACTTAAGGAAAGTACCAAGGTAAAGACAAAACACACCAAATACACACGCCCGTGATTTATTATTGGTCATCGCTTGAATCCATCATTGATTTAGCCTATGGAGGTGTTTTTGTTGTAGACAAGCTAATCTATCTAGCATCGTTTGTTACCTGACTGTGTATCGATCCCCTGCCGACAATTTGCATATGCAACCGATTTCAAAGAACAGCATATTGGTAGCATTTATAGCTACGATCCTAAAATCTACTTCATGCCTTCACGAATATATGATCTATGATTGCCAGTGGGTTACTCTTTCGAGCATACTCCTAAAGAGCATCCTAAACCCGCTCCGAACATGTTTGTGGCTCTCAACCTACAACATAGGGCTAACAACTTAGAGCTTACGACATCTTCCTTTTTTCGTTCCGAGGATAAAGATAAACTTTGCTCTTCTCCATGACTCTGTATTTGGTCAAAGGCTGTATGTTTCCATCCCTTACACTCTAGTTGTATCTATTATAGTTAAAAATATATCCTCAACCATCATCATAACTTCAGAGTTTTAGTACAGTGGAAAAAACATTTTATATTTTATTAAAGCAATCCAAGTTTGATTCCCACCTAATACCTATTAAATACAGATTTACTTAAACTTAAAATATCGCTGTGTAAAAGCCCAGGTTAAGACCCAAAGGGCCTTTGATCGTTGAGAGCATGATAGAATTAAGAATATATTCTCCAACCCTCATCATAACTTTAAACTTTTGGTACAGCAGAAGGGACATTTCACGTATTTGTCTCTCACCTGACATGTTTATTAATCTCGCACATAGACTCCTTTCAATACCTCTCATTTATTTTTCCCTCTCTTGTTAGCCATAGACTCCTTTCAATACCTCTCATTTATTTTTCCCTCTCTTGTTAGCCAATGAAGGACTGAAAAGTGCATCAATCAAAATCACCCCTTTAGTTTTCTCTTCATAAATACCTGTTTACGGGGGTCCTTCAAGCTAATGATTATAACCTGAAGGTCATTCTTATATATAGAGAACTGTATAACAAAAAAGCAACTCTCTTGATGATGGTATAGAGCTCACGGTTGTTCCTATGAAAGACTATATCATTGTTTTTAAATTTCCATCTAAAAACTGTTAAGAGGCGCTTGGTACATGGAATGAAAAATTACCGAGAATTATCAACATTTCCAAAAATGTGATATCTATAGAGTATTTTTCGTCACCCATTCGAGATGGATGCGCTCGCTTATCAGGCATGTACAGATTCCCCATGCTCGTAGTAGGCAGGGATTTATTGATTGTGGAGATTCTAATCTCCAGCAGCCACGGACAAAACTGCTGTGAATTACCCCTCGCTTTAACGTGAGAGAACCTCCGATTAACGGGTCATGCAGATTATGTGAATTCAATGTGAAATTTATGCATTGTATGTACTTTGTATATGGGGTCATAACAGGGGGAGGAGAGAGAGTTTTGGGCACCCGAAGGGTGGGGTGCCCCATGTAGTCGGGTGGACCTCTTTGTCGGGTGCCTACTCATTCAGGTGGCCTTCCTACTCGGGTGGCTCCTAAGGTCGGGTGGCCACTGCCCGGGTGACCTTTGCATTCGAGTGGCCTTTCTGGGGTTGGGTGGTTCCTTCTTCTTCCTTCTTTATATAAATCTTGTTTTTGCTTAGTTTTATTAAGTTTGGGGCTTTGGCAAAAATCCGGCAGTATAACCGCTAGATTTTTTCGGTTTTATTTGATGAAATATAGACCGAAATTTATATTTCTGGTAAAGCATGGGTGAAAACCTGCTTTCAAAATAGAGAAGTACGGATCAGAATAAGCATTCCCGATGGTTTTTCCGGAGGAAACCATGGGTTTTCCAACTCTTTTGGGGTCACTGAAAAACAAAATATTACGAGAGGGCAACTAGAAACAAAAAACCTAGTGATTAATCCAAACACGAAAACTAGCAGATTAGCATGCAATGGTTAGGAAATACAACTTTAGACGCGTGTCCACCCAATCATGGAAGACCCCTCCAAGCTCCGTGTTGGCCGTCGGTAACAATCTCGAATGGCGACCACCATTGCCGAAGATGATCCACCTGAGGGAACCGATCCAAGCACTGGCTTCACCAAGTGAAGCAATGTTCATCACGAAAAACTGCATTTCAATATCGCTCATTCGTTATCATTTTTGTGATATATCGGTACTATTAACCCGTGTCTGCTCAATAAATACAGATTACAGGTATTCATGACAAAACACTGGAAACACACTCAAATACACGGATACGACATTTGTGAGTCGACACAGCAACTGGAACAGAAAACCGATCAATATTCAAAGAGTTTCTTTTTGCAACAAACATGTTGTTGGAGATAGTGCCCTCAGAGTCAATTATTGGATCACAGGCACGTGATTGCAATGATTGAGGGAGGACCTATTCCGGTAGGACAGTCTTACTCAAGATGATAGTATGCTATCTGGTTTATCTTTATCATCGTGTACTGCTTTAGGTGACCTGACATGTCACTATTGCACGTTGATAGAGCCCCTAGGATTCTTGCTTGACCACCAGCAGTATGAGGGCGATCATATACGTGAGAGCTGGTAGTCTATAAGCACATCCTTAAAAGGTCCCTAGTCGTGGGAGTTTCGAGACAGGGCATCGATACTCCAGAGTAGACTACCAGCTAAAGCAGTACACGAGTATACAGTCGAGACCCCGACGAGGGGCGGTGGCCGGTCTCACAAGCCACTGGTGTTAGTTGGATCACCTAAGATGTATACAGGTGCTCATTGGGTTATGAGTACACCGGACAGGACTCGCCGGGAACATGCTAGTTGGTCTTATACCTGATGTCAGATAGCAGTTCCCTGGTGACATGTGTACAGGTTAGTTCATCGACCTGGGGATCGTCATTTGTCTCGTGTGAGTTCCCACTGTACTTTGATTACTACCCTACCACGCTCAAAGGAGACGTGCAAACAGGTTTTAGTTGGGTACAGTCCCGAGCCACATGGAGGCAGTGAGCGGATCTTCGGGGGTTCGTCTCTCCCGGTATTGGGGGTGAGGTCGCGCTGTGTTTAGGAGAGCCAGAACATGAAAAGTCCTTGGCCAAGGCAGGAGATTTACTGGTAGGTATTCCAGTAGTATCTCAGGGTGTTCTGGGCTGATCTCTGACACGACTTGTACCGCTTTTGGGGGTCTGACTTTTACCAACCCCCTAGGCCCGCCATGCGATGCTCATAGACGAACGGACCGGACTGTACGGATATTGTCACTGACAGGCTCAGTAGGGTGTCAGGATGAGTTTGCTCATCGACGTCCCTTTTGGTCAATAGCTGGTAGCCCGTCACGTATGGCTAATACCTCTGACGTGCTAGTGGTTAAATCCACAGCCATAGTATTGACGAGTCTTTAGAGTCCCCCACATTCAGTTGCTCAAGTTTTCGGGCAAAACGCTGTAGAGGCCGTATGGAGATATGGCAGGGTTCGATCAGATACGTGCGGTATTGCACGGATCAGGATCGGACGGATAATACTAGCCGGCTTAGGTTTAAGCCGAATGCTAGTATAGTACAGTGTAGATTTTGTCTCATTGCATTTGTATTCGGTCGGAATACAGATTCGGGTGTGTATACACAGTATCGGGGTTTTCCTGTAATTTATTACGGGACCAGTTTTCTGGAGTTGCCAGTTTGCTTTCCGTTTCGGCCATATTTCTTTGTATCCTTCATTGGCTGAAGATTGGTGGAGGAGGGCTTATTTGCAATTGTGCAAATAAGCATTTGTGGAGGGTGGTGATTGCATATTATTGTATCATGATGGTGAACCATCCCTTGACCATTTGACTTCTTCTTTCATGATGGCTTGACTTTGTGATGAGATGATGAGGTTGGTGGAGTGTGGTTTTGTGTTTGTGATCATTTCCCTTCATGATATCTTTTGATTCTCTTCTTGCATTATTGATCCCTACACTCCCTCATTCTTTTTCCTCTCTCCATTTTCCATGCATGGCCGGCCATAGAGTAGGAGGGCTGCCCATTTTTGTGGTGTGGGATTTTTAGTCTTTTGGCTTCACAAAAATCCCCATAAGTTCCATCTCCAAAAGTTGATATCATTTCTCCACCAAATGGCAACCCCTACAACCCCAAATGAGACATAAGCACTACACATTCTACAGCAAATCTTGGGCACGTCGACTCGCCATCTTCGTGCCCGAGTTGCCTCGGTATAGAGGTGGGAGCCCGTAAAAGAAGCTGGCGACGTGGTGCCCTTCCGGCGGGGAGGTGGAGACCGGACATTCCGCGGGAGATCGGGACGACGAAAAGAAGACCGGAGGACACGGATCGCTCTGTATATCTCTCTTCCCCATCTTGTAGTTAGCTAGGACTAGTTAATAGCACGATCCGGGTTTTTAGTGCGCGGTGGTGCCGGTTTGAAAATTAAAGTTAACCATCGCTTCCGCATTCCGGCGTCGGATTAACGGCCGGGGCGCCGCCGTGCATTTACAGTGGTATCAGAGCCTCGCCATTAACATAGTCTAGCTTTGCCTAACGTGTTTACATTTCCGATCGAACAAAAATCCCAAAACCCGCATTTTCATGCATATTAGTTTCTGTCGAAATTTTTTGGAGTCAAAATTTTTTCAGTATGTTGCAGAGTGATGTGCAGAGAAAGATAAGACATCTGTGAAAATTTGGTGTACTGATACGGCAAGATGACCGCGGAACCGCGGCCAAACCTCCCTTTGGGCCGTGGTTCCGCCGCAGTATAGAGCCTTCAGTGCACCAATTTTGCACAGTAATCTTTAAACAGTGAAAATAGGGCTTTTGGAACATTCTTTTTGGGCCAAGAATTTCTTGATGTGCTACAGTAGTACTTGGGGGCCCACTTGGTAAAATTTGATCGATCGAATATTTTAAACACATTAGTTCACAGTATTTACATTATATCTGCGACCGTGAATGTCACTTGATCGGTAAATCCAGTCTAACTGCTATAGCCCGGTTAGACGGATTTGCGAACGTGATATTCACGTTGATGTTCTGTGTATTGCTGTGATGTTGCGGATTGGTCGTGGGGGATAACCTGGATGCAATACTAGTACAGTTTTGTTGTATTATGTACATTTGATATTGCGGGGCGAGCGTCCGACATGTGGACTGCCGTCACTGCCTGTTTGTATTATTATTTTGGGGCACGACCAGGTTGCGGTCGATGTACCCGTTGTATGTATATTTTACTTTCTGTACTAGGATTACCCCGCGGAGGGGTGCACGGATAGCCGGGTTCTAGAGGGCAACGGGCCCGCATCTCATGGCATTGAGATGAAGGGGGCTTCACTCTAGAATTGGCGGGCTATTCACCGCACTCGTAGGGGGTACAAGTTGACCCAGGAGGGGTGCCCAAGTTACCGGATTCCGTGAAGTGCTGGGTGGTCCATTCACGTTGCTGAAGGGGGCTGCCTCGCTTCAGGTTTTGGCGGGTAACTTGCCGCGCCTGTAGGGGTCTAGGATTTCATTGCACAGGCTATCCACACGACCAGGGGAACGTCGGGTTTCAGTAGCGGCTCTGTGAAACCCGGGGATCCCAGATATCTGTATTGTTCTGTGATGCTGTACATTTATGTGATGTTGCATTTTTATCACGCCTTGAGCGAAATATTATATATTGATATATATTAGTAGATGTTGTATATGTTTTGCATCCGCGCTAGTCCAGTCCCCGCTCTGTCGTTAGTTAGCTAACCTAACGGGTAATGACGGGACCCAGTGGCGAATGCGGATGGCATATACGTACATCAGTATATTTTCGTTCTTTGTGGTGTGATCAATTGATGGGACTGCATTGATTCGGATCAATGCAAGTAAAACAAACCTAATCTGATGTTGTTGGAACACTTTTCAAAAATCTGTTATTGCAAGGACGTTCTCTTTTGTTTAGCATCGTGGTATTCAGTTGGAATATCCTGCTCCTCAGTCGACGAGGCAAGGGCCGAGATCCCTTCACCGGGAGTGACCCCTTGGACAAAAAGTTTGCGTCAGGGCAATAACTTCACTATAGCCGATTACTTTTGCTTTGCATCGTGGTATTCAGTTGGAATATACTGCACCTCATTCTACGGGGAAAGAGCCGAGATCCCTTCACCGGGAGTGACCTCTTTAGCAAAGGTTTTCGTCACTATATTTTCTAAAAAACTATCCATTCCTTCAACGATATCAAGTTCATTACGTTAAAGGTTTTCGCCAGAAACCATTCGTAGCCCTCCGTCGTTTCATATGGGTGGTCAATAGTATTCAAGCTGTGTATGTTGGCCAAAGTCAAGGCACAGTGATTGGTAGCTATTGGGTATTCATATGCAGCATAGATAGATGCGTTGGTTTGGGACAGTCGTATAGCCTTGTTGGCCTTCGTCAAGGGCTTGTGCGGGTGGGTTCAAATCAACCTGGAGAATGACGGGTAGAACTTGACATGTGACTTATGATTTGTTGGCCTTCATCAAGGTCATAAGAGCATGGGGCAAAAATCACATCGGGAGTTTCTAAAGAAACTGAAACTTGCCAGATATGTGCATGTTGCACCACGGCAGCGCCCCGGCCGTCTATTCCGAGGCCAAATTGCGGAATCAAAATTTTTCCTTACTTGGAAACCGGCGCTACCGCGGACAAAGAAAACCCGGATCGTTAACCATTAACCTATACTAGCTATCAAGAGATGGGAAGAGAAGTATACCGAGTGATCCGAGTCCTCCGGTCTTCTCGTCATCGTCCCGATCTCCCGCGGAAAGTCTTGCCTCCACATCGTCGCCTCCTCGTCGGAAGGGCACCACATCGCCTGCGTCTTTTACGGGCTCCCGCCTCAATACCGAGGCAACTCGGGCATGAAGCCGGCAACTCGACATGCTCAAGATATGCTGTAGAATGTAGTGTAGAAGATGCTTGTCTCTTTGGGGTTATGTTGTTGCCATTGAGGATGATGGAGGAAACAAGGATTAGAAAAATGGTGCTTGCATTTTTCTAGCATGAAAATGAGATCAAGAAAGAAACTCTCAAGAATGAAGCTCTTTTCTTCTTCTTCTCTTTACCATGGAAAAACTTATCATCCAAGAATAAATGGTGGAGGAAAGAATATATATCAAACAAGAGGGAGGTGAGTGTAGGAGAGCATGAAGGGTGACCATATCCTAAACCTCATCATCACAACCTCACATCAACTCTAATCCTTTCTCATCAACTTTCAACTCACTTCTAAACTTCATAAAGCAAGAAATGATGAAGGAAAAGAATGGAATAAAAAAGATGCTCTCATGATAAATACTTTTGCAAGAAAATCCTCCACAATGTGTTATTTGCAAAACTGCAAATAACCCCCTCCATCGGAAAAGTCCGGCCGGGAAAGAACAAAGGAAAACCGGCCGGAACGGAATGCAAACTGGCAACTCCAGAAAACTGGTCCCGTAATAAATTACAGGAAAACCCCGATACTGTGCATACACACCCGCATCTGTATTCCGACCGGATACAAATGCAATGAGACAAAATCTACACTGTACTAAAACTAGGACCGGCTTAAGCCAAAGCCGGCTAGTAATATCCGTTCGATCATGATCCGTGCAATACCGCACGTATCAGATCGAACCCTGTCATATAACTATACGGCCACTGGTACAAAATTTCCGATCCTGATCCGTGCAATACCGCACGTATCTGATCGGACCCTGCCATATCTCCATACGGCCTCTACAGCGTTTCGCCCGAAAGCTTGAGTAACTGTAAGTGTGGTGGACTCTAAAGACTCGTCAATACAATGGCTGTGGATTTAACCACTAGCACGTCAGAGGTATTAGCCAATACGTGACGGGCCACCAGCTATTGACCAAAAGGGACGTCGATGAGCGAACTCATCCTGACACCCTACTGAGCCTGTCAGTGACAATATCCGTACAGTCCGGTCCATTCGTCTATGAGTATCACATGGCGGGCCTAGGGGGTTGGTGAAAGTCAGACCCCCAAAAGCGGTACAAGTCGTGTCGGAGTGTAGCCCAGAACGCCCTGAGATACTACTGGAATACCTACCAGTAAATCTCCTGCCTCGGCCGAGGGCTTTGCGTAATGGCTCTCCTAGACACAGCGCGACCTCACCCCCAATACCGGGAGAGACGAACCCCTGAAAATCCGCTCACTGCCTCCATGTGGCTCGGGACTGTACCCAACTAAAACCTGTTTGCATGACTCCTTTGAGCCGTGGTAGGGTAGTAATCAAAGTACAGTGGGAACTCACACGAGACAAATGACGATCCCCAGGTCGATGAACTAACCTGTACACATGTCACCAGGGAACTGCTATCTGACGTCAGTTATAAGACCAACTAGCATGTTCCCGGCGAGTCCTGTCCGGTGTACTCATAACCCAATGAGCACCTGTATACATCTTAGGTGAACCAACTGACACCAGTGGCTTGTGAGACCGGCCACCGCCCCTCGTTGGGGTCTCGACTGTATACACTAGTCTACTCTGGAGAATCGATGCCCTGTCTCGAAACTCCCACGACTAGGGACCTTTTTAAGGATGTGCTTATAGACCACCAGCTCTCACGTATATGATCGCCATCATACTGCCGGCAGTCAAGCAAGAATCCTAGGGGCTCTATCAGCGTGTAATAGTGACCTGTAAGGTCACCTGCAGCAGTACACGATGATAAAGGTAAACCAGATAGCATACTATCATCTCGAGTAAGACTGTCCTATCGGGATAGGTCCTCCCTCAATCATTGCAATCACGTGCCTGTGATCCAATAATTGACTCTGAGGGCACTATCTTCAACAATATCCCACTTGCACTCAAGGCTAATTATTGCGATGCCGCATACTCACAGCCCGTGTGATACCGAACACCCAACTCCTCTACTAGTCAGTCTCACAAAGCTCGTTTGCGAAACTATTGCGTTCGAGGAATAGCCTCAGTGAGTGGATCCGCTGTGATGTTTCTTTCTATGTCTCTCTATATCTCAAGTTCGCGGAGAAAGCCATCTCCCGAAATGAGCAATACCTGTCTTAGAATGTCTGGATGTCTGATGGGACCTAGCTCATAAATGAACTCCAAATCCAAACTTCTTAGACTGTATCGTCAACTGAACCTAATCAGTATCCTGCGCCATGCCTTCCTTCAGTATCCATCTGGACCACATGTCCAATATACTGCCCCTCGTCAGAGAGAAAACTACAACTCTGACAGCCACTCTGCCATCCAGGTCACCTTGGAAGCCTGGAATGATAACCGTCTCCTAAAGGAGGCTGCCGTTATCATATCCCTAGAACATCAACTTATGTTCTAAAACTGCTTCCGACCGTTTCTCCAGGATTGGATTAATATCAACTTATTGCATCTACTGGAAGAACAACATCTGGTGTGGTACTTGACATCTCATGATTGACTCAATTGCCAAAGCAAGTGATCTGCCAATCATGAGTATCCCTCTCCCCTTTAGTCTATGAGACACCTTTAGAAAGGGTGACTCCATCAACTGCAGGTGCACTACCGTGCCAGGAGTCGTCCATTCTAAATACTCATAGAATGCTGTCAAGGTACCCAGATTGGGAAACCACCCAAATCTAGATCTAAAACCATAGATCTAGTAACCAGTATGTCTGATATAATATCCAAGTCCTGTGTAGAGAAACCACTGTGTGACAACCAAAGTATAACCGATTGTAGTATAGGAGTATCACTTCCTACTACCTTCTCAACAGATCCATCCCCTATTCTGATGACGTCAAACCTATGACTGTCACATCAGAAATAGATGATCTATCTCCGCTACATCTGCTTTAGTCTATAAATAGACATAAGCCTGATGTCCACCAATGCTTCCGCTTCTCCCACTGACTACGACAACCCTCTGGCAGAGTCATATAGACGTGCACTTCTAAAGCTAGTTTAGAACGACGCTATACTCATCCTCCTGCCGGGTCTCGCAGCCTGGAACAACAACAATGGCAAGTGTGGGTAAACAAGAACTTCCCTGTCACCGTCCTTGAGGCTACCGGAGTACCTCTCGGGTGCCTGAAGTTACCCACCTTATCTGCGGAGTGGCCAATGGAATGTCAAATCAGATTGAATCTTTAGGTTCCTTATCAAATCTTCAGTAATCGTTTGCGGTTCTGGAATCACTTCCAGTTCTACCATACTCCCACTTCTGTTTTTGAAAAAATCCATTTTTTTAATAAAACTGTGGCGAGTCTAGAACAATATTTCTATTGATCTTCCAGATGGTAGAAAGTCAACCCTCGTCATAGCCTGGGTCAACCCACAAACAGCCATTACAGAAACGTGCCTTGAGTTGTCCAGTATCTGGTTTTAATCATAAGCCGGACAACTCCCCGTACCTTAACAACGTTAAGATATGAACTGTTCTATATCCAATATAGAACCAGAGGCACTGATTTAATTGAACCAGATTCAAATCATGCAGCTGTCTCCAGTGCATGTCAACTAAATGGAAGGAGGCCGATCAGCGTTACTCAACTTAGGAATGTTTCCAATTATGAGTAACCTGAAAGAGAAGCTAGTTCTCTTAATCATTACTATCAACTGAATACCATAAACAAGTATCTACATCTTCGATTACTTTGAAGAATCCCGATACTTGCTATACCTGGTTCTCTACTCTATTCAAATACCTATAACTCCTCAAAACTTAGACCCTGTGTTTCCACGAAATACATGTCTAAGAACTAGAGAAGTTAAAAGTAAACAGAATATAGTGTGAGGACCAACCCCTCTGTCCTAATGGACACTGGACAACATACAATACTCTGTATAAGTCCGCTGAGTCTAACAACTTTTTCACTGTGTGTCGTAGGTTGAAAACTGTACTTATGGTTAAGAAGAATTACACCGCTGTTTAATGCTCCTTACCTAACCATCCACTGATATAGGTAAATGTCATCGACATAATATCAAAAGGTATATCTCACTCTATGAAAATAGACGTACAGATATATCAATTTGAAATTGGTGCACAACAGCGGATATTCAAAACCAAATATTTGCCGACCGGCAAACAGCCCAGATGATCTCCTCAAATATCACCGATTACAACGAATCCCGATATAATGAGGATGATCACCCTATTCCCAATAACTTACTCCCACTCAGCATCTGTAAAACCATACAGATGTGAGAATCATACCTGGTAAATACATACCCTGGAGCAAGTGTCTAACTGGGAAATCAGTTTTCCATTAACAGTACACGGTGAAACTGAAACATTGAAATGTTCCGTCGGGGTATTCTGGTATTCCTAGTAATGCCTCTTCCATTGTCCAGATTCACAACTGTAACCGTATAATTCTTTGCCACCTCTCCAAATCCCTTTCTATGTCTTTAGTCATTACCTTCTGTACACCCCTTTAGGCCAAATGGTTTTCTTCCTTCCCTACCGTTCGGCACCAGCCTATGGTTTGGAAGAAGACTATCCAAAAGGCATAAAGGGTGTACTGTCCTAATCCTAGGAGCACTCACAACGCGAGAGAAGGTGAAGATAAAAGACACCCGAATGTACTTTATTTCTATTTCTCCTGAACCAGAATCCATCCCCGAACTGGAACAAGTTCCTTTCGAGTTCGTATATAACCATACGATGGAGTATCCAAATAAACTGTGGATCTTCGTAGTGATACGGAGTGTCCTGGAGAAATACAATGGTGATTTAGGATTGGCGAAGAAATACTTGGTTCGGTCGTGAATAGCAGTCGCAATTTACTTTGCCCTCTTACTAATCCCTTGCTTTGTCTTAACTTAATACCTTCTGTACACCATCGTTATGCTAATTGGTTTTCTTCTTTCCCCACCGTTCGGCACCAGCCTAAGGTTTGGAAGAAGACTATCCAATTTTTGTAATAGGTGTACTATCTCCTAAACCAAGGAGTACTCGCAATGAGAGAAGGTGAAAAGAAAAGACAACTGAATAATCCTATTCGTTTTCTCCAGAACCAGAAACCATCCTCGAAGTCCTTCGAGTTCGTATATAACCATACGATGGTTTTGTCCAATGGAAGTGGACGTTCGTAGTAATACGGGGTGTCCTGGAGAAAAGGGTAAAAGTAGGAGTGGCAATGAGGTTTGCAACTCTGACAATCCAAAAGCCAGTGTTAAGAAAGTTCGGTCAACTTGGTCACTGAGTCATAGTCCAGGGTCGGGTCAATGGTCGCTGCCAGAGAGAGAGAAAAGAAACACTCAGCGTGCACTCTAACCTAGATCAGAATGGTTATCACTTTGTCTAATCTGGAAACCTCCCACTGTACCTCAAATTCTCCTCCAAACCTAAAAGAAGAATTAGTCGGGGTCACCCGAGGAGTAAACTAACTCATCAGTGGGAATCGGGATCCAACTATCATCGCATGATAACTTGACGGAATCCACTCAAGTCACCACACTCCAGAAGGTATGCGCATGCCTGGCAAGTTTCAGTTCTTTTGAAACTCCCGATATGATTTTTACCCCTAGGACCCAAGTGACCTTGACACAGTCAACAAATCAAAGAGTCCTAGTCAAGTTCAACCCATCATTATCCTGGATTGCATTAAACCCACCCGTACGAGCCCTTGACACAGTCAACAAGGCCGCACGACTGTCCTAACCAATCCCATTAATATGCTGCAAACAAACACTACTTAGCTACCGCACACTACGCCTTGACACAGTCAACAAACGCAGCACGAATACTAAGTAATACTTGTAAGAAATGACGGAGGGCTACGTCTAGTTTTTGGCGAAAAACCTTTAACGTAATGAACTTGATATCGTTGAAGGAACTGCATAGCCTTTTATAAAAATATAGTGACGAAAACCTTCGCTAAAGAGGTCACTCCCGGTGAAGGGATCTCGGCTCTTTCCCCGTAGAATGAGGTGCAGGATATTCCAACTGAATACCACGATGCAAAGCAGAAGTAATCGGCTATAGTGAAGTTAATGCCCTGACGCAAACTTCTGTCCAAGGGGTCACTCCCGGTGAAGGGATCTTGGCCCTTGCCTCGTCGACTGAGGAGCAGGATATTCCAAATGAATACCACGATGCAAAACAAAAGTGAACGTCCTTGCAATAACAGCCTTTTGAAAAGTGTTCCAACAACATCAGAATAGGTTTGTTTATCTTGCATTGATCCGAATCAACGCAGTCCCATCAGTTAATCACACCACAAAGAACGAAAATATACTGACGTACGTATATGCCATCCGCATTCGCCACTGGGTCCCGTCATCACCCGTTAGGTTAGCTAACTAACGGCAGAGCGGGGACTGGACTAGCGCGGATGTAAAACATATACAACATCTACTAATATATATACCAATATATTATATTTCGCTCAAGGCGTGATAAAATGCAACATCACAGAAATGTACAGCATCACAGAACAATACAGATATCTGGGATCCCCGGGTTTCACAGAGCCGCTGCTGAAACCCGACGTTCCCCTGGTCGTGTGGATAGCCTGTGCAATGAAATCCTAGACCCCTACGGGCGCGGCAAGTCACCCGCCAAAACCTGAAGCGAGGCAGCCCCCTTCAGTGCCGTGAATGGACCGCCCAGCACTTCACGGAATCCGGTAACTTGGGCACCCCTCCTGGGTCAACCTGTACCCCCTACGAGTGCGACGAATAGCCCGCCAATCCTAGAGTGAAGCCCCCTCCGTCTCAATGCCATGAGATGCGGGCCCGTTGCCCTCTAGAACCCGGCTATCCGTGCACCCCTCCGCGGGGTAATCCTAGTACAGAAAGTAAAATATACATACAACGGGTACATCGACCGCAACCAGGTCGTGCCCCAAAAGAATAATACAAACAGACAGTGACGGCAGTCCACATGTCGGACGCTCGCCCCGCAATATCAAATGTACATAATACAACAAAACTGTACTAACATTGCATCCAGGCTATCCCCCACGACCGATCCGCAACAACACAGCATAAACATAGAACATCAACGTGAAAGTCACGTTCGCAAATCCGTCTAACCGGGCTATAGCAGTTAGACCGGATTTACCGATCGAGTGACATTCATGGTCGCAGATATAATGTAAATACTGTGAAATAATGTGTTTAAAAATATCCGATCGATCAAACAATTAACAAGTGGGCCCCCATGTAAAACTGTAGCAGTCACAGAAGATCTGGGCCCAAATTTAATATCCCAAAACCCACAAAATTAGCCCAAAAGCCCACTGTAAAATTTTGACCCAGTGAAGAATCCAGAGTGCGGCGGAACCGCGGCCCAAGGGGGGTTTGGCCGCGCTTCCGCGCTAAAGCAGTGGACTGAACTTGTCGAATTTTTACAGAGGTCTTATAATTTCTTCTACAGCAGTTTTCTACAACCTGAAAAAATTTTTGAGCAAGGAAAAATTCAACAGAAAACTGATGCACACGAAAATGAGGTTTTTGGAATTTTGGTCGATCGGATAAGCAAAACGCATTAGAACAAGCTAAACAAGGTTAATGGCGTGGCTCTGATACCATGTTGCACCACGGCAGCGCCCCGGCCGTCTATTCCGAGGCCAAATTGCGGAATCAAAATTTTTCCTTACTTGGAAACCGGCGCTACCGCGGACAAAGAAAACCCGGATCGTTAACCATTAACCTATACTAGCTATCAAGAGATGGGAAGAGAAGTATACCGAGTGATCCGAGTCCTCCGGTCTTCTCGTCATCGTCCCGATCTCCCGCGGAAAGTCTTGCCTCCACATCGTCGCCTCCTCGCCGGAAGGGCACCACATCGCCTGCGTCTTTTACGGGCTCCCGCCTCAATACCGAGGCAACTCGGGCATGAAGCCGGCAACTCGACATGCTCAAGATATGCTGTAGAATGTAGTGTAGAAGATGCTTGTCTTTTTGGGGTTATGTTGTTGCCATTGAGGATGATGGAGGAAACAAGGATTAGAAAAATGGTGCTTGCATTTTTCTAGCATGAAAATGAGATCAAGAAAGAAACTCTCAAGAATGAAGCTCTCTTCTTCTTCTTCTCTTTACCATGGAAAAACTTATCATCCAAGAATAAATGGTGGAGGAAAGAATGTATATCAAACAAGAGCGAGGTGAGTGTAGGAGAGCATGAAGGGTGACCATATCCTAAACCTCATCATCACAACCTCACATCAACTCTAATCCTTTCTCATCAACTTTCAACTCACTTCTAATCTTCATAAAGCAAGAAATGATGAAGGAAAAGAATGGAATAAAAAAGATGCTCTCATGATAAATACTTTTGCAAGAAAATCCTCCACAATGTGTTATTTGCAAAACTGCAAATAACCCCCTCCATCGGAAAAGTCCGGCCGGGAAAGAACAAAGGAAAACCGGCCGGAACGGAATGCAAACTGGCAACTCCAGAAAACTGGTCCCGTAATAAATTACAGGAAAACCCCGATACTGTGCATACACACCCGCATCTGTATTCCGACCGGATACAAATGCAATGAGACAAAATCAACACTGTACTAAAACTAGGACCGGCTTAAGCCAAAGCCGGCTAGTAATATCCGTTCGATCCTGATCCGTGCAATACCGCACGTATCAGATCGAACCCTGCCATATAACTATACGGCCACTAGTACAAAACTGTCCGATCCTGATCCGTGCAATACCGCACGTATCTGATCGGACCCTGCCATATCTCCATACGGCCTCTACAGCATTTCGCCCGAAAGCTTGAGTAACTGTAAGTGTGGTGGACTCTAAAGACTCGTCAATACAATGGCTGTGGATTTAACCACTAGCACGTCAGAGGTATTAGCCAATACGTGACGGGCCACCAGCTATTGACCAAAAGGGACGTCGATGAGCGAACTCATCCTGACACCCTACTGAGCCTGTCAGTGACAATATCCGTACAGTCCGGTCCGTTCGTCTATGAGTATCGCATGGCGGGCCTAGGGAGTTGGTGAAAGTCAGACCCCTAAAAGCGGTACAAGTCGTGTCGGAGTGTAGCCCAGAACGCCCTGAGATACTACTGGAATACCTACCGGTAAATCTCCTGCCTCGGCCGAGGGCTTTGCGTAATGGCTCTCCTAGACACAGCGCGACCTCACCCCCAATACCGGGAGAGACGAACCCCTGAAAATCCGCTCACTGCCTCCATGTGGCTCGGGACTGTACCCAACTAAAACCTGTTTGCACGACTCCTTTGAGCCGTGGTAGGATAGTAATCAAAGTACAGTGGGAACTGTTGGAGATAGTGCCCTCAGAGTCAATTATTCGGTCACAGGCACGTGATTGCAATGATTGAGGGAGGACCTATCCCGGTAGGACAGTCTTACTCGAGATGATAGTATGCTATCTGGTTTACCTTTATCATCGTGTACTGCTTTAGGTGACCTGACATGTCGCTGTTGCACGTTGATAGAGCCCCTAGGATTCTTGCTTGACTGCCAGCAGTATGAGGGCGATCATATAAGTGAGAGCTGGAGTCTATAAGCACATCCTTAAAAGGTCCCTAGTCGTGGGAGTTTCGAGATAGGGCATCGATACTCCAGAGTAGACTAGTGTATACAGTCGAGACCCCGACGAGGGGCGGTGGCCGGTCTCACAAGCCACTGGTGTCAGTTGGTTCACCTAAGATGTATACAGGTGCTCATTGGGTTATGAGTACACCGGACAGGACTCGCCGGGAACATGCTAGTTGGTCTTATACCTGACGTCAGATAGCAGTTCCCAGGTGACATGTGTACAGGTTAGTTCATCGACCTGGGGATCGTCATTTGTCTCGTGTGAGTTCCCACTGTACTTTGATTACTACCCTACCACGGCTCAAAGGAGTCGTGCAAACAGGTTTTAGTTGGGTACAGTCCCGAGCCACATGGAGGCAGTGAGCGGATCTTCAGGGGTTCGTCTCTCCCGGTATTGGGGGTGAGGTCGCGCTGTGTCTAGGAGAGCCATTACACGAAGACCTTGGCCAAGGCAGGAGATTTACTGGTAGGTATTCCAGTAGTATCTCAGGGTGTTCTGGGCTACACTCCGACACGACTTGTACCGCTTTTGGGGGTCTGACTTTTACCAACCCCCTAGGCCCGACATGCGATGCTCATAGACGAACGGACCGGACTGTACGGATATTGTCACTGACAGGCTCAGTAGGGTGTCAGGATGAGTTCGCTCATCGACGTCCCTTTTAGTCAATAGCTGGTGGCCCGTTACGTATTGGCTTATACCTCTGACGTGCTAGTGGTTAAATCCACAGCCATAGTATTGACGAGTCTTTAGAGTCCACCACACTTTCAGTTACTCAAGCTTTCGGGCGAAACGCTGTAGAGGCCGTATGGAGATATGGCAGGGTCCGATCAGATACGTGCGGTATTGCACGGATCAGGATCGGACGGTTTGTACTAGTGGCCGTATAGTTATATGGCAGGGTTCGATCTGATACGTGCGGTATTGCACGGATCAGGATCGAACGGTTTTTACTAGCCGGCTTTGGCTTAAGCCGGTCCTAGTTTAGTACTGTGTAGATTTTGTCTCATTGCATTTGTATCCGGACGGAATACAGATGCGGGTGTGTATGCACAGTATCAGGGTTTTCCTGTAATTTATTACGGGACCAGTTTTCTGGAGTTGCCAGTTTGCATTCCGTTCCGGCCGGTTTTCATTTGTTCTTTCCCTGCCGGACTTTTCCGTTGGAGTGGGTTATTTGCAATTGTGCAAATAACATTTGTGGAGGGGGTTTCTTGCAGTTGTTTTGATTATGATGGCTTCTTTTATTTTCCACCATCATTTTGATTCTCTTGCATTAATGGTGATTAAAGTGAGGGTATGGCTTTGATGTGGATGGAGTATGGTTGATGTTGTGGTCACCTCTTTTCTTATCCTACCATCACCTCCCTTCATGCTTGTTTTTCCTTCACCATTCTCACACATAAAGGGCCGGCCACTTCATGGAATTGGAGTGTGGTTGATTTCATTTTTGGTGTGGCAAAATTAAACATCTATCTCATTTTAGCTTGCCACCAAAATTCCCAAGTTGATATCTTGTTGATTCCTCCATCAAAGGCAACTCTGATACCCCAATGAGACATAGACTCTACACATCCTACAGCAAGTCTTGGGCATGTCGAATTGCCAGCTTCATGCCCGAGTTGCCTCGGTATAGAGGCGGGAGCCCGTAAAAGATGCAGGCGACGTGGTGCCCTTCCGGCGAGGAGGCGACGACCGGAGATCCCGCGAGGAGATCGGAGTGGAGATGAAGATCGGAGGACTCGGATCAGTCGGTACATCTCTTCCCTTTCTTGTTAGTAGCTTAGACTTGTTAATGGTTACGATCCGGGTGTTTAGTGCGCGGTGGTGCCGGTTTGCAAAGTCCGCAAAATTAAAGTTTATCACCGTTTCCGCGTTTGGCCGTCGGATTGACGGCCGGGGCGCCGCCGTGCACTTACAGTGGTATCAGAGCCACGCCATTAACTTCGTCTAGCTTTGTTTGATGTTTTTGCATTTTCGATCGACCAAAATTTCCAAAAACCGTATTTTTCCTTCACATCAGTTTCTGTTGAAATTTTTTGTCGTCTAAAAATTTTTCAGGTGGTCTCAGAATGATGTGCAGGGAGTTATATGACTACTGGAAAAATTCGATGCATTCAGTCAATGATTGGAGCGCGGAACCGCGGCCAAACCCCCCCTGGGGCCGCGGTTCCGCCGCACATTGAAGTCTTCAATGCATCAATTTTTCCCTGTAGGCTTCTGGGCTATTTTTAGGGCTTTTGGAATATTAAAATTGGGCCCAGGTTTTCTGTGAGTGCTACAGTTTTAATTGGGGGCCCACTTGTTAATTTTTGGTCAATCGGAAAATTTTAAACACATTTTTCACAGTATTTACATTATATCTGCGACCGTGAATGTCACTCGATCGGTAAATCCGGTCTGACTGCTATAGCTTGGTTTGACGGATTTGCGAACGTGACTTTCACGTTGATGTTCTATGTATTTGCTGTGATGTTGCGGATCGGTCGTGGGGGATAGCCTGGATGCAATGCTAGTACAGTGTTGGTGTATTATGTACATTTGATATTGCGGGGCGAGCGTCCGACATGTGGACTGCCGTCACTGCCTGATTGTATTATTCTTTTGGGGCACGACCTGGTTGCGGTCGATGTACCCGGTGTATGTATATTTTACTTTCTGTACTAGGATTACCCCGCGGTGGGGTGCACGGATGGCCGGGTTCTAGAGGGCAACAAGCCCGCATCTCATGGCATTGGGACGGAGGGGGCTTCACTCTGGGATTGGCGGGCTATTCGCCGCACTCGTAGGGGGTACAGGTTGACCCAGGAGGGGTGCCCAAGTTACCGGATTCCGTGGAGTGCTGGGTGGTCCATTCACGGAGCTGAAGGGGGCTGCCTCGCTTCAGGTTTTGGCGGGTAACTTGCCGCGCCCGTAGGGGTCTAGGTTTTCATTGCACAGGCTATCCACACGACCAGGGGAACGTCGGGTTTCAGTTGTGGCTCTGTGAACCTCGGGGATCCCAGATATCTGTATTGTTCTGTGATGCTGTACATTTCTGTGATGTTGCATTTTATTCACGCCTTGAGCGAAATATAATATACTGGTATATATATTAGTAGATGTTGTATATGTTTTTCATCCGCGCTAGTCCAGTCCCCGCTCTGCCGTTAGTAAGCTAACCTAACGGGTGATGACGGGACCCAGTGGCGAATGCGGATGGCATATACGTACGTCAGTATATTTTCGTTCTTTATTGGTGTGATCAATTGATGGGACTGCGTTGATTCGGATCAATGCAAGTTAAACAAACCTATTCTGATGTTGTTGGAACACTTTTCAAAAAGCTGTTATTGCAAGGACGTTCTCTTTTGTTTTGCATCGTGGTATTCATTTGGAATATCCTGCTCCTCAGTCGACGAGGCAAGGGCCGAGATCCCTTCACCGGGAGTGACCCCTTGGACAGAAGTTTGCGTCAGGGCATTAACTTCACTATAGCCGATTACTTTTGCTTTGCACCGTGGTATTCAGTTGGAATATCCTGCACCCCATTCTACAGGGAAAGATCCGAGATCCCTTCACCGGGAGTGACCTCTTTAGTAAAGGTTTTCGTCACTATATTTTCTAAAAGGCTATCCGTTCCTTCAACGATATCAATTTCATTACGTTAAAGGTTTTCGCCAGAAATCATTCGTAGCCCTCCATCATTTCAGTTAAATATTCGGTAGTATTCATGCTATGTATTTTGACCTCACGCCAAGGCATAGTGTTTGGTAGCTGCCGGGTATTTATCTGCAGCATAGATAGATGCGTTGGTTTGGGACAGTCGTACTACTATTTTGGCCTACGTCAAGGGTATGTATGGGTGGGTTCAAATTAACCTGGATAATGATGGGAAGAACTTGACATGTGACTTATGATATTTTGACCTCACGCCAAGGTCATAAGAGCATGGGGCAGAAATCACATCGGGAGTTTCAAAAGAACTGAAACTTGCCAGATATGCGCATACCTTCTGGAGTGTGATACCGTGAGCGGATTCCGTCACGTTATCATGCAATGATAGTTGGATCCCGATTCTCACTGATGAGTTGGTTTACTCCTCGGGTGACCCCGACTAATTCTTCTTTCAGGTTTGGAGGAGAATTTGAGGTACAGTGGGAGGTTTCCAGATTAGATAAATTGGTAACCATTCTGATCTAGGGTAGAGTGCACGCTGAGTGTTTCTTTTCTCTCTCTCTCTGGTAGCGACCATTGACCCGACCCTAGACTATGACTCAGTGACCAAGTTGACCGAACCTTCTTAACACTGACTTTTGGATTGTCAGAGTCGCTAACCTCATTGCCACTCCTACTTTTACTCTTTTCTCCAGGACACCCCGTATTGCTACGAACGTCCACTTCCATTGGACAAAACCATCGTATGGTTAGATACGAACTCGAAGAAATTCGAGGATGGTTTCCGGTTCTGGAGAAAACGGATAAGGTTTATTCAGTTGTCTTTTCTTTTCACCCTCTCTCTCAGGTTGCGAGTACTCTTTGGTTTAGGAGTAGTACACCTATTACGCAAATTGGATACTCTTCTTCCAAACCATAGGCTGGTGCCGACCGGTAGGGAATGAAGAAAACTAATTAGCCTAAACGGTGTACAGAAGGTATTAAGATTAAGACAAAGCAAGGGATTAGTAAGAGGGCAAAGTAAATTGCGACTGATATTCACGACCAAACCAAGTATTTCTTCGCCAATCCTAAATCACCTTTGTATTTCTCCAGGACACTCCGTATCACTACGAAGATCCACAGTTTATTGGATACTCCATCGTATGGTTATATACGAACTCGAAAGGAACTTGTTCCAGTTCGGGGATGGATTCTGGTCCAGGGAAAATAGGAATAAAGTACATTCAGGTGTCTTTTATCTTCACCTTCTCTCGCGTTGCGAGTGCTCCTAGGATTAGGACAGTACACCCTTTATGCTTATTGGATAGTCTTCTTCCAAACTATAGGCTGGTGCCGAACGGTAGGGAAGGAAGAAAACCTTTTGGCCTGAGGGGTGTGCAGAAGGTAATGACTAAAGACATATAAAGGGATTTGGAGAGGTGGCAAAGAATTATACGGTTATAGTTGTGAATCTGGATAATGGTAGAGGCATTACTAGGAATACCAGGATACCCCATCGAAACATTTCAATGTTTCAGTTCAACTGTGTACTATTAAAAGAAAAATAATTTCCCGATTAGACACTTGCTCCAGGGTATGTATTTACCAGGTTTGATTCTCACATCTGTATGGTTTTACAGATGATGAGTGGGAGTAAGTTATTGGGAATTAGGTGATCATCCTCATTATATCGGGACTCGTTTGAATTGGTGATATTTGAGGAAGCCACCTGGGTTGTTTGCCGGTCGGCAAATATTTGGTTTTGAATATCCGTTGTTGTGCACCAATTTCAAATTGATATATCTGTACGTCTATTTTTATAGAGTGAGATATACCTTTTGATATTATGTCGATGACATTTACCTATATCAGTGGATGGTTAGGTAAGGAGCATTAAACAGCGGTGTAATTCTTCTTAACCATAAGTACAGTTTTCAACCTACGACACACAGTGAAAGAGTTGTTAGACTCAGCGGACTCATACAGAGTATTGTATGTTGTCCAGTGTCCATTAGGACAGAGGGGTTGGTCCTCATACTATATTCTGTTCACTTTTGACTTCTCTAGTTCTTAGACATGTGTTTCGTAGAAACACAGGGTCTAAGTTTTGAGGAGTTATAGGTATTTGAATAAAGTAGAGAACCAGGTAGCAAGTATCTGGATTCTTCAAAGTGATCGAAGATGTAGATACTTGTGTATGGTATTCAGTTGATAGTAATGATAAAGAGAAATTGTTTCTCTTTCAGGTTACTCATAATTGGAAGCATTCCTAAGTTGAGTAACCCTGTTCGGCATCTCTCCATTTAGTTGACATGCACTGGAGACAGCTGCATGATTTGAATCTGGTTAAATTAAATCAGTGCCTCTGGTTCTATATTGGATATAGAACAGTTCATATCTTAACGTTGTTAAGGTACGGGGAGTTGTCCGGCTTATGATTAAAACCAGACTCTGGATAACTCAAGGCACGTTTCTATAATGGCTGTTTGTGGGTTGACCCAGGCTATGACGAGGGTTAACTTTCTACCATCTGGAAGATCAAAAGAAATATTATTCTAGACTCGCCACAGTTTTATTAAAAATGGATTTTTTCAAAAACAGTAGTGGGAGTATGGAAGAACTGGAAGTGATTCCAGAACCGCAAACGATTACTGAAGATTTGATAAGGAACCTAAAGATTCAATCTGGTTTGACATTCCATTGGCCACTCCGCAGATAAGGTGGGTAACTTCAGGCACCCGAGAGGTACTCCGGTATCCTCAAGGACGGTGACAGGGAAGTTCTTGTTTACCCACACTTGCCATTGTTGTTGTTCCAGGCTGCGAGACCCGGCAGGAGGATGAGTATAGCGTCGTTCTAAACTTGCTTTAGAAATGCACGTCTATATGACTCTGCCAGAGGGTTGTCGTAGTCAGTGGGAGCAGCGGAAGCATTGGTGGACATCAGGCTTATGTCTATTTATAGACTAAAGCAGATGTAGCGGAGATAGATCATCTATCTCTGATGTGACAGTCATAGGTTTGACGTCATCAGAATAGGGGATGGATCTGTTGAGAAGGTAGTTGGAAGTGATATTCCTATACTACGATCGGTTATACTTTGGTCGTCACACAGTGTTTTCTCCACAAAGGAATTGGACATTATATCAGACATACTGGTAACTAGATCTATGGTTTTAGATCTAGATTTGGGTGGTTTCCCAATCTGGGTACTTAGACAGCATTCTAAGAGTATTTAGAATGGACGACTCCTGGCATGGTAGTGTACCTGTAGGTGATGGAGTCACCCTCTCTAAAGGTGTCTTATAGACTAAAGTAGAGAGGGATGTGCATGATTGGCATGTCACTTTCTTAGGCAATTGAGTCAATCATGAGATGTCAAGTACCACACCAGATGTTGTTCTTGCACTAGATGCAATATGTTGACATTGATCCAATCCTGAAGAAACAGTCGGAAGCAGTTTTAGAACATAAGTGAATGTTCTAGGGATATGATAACGGCTGCCTCCTTTAGGAGACGGTTATCACTCCAGGCTTCCAAGGTGACATGGACGACAAGGAGGTTGTCAGAGTTATATTTTTCCTTCTGACGAGGGGCAGTATTTTGGACAGGTGGTCCAAGGCAATACTGAGGGTGGCATGGCGCAGGATACTGATTAAGTTCGGTTGACGATACAGTCTAAGAAGTTTGGATTTGGAGTTCATTCATGAGCCAGGTCCCATCAGACATCTAGACATTCTAAGACAGGTATTGCTCATTTCGGGAGATGGTTTTCTCCGCGAACTTGAGATATAGAGAGACATAGAAAGAAACTTCTAGGCGGATCCACTCACTGAGGCTATTCCTCGAACGCAATAGTTTCGCAAACGGATTTTGTGAGACTGACTAGTAGGGGAGTTGGGTGTTCGGTATCACACAGGCTGTGAGTATGCGACATCGCAATAATTAGCCTTGAGTGCAAGTGGGAGATTGTTGGAGATAGTTCCCTCAGAGTCAATGATTGGGTCACAGGCACGTGATTGCAATGATTGAGGGAGGACCTATCCCGGTAGGACAGTCTTACTCGAGATGATAGTATGCTATCTGGTTTACCTTTATCATCGTGTACTGCTTTAGGTGACCTGACATGTCGCTGTTGCACGTTGATAGAGCCCCTAGGATTCTTGCTTGACTGCCAGCAGTATGAGGGCGATCATATAAGTGAGAGCTGGAGTCTATAAGCACATCCTTAAAAGGTCCCTAGTCGTGGGAGTTTCGAGATAGGGCATCGATACTCCAGAGTAGACTAGTGTATACAGTCGAGACCGCGACGAGGGGCGGTGGCCGGTCTCACAAGCCACTGGTGTCAGTTGGTTCACCTAAGATGTATACAGGTGCTCATTGGGTTATGAGTACACCGGACAGGACTCGCCGGGAACATGCTAGTTGGTCTTATACCTGACGTCAGATAGCAGTTCCCAGGTGACATGTGTACAGGTTAGTTCATCGACCTGGGGATCGTCATTTGTCTCGTGTGAGTTCCCACTGTACTTTGATTACTACCCTACCACGGCTCAAAGGAGTCGTGCAAACAGGTTTTAGTTGGGTACAGTCCCGAGCCACATGGAGGCAGTGAGCGGATCTTCAGGGGTTCGTCTCTCCCGGTATTGGGGGTGAGGTCGCGCTGTGTCTAGGAGAGCCATTACACGAAGACCTTGGCCAAGGCAGGAGATTTATTGGTAGGTATTCCAGTAGTATCTCAGGGTGTTCTGGGCTACACTCCGACACGACTTGTACCACTTTTGGGGGTCTGACTTTTACCAACCCCCTAGGCCCGACATGCGATGCTCATAGACGAACGGACCGGACTGTACGGATATTGTCACTGACAGGCTCAGTAGGGTGTCAGGATGAGTTCGCTCATCGACGTCCCTTTTAGTCAATAGCTGGTGGCCCGTTACGTATTGGCTTATACCTCTGACGTGCTAGTGGTTAAATCCACAGCCATAGTATTGACGAGTCTTTAGAGTCCACCACACTTTCAGTTACTCAAGCTTTCGGGCGAAACGCTGTAGAGGCCGTATGGAGATATGGCAGGGTCCGATCAGATACGTGCGGTATTGCACGGATCAGGATCGGACGGTTTGTACTAGTGGCCGTATAGTTATATGGCAGGGTTCGATCTGATACGTGCGGTATTGCACGGATCAGGATCGAACGGTTTTTACTAGCCGGCTTTGGCTTAAGCCGGTCCTAGTTTAGTACTGTGTAGATTTTGTCTCATTGCATTTGTATCCAGACGGAATACAGATGCGGGTGTGTATGCACAGTATCAGGGTTTTCCTGTAATTTATTACGGGACCAGTTTTCTGGAGTTGCCAGTTTGCATTCCGTTCCGGCCGGTTTTCGTTTGTTCTTTCCCGGTCGGACTTTTCCGATGGAGGGGGTTATTTGCAATTGTGCAAATAACATTTGTGGAGGGGGTTTCTTGCAGTTGTTTTGATTATGATGGCTTCTTTTATTTTCCACCATCATTTTGATTCTCTTGCATTAATGGTGATTAAAGTGAGGGTATGGGTTTGATGTGGATGGAGTATGGTTGATGTTGTGGTCACCTCTTTTCTTATCCTACCATCACCTCCCTTCATGCTTGTTTTTCCTTCACCATTCTCACACATAAAGGGCCGGCCACTTCATGGAATTGGAGTGTGGTTGATTTCATTTTTGGTGTGGCAAAATTAAACATCTATCTCATTTTAGCTTGCCACCAAAATTCCCAAGTTGATATCTTGTTGATTCCTCCATCAAAGGCAACTCTGATACCCCAATGAGACATAGACTCTACACATCCTACAGCAAGTCTTGGGCATGTCGAATTGCCAGCTTCATGCCCGAGTTGCCTCGGTATAGAGGCGGGAGCCCGTAAAAGATGCAGGCGACGTGGTGCCCTTCCGGCGAGGAGGCGACGACCGGAGATCCCGCGAGGAGATCGGAGTGGAGATGAAGATCGGAGGACTCGGATCAGTCGGTACATCTCTTCCCTTTCTTGTTAGTAGCTTAGACTTGTTAATGGTTACGATCCGGGTGTTTAGTGCGCGGTGGTGCCGGTTTGCAAAGTCCGCAAAATTAAAGTTTATCACCGTTTCCGCGTTTGGCCGTCGGATTGACGGCCGGGGCGCCGCCGTGCACTTACAGGAACTCACACGAGACAAATGACGATCCCCAGGTCGATGAACTAACCTGTACACATGTCACCAGGGAACTGCTATCTGACGTCAGGTATAAGACCAACTAGCATGTTCCCGGCGAGTCCTGTCCGGTGTACTCATAACCCAATGAGCACCTGTATACATCTTAGGTGAACCAACTGACACCAGTGGCTTGTGAGACCGGCCACCGCCCCTCGTCGGGGTCTCGACTGTATACACTAGTCTACTCTGGAGAATCGATGCCCTGTCTCGAAACTCCCACGACTAGGGACCTTTTAAGGATGTGCTTATAGACCACCAGCTCTCACGTATATGATCGCCATCATACTGCCGGCAGTCAAGCAAGAATCCTAGGGGCTCTATCAGCGTGTAATAGTGACCTGTAAGGTCACCTGAAGCAGTACACGATGATAAAGGTAAACCAGATAGCATACTATCATCTCGAGTAAGACTGTCCTACCGGGATAGGTCCTCCCTCAATCATTGCAATCACGTGCCTGTGATCCAATAATTGACTCTGAGGGAACTATCTCCAACAGCGCATACCTTCTGGAGTGTGATGACGTGAGCGGATTCCGTCACGTTATCATGCGATGATAGTTGGATCCCGATTCCTACTGATGAGTTGGTTTACTCCTCGGGTGTTCCCGACTAATTCTTGTTTTAGGTTTGGAGGAGAATTTGACGGTACAGTGGGAGGTTTCCAGATTAGATAAATTGGTAACCATTCTGATCTAGGCTAGAGTGCACGCTGAGTGTTTCTTTTCTCTCTCTCTTTGGCAGCGACCATTGACCCGACCCTAAGACTATGACTCAGTGACCAAAATTAACCGAACCTTCTTAAACACTGGCTTTTGGATTGTTAGAGCTGCAAACCTCATTGCCACTCCTACTTTTACCCTTTTCTCCAGGACACCCCGTATTACTACGAACGTCCACTTCCATTGGATAAAACCATCGTATGGTTAGATACGAACTCGAAGGAATTTATTCGAGGATGGTTTCCGGTTCTGGAGAAAACGGATAGGACTATTCAGTTGTCTTTTCCTTTTACCTTCTCTCAGGTTGCGAGTACTCCTTGGTTTAGGAGATAGTACACCTATTACGCAAATTGGATAGTCTTCTTCCAAACCATAGGCAGGTGTCGAACGGTAGGGAATGAAGAAAACCAATTAGCATAACGATGGTGTGCAGAAGGTATTAAGTTAAGACATACAAGGGATTAGTAAGAGGGCAAAGTAAATTGCGACTGCTATTCACGACCAAACCAAGTATTTCTTCGCCAATCCTAAAATCACCTTTGTATTTCTCCAGAACATTCCGTATCACTACGAAGATCCACAGTTTATTGATACTCCATCGTATGGTTATATACGAACTCGAAAGGAACTCGTTCCAGTTCGGGGATGGATTCTGGTTCAGGAGAAATAGGAATAAGGTTTATTCGGTTGTCTTTTATCTTCACCTTTTCTCGCATTGTGAGTGCTCCTAGGATTAGGACAGTACACCCATTATGCTTATTGGATAGTCTTCTTCCAAACCATAGGCTGGTGCCGAACGGTAGGGAAGGAAGAAAACCATTTGGCCTAAAGGGGTGTGCAGAAGGTAATGACTAAAGACATAGAAAGGGATTTGGAAAGGTGGCAAAGAGGCATTACTAGGAATACCAGGATACCCCATCGAAACATTTCAATGTTTCAGTTTCACTGTGTACTGTTAAAGGAAAACTGATTTCCCAGTTAGACACTTGCTCCAGGGTATGTATTTACCAGGTATGATTCTCACATCTGTATGGTTTTACAGATGATGAGTGGGAGTAGGTTAGTGGGAATTAGGTGATCATCCTCATTATATCGGGATTCGTTGTAATCGGTGATATTTGAGGAAATCACCTGGGCTGTTTGCCGGTCGGAAAATATTTGGTTTTGAATATCCGTTGTTATGCACCAATTTCAAATTGATATATCTGTACGTCTATTTTTATAGAGTGAGATATACCTTTTTGAAATTATGTCTATGAAATTTACCTATATCAGTGGATGGTTAGGTAAGGAGCATTAAACAGCGGTGTAATTCTTCTTAACCATAAGTACAGTTTTTAACCTACGACACACAGTGAATGAGTTATCAGACTCAAGGGACTTATAAAGAGTATTGTATGTTGTCCAGGGTCCATCAGGACAGAGGGGTTGGTCCTCGTACTATATTCGGTTTACTTATGACTTCTCTAGTTTTTAGACAGGTGTTTCGTGGAAACACATGGTCCGAATTTTGAGAAGTTATAGGTATTTGAATAAAGTAGAGAACCAGGTGTTGCAAGTATCGGGATTCTTCAAGTTGATCGAAGATGTAGATACTTGTGTATGGTATTCAGTTGATAGTGATGATTAAGAGAACTTGCTTCTCTTTCAGGTTACTCATAATTGGAAGCATTCCTAAGTTGAGTAACGCTGATCGGCCTCCTTCCATTTATTTAACATGCACTGGAGACAGCTGCATGATTTGAATCTGGTTCAATTAAATTAGTGCCTCTGGTTCTATATTGGATATAGAACAGTTCATATCTTAACGATGTTAAGGTACGGAGAGTTGTCCGGCTTATGATTAAAACCAGACACTGGACAACTCAAGGCACGTTTCTGTAATGGCTGTTTGTGGGTTGACCCAGGCTATGACGAGGGTTGACTTTCTACCATCTGGCAGATCAATAGTGATATTGTTCTAGACTCGCCACAGTTTTAATAAAAATGGATTTTTTCAGAAAACAGTAGTGAGAGTATGGTAGAACTGGAAGTGATTCCAGAACCACAAACGATTACTGAAGATTTCATAGTAACCTAAAGATTCAATCTGGATTGACATTCCATTGGCCACTCCGCAGATAAGGTGGGTAACCTCAG